>CM023482.1:94102418-94702418 GCA_013339685.2 Hyalomma asiaticum | reverse complement strand
GGCTTGCTACTCACATGCATTGGTGAATGTGAGTGGCTTTCTATTTTCACACCTGAGGAGCACTATTCTGACTGCTCATTGGAAGACCCATTATGTGTTGCACTCGTCAAAGTCGCTGTGAACATGTCGTGACTACGTTCGGTGCTCCCTGAAAGTATGTCTAGAAGCATTTATTTCCATATTTTTTATCTCCAGATAATCTCCTGCCGGTAAGGTTCAAGTTCGCGCAATGTACGTAGCTCGAAGTGAATTTAACGTGTTTAAGTCACTTAATTTCAGCTCACAATTTTCCCAGACTATTTTGGATCTTAAAAATCAAATGTAACGTAAATGTAACGACACGTTCCAATTTCCGAAATGTAACTGGAACGCGTTCCTTTCTGATTAAAGGAACTTGTAACGGGAACTCGTTACAAAATTGGGAAGGAACGAGGAACGAGCTTTCGTTCCTGTTTTGGAGGAACGTGTACAACACTGCAAAAAAGGAAAAGAAAAGAACAGAAATCTCTAGGCGGTAAAAAAATCGAACCTTGATCCATAGCCTTACATGCTTCTCGCACAGACGGCTTCTTTTCACTTTGTATGCAGGCAGGCGTACTTGCTGTTCAATGCGGTTCTCAATTGAATTTGATACACGTTTTAAATGGAAGAAGCGAGAATTCGCGCTTCGCGCTCAGCGACATTCGAGGTCGCCACACGGCCGCTCGTCACGCAACGAGCACGACCGGTGTATACATGCTACACACACACACGCAGGCGCCCGGACCGTCGAGCGCGCTTGTGTGTGAGTGAAATACGAGCCGGCCGCGCGTTCTCCAAATTCCGTTTGCGTTACCGTTTCAATGCCGACGCCACTCTCATGCATGTGCGGCACGGCGATCGCGATGCGTTGCTGCATGCGGCGTGAGCACAGCGAAGCCGACTCTCGCTGCCCCAAGTCGGGCGAAAGATCGTTCCTGACTCCTGTGTACGCGATTCTCCCGTCACTATATCGGCAGTGACGGCGTCGAAGAAATTGCGTTACAGCATGCTGCGTCGCGGAAACATGGATCTGCAGATGCGACCTCTTGAGACTGTGCACTATCGTCCCGCGTCTGAGATGGACGACTGGCTTCAGGAGCTGTAAGCTGAGACGTCTCTTCCTCTAAGCGTTTTTTTTTTTTTTTTGTTAATTCGTAAGCATTAGGTTGCGTGACCATGAAATGTGGCCATGTATCCATCCGTAACGTAACACCTTTCCCGTAGGAGTACTCGATAGAAAATACATGGCAAGCACAAGTTGCGGATATAATGAATACGGACTCGCAAAAACCCTCGACTTACCAAGTGTGCCAAGGTTCGATCCCTCGGCCTTCTACCGTGTCTGACCACTGCCCTGCGAAGTATATACAGGAAATCGTACCATGAACCTTCCATATGTGGAGGGGATCTAACCATCGACCTGATCAGAGCTTTGGGAAAATGCGCTGGAAATCGAACCCTCGATCTCTTAAGTGTTTAGGTATTGAACCTCGAACCTTTCAAGCATAGGGTATCGAGGACGACGTGGATGAAAGTGGCAGAGTGCACAAGCGTAGTAGTGAAGTTCCTGAAACAACCTTTCCTCTCTTCCAAAAACAAAGAAAAAAAAGACGGTTTTAATATTTTCCCGGAACTAAGCAAGGTGATAATGAACGGTTTCTCTAAATTAGCAATCGTACGTGGTTTACGCACTTCATAATCATATCTTGGTTTCGGAGTACATGAAACACCAAAATTTAATTAATTTGAATTAAAGACGGCGCCACTTTTCATAAAGCCACGACGTTTCAAAATTTAAGACAACCGCTCTTTTCGCAGCCACGCACGCCTTGGAGTTCTTGGTTACATTTTTAAAGTCTCGACGGAGCGTTGCCGTTTAACATTTGTGCGAGAATATAGCGTATGTTTTTATTCAACGTCAGTCACTGTGCAAACACACGTTAGATGGTAGCAAGGGCTGGGGGGTGGCGGAAAATTAAAAAAAAAAAAAAGTTTCCTCGACAGGACGTCGGAGCCTGCTGTACTCACTTATTTGTATTTTAATTTATGCGTTCGTGTGAGTGTACATGGTCTTCGTCGTGCAGTATGCTATAGGCGACGTTCAAAGACACCACAATATGCATTCAGCACATAACGCAACTGCATTGGGGGTGGGGGGAGGGGGGAATGCAAGAGTGCAGTAACATTGTGAACAACTAGGAGACGTGTACAGAAAAATAGAAAGAAGGCAACAAATGGGTAACATAAAATACAAGTATGTGGCAAATGAGTTCGCGGAAGCCCCCAAGGTGGACTAGAACGAATTTTTCGTCAACAAAGAAGCTTCCATCCCTGGGAAATCCGTATGGGTTCTCTTGTAGCTTTGTGCTACAAAAGGGTGGGCGCTAATCTTCCCTTTCCAAATAAAGGTGTCATTGGAAAGCAGCACTTCGAGACATTATTCGATGAACGTGTATGCTGCGCGATTCTTGTCACAAAGAAAATGTTGCGGAACTGTTTGCGTCGCACTGTTTGCCGGCTGCGTGTTTTACCAAAGTAAGATGTACTTTACGTGCGTGCACATATTTATCAGCGTTCAATAATACGTTTGCTGCTTCAGGTGCCGATATACATGGACTTAAAGGAGTACTGACACGAATTTTTGACATTCTCGTATTGTTGCTGTAAGTGAAAGCACTGGCGTGGAGAACCCCAAAAAGAGCATCATGGCGCCTCGCAACGCAATGAATTTATTTTTAATACGGCTCCCTTAAAAGCCCACTTTCGGTTTCGATTTCAAGGGGGCGGTCTCCTAGTGACGTGTCAACAGAGTCGGACGTACGTCTAAGTCACGTAGGGACAGCAATTCGTAATAGCGTCGCTGCAACTCTGTCGTCTGTCGTTAGTTGCACGTGGGGCACGCAAACAACGACAACTTCACGGTCGTCCAGCGACTCTGACAGCGACTTTTGAGAGACTGTGCTCATGCGTCATCGCAATGTCCATTGCGCTGGGGCTGGCTTGCAGTGCTGTTCGACGAAAACTTTAAAACTGAACTAAAATATTTTGTACGTGTTTCCTGGCTTCCGCGTGCGGAGGGCGTCAACAACACATGACTAGAAAACGAAAAATGTATACTTTGTGCCGCCGCAAAATCGTGTCAGTACTCCTTTAATTGAAAGTGCCAAAAATGACGCCTAATGTATGTACGTGCCCCTTGATGTTACTTGGAAGTGGTCACAAGTGGTCATACCTTGTACTAAGGGGCCAGATAGCAATGATGCCACTAGCAACGGACAAAGAGTAACAAGTCTGGAGCAAAAGTGATTGCATGGGGTTTTACGTGCCAAAACCACGATATGACTATGAGTCACGGCCCGTATTGGAGGGTTCCAAAAAATTCTGACCACCTGGTGTTCTTTAACGTGCACTGACAACGCACAGTACACGGGCCTCTGGCATTTTCGCCTCCATCGGAAATGCGACCGCCCGAGACCCTATTCGAACCCGCGTCCTTCCAATTCACAGCTGAGTACCATAACCACTCTGTCACCGCGGACGCGTGTTTAAATTGCGGTCACTTCGTTTCCACAAAAGTATACAGTCCTACATGTGGCCGCGGTATATACGTTCGAATTCGCCTATATGCATTCGCAGTAATGCATGTATACGTGATATATGTGTAGCGGGTCGTCAGAACGTCTGAATGGCTTTTGTTTGCCAGCGCCTGCGCGTGCTGGTTCTGGCACGGCCGGTCTGGCGCGCGCTCGAGAGCGAGCGCGCGCCTTCAGACAGGCCGTGGTTCCAAAGCACGCGCGGGCTGTTCCCGGAACTTCTCCGCCCGTAGGTTTTGTCTGCCCGCACCTGCGCGTACTGGCAGCCGAGGCGCCTATGCCCGCGCACCCTTCTTTGTCTTGCCCGCGCATATTTGGCACTGCCAACCAGAACCAGCAAGAGCAGGCGCTGGCAAACAAGCCACTCGGACGTTCCGACGATCCACTACGTATCTTTATACTGACCAACGATACCACAGACCCCTTTGGAATAGGTGCTAAGTGCGTCAAAAATAAAAAGAAAAATGTCGGCATAAACAACTAAGGTTGGTTGCGTATATTCGCGAGCAATAATTAGGTCATAACTGGTTTGAGATTGAGTCATGACAACGTTGTAATAACAGCGCACATACATGAGCCACACAAGGCGTAATTTAGGCAACATATAAGGCAACATGTAATAGCCATTTGCCAATAGTATAATGGGCAATAGCATACGAGATGCGTGCACTCGTTGGGAAAGCGGCTGACGTCCTCCGTGTACAGGCGCGGTGATCGGTTCTTCTATCATTTAAAAACTTAAACGTTGCTTATCGCGAGTGAGAGCACACTACCCACGGAAGCTACTTCATATACTGGAAGGCACGCACGTACCCATGGAGGACCGAGACCGGCAGGGTTCTCAGAATGCCAGAGGCCCGTGTACTGTGCGATGTTAGTCGTTAAAGAACCGCAGGTGGTTAAGATTTCCGAAGCCCCGAAATATATCTTCTCTCTCCTTTCTAGCTATTTCGGTCCCAAGGAGGTTTAAAGTTAAAAAATGAAAGAACCTCCTTGTTCGGTCCCTCCCCCCTACCCCCACGGACGCTTGGCCGTGCTCCCGACACAGGGTGCAGAAATTAGCGTACTTAGCTGGACCACAATCATCGCCATCATTTTGCACCGTCGCCCCTCGGTGTGCACGCTTGCGCAAAGGCAACGAGTGCGACGGCAGTCACACTCGCCAACAACATATGAGCAGCCTGCAACAAACTACGTCACTTGCACAAGCGTATCAGGAAAGAATGTGCACAGAGCGGTGGGCGAAGCACTCGAACGAGTGCGCAGTGATTAAGACCTACAAGGAACAACCCAGAGCGCGCCAAGTCTTGGGTCGACCTTTGACAGGGAAAAAAATATGAATACCGCTCCATGGAAGGCTGAGTCGCGAAGGTTAGCTGTCGTGACGTCAGTTTCCCTAGCAATGTCTTTTTCCTTCCTCCGTGCATGTGGCCGTGTTACGAGTGGTCGCAACCACTAATTTGTCAAAAAAAGCTGACCACCTGCTTGTTGACGACCCATCCACCTAATGGAAACACCACTGGGAGTTTCTTCTTCTTCTCATTCGCTTCTTCCCATAAGCTTCGTTATAGATTGCTTATTGAAATGGCGGTAATCAACGTGTTGCTGCTACAGCTTTTCACTCTGCTATTGCCAGTGCAAGTTTCGCACATACCTATTCGTTTTTATGACGCCGACGCACAGTTCTTACCATGTTCACACGGCATTAAGCGTTGGTTTTCGTGGTACTTTTATTTTGAAAACTCGCTAAAGCGATCCCCACATGAAGAGCGCCCGCCCGTTTGAACTATGCATGTAGAAGCCCGTCGTTCTATCCAGCGTATGCGGAATGAAATGCGGAATCTTTCAAGGCCAGTGTCAGATCTAATTTAGCACAGCGGGGAACGGGAAGGGGTGCCATCCGTGAGTGACGTGCTGTCTGTTATGCTGTCATGTGCTTCCTTTTCCTTCTCTAGTTTGTAAAATGTTGTGTGGCATGCATTCTCTCGTCTCCCCCCATCACGGAAACAAAATGGTCGCCAAGGCGCGCGCTTCTTTGCATTGTCTGTCCTGTAGGGAACTCATCATCGGCACAATGTAGAGCTGTATGCCTTCGAGCAGAGCTCCAAAACGACTCCGTTGCCAGGATTGGCTTTCCGGGATTTTTATACGACCACTGCACGCTTCGTGGAATCATGCTACATATGGAACACTTAGTATATATATGTATGGTCGCAAATTCAATGTACCTCCAATAACTACTGCTGTTATTTAAAGAAAAAGAAAAGGGTGTGGATCAAACAAGTATACGAATAAGACTTAAGGGCAGTTTGTTGGACTAATTGGTCTGACATTATACTTTATGAGCTGCGCAACATGTAAACACTCATAAAAAAGGAACACACACGGACAAGGACGTGCACCTTGGCTGTATGTGACGTGCGCCTGGTCCCTATGTGTTCCTTTCTTGTGGGTGTGTTTTTTTAGCACGTATCATAAAGTATAATATGCATAAGACATCGATCCCGGCCGCGGCGGCAGCATTTCGATGGAGGTGAAATGTTGAGGCCCGTGTGCTGTGCGATGTCAGTGCACGTTAAAGAACCCCAGGTGGTCGAAATTTCCGGAGCCCTCCACTACGGCGTCTCTCATAATCAGAACTGGTTTTGGGACGTTAAACCCCACAAATCAATCAATCAAT
Source organism: Hyalomma asiaticum (assembly GCA_013339685.2). Taxonomy (NCBI): domain Eukaryota; kingdom Metazoa; phylum Arthropoda; class Arachnida; order Ixodida; family Ixodidae; genus Hyalomma; species Hyalomma asiaticum. The sequence continues at coordinate 94,696,124 of CM023482.1, read as the reverse complement.
CAAGCACAAGACATCGATTATAGTCGAACTTTTCATTTGTGCTTATCAAGTATCTGTCTGTGTATCCTAGCTCGGAGCACACATGTGGCTCTGCGCTGAGGATGCGATTTCGTTCACTCCTTGCTTCTGTTTGCATACGCGGCACATATCTGTCATGAGTGGTCGGCCAGCAATGTTTATACACACAATGTGACATTCCCAATAGCACATAGCGTAGCTCAAGTCCATTCGCGACACGTACGTACACATCCAACCGCAGCACATAACCAATATAGGTCCTATATAGTTGCATAAACTGCACGCAGTACAGCAGATGCCAGTGCCCGAGAATAAGGATCCTAGACGACGCGCATTAAAAGCTTCAGTTTAATGAATTAGTGACTGCCACATAAGACGCATTATATGCAGATATCTATACTAAAGTGGACGTTCGGGAAATAGGTCCACTGTAATTAATCGGCGTTTATTTGCTTCCAAAGCGGACCATGTATTGCAGAGCCAATGCCTATTTTACTATTTAGTCGCATCGCTCGCTTTCCCATTGAGGCTCTGGTTCCCTCAGTTCAGCGAAAATCCGTGAGGTGGCGCTCATTGCCTTTCACACTTCCGGTAGAAGCGGAAGTGCGGGGCGTCTGCTAGCTCTCGCAAGCGCTGGTACAATGCATTGGCAGAGCTTTGTTCACGTGACTAACTACCTCACAAATGTTGCTAGCGCCTCGTACGCGTTGTGCGAACTGTACACTCTTATCGCTTTTCGGCAGCAAGCATTTGGCTGCCGTGTTTGCCACGAACGCTTCTTCCAACATTGTGCAGACACCGAGAGCCACTGCGAAAATGCTTACAAATAGCGGAACATAACGGGTGACGAGCCGACAAGGACAAAAAAAAAAAGAGAAAGAAACGAGAGACGTCTATGACAAGCACGAGCGCTTGTGCTTTTCATCCATGTTTGTCCGTGTCGACCCGTCACCCGTTGTGTACTGCCATTTTTCACTACCAGGCCACCAGTCTTGCAACCGTAATACTTTCATAATTGGGCGGAACTGAAAATTTTATGTAGATGTGCACTCATGGTAGCAGAAAACAGACAGCCTCATGAAGCTGGACATAATTGCGACGTCCTCGTCGAGATCTCGGCGATAACGTCTGTAGACCGCACCGAGGCGACTGTAGCGACAAAGTCAATTTTGCTGTTCATCTGGCGGCACAATATGGCGGTTAATAAGAACGCCCACCCCCCCCAGAGAAAGACATGTACACAAATGTTCTGCGGAAAGCACCAAATAATATACAGTTTGCTACCCTGCACTGCGAGAATGGTAAGGGGGCCACACGTGAACCTCAATTTTCCCGTGCGATCCGCTGACTGAATACAGATGAGAACTTCGAACTATAGATAGAAGGAGATGTCGTCATTTAAAGGTCGTAATAACGGCGTTATATCCTTTCCCTATGCCGCGCATAACGCCCAAGAATCCGATATAGGGGGGCCCTTGTTGAAGTTACAATGTGGGCGGAACGCTTTTCATTGACCCACTCGTGAGGCGGACAACCGCGCGCGACCGAGACCACTAAAAATGACCACCTTATATCGACCACTCACGGCGCATACCGCTGTCCGTATGTATAGGTATACATAGACGTGACCGTGTAACGCCCATCGACTGTACCGCGCGTCGGCAGTGTGACGGCGGTGTTGCTCGTGTTACTTCCATTCCCGACTGACGTCACGCTGCAGCCTTTCGCGCGGTCACCGAATACGGATGCGTCGATCAGACAAACGGCGCGCGCTGTCGCGCCCCCCTGCACCCGAGACAACAACCAGGCGACGATGACTGTACCCTTGCGTGCGCCTACAGCGAGCCGGGGCCGCATGCATTGAAGAAAGTTTTGCGAGCCCGTACGCGCGGCCACTGGCCGTCGTCCTCTTCCTAATCTGACCCGTGCGCTCCCGCCCTCCCGGCCACTCTCGAGCGAACTCTCGCTGGATATCTATCTTCGCGGCGGGGTTGTCGTTCCGTCAACATGAGGCCAAGGAACGCCGAGGCGCACACCAAACTGGTGCACGTGCTAGATCGCATTTACGAAACGCCGGAGCGGGTGTACCACAGGCCCGGGTGAGTTTTCTTCCGTGCGGTCCTCGAATCGCTTCACGTGTTGACGATTTTGCTTCGTGGTGTGATCCCTGATTGATGACGTATACACGCGTTGACGCGTGCGCTGAGAGGGTATGCATGAATGGAGTACGGCACAAGGCTGATCCAAACTTCTGCTGCTATGCTACTTCTACTTAAAGGGGAGTCATTATCGTTATTTTTCCTTTGTCATATGGGTGGCACGGCCCAGCCACGCAATGTTTGCCTTTGGCCGTGTCCCCTAGGGCAATTCGCTGTATTGTCCTAAATAAAGAAAAGAAAAAAGAAAGCGAAAAGAATTGCCCTCCCCATTCGCCTCGTTAGTAGGGTGTAATGTTTTGTGTTAGCTGTTAGCAGCGTGTCGTTGCTAGTTAACTGTGTTGTCGAGATCGCGTTAACTGGCAACCACATAAAGCGTATTAGACACTGCGTGACCGCGTATCTCGCGCCACCGGTTATACCCGGTTTATATGTTCACGAAATAAAAATCGTTGATGAAAGTCGTCTTTAAATGAAATTACTCCACTCGAGAAATTCGGTCTTACAGGAAAAGGAAAAAAGATGAATCACTGGCGTTTGCCGCTTTCTGACTCCACGTGGTGCACCGTTCACACTAGCTGATAAACGCGTCGAGGGCATCGCGCGACGTGATATGAGAAGCGGAGGCGCCGCGCCCTAAATGCGCCGGAAATACGCTCCATGTGGTTGCACGCCTACCAATGCAACAGCGCCAACTGTGTGCGCGCAAAAACCTCAGTTTCGTTGACACTCTTCTTCGTCGCTCAAACGTTGAATTTGAAGCGTATACATGTTGCGATTTGGCACAATTCAACGTTCGGTGCAGTTCGAAGTTACCATGACGAGTAGCTTCATAACTTGGCGTTGTCAACCGGTTATCTTTCTGATGGGCAGAATATTCGCGGGCAAAAATCCCCGGGCAAATCTGCTTTGGACGTACGCAGCTTAGTAAGTTCCATGCATTGTTCTAAGCGTTTGATATTTCTACTGCGTTCGGAACACCACGAAATGCCGCCCGGTTTCTGCAGGCGGCTTCTTTTCCGGGTCTCCGGGTTTCGAATACTGTTAGAATCGCGGTACGCACACGACAAACGTGGCCCCGTGTCAACACGTATGTCGCCCGTTATTATAACGACGTACTACAATCTCGGGGCCTCACAGCTGGCTATGCTATCTATAGCGCATGATTGCACCAGCCGCAAATATCCGTCGCCGTGATCCTTATGACCTTGATCGGGGCTTTATACGTTGTGTATACCATACAGCGAATATTTATGTGCCACTCAGCAACGAGTGCGGTCACAAAGCGATTACACCCCATAACTTAATGCCGAGGTGGCGTCGCTGTTCAGAGTGACCTGATTTATGAGGGCGTCCGCGCGATCTGATTGCGGATAGGTCGAACGCTCTTATCTGGTCGCTGCCGCGGTGTATACGATAGCGTACTACATTAGACCGCGCCTGCACCTTTCGTGAATCAGTGCTGACTGCGATACTCGCTGTTTGTGTCGTTGCAGGCATAGTCGGCACGAGCATCGTTCGAGGTGAGTACCCTGCTGAAACGCCTGTATACGTATATGTTCATGTGGCCCGCACTGCACCCATTCTCCTATACGCTACACTCCGTCTTCTTTGGCGTTCCGCCAATCCCCGTGTTGCTTCTTTGGCGTTATGTTCCATCAATCCCGGGCCCTTTGTTGTCTTTGTGCGTCTCTGCGCTTTCTTCGGTTTGCCGTTCGCTTTCCGCTCAGTTCACGGCTGATCCCGTTCGCTGCCCCCGACTTTCCAAACCCTCTTTAGGTCTGGTCACTCTGGTTCTTTCGTGCACCTTTTCCACGTGATCGCCGATTGTCTATATCTGTACCTGTCGCTGGATTCGTTGCCGGCATGCATCTGTACGCTGTTTCGTCTTTGTTTGCAGAATTTATAGCACCCAGCTTTTTTTTTTTTTTTTTCGTTTTGTTGTTTCCTGAACTGTGGATGTCATGCAACCCGTCACGCTTTGCTAGTGTCGTATATACCATGCACGTGGCATAGTGCTACAACTGCGAGCGTATATGCGAGCGCTATCACGTATGTGGAATAAGCGGTCGCACGCAGGTCGCAGTCTACGCTTTCGGTGAGCTCGCCCACGATTTTTATCGGCGTCGATGTACCGAAAGCACGATACTGTTATCCGGAAAGGTTCAGTGCATTGGCCGAGTCGTCGTGCTCGATCCGGCCCTTCCCTTACATTCGTCACCTGCTGCATTTGACTCCTAGTACAGTTAAGCGCGGTGTATTATATTTAAACATACTGAAGGGTCAGCCTTGCGGCTTGTGTCCTTTCTTGTTCGTTGTCCTTGTTTTTCACGCTGACCGTTCGAAATGTTTAACCAGTTCCAACTCGCCCAAATCCTTCTGCGGTATATTGCCTATACTTATGGTTATGAAACCACGGAAGGACCACATACGAGCTTCACGTGTTCCAGGGGAGTGTATGGTTTTAATTGACGTCATTGTGGTCATCGTATTTGGATACCACATAACACGTCGAGAAAACCGCGTAAATAGGAGTCGGCACAGCACGGCAGGCGTCATGCTGCGAACCGACAATCTTTTAAAATGCACTGGTTACTTCAAAGGATATTAGGGGACCCTACTATCTTTTGACTTCAAGAGCATAGGTAATTATTAGAAGATAAAATTAGTCAGTGCCCATTCTCAAGTTTTTCGCTGAAAACCATGGAAAAAGAAATGCTAGGCGACGGCGGATTTCGCTAGCCAGCCTCCTCTCACACGTCTCGCATCATGCACGCGATGTCTTTCGAGTAGGACATGGGTAGTAAGTATTAGGCCCCACGTAATTGCCGTACCGCTCGGGGCTGTTAGGACGCAGTAATATTTTGTGGGATCTTGACCTTACAATAATCTGCGGCTTGCTTATCGCGTGACCGTGGCCCATTTCCCATTATTCTCTCCTTTAAATTTTTGACTAGGCTTCAAGATTGTGACGTGACGCCCTATCCTAGCTTTCTTCCTTCCTCCATGCCGAAACCGCAGCACCTGAATGTTAGTGTGACATCACGGATTTGGAAGCCTTTATTTTTTAATTGTTTTTAATTGTAGCTACATTGATGCAGTAAAATTTAATGAAACTTGTCATGTCAAACGTCTGACTTCATTACAAAAAGAAAATAATAATAAAGTACTACGTAGGCCTCAGCGGACACCGCCGAAATCTTACGGCGTTACTGTTGAGTTGGTTCGTGGTCTTCCAAGCCGGTGTCGCTGCCTGTACTTTCTTTTTGCGATATTTTCTCGCTTACGAAGCCCCTATTAGCGAAATGTGCATTTCGTGTTTCTGCGTACTTCCAGTGGGGAGGGCAATTTACCATAGCACATAATTATTGTTCTTTAGTGTCCGAGTATTTGCTAACGCCGATGTTACCGAATACTGCATGACACTGGTCATCTTCAAGGTGTACACGAAAATGTGGTCCCTTCGCGTGCATCTCGCTTATGAGTCACAATGCACACTGCTAGCTCACTTAATGTATGGTTGTGGTTTTGCAGAATTGATGCTTCACTTTGACCGTATGCGCTATATGGGCCAGCTGAGCGAATACAATACCGCGCGTGTCCTATTCCGTATGAAAAAGCGTTTGTATTGAAAGTAAATATGCAGCATATTGTAATAGTTGCTGGGATAGCCGGTTCGTGATTTTCAATACACGGACCATGTGAAATATATTTGGTTACTCAGCGATAAAAGAAAAATAGGAAGGAAGGAATGCGGCGTGCGTAATGGGAATTAGATCCCCTTACCTGTCGCACCCTTGTTTTTCTTATTTTTGCGCAAGATGACCATGTATCCAATGCTCTCGTCGTTATATTTCCAACACCCCCCCCCCCCCCCCCGCCACCCTCCCTCCTTTTTTCTTTTCTTTCGCTTTCTTATACGTACCGGCGTCGTTGCCAAGCTTCGACGAATATCTAGGATAGTTCATTTCGCAAATAAAGGAATTATGTCACGACATTCCGTATTCTATTCCACGCCATCCCGCCCCCCACTGCGCCGGGTCTTGAACTGCTGCCCATCATGGTTGAGAGAGGCCAGCAGACATTAGTTCCGCGTGCGTTGAATTGAAGGCGGCCGGGTGCGGCCGCAGACAGCACGCGCGCAGCTTGTTCTTATATCTATACGGTGAAGAACCCGCGCCCTTTCGGGCAGCAGCGATGCGAGGGATCGGGGCGTCTTCGCACCGGCATGCGTCGATGCCGCGGCGTCCGTTTCCCCTCACGTCAAAGGGCGAATCAGAGCGGCTCGTATCCGATTGTGGTGTTACGCCCCGCGATGCTGAAGGCGGCGGCGCCGTGGCTGCCCACACCACGCGGCGAGTTGCTAAGAGCTGCGACCTTGTTTCCGACGCTGTGTATCTCCACGTTCACTGACTTCACGAGCTGCAGCTCGCACACTGCATTATCTGCTGCGTTTCTTTTTGGGGCGAAACTGGCGAAAATTGTTTCTTGGGCACAGTCAGCCAGGCATGCATACATAACACGCGCGCTGCGCGCCCACGATGATGAAATACTGTTAGCCTTGAAAAAAAGCCTTTGCGAGTAGCCTTTTGGTGGCACGGATGCTCTAGATACGTAGCGGTCGCACCACACTTCGCTGTTTTATTTCTCACCTCTCCTTTGCAGTGGAGATCCGTATCAAATAAACATCGCCAGCTGCTCGACCGCACGGGCTTCTTCAAATCCACAATGAATGTGGCATGACTACCAGCACGCTAACATCTAATACACCTAGGGTTGCTCGTTTACGGTTTTCTTTCTTTTTCTTTTTTTTTTCTAATTCGGGGATAAAAACTTGAAGCTACTTGTCAAACTGATAACCGTGGGGCGATACAATCGGGTCTTTCATGAAGCAGATATTAAATTCGGCGTTTGGGAGGATACAATTATACAGATGTAAATTTAGAAATGACAGTCGCGCGTGTAGCGTCCACAATGCTGGCACAACTACCCGTCAAATGAACTACACGTTACTGGCGTTCGCTTCAGCTGAGATGATCTTGCTTGATCCCGAAGTAAGATAGAGCACGAGCACTGCAAACACCGTGCAGCGTGAAATCAACGATCAATCCGAATTACACCTGGTGTGTCAGTGCTGTTTTAATATACGGTTTCAATGCAGGCAGAGTAGTGTGGTTACGTTTGCGCACATAGTCCAGCTTTTAATGTTGTTCGGTTAGCAACTCGTGTTCTTTCCTTACCTCCCTCTCGCATTTGCAGTAGATGTAGAGTATACGTTTAAGCGGAGTTCCTTTCTCTCCCCTTCCCCCCTCCCCCCCCCCCCTCCCCCACTATATTCGGCTATCGCTGTTTTGCAACGGTACTGATAGTCCTGTAGGAGCCAGGATCGTTCAATTTGCTCAGAACTCGCCAATAATTTTTTGATAACCGAACGACCGATGTCTTCACGCCGAAACGGCTAGACGCTTCGTTCAGCGCATGCAGTATGACGTCACAGCATCCCTGCCATCAGGAATATGGAGCTAGTGCCAGATAAATGAAAGTGGCGATGCCACATCCGGCGAGTGATGCCAGCGTTTCTAAACTTGACAGCGACGATTTGAGCGCCGAAGTATATCACCGTTTCGCTTTTGACCGCCCGCCTGCTCAGATAGGCAGCGTTGCAGGTATATATAATTAATGACGTCAAAAACACAGCGTGGCCCGCGTGGAACCCGTAAGAAAACATAAAAATAATTCATCTTTGCGAGAACTGAATGACTTGTAACCGCCCGGTTTGTCACGTATTATTACAGCACCAAGGTGAACATATATTGAACATTTCGATGAGATCAGTGGCCACTGAAAAATCGCCGGAGTTGCCCATAACCGCTTGTCGAGAGAAAAAGGAACGGAGAGACAAGTCACGTGTGGCTGCGGATGACGGAACATTTCGCGAAAGAAGGCTCGACAACCAAGACAGCGGTCGCGGAAACTTCAATCGTCGTGAGCTTGCGAACCGCATAATAATAATAATAATAATAATAATAATAATAATAATAATAATATAATAATAATAGAAAAAATGTCAAGCAAGTCTCTATACCTCACGGTCAAGCATAGCAATAATCGGGATGCGCACTATGCGAGTTCACGTGCCATCTGTGACCAGCCATAATCAAACCATTTCCTTCATTTTCAGCTTGCGTTGCATGCCCTCATGACGAAGGAATTTTTCGATTTCGGGCAGCGGAAACGTCTACACGAAGCCTATTGATGTATCGTATGTGAACTAGGAAAGAAAAAAAAAACTGCAAGTGTAATCTGCCACACCGCGACGTGAGGGACGTTAAAATTAGGCACAAAAATTGGTTAAAGCGATAAATTATTCGAAAACTGTGTTATCATTAATTTTGCCATCTACTGTTCAGTGTTAGAAAAGAAAATGAATGTTAGTGTTTTGATGATTAAATTTCGAGTTAAGAGCACATGACGTCACAAGTTCCAGACTTTTCCCTTTTTTTCCGCATGTACACAGGGCACATCGGTTCAGTGAAATTCTCTGAAGCAAGCCAAAGCCTCTGGCTGCCTTAGATCACATTGATGTAAATCGCACCTAGCAATAACTGATTATCCAGGCCTTTATCAAAATCGGTGAGGTCAGGCATATCAGTGCGTGAAGCTCGGAGCAGCGTTATTGCCACTTGTATTTTCTGTTTGCGCGTTGTTTTGCTGGCCAAGATTTTTCTGTTAGCAAAACTCTTGTTCTTTGGCACTGCGCAAAAGTATTCACTAATACGGGCAAAATTGTATTGCAATGGGACTTTAGTGTCCCATTGTTTTGAATTGATTTACACAATGAAATGCAGCGCGAAAACAAAAATTTCAAGAAATTCCAATTCCTCAAGGCGCATGGGAACACGATCTTTAGTTTGTCTAAGCGCTCTTTGTTTTTGCAATTCGCCGTGTTCATCAATTCTCTCTATCTATGCATTGATGTCCTGTTAGCCCAAGTGCTCGCTTTAGGATTAGTGTCAGTGGCCATGGTCTCCCTTATCTTTAGGAGCACTGTCAACGGCCTGGCCTCTTGAAGCGTGAATGTGTCCATACTAAAGGCATTCTTCTCTCCTTGTCATGTGCAGAAAGCAACAGCAGCAGTCGGCCAGCAACGGTCAGCGTAGCGGCGGCGGCGAGGCCGGAGGTGCGGGCACGGCAGCCTCCAAGGCTGCCACTGAGTCTGCGGCCATGAAGGCGCTCTTCTACCTGCTGCTCTTCCTGGCCGAAGTGCTGCTGTTCGGCACCATAACGCTGCTCATCTATTGGATCTTCAACTACCAGGGTGGAGTCGCGTGGGCCAACGACATCAAGAAGCAGTTCAACCTCCACTACATCCTCATGACCGGAGGATTCATCTTCCTCAATGGACACGGTGATCATATCTCCCCATACACAGCGTTCTGTGTCCACACATGTGCCTTCGAACAAAGAGCTAACTTGAAGTAACTTGAGACAATAGGCAGTACATATGTGTACTCCTCTTCCTGTGCATATAGTGCATAAAGTACTCCTCTTCCTGTGCATAAAGAACCCCAGGTGGTCTAAATTTCCGGAGCCCTCCACAACGGCCTTTCTCTCCTCTCTATCTCTTTCGCTCCCTTTCCCCTACCCCCACGGACGCTTAGCCGTGCTCCCTACATGGGCTGCAGAAATTAGCGTCCTTTCCTAACCGAACCACTATCATCATCATCATCGTAGCTTCGCGCATCGCCTTGGGCACCCCGCAAGCAGCGTGGTTTCGTATTTCGCGTCACGTGTCGTGCGTCAGCGGCCAATTTGGCGCCTTGGTTACAGCCGGGTCTGCCGGGTGTCAAGTGACAAGGATGTGCAGCCGTAGAAGCGCTAGTAGGCTCGGCGGGCTCTCGCTTATCACGCGGTAGAGCGCGATCGTACGGATGTCACCGAGGGGTCTTCCTTCTTGTAAGCGGTCACGATCGGCGAGAGAAAGAAGGCATCGCTGCATTGTTTCTTGATAATGTAGGCTCATTTTTCACAATTACTAAGGCGAAATAGGCTATTTTCAGACCTTCTGAAGAACAGGATACATTCCCAGCGAAAGCAATCGGAACAGGTGCTTCGACCGCAAATGTTTTTTCGGCAAATTAACTGCTGCTATACGAGGCATTTTAAGTAACCGACCCCTTTGGTGGTCATGCTTTTCTTAGCTGCTTGCGGTTACCCACCATACCTACAGGTGTTCTGCGATAAAGGCGAGCGAAATTCGCTACACCGTACCGGGTCTCGCTAATTTCTTCGTACATACGCGAGCGATGTCGCAAAACAGAAAACGCAGCCACCGCGAACTGAGGAGACGTAATTCAGGTTGTGGCGTGCTACGGTTCTAGACGCAGTGCGTTCATCGGACTTAATCGATCTGCAAATGGAAGTTATCGATAATAAGCCGCGCTGGCAGAATGGAGGCGAATGCCTTGCCTTGCTTATCACATTTACCACAGTGAACGCGCATTTCTTCAAGCACGGCGTACGGCCGCTGTGACAAGGACTTCACCGGTGCATTGTCAAGTCGTGATGCAAATGTTTTTGTAAGCATTGTTAAAGTGTTTTTCGCGATGCTCTATCATTTGAACATTCGTGCGGCGACTTAGCAGCAAAGCCCGAATTTCGACTTAACGTAGTTTTGAAAGAATGTATATTGCCGGTTTTACCGGCTACGTTATATCGCGGCTTAACTGTATTTAACTGCGATTATGGATCACTTGGCGTGCATGCTTCCGACGCCTGAGAAGTGGTCCGCATGTGCAGCTCTACCATTTGGCGGTTCTTATTTTCATGCAGCAATGCTGGTGTACCGCAGCTTCACATGCTGTAAGAAGATCTACAACAAGCTTCTCCACACCATCTTCTTTGTTCTGTCCATATCGGCCATCACCATCGGAATAGTGTCCGCCTTCATGGCACACAACAGCAAGGCTGACCCGAAGCACTTCTACAGTTTGCACTCGTGGATTGGCCTCGGAACTATGGGACTTTTCGCTTTGCAGGTATTGCATTTGTGTCGTAGCCATGCCCGTAGCCAGAGGGGGGGGCCCTTGGAGCCTGAGTCCCTCCCGAAATTTTGGTTGGGGGGTAGTGGTGGTACGATATTTAGCGAACGAATGTAACAAGGAACGTACAGTAATCATATGGGACATTATGGCCATGTGCCTAGCACGCACATCTGTCGTAGAAGTGGCATTCAGGTACAGAGGAAACCATGACTGGAGTCCATTAACAAACAGAAATGAAAGCTGTGGAGGGGGCTGGCTCCATTGGGTTTCCAAGTAGTGCCTTCATCGCTGTTACCACATCTAATGCAAAGCAGAGGCTCAAGCATACAGAAGTACTTTAGAAGGCTAGCACTGTTTGCTGTCACAACTTTCCAAAAGCAAACTTTTTTCGTTGTTACTGACTACATTTCTCTCTCTGCTTGTCTTTCCAGTTCATCGTAGGATTTGTGTCGTTCCTGGTGCTGCTGTGCTGCGACAAGGCCACCGTCACTTACCGGCAACGCCTGGTGCCGATTCACACAAATTTCGGCCTCATCATCTTCAGCATGGCAGCAGCCACATGCGTCACGGGGCTCATGCAGACAGCCAAGGGCCGATTCAAGTAAGTGCATAGTGCGCATGCGTATCACTGCTGCAGGGCATGTTAGTGAATTCATCTTTCAAGGAGACACTAATTCTGTAGCTGTCCAACATATATCTTCCGCACAAGTGACATAGCTGGGCTCACACACAGCCACACCACATAAGACTACTTCTTGATGTGTGCACAAGTTGGGAATAAAGGTACAATATATATGCGGTTGTAAGTCTGATCGAATGATCGACCGAGAAAACGAAACCGACGCAAGCGGCCACTTAAACCCGCGTAACTTCTTTATTATTGCACCTATTCGCAAAGTTCTTGCGGGAGCACGTTCACATCGCACAGGGGCGCAGTTATATCTTCAAAACAAATTTTGGACCTCGGGATTGTTTAGGGGCCCTTTAAAGATGGGGGAGGAAGAGGTCTTGAAAAGAGCAAGATCTCACAGTAACACTCTCACAATGTGGCAGGCACCCCATCTTAGCTCAAAGCAAATTCTGAAGCATGCTGACAAGGAGCACTTGCACCCACCCAGCAAAGGGAAGGCACTTGTACTTGGTGGACTTTTAATTTACATGTTTCTACAGAAATCCAGCGAAAACTCTGTTAGTGATAACCACAGGCACGTTCAAGTTTTAGACCCACTAGTATTCGATTGGCGCACTAGCATACTGTAACCATGGCTGCACGCAGCAGGTGCTATGGCTTATGTCTCGCACCGCTTTGTGGGCTCGTACGTACATGTTTCTGCCAAGGTCCAGTGAAAACACTGTCAGTAATACCCAGAGGCACGTTCCATGTTTTACGCTTGCTGGCATTTGATTGGCGCGCTGAACTTCAATTTCATTTCATGGCGGCGTGCAGTGTGCCCTGTAACTTATGTTTTAACCCACTTTGTCGTTGCAGCGGCGCCAATGGGGCACCAGACTACGCTGACCTTCCTGAAGAGGGAATCTTTGTAAACACCATTGCCATTGCCATCATTGCACTGACAATCCTCCTCCCACTGCTGGTCAGAAACAACCTCCGTGGTGGACAGGCTGTATTCTCGGTCAACTAGTATGGCAGAGTGTGCTCCCTGCTAGATGGAGCCCCACATTGCCACGAGGAAATTGCGTTTAGCGACTCTGCTGGAAAATGATCTTTTTGTGAGACTTCCGAGGGGTGTAACGGCTGCACGGACCAAGTTGGCTGTACAGCGGTGGCAGTCTGTCCATGTCTTGAGCACACTACAGACGTTCATTACCTGGCCACCCTCCCCAGGTAGAGCAACATGTCTGGTGCAAGAAAGATCAGATTTTAGCGTTATTGTCGCAGGTACGACAGAACAATTTCTTTTTTTTTTACTTCTGTGTGTTGGGGGTCAGGGGTGGGAAGAAATAGTTGTGCAGCTGTACTTTTATTGTGCATGTTTTGTTTGGAACAGACTTCCATGTCTTCTGTTTGGTATTTGTCCAATGTGGTCATGGTTTGTTCAGTCTGCTTTTTTATTTGACATACTCAGAGCAGTTGGGGAGGGTGGGTACCTCTCAATGTGTTTCCTTTGCTTGTAAGTCATCACTTTTATACTATGAAATTAAATTTAAGGCGAGCTGAGTTCTTGTGGCAAAATGGGAGCCTACAGCTTAAGAGGTACTGCATGAAACTGCCACCAGGAAGGATGTCTTCCTGACTGACATGCTGAGTGCTATGATAAACAGTGTTGTCGTTTTTTTTTTTTTTTTACTCATTTCATATGTGTAAACATACCCTCATAATGCTCATCTTCAGTTAAAAATTTCTCAATACCCATGTTTCAGCAGCTTCACGGTATGATGGTAAAGTGTACTTCATCTCCGATTAAGAGTCTGGAACAGCCATTGCTGAAAGCACTAAACAACCCTGTAGTTGCAGGTTCAGTGTAAGCTGAGAGTACTGCAACTACAAAGGGTCAAAGCAATGCCATCCTTTGCGAAACTGTCCTGAACAGAGGTCCTGTATCACTGTCGTGCTGTAGCAGTATTTGGTTCTGTTATTGTGAAACCATCCAAACTGCATTTGATAAAACCTCCGTTTCTCTTCCTAGGAAACTTTGCTTACCGCAAGGCCATTCTCCTAGGAATTGATCTGTCTGAGCAAATATTTTTTTCCTCAATAAATTACAGCTTGAAGCAGGTGCACACAACTAGCTAAGAGCAGTTTTACTTAATGAAATGTCAAAACTCTTGACATGCAAAGAATGTGCATTATTTTTGGTGCCTTCACAAAATGGTCGTAGTATGCACTGCACACAATGTTTGGATGCTGTTGTACAGACACAGCCACACACGAGAATGTACAAAGGGTGCAGAGATGCCCTTTACTTGTGACAGCTGAGCTACATAAGGTTTTGTGACGCAGTGGCTTATGCACACACACCTGCTTTCACTTAGGGGCAGTGTCAAGCCCAGTGTCACCTGTTAGGCATAGTGGTTACAATCCACACTGCATTGTCTGTGCATTCTGGAGAACTATGACTATGTCTGTACATTTGCTTAAGTTGCATTAGACCTGTCTTTTTTTTTTTCTTCTGTACATAAGTATTGAAAGCCCTGTTTTTGTAAGCTAATAAAACAATTGCATGAAATTTTTTGTATATATACATATACCTGGCGAGACACGAAGTCAAGCATGCTCTTGTAACTTGATGGCAACGTATAATACAATATTAAAATTCTACTTTATTTGCCAGTGTGAACTCATTCATGCCGACAGACAGAGGCACTGGTTAGGGGGCAGAAAAGGTGCTATTATGACCCCCTCTTTCCACCTACAGTCTGCTGTCTTTGGGCAGCCCCACTTATAAGCTGCATTTCAGTTCTGGACACATGTGGTGCCGACACTTTCCAGGTGTAAATGACCAAGCAAAAGGAATTTTCGAAACGAAAACTCTGGAATTATCATTAAAAAAAAATCATTTCAAAAAAAGGAGAGGATGGCACCCATCCCACATGGGTCGCAGGGAACGCTATGCTCCTGTGAACTGCAACAATACATTTATTAGATCGCAATATACAGTAGTCATGCTAGTCGGGGGATGTTGTACAACCGTACCATGTGGTCATCTCCACAGCTTGCGAGCAGGAATGCAGAACCCAACTCACGGTCTTGCCTGGGACAAAACTTCAGTTGTTTCACTGACAGGTGGTGTGCAATGCTAGTTTCAGCAGTCAAGGATTGCTTTCACATAGTGCTAAAATAAACTGACATACTTTTCACCATTAAGTGAACAGGAGCTACTTACATTCCCTATGGAGTGTGAGATGGACTACCACTGCTATCTCTGCAGAAGACAGCAGGATGTACTGTACTCGGTGGAGACAGAGACATCTATCAACAAAACTGCAGTGCACCTGTTGAATGCAATTCTCTAAGACTGCTATGCCAGCCGAAGCATTGTATTTATTTAACAAGTGCAGTATTTGTTAGCTGAGCAACGATTTCTTCGATAAAATATGTTGTGCTGAATACTTGATACTGGGATCTCTCAAATTTTGCTAGAATCATTTTAGCATCACAGCGGCATAAAGGGACAAAAGTGGAAAAGGACCATGTTCTACTTGTAACTAGTTTTTTTTTAGCTCATTTTGGTACAATGCAGCCCATCATTCAAGGAATAAGGTGATCACAACCAAACAGATAACTAAACTTGTTTTCCTTTACCAGTCACTCAGTCAAAACCTGATAACAATCGAAAGCATACCAATTAAGAATTGCTGGCCAGGACTCTGCATACAATAGTCTATTCTCCATTGCTGTTTTCCTACAGTCCTCTCTGCTGGTTTGTTCTCAGACACTTGCTCCCATAGCAGGAGAGCTCCAAAACTTTGCCAATGCATCCGTGCCATGTTGTTCACCACTCTACAATGGTTGCACTACACGGCACTATGGGACAAAAGCTGTCTGTTTGAACGCAGAACCAGAGCACAACATGCTTTAACTTTCCGAATTGGCAGCTGATGCTAATTAATAGGCAAGGCAAGCAAATGCAGCATGGTTTTTGAGAAGCATAAAAGCAAATGCGGACAGAGAACATACAAATTTGTTTAACTGACCATCTCTCGTCTGTTTTACAGGTCAATGGTCAGAATTACACTTGCTGCGCCTTTCCAGCTGTCACAGGGACATAGCGCAGTTTGTCCCTCAGTTATACATTCGCCATATAATCACGAGTACCATGATCAGCGAAATCAAACACTTTACTGGCAGTCACTCAAAGCCGTCTATGATACCTCGCTCCTGAGAAACAGTAGATAAAAAAGAAAGCACGAGAATTTTTTAAGGGTGGACGCAGAGGTACTTGAATATTTTGAATAGTTAATGTACCTTTCAAATTGAATCGAATATCAAACTATTTAAACGAAATATTTGAAACTTTGAACATTCATGCATTACCACATAAATGCTGTTGCACTGCTGGGAATGCAGTCTTGCACTTTCTCACCTGTCATGTCCAAAGAAGGTTGGTGCAAAGCTGACTGCTGTGGCCGAATCATCCACACTCAGTTGTGCTTTGCTCTCAAAGGGCCCCAAACTTGTTTCCGAAGAACCATCCACTCTCCAGCCCCAAACCACAACCTGAACAATATACAGCAGCAAAACTAGGTATATCAAATTAAAGATCAACCGATGGAACAAAAAATGTAGACAAGAGAGAGGAAAAAGCTGCATGAGATGAGATTTAGAGGAGTTGGGTAGGCCACATATGTAGTGTGCAGAACAAACCGTTAACTGGTGTGCTATTAACATTCAAAAGAAAAAGAAAATGGATGCAACTCCAGTGAAGAAGAGAATCAAGACCAAACCACATGTACGCCTGGCAAAGCACAAGCGTGTGCTCATGCACCTGCACATGATCAGATGGCACAAGCTCGTTGAAACATGGGGCGAGCGCAGAGGTATGCTCCAGGCAGACATTGCTGATTTGCACCATTAATTCTGACTTTTTAGCACGCACTTGTCTCTAGTTGGACAAGCGTTTTTGCTGTAGAGGCGATTAAACTCGAGACCTCGAGCTCAGCGGCACTGTGCAGTGGTCACTAATCTGTTGCGATGGATAAATAAAGAGTGTACATACTGAAAGCAAATTTTCAATGCCTTCTTAGATTAAGTGTATAATTGATTGTTGAAACTTCAATGCACTTTCAAAATAGACAACCCAAAAAGCTGTTCCTCAGGGACCAGAATCAACCTTCTCCTGGCTTCCCAGTGAGAAAGTTTGCATACACAAACGTGAAATAGAAAGCAATCACATTTACTTGCACCTTCTCACATTATTGAACATATGACACCATGCCGACAAACAAGTTTTTTGCAGCCATTTCAGGAGATTACCTTTTTGTCTCTTGATGCTGTCACAAAGTACAAGCCATCATGAGACCAGGCACAACTCCAAATAATTCTCTGGTGGATTGCAGTTTTCTTATCAGCAAATGCCACTCTGCTGAATACATTTCCTGATAAAAGAGAAATAGTAGTAGTAAGTCCAGCTATCTAGATCAGCAGATGTGCCTTGCAACAGATCAACTACAACTTAGAAGCCAACAATACATGTACTATACTTTTCCTCTATTATTATATACCAGATACTCCCCCCTTTCTTTTTCTTTGCAGGGCTACTAACTACATTGTTTGCTGGTGAAACATTTATGCTAGCACTATGTTGCTGCAGTTATTTGGTGAGTGGTAGACTAAGAGTGATTTTGTTTTTCTTGTTTACAGCAGAGATTTGAAATTGCCTGTATCTCTTAAAAGACCACATAGAAAATCAATGCACATTCCTTTAAAAAAAAAAAAACGAAACTAAAAACAGGCTCTGTAACTAAATAAAAACGAACCCTTGTTTGAGAATCAAATCCACGACCACAGCCTCACCGGCCCTCTAGCCAAGTTGGAAAGAGAACCACAGCGTCTAAAATAAATTTTGGAAGCTGCAGCACAAGTTCACCAAGTTACTTATGTGGAAACATGCAGAGGAAATTATTCATTAAACGGATGGCTACTTTTTTGTCATGACTTCTGACAGTCCTTATGTTTCAAATGTTGCAGAAACCTTTTTGTCTAGCATTCATAATGTGTGCAGTGGTAACAGTTAAATTAGGATAGATATATATGCCCTCTTTCAATTCTCTCCTTGTAATTGGTTTAGTGCTAAATACTCACTAAAACAAAAGACTAAAGCCTAAAATATTAAATTTTCTTAATGCTATCTCCAAGCACTGTGTGCAGCTGTATCAGATCATGAATTTTTTCATTATTTTGTAGGCCTTAGTAAATTTTGTTCAGCAGCAGTGCACTGAGTAAACCTACAGCACTTTCAAAATTTAATGGCAGAGTCTCCATGTGCCCAACTTCTACCTTGTTCTCCATTACAGCAAATCCCTGTTCTTTGTAATTATTTGTCTTTTTTTTGCTGTTCCACAAGTGCCATCCCCAAGCTATTTTTTTCAGCGTTTATAAATAATTCAGCACACAAGAACATCAACATCTGAACATACCGTTGGTGTCAATACTGTGTATGCACCATGACCTGTCTCTCGAGACACTCAACAGGTGACGGTTGTCAGGTGAAAACTCCATTTGCGTTATTGTCAGGTTGTGAAACACGAGCTCCGCCACTTGCTTCCAAGTAGCAGTGTCCCAGAGAATTATGGCCGCATGCTGCTGTGTGCTCGCCTGTGCTCGGAAAAGAGACAAAGGGCACACATGAAAGATAACACAAGAGTGCTAAAACTGCGAGCATTGTCATATATACTGCTCATATATACTGCGTTACACCTAAAAACTACAACTGACTTCCCTTGTGTCTTCCTTGGCCTCATTGTCTGTTGTATCAATTAGGCTGTGTCTATTAAAAAACGATTGATTGATTGATTTAACAGGTTTTACATCCCAAAACCAAAACATGATTATGAGAGACGACATAGTGGAGGGCTCTGGAAATTTCGACCACCTGGGGTTCCTCAATGTGCACCGACATCACACAGCACACGAGCCTCAACACTTCGCTTCCATCAAAATGCACCCGCCACGAAAAAAAAAAACAAAGAAAACAAAGAGTTTTACAGCTATTTCCCTTTCCTTATTTTATAGCATGGGTGTCATTCTGGCAGACTTAGTAGCTATGAATGGCACTGACCATCGCTCCCAGTGTTAAATGCACAGAAATTCTGAATAAAGTGGTAAGGGAATGGCTGCCACCGTAGCTCAGTTGGCACAGCATTGGACACATTACTCGAAAATTGTTGGTTTGGTCCCTACCAACCCGGCGGGTATTCTTTTTCATCCACTGTACTGTATCTACACGATTGTAAGTAAGCTCAAGCGTAGGTCGACCCTCCTAAAAAAAATCTCAAAAGAAAAAAAAGACCGCAGCATGTAAATCATGCCGCTCATGACATGCATTTTATGATTTTCATGCTGTGACCTGTCCTTTATGTTCGTCATGCAGTCATGTGGCATACCATTAACGAAATGGGCAGAAGAACACCAAGACCATGGCATGTTAATCATGTCGCTCATGACATGCATGTCACGACTTTCATGTTATGGCCTGTCATTTATGTTCATCATGTAGTCATGTTGTGGCAGACCAATTTTCGTATACATCCCATTAACGAAATGGCCGGCAGGGCACAAAGTCGTAGCCGGGCGGGATGGATGAATGGATGGACGGATGGAGGGATAAGCTCAAGGTCGCTGAAGTTTGCTAAGAAATGCTTCGCATTTAAAAAAATAGAACACACAGGTGGTATAGTTTCGGTTTGGATGGTAAATCGACCTGTCAACTCTCTACCCTCTAAACTTGGAATTTCACATTAAAAAGAAAAAAAGAGGGATCGAATTACAACCGTGTAAATATGGTAACTCGTATCCATTCCTAAGAACCACAGGCATGCAAATATTTAAGTTTGCGAAAAGCGTTTGTTATTCAATTCAATTCACACCTAACTTTTATTATACAGATATTTGAAGGTTGTAACTAAGGGACAAAATGTGCTATGTCCTGTGACAAGCAGCCTTATTTTGCAACTAATACGCTTCGCCACATAACATTTGTGTACTGAGGCGAAGTTCACACTATCACACTGTGGTGAAGCTAACATTTGTATACTGCCCATTCCTGCATGTAACACGCTTTGCCGTATAACATTTCTGTGCTGCAGTGAAGTTCACAATCGCACTCTGCAATGATGGTTACACCTTAACACTGTGCAGTGTGGCGAAGCCAACACTTCTCTACTGAGGCGAAGTTAACTCATGAATTTGCAGAGTTCCTAGCTGGACTGCTTTTCAGGACTGGACTGTTGTTTTTTCTAGGAACACTGTGGGAGTGCACTAGCTGTACAGTAGATTTGTTTTTGTCCATGTTTGGCACTACATCTTAGGTATAATTCAACATGAAATTATTATTTCAAAAATATTCAATTTGGTTTGTACTCAAACACTAATAATTTAGTACCTGGTCTGCACCAAAAATTTTGCTATTCACACAGCCCTACCAAGATCTACAAATAATTTCCCCTATGCCTTCCTCGGCCTCACTGTCTGTTGGATTATTAGACTGTCTAAAAAAAGAAACGAGCCCTTGATCCATTCCCCTTTTGTTCGTGGGTTACTTTGGAAGACTTGGTATACGTGCAGCACTATATCATGAAATGATCACACAATGATGACAGCATGAGTGCTAATCACATCTTCTTCATGGGATGTGTTCCATTTTACAGCTCTATCATATGAACCAAGGCAACTAGCCCAGCTTTCAGCTTTAATGTAATTTTGGAACATCTGTTATACTCACCGACATGAAACATTTTCTGTCTACAGTTGCGATTCCTTTATGAGTTATACACTATTTCACACACTGCAGTCAGTGAGTGGTTCAAATACAGGGGCAAGTGCCTTTCAATGAATCCACAGATACACATTCCAGAGAACCTTGGAGTAATCCACCATACGTCATGCTCAAACAATGTAGCATCCAGGTTATATCGCTTGTAAGGGCTACATTTTCTTCGTGAAATGCAAGTATACCTGTCACTAGTACACAAGAGATGTGCACAGTAAACACGGGGCACGAAACTGTTGATAAATTTATATTGCCCCTTGGCCTCTGAACATAGCCTCGAATTAAATGTTACAGCCTGTACATCGCAAAAGCCTCTACCTACCGAAACGTTTCACCCAAAGCTATGTTGCAAGGCTAAGCGGTAATATAGGGTTTTCGAGTTTCGCATTCCACAATCTTTTACTGTTGACTGTACATATGAAGAACCCAACTAGGACAATTCAACGTTCTGCAGTATGTTATTGTCTCAGCTACTGTGCCTATTTCCCTCAGGAACAATGGCCACAAGTGCAATTTTTTTTTTGGCTCAAGAAATAATGGCACTCTTTGTATGCCACAAAAAAAATAAAGGGGGGGGGGGGGGTGTCACCTAGATGCGAGCACAAGTACAATAAAAAAAAAGTAAAGGTTGCAAAGTTGTGCTTCAAAAGAAAGTTGTGCTTCAACGATAAAATTGACAGTTTCATCATGTGGCAATGGTGCTTTCTTTGTTATGTCTTGATTCATGGGAACTTGGAAACAATGGTTACATAGAGAACCCCTTAAGCGAATTGCAATGGCAAGCAGCCATGCTCTTTTGTCCAGAGGCTCTGTACAGTGTGCACTTTCCAGCTTTTCAACAGCCACCTTGTGCTTTTCAAATGCAATTTAAGCTTAAACCCATTTCTGGCACAAATTCAACTTTGAAATTGTTGTTATGACAGTAGAGAATGCCACCTTGACAAAACAATTGAAAACAAGAAACCTGTAATTCCTGGGAAAAAAAGAAAGATCTAGTTTTCCAAGTAGCATTTCTCCTTAGGAGAAGTAGGCTTATCAAAAATTCAAGTGGGATGAATTTGCTTTCATAAGTTTCCTTGCTACACAGTCGTGTAATGAAGTCAAGCACACTAATAGCCAAGGCGTAACCATTGCTCAGAGAAGTGTACTTGCTACAAATTTTCTCTATCAAAGAGAGGACTGCCAAGCTCTTTCAACGATGGCAAAGGCTTCCCTGTGTGAAACGTGCATACCATAAGAAGCCATGGATGAAAGGTAAATGAAAAGTAAACCTCTATGTCAGATGCAGCCTGTCACAATCTCAACAGACTCACCAAGATGTGCTGAGCTTTTAGATGAGCCTCAAACAGGCTTAAATAATTATTGATTATACTGAACTACTGCATTTCATGTTCAACAAACCCACGTTTGACTGTAGTGCCAAAAAAAAAAAAAGTTGGTTTCCTTTGATAACAAATGTGTATAAAGTACACTGACGTGCTTCCATACCTTGCAGGCAGATGCAATGAGCTTGCCATCATGTGTACTTGTTAGGGCAAAGAGTTCGTAGCCATGTCCATAGAGCTTCCTCACTTCTGTCCACAGCGTGTTCTGCAGAAGGTCTTCCTCCGTAGGAGGCTCTGCAAAAGGATGCAACAGGTTTTAGCGGTCTCATCACAAATATTTTAAACCTAGAGAGCTCAGAGATTGAGAACCACATTTTCTGTTTTATACGAGTTAGTGTGCACTGTGTTTTATTTATTTATTTATTTATTTATAATACTACAATCCCTGGTTGGGATTTTGGTAGTGTCCCACCTAATTTCAGGGAAGATAACTTAGGAAAATAAGTAAAAGGGATATGATGGCAACAATGGCGTTTTGTTAGTGGACTATGTTGTATAAACTAGTGAACATTTATGTTAGCACTGATTAACCATTTAGCAAAATTAATTCGCTCAAGCTGTTAGTTGAATACATGCCTTATCTAGCATGTGAACTGCACATCATGTTTAAAAGCACCGTGTGCTATTGTTTCCAGCTTGCTGCACAGTATTACCCTATTCTTTTGTTATCTGCATTTCAGTGTTGAATCTCAAAACACAAATGAAGAAGAAGCTGCCTGTGCACCTGCACACTTCACTTTTGTTAAAGCAGTGCCCCAAATAAATAAAGTCTTAAAGAAATAGCCCTTTGCAATAAGCCAAGCCACACGGATCTGACATATACAGTGTTAGATGGCAGCATGGTCTAAGCAGCAAACAACACATAAAGCACTACTTTGTCACTCTCTTAAGATGGCCAATTATAGCCACTGAGCAGAGTTATCTTTCCAAAACTCCATGCTAGAGTACTGCTGTCAAATTTTAGCTTGCCCGTTATTCACAATGTGCGCTTTTAAAAAACTGAAAAAAATGAGGGAAGATGAAGCAACGTGGAAAGAAGAAGACATGATACTTCTGTATGCAGTGCACAATATCATAAGTGATGCTAGACAACAATGCAAGTAAGTAATAAACTGAGCAAATAAAATTTAGTAATCAATAAATCAATCCTAGTAGAACGCCAGTTCACGTTGCACAGTTTACACAAGGTGGTGGCTAAAAAACAGTTTTGGTGCCATCTTTATATATCAATGGCTGTTTTTCTTTAGAATTAAGTCTATCCAAGTTGGCTGGGACACATTGTATATGCTAGTCTGTTCACTATGATTATTAGAAACACAGGTAATGTCAAATCACTACTTTAAAGTTCATTACTAAAGTGCTTGATGCATCTCATTTTTGCAATTCGAAGAGAACCTTCAATTATTTGTTCATTATTCCTCTCTATAGCAGAAAATATCTAAATGCGATTGTACAAAACTTATTTCTCATTTTTGTGCCACATTAGAAAAAAGTGGCAAGGATAAAAAGTATATAACATTTGCTATCAAAGTCGGTGAAGACACTTGATTTATGAACACAACCATGGCTTTTAGTGATATCTTTGCATGCTTCAATGTTGCCTTTAATTGTTTTAAAATTACTCAAGGGTGAGCGGAATTTAAAATTTTAGCTAGAGATACTAAAGATTATTATTAAATACTATTATTCAAGATGTAAAACATTTATGATAATAATGCTGTATTTACTAGTAGCAGGTTCACACTATATACCTTGGAAAGGAGGCTCGATACATTTATTAGAATAATTTATACAGGATCCTGAAATGGATTGGGTAAATATGCATAATCAAACCATCAACATATATGCAACAATTGTAAACACGCTTTAAAAACCATAAATTTTAACATGAATTCTCATAAGTTAAGTTAGCAGACATGCTGTAGTAACTGTACACGGCAGGGAGAAAGGAAGCAGTACCGTTGAGGACAACAGGTGTGAAGTAAAACTCGGGAAACTGGTTTTTTGGGTGTCGCTCCGCATCGTCAATGTTGCGAGTCAGGTCACTCTCGTAAACAGCCTTATTGGATAGCCCCAGAGAGGGTACACTGGCGCCTTCAGCCAATTCCTGGAGCCAGAAGAAGAAAGAAGGTGGAGAGTGAGATTAGAGGCTTTTGCATTCCCAGGCAGATGTCCACAAAAATTGTTACAGTACAGGAGGGTGGCACACAGGGCACGTGCCCCTCCCGAAATTTATATCTAGCTACGTGGGCTACCAGGGATAAGACATCTGACAACACCCCACCTGCCCACCTTCTATTCTGTGCCTAGGAAGTGCCCCCTCCACTTCTGGTTATGCCACTGTAACAGTAGAAATGTTTGTTGTCTTTCTTAAAAACGAAGCCACTGAAAACTTTCTGCTCAACTTATAAAGAGAACACCTGCAAGCAGGCAACAATGGCAATTACACCAAACTGCCATGGGCACACAAAAGATGTAAGTACTATGGTACTTCAGCAACAGAAAGCAAACAGAAAATAAAACTGAAGGATAAGAAGAAAAAAATGCCATGAAGGAGGAATATCGCAGCAAGCAATATGTCAGCAGTGCAATGCCAGTTAAGCAATGTTGTTTTGTTGTTTATCTCATGCTTGTAGTACAATGCCAGTCTCATATTGTGCAGGAAAGACAATTGCGAACAATGTCAGAAAGAGATTCTCCTTTGCATGGTATTGGAGAAACACTTCGTGTGGAACGACAAATAAAGGCCAACTGTTGCCTGTGGTGACTATGCGATTTCCACTGACCCCAAGGTTCTGGATGTAATGGTTAGCTTTTATAGGCTGCGCTAAATGTGCAGTTCCGATATCCTATATACATCTATCTATATCTTTTGCCACAGACTGTGAACTGCACGTGATCAGTCTGTAACAGTGACTGCTTCGTCTTTGCCGGCATAAAAGCTTGAGTGTTACAAGCAAAGTTATTCGATGTTACCTTTAGGCTGCAGTGTTCAAGCAGATCTGCGTGACACAGTCTTTTGAAGTTGTCAATGAAGTTGCGGGTTCCTTCAAATGCTCTTAGCACCTTTTCCTCGGCCCCAGAGACAAACTGGAGTCGTCCAGTCGACGTGATGCAGGCAAGGTCGTGGCCGTGTACTTGTGGCCTGGCGATCTCTTTCCAGGACTATGAAGAAAGAAGCACAGCACAAACAATGTAATGTGCTAACACCGTAGAAATTAACTGCCCCAGTTCATTAATGATTATATGCACCTCCCCAACTTACATGTAAAGCAGGGGAATGAAAACTAGGCAATTGATTAGACAAATGCTGTGCACTAGAAGACATTGTAACATAACTGCATGCACAAATGTGAGTCAAGCAGAAGTGCTAGGACTTTTAAAATTTTTAAAACAAAAATGTGTCCATTCAAAGCAAATTTCCAATGCATTCAAGAAAAAATTGGGGGACCCTAAAGCTTCGCCTTTAAGAGTTGAACGCGATAGCGAAATCTGGCCCCTAGTGTGCACTTCAACCATTCAGTGCATACTTATTAATGTGTGTTGATACACACACAAACACACACACACACACACACACACACACACACACGCGCGATGTATCTATAGTAATGGTAGACGTTTTCGATCTATTTAACAACACCTTTATATCAACTTCATGAAAATTTTGTACAGTGATGTAGTCACATGGTCCTGTATTATGAACTGCGCGTAGGCGTGACACTTTTATTCGTAAATGGTCACATTCTGTCGTCCTTCGTGCGTTCACCATCTGGCAGCTGTTCGATTTGTTCTTCTGGAGACCTTTTCCGGCCAACTGCAACAAGCATCGCCTTATGGTCGGTGAAATGGCAACTGCAGTACTTCACTTCTTTAATGGTGTCGTGAGAATGAAATGCTAAAAAAGTGGATGCAGAGCATCCGACGAGACCGCATATAGGCTCTGCTGTAGTCGCATGGCCTCCGAGATGGCGGGCGCGCTTGCTGTCTCGGAGGCCATGGTAGTTGAGAAATTGCTTGATATGTCTTCCGCTAGATGGACATAGTTGTTCATTTTTGGAGCTGTTATTTTTCACTCACGGCCGATTTTTCGCTCACAAGAGACGCGTGGAGACGCCGACACCGACGGCGTTATTTCTGCGGAACGAGCTCTTTAACGCTATCACGTTAAAAGAGACATTGCTTGATATGTCTTCCGCAAGATGGACATAGTTGTCCATTTTTGGAGCTGTTATTTTTCGCTCACGACCGATTTTTATTTTTTATTTTTCGCTCACAAGAGATGCGTGGAGACGCTGACACCGACGGCGGTATTTCTGCAGAACAAGCTCTCTAACGCTATCGCGTTAATACCATTTCTATAATGATTGCGACAACAGTGACTTATAAACTGGCTAACAATACCACAACACATGTAGCGACCTATATTTACAGACAGCTTTTGCTTTGTATCTTTGCTGTAGAAGTGAAAGACACAGGACTAATGCTTCGGCAAATCTATTATAATGCATTACATAGTCCAGGAAAATTAGCTACCATTTCAGTTTATCAAATCTAGACCAGGTTGATTGCTTTCAAGATGGCCACAATTAGGTTTACATAAACATAACACAGCCATTAGCTTTTTCCATTTTCACAGTTGTTTGTTGCTGAAGTCTGCCACAAGCACCAGAAGAGACACTTACTTAGAAGGCCTTCCCATTACAGTAGGCATGTAGTGCAGACATCAACTAGTTTTCCAAAGATGAATAAGGTGCAAGTCCACATTTACGAAAAATAAAAGAGCAAAGGAACAAAATAAAGCATTCATACTGGCAAACATATATTATGCCACTGTCTTACAATCATTTACATCAGATGATCAGGCACATTACGATAATAATCGAGCTGTGCTCGCTGACCAACTCAAGGGGAAGAAAAACGTGTAGAGACATTTGGGATCCAATCAGGATCCACCTAGCATAGTCACGGAATTTGGACGAGTCCTCAAATGCTGTAGTATGCTTTTCCAGCTTGACTTGGTGAGTGCTCGCAGCTTCTTCATCATCATGTTACTTGGCCAGACAGACTTTTGTTGAACTCTTGAGCACAGGCACATCAAGCATGCTTTGGTTGAGCGGGTTTGCCTTCAGAGACAGTTATTCCTGTGCATAACTTCACCGGAGGTGCTAAGCTGCTTACTTTGCCTTGAGACATGATCCATGGAGCATGTAGCCTTGTGGTCTGATCAGAACTGCAGCTCAGCAGGTATTCACCACCAGCAGACCAGGCAATGTCTCCAACTTTGTCAAAGTGACCACCAGGTGTCACGCTGGTCTGCCACAGGTTGTCTCTGTCACTCTAGAAAAATGAATTCAAGACAGGATAGGCAATTTTAGGCTCTTGGAAACAGAATTACAACAACACCGTCTTAATGGTTGTGAAGGCCAATGGCATACCTCTGGCCTCTTCCACATGTGAAATGAGCCTTGGAAGCCATGACCCAAGATTCTGTTCCCGTCAGGACCAAATACTGCTCCAAGAAAGCCCAACGTGTTTCCGCCTATGTCACCAAACCGAGCCTGTAAATGAGAGGTAGTATAAACAGTACTGAAGAAGCATCACAATATGCTTTAATGGGTCATTGTGATAGTCAATGCAAACAACAAAGGCAGGGAAAGAAGCACAAAGCACAAGTGCTTGATGTAATCATCAAAAAAAGAGAAAAATGGATCTCTTAATGGAGAAAAGGTTCACTTCCTATTTCTCTCATTTAGTTTGTGAATGTATACCCAATGCTTCCAACTTCTCATTGTACACTAAATTGGTCACTATGAAAAACACCGTGGAGAGGTCTGCGCAACTACACAGCAGGTATGGCAGATATGGCATCCATTTTGCAGCTCAACGTCAAGAGCTCTATCCCTGCCGAGGTGATCAAGTTTCAAGTTTCTATTTGAAGTTAGCATTTACTATTCATGCTATTCAAAGTCAGAAATTAAGGGGCAAAATATGCTGTCACATGACAACTGGCCCATTCCTGCATGTAGTATGCTTCACTGCATAACACTAATGCACTGCAGCAAACTTAACATTAATGTACTGCTGCAAAGTTAGCACTCATGTAGTACTACGGTGAAGCCAGCTTACTGTGGTTACATTAACAGCTGTGTACTGCGGTGAAGTTAGCTCAAGCGTATACACAGATTCCTGTTGGACAGTCCCTTAGGACTTGAAGGGATGGCACTGCGGGAGCAAACTAGTAATTCAATAAATTTGTCCATGTTTGGCACTAGATTTCTCTGCGATTAGACATGGTATGATTCAAAACATATACATAAAATATTTTTAGATTTGATTTGCACTTGAACATTTCAATTCGCTTCGCACTCAAAATTTTGCTATTCACACAGCTCTAGCAAGAACAATTGTGTAGTTTGATTTAGGGGCACATAGAATCTCAAGCAAACTAAGAGCATCATAATTGTAATAATAAGCTGAATACTTTTTACCCCACTCGAAAGTGTATATAAGGCATCATACAGGGTCTGTTATAAAGGTAATGCACATTTTCTAGAAAAAATAGGTTTATTCATTGGATATGTATAAATGATTAAAATTCTTCAAAATACTCTCCCCCTGCGTCGATACACTTGCGGAGACGTGTCTGCCACCTGGAAGGCACCCTCAAAGTCCTTGACGGTAATGTCTCTCAGGAACATTGTCACATGCTTTTGAATGCTTTCCATGGTCTCCCAATACTTTCCTTTCAGCTCTCTCTTCAGTTGGGGAAACAAAAAAAAGTCGCACGGAGCCAAGTTGGGACTGTAAGGGGGATGGGGGACCACTGGGGTGCCAGGAAGTTGGCAACAATGAAGGACCTGTGGCTGGGGCACTGTCATGGTGGAGCTTGACCATGTCTGATGTCAGTCCTCAAGCGCTGCGACCCAGCATTTCAATCTCTTGAGGTAAAAGGCTGAGTTGACAGTTTCCCCCTGTGACACGTTTAGGGTGTAAGCAATTTCCCGGATGCTCAATCAAAGGTGGGAATTCAAAACTTCGCGCATGCAACCCACGTTTCCATTGGTTCTGGTTGTTGCTGGGCAGTGCAGAATGGAGTTCGTCAGCAACCTCCTCCCTGCCTTCCTTGAATGCCTTGTGCCACCTCCCGCACTGTGATCTTGAAACGCAGTCATCCTTGAAGGCCTCTTAAAGCATGGAATGTTTCTGTTGCATTCTTTCTAAGCTTCACGTAAAACTTGATAGTCTATTTCTGTTCAAGTGAACGTTCAATCGCGGCGCGTTGCAAAGTAAAAAGAAGTTTCACACGCAGGCATGTCTATCTGCTCACACTGCGAAGAGTAAACTGGTGATAAGCTGTGCAGGAAGTTCAAAAACCTCACAACGTTACCTGACCAGTTTTACTGCACCGCCATGCATAGTTGTGTTAGAACAAAATCATGCGCATTACTTTTATAATGGACGCTGTATCATGATGTGACAGTCTTTTCTGATGATATGCTGCCCTTTGTTGGGACGTATGGCTTTTCGTAAAGCCATACATCCCAAATCTTAGACAGTAGGCTTACCTTATCAAGCCACAGCCCTGTTGAGTTGTCTGGTTCCCATACAACAACAGTCTTGTCCATGGATGCTGAGAGGAGACTATGGAATTCACTCCCATCTTCACCTAAAATGTGTCGGCAACATTTGTACATGCAGCATGGGCACATTTTCATACTGTGTTCACTTCTCTTGAGGAATAAGTTTGACAAGTATGTAATAATAACCACAACTTGTTAAACTCGCTGATGTGAATACTCCATGCTTGACAGCAAAGGTGCATGTTGTCTCATTATCCTAGGGCAATATAGAATGAAGTCAGCACTTATTTATGATGTTTAAAGAAAACACAAGCAATATAATTTCTTAACCATCATTGTAGCACTATGCTCTGTCTTGCGACTAACACAGGTGCAAAACCAAGCTCACTTTATCAAAGCATACCTCTGTGCAAAATTATTTTGCAACAGCTCCTGTCTGTACTGCTATCGCTAAGTGCATGACTCATTCTGCTGTCATCTAAACCTCCCTGCCTTCCACCATCATCTCTCTCTAAACTGCATTTGCTAACATAGTGCGGCCATTAAGAAATTCCCTAACAGTATTGTGGAGGTGTCAAGTGGCAACTGCAACTTCAAAAGTGCACCTTGTATAAATCAACTAAACCTACCAAAGTCTCCCAACAAGACTTAAATTGGCTTCTAGTCAACATGTAAGAAAGATGCTGCATGACTCTCACAGTACTCATGGGCACTGCGAGCGTAAATACTGAGGACTATCTAGCATTGTACCACAGGGCACACAACGAAGCTCAGCAATGAAACTCTTTAGTTGATCAGCGCGACTATTTCAATTTCGCAACCACAAAGCTCATAACTTTCTGATGGCATATGACTATGTTCATGATGGCATACACTTTTTTTTTTTGCCAAACATTGCTCATGTAACCAATTTTACCTCACCTCGTGGTGTTGTTGGACACCAATGCACACTGTAAACCCAGCCCTCATGACCAGAAAGCACAGTCTCCAATGCAACAGCAAAAGCTCGAGTAGACTCTGTAATAAAGAATTCGCACAAAATGAAGCACCACTATAAGCTCTGGTTGATGTGCACCTTGCTTAAGCAGTCTATCTTAGAGCCCTGATGAATACCAGACCATGAACTTCATTTAAACTAATAGACTAACAGCATATTCAGCACAAACCCAACATAAGATGAAGGATGTGGCAGCACCGGAGTCAGTACTTTCAAATGCCACTGAGTTTGTTCAGTGAACAGATGTTGACACCTAATGCCTTGGCAGAGCATATTTATGTACCCTTTTATCCTTAACTGTACTTCTGTTTTTACAAGAGTCAGCAGCACTTCCTCAAATTCACTCAATATGTGTACAATCGCATGGGCTGCTTTACTGGCTTTTGATATAAACTGCACCATAGGCTTTCTTTTAAACATTGCGAAAAGGCCACAACAAAGTTACCTAGACTGGCACACGAGAGGCAGTCGCATAGGAGCATTGGCACTGGCACCTCATGTTTGCTCTGGCAGCATAATGCTTCATACAAGGTGAGCTTCTGCACGTAGTCCGAATCAGTTTGGACTGATGAACTATTTGTTGAAAATTCTACTGTTTTTACTTTTTCAGTAATAAGTTCATCAACAGAAAATAAAACGGAAGTCAAAGCTCAGTTTTAAAAACACCTGATTGGAGAATTAACACCGGTAAGTCTGACTTGCGATGCCATTTATTTCCAAGTAGTGTTTCATATTTCACTTCTATCGAGTCAATAAAAACTAAAAAATCTCTCAAAATCACTATGTTTAGCAGTAAAAGTTGCTATGTTTACCAGTTGGAAAATGACAAAGACATGATGGTGAGCCAAGAAAATGGCTGAAGAACAGGCTACATACTGGGAGGCAAATGCCACGTATCATGTAGCTTAATCATTGCAAGCATCGCACTATGCTGCCACAAGGAAGAGTGAAAATTCACTGCTTGTAGCATGAGTACATCATAGGGCAGGACGCCACTGGCCTCCAAAAAAAGGATGTTACAGAAAGTAACATTTATTTTACACCCACCTTACAATCGATGCGACTATTCCACGACTCCTTCTGGTTTAACACAGCTGCCTAATGACATACTTTACGCGTGTGCATTTGCGCATGTGTGTGTACATATATGGCTCTAAATTCAATGTGGCATGCAGCAGTTTGCTTACCATTAACTGCAGCTGTAAATGTAGTGCCTTGAAGTTTGATTTCATCAGCAGTGCTGTCACTGTTTACCGACTTGTCATCCATGCATGGTGATATCTTCCAAATTCGTATTACACTATCTTGACTGCAAGAAGCAATAAATATGCTGTCGTCAGCTGAAAGAAAATGTCAAGACAATTAAACAAAAGAAGAGAAAGGCAATCGACACAGGCCAAATTTCTCATACAAAGCCACTCATAAGGCTCCACTGGAAAGTCTGGTTATGTACTCAATAGACTGCAAAACACTGTGAAGGTAACCTTCTAAGAAGGTTTAGTAATGGCAGGAAAAAGCTGATGAAACATCCCAAGGACATGGTGCAGAGAGCTAGGCTTGCAAGCAACATCACTCACTTCTCATCTCTTACACCAACCATAGAGCTGAGGTGCTACTTGCACAGCAAATCCCACAGCCGTTCATTTTATCTTTTACCATTTTTCCTCAAATGAAAGCTTTTTTATGAAGCAAATGTACCATTATAAAGCAGAAATAAAACTATCAAATACTGAAAGACATTTATTTTTTGCTGTCTTCTTTATAGCACGAGGTTTTGAGTGAAAGGTGGTAGAAAGTGCAACAAAAACAACAACAACAACAAAAGTAAATGTTAGAAATATATGCTGAAAATTAATGTGCAACAGCTATCAAGCCACTGGCAGCTCAGTATGCATAAAAGTGGCAATACCTACAAGTGTGGGAACATTGTCATATAATGACGCCAGCATGTCTGTCTCCTTAAATAAATACAACAGAGTATTTCAAAAACAGGTGAAAAGTACAGACCTCATTAATCTGTATTCTGCAACTAGAGTGTGTACACACACACACACACACACACACACACACACACATTACAAACCACAAGTGCTTACAGCATATTCAGTGACAATGTCGAATAAGAAAAAAATTTTACCAGAGTGCACGGCCCATGTCTATCAAAATTACATGGAAGTATGTTAAATCCTTTTTACGAAGGATTGTCTTATTATAGGAATTTACACCATTAAAAAAAAAAAAAGGAGTTTCTTACTGCATTCCTTGAAGGCAATGCCTCTGACCCAATCCTCATGACCGTATAACATGTGGCACTTCAGGAAGCCTGCTGTAGAATTCTTGTAGTAAAGGTGGACCATCATGTCATTTCCTCCGTATGCCAGCAGTGGAACTGCACACCAGGAATCTCTGATGTGTTTTGTGCACTAAAGGTCTTTTTACTTTTTACTGTGCATTTCCCTTCACATTTTTTTTCCCTGCAAAACTCCAACATTAATTACTACTGTGAGCAAGATAATGCACATAATCAGTGAAGTAACAGGGCACGTAAAAGTGAGCACGATCAATCACAAACACAAAACATCCTCACAGACACACACGTACTTGCACGTCCAGAAAGCTTTTACTCGCTGATATACTGCGCTAGGAATGCGAATCTTACATGGTGCAATGTAACATAGACCAATCTTGTATTTCTCAGAACCCTACAATAACAGATAGCGAAATTTTGTGCTGCTCTGTACACCACAGAAAACTGCATTAGACAAAGCACCACTTCACGCCTGCTGCTGGTAATTCTAAGCAATAACTTCTGCTAATGAAAGGAAAAAGAATAGAATCCACCCATTCGTAGCACAAAGCTACCCCAGACCAGCAAAAACTTTTCGGCAACTAAGAAGCTTTCATTTCTGAGAGATCCGTATGGATTTACTTGTGGACTTTTGCTACAAAACAGGTGGATGCTAATCTTCCCTTTCATAAACATTACTCCACCTTGCGGGTTTCCACAGAACTCACTTGCCAATGATTTCTGCTACACAATAAGGGCACGAATGTAGCTATATTATACACAGCCTTGATTGGCTTACACATTATTTCACTCAGGTATTGTCATGTATAGCACTGATGATCGCTTAGAAGCAAAATGAAAAGTGAGGAAGCATTAGAAAGAGTTGTTGTGAAGCTTCCTTTTTAGCTGCCATGTTCACATCTCTGGTGTTTACACGGCAAATGTTACAATGACGAATAGTACAACTTAACACATACGTGTGGCAATTTTTTACTGCAAGAACAAGAAATAACAGAGAAAGTTTCAATTCATTCACAAGCGCAAAATCACGCAAAGCAATTGCACATACCACATGTGGATGGTAGAAAACACATCCTGATGTCCATGGCAAAATTCCCTTTCAAATCGATTTCTTGGACACATATGGCAGTAAATTCTGCAACAGCATGGTTTTAAATTGTCATGATAGTCTGAAGCACTTTCTCGAAGTTACAATAAGCACTACCTGCGTCAACCTCCCATACACGAATAGAAAAGTCTCCACCAGCGCTTGCAACGACGATTAGATCGCTTGATGCAGGTTCTGAGTAAACAGCATCTGCCGTTGTAACAGCATCTTCATGGCCGGCAAGCCTTGCGGCTGGAATAAACTTGTAAATTGACACAATTCGAAGTTAATAAACTCAACAACAACCGTAGGTCAAAGCTCTGTAATCTTGTTCGAGTAAGCCCTCACATGATCGTCTCTCTTGGCCCACACAGTCACCGTTTTATCAACGGACGTACTCAGCAGCGTCGTTTCTGCACCTGAAGAAAGAGTTTTACAGGACATCAGGTGAGACCACGAGGGTAAGACAAGGCATGACGTTCGCTACATAAACGTAGATGATTCACCAGAACATCAAGACGTAAAGTAGTTTAACAGCTCACTATTTCTTCGGCGGATCCAACGAACGCAGTTAACCTTGGCACTGTGGTTAACGAGGGTGTGAGTGACGGCACCAGCACCACCGCTGGCCTGCAAAATCGGCAATCTTTCAAATCAACGAACATCCCTCACGGATGTGAACGGAAATACCTCGGGATCGTACAAGACGACAGCATTGCAGGCTCCGTACGCGACAACGTTGTTACGGCCCCAGTCCAGCGCTTGGGGGTTGCGATTGCAGGCGCAACTCGTATATTCTACGCTGACAGCCATCTAGTACTTTATTTTCATACTTCTGAAACTAGTGGCACTACAGGACACAAACAAAACGATCACCACATCGCGCGCACACACACACACGTGCATTTACAGTGACAACACAAACCGCGCTTGGCTCGGCTTGACTATCGACTAGCCAACAAAACAGAGTGCAAATGCTGATCTCCCGGTCTTGCCAGGTGCGACGCGAGATTCCTGAAAAAGAAATAAGAAAGTCAAAACGTGTTTTCAGAGGACCGACACACTAAAATTTACTTAGTAATACTACAAAAACGAAGTATATTTTGCTATAAATGTCATAGAAAGATTCGCGAACACTGATTTTTATTTTTTTGCGACGCATCAGGTTTTTGTAGTTTTTGTTCTGTTTTTCGACCAGTTCCGCCAGGCAGGCGTAACAAGATGGTGGGGATGTTGTGCGAGTGATGCTCAGTGTACGGAATTTTGTTATGATTGTGACCCGAGCCGCGTGTTAGGATTCTCGTGCAAGGTAAGCGCACGCACTTCGTTTCCTTATCTCCACCCGCGGCGCAGGCGATGGTGCTCAACTTCACTTGAGGCCTATTAAATGCTTATTGTGACGAAATATTGCCAGCTTCCTATCCTACTAAGCCTAACGTTTTGTACCAATTTCCATCTCTCTGGCCTTATTAAACTTGTCGACGTTCGAAATGTGCGCAGAACGATTTGGATATCCACCGCAGCTCGCCTAGTGCTCTCGTGGATGATAGAACAACGTAGTATATGCCGTGTGCGTGTTCTTGTCCGTACAGTGCGGGCTTGTCAGAAGTAGAAAGCGCTTCCGATGCTTCCGATGCGACTTCGCCGGACTTGCGGTGTTGCCGAAACTGCGACCGCTTCGATTAGCGTGAGCTCCCCTGAGCACAGTTTAAGGGCATTGATTTAGTTATTGCGTGCCCATCGCTTATGAATTTTTACGCTTATTACATCAGCGATTCTAATGTGTTGTTCGTGCGAGATGTCATCCACACACGCTGACATGAAACTGGTCCGTCGCATTTTCTAAGCCCGAATGTTATAAAAACAGCCGAAATAAATTTGTCGGTCATGGCTTTGGACGAATGAATAACGTTGGTTTCTGTCTATGTTTCGAGTTGATTTTGTGTACTGCGCCGTAATGCGAAATATTACGCACATTTCTATGCGGAGAAAACAAATTCGCTGCGTTAGCTGTTTCCACGTCGTGTCCTTTGCCGTTTTGCTGCCTGCAGTGATCGAGTGAAAAACTTCACGTTGGATTAGGTGGTAGCGAAGCCTTTAGCCGTTATGTGCGCTACATTTCGATCCTAACGATCGCTGCGCGATGTTGCGAAAGAAGAGTCGAAGTTTAGTCATCCGGGACTCCGGCTTTCCAGGATCTGTGTCATGACCGGGCCAGCCCGTATCGGTGTGGAATAAACATGGTCTTGCGTAACTACTGCTGTTTCGTAGTGAGTGCAGAACGTGTATGCGTTTGGTGGTAGTCGTGATTCGGAACAGTGTTGATGCCATGTGTTCCTGATCTTGAAGCAGCCGCAGATAGCTTTTCACGGCTTCGATATTACCTGCTTGACTCCTTGCTAATCAATTAAATCCGCATTACCTCCCCTCCCACCTTCCTTTGTTTTTGCAACTTGGTTGTCGTTCTTGTGTATCAGCAGTTTAAGCTGATATAGTTTATTGCAATACAGTCGCTCGGTGATGCTCAGAATGGTAAACGTTCAATATAATTCACGTTTCGTCAGTAGTTTCGCCCCAGTACTAGCGGATGCAATCACCAGGCGCCAGTAGAGATTTTTGAGCGCCGATTTTGGCTTGCTGCACGCCTTTCGTGGTCTCGTCGTAACAAATTCAAAGCGGAGCTGTGACGGGCACTACGCGATTGCTCAGCCAGCGCTTTCATTTTTCTTTTTATTTTTTCCCCTCTTTAAGGATGTGCGCAATGCACCTTGATCCGACGGTCCCGTCGCATCAGCGAATTCCGCTCGCACGAGAAACGGCGTCGGCTGAGCTTCCTGGGCGCAGCAGTCAATCGACGGCAGTAGGTGGGTGTGTTGAACTGCTCGAAATCACCCGCCGGACCGTCCCCCTCCCGCGTCGTCGTAAAGCTTTTGTGACAGCAGGCCGACCTTGACTGCCGCTTTTATTTTCTGTTTACGGTCCTTGCTCTTCGTCTGGGAACATTTCTTTCTTTCTTGCAGACCGTTTCTTCTTCCGCGTGTTTGCGCGGTCACGGCCTTCGTCGTAGTTCACCCCGTGTTTACACGTCTGGTGTGCGTACAGTGCGTACGAGCTCCCTGTGCGCGCTGAAAGGAAGAGCGCTCCGTCTTGTGTCTGTCGCATGATCCACCGCGTTGCGTGCGGCTCTCTCTTCCTCCGGTTTCCTTCCTTCATTTACTTTTTTTTCATTTCCTTTTGCGTGTCGTTTGAAATCCTCTTGCTGCGCCAAGGGTGCTGCCCAACCCCCTTCCCCTGGCTTCGTCTTATGTTACGCTGTTTCAAAGGGTGGAGGGAGAAAGCACTGCTTCGCATGTTGTAAGACGATCCGATCCGCTCCGCCTGAGCCCTGGGAGCGAGCCATTCTTGTTCTCTTTTTAAAGCTTCCTGTATCGTCTCCCCTTTCTCCTAGACTGACGAGACCTCCGAAGGTCGCTGCGCTTGAAACATTTTTCTGCAGTCGCTGTTGTCATACTCTGCAACTCGGCACCATCCTCTCGGCTTTGCGAGAAAGCACGTATGCGCGTGCTTTGTGCTTACCCTGCCGGTCGATCGTTCGCTCTCAAACAAGCTGCACGGCTGTGCGTCCGGTGCCCTGGCAGCGGTTTGTTGACCTTGCGTCGTGTTGTTGAACAACCCCGGGCAGCACCGTTTTCCAGAGCTGTCCCTGTGCCCGTAATCTGAGACATAGCCTCCAGTGTGAGACCGTGAACAGCGCGGCTTGCGTGTTAAGCTGTACGGTAAGTTCAACGTTACAGTGTTAGCGCCAAGGGTAGCTTATGCTCCGGTTCTGTTGTTACAGAAATACGGGTAAGGAACATTGGCAATTTCAGTGGATCTTACGAAAATGCTGTCTAGAGCGAACATTGGCCACTGCGTGATGAAACTGTCGAGTGTGACTCTCTTATCATCATAAGGCCGTGGCCGTCTGTTCAGTTTTCACTGCCGAGTACAACGTTATCGCCTTAACGCACTCAGGCGTGTCGTCGTGCTGTTGGAGCACTTTCCCCTAATCAAATAATGCGTTCATTTGGAATAAACGCCAATTTCCTCTACTTACTTTGACTACTTCAGTATTTTCCGCAGCAAGCAGCTGTTGGAACTGGTTGCTTCTGAAGTACACATGCAGTACACATGCTTTGGTTCACGCTACCTTGTGAGGATCACTCACTTCGCCCCCGTATCAATTATTTCAAAAGGCCAAGAAGGCTCTCTTGTCTCTGTCCTCCGTTTTCAATATGGGCCTTGTTGTTGCATTTTGTGCTACAGGGTGCTCTGGAACCAAAGTGGTGTTGCTATTGGTAAAAATTGAATTGTGAAGTCTCACGCGCGAAAATTTCAATGTGAACGTGGGGCGCACGTACCGTTGATGGAGACTTCGGGTTAATGGTGACCGCGTAGGGTTCTTTAACGTGCACCTAAATCTGAATATACATGATTGTTCTTCGCTTTCGTCGAAGTGCAGCGTGTCGCTCAGTGGTAACTCAAGGTCGTGGCATAACCACCGCTATTAAAAGCGATATTCAAGTCGCCAGCGCGACCATTTCACCGTCTCGTTAAAGCGAAACTTTCGCTATTACGCATTTAGTGTGCCGACGCTTGTGTTCGTCTCTTCATCTTCAGTGTCTCGTTGTTTTGTGTTGCGCCGTTGCATAACACGTACCAACTCGCCCACTTATCAGTGAATATGAAACTTCTCCGCCAGAAGAGTTGAAATACAATCGGCGGCGCTTGTGGCGCTAGCCGTGTTTTTGAGCCTCAAACGTTTCGTTTCACCTCATTAAAGAATTGGGCTTCGCGTGTTCTACTCTTACAAACGAGTGAAAACATAAGTTTACGCGGTTGTCTTTTATTTTCGCTGTCATCGCTTCAATTTGGCTACTCGGGAAGTTTGAAGTCTGCACTACGCGCAGCCTCGCGGAGAAACGGTCATTAGCGGCTACGAAGGCGAGGGATGGCCATCACTGCTGAGTTCATTTGTATCCGACTTCTTTTTTACATAGCCGGCCCGGGACGATGCCCAGCTGGAAGTGCGTTCCACGCATATGTTTTCGTCTCTGTTGCGGTTATTTCTCTTTTGAAAGCACCGCGGACAGGACACGTCGACTTGCGTATCCCACGTTGCTGAACCGTTCCCATATAAGGTGCGGTTGCCCATGAAGCGCACCGTCATGTTCGCTTCGTTTCAGACGGCATCTCTGACGACACGCTGTATTTCAATTACGGGGATCCACGGAGCATCGGCGACGCTTGCGAAAGCCGCGGCGTAAAGACTTTGATGTAGAGTGGAACGTCGACGGGGGGTGCACGTCGTTTCGGTGACGTTTGGAAAGGAGTCGCGCGACTGCGTGTGCGCGCAGACGCGTTGCGTATCTGTAGGGGACGTTGAGCCGCCCCAAGCTTCGTTTCGTGCACGGAAATCCTCAGCGCCAGCCAGTGCAGAACTACACATACCCCGAAGCCAAAGTGAGTCTCAGCTGGTGAACCGCGGCCGGTATAGTGCTGTAGTAGACTGGGTCGAGCTCAGTGCTCACTTCTGGTTGGATTTAATAAAAATACGCGGCAGATCCTGTCACCTGAGATGCCGACATCAGTAACTAAGCGTGTTATATTGGAAACCGCGAAGGATTGCACTGAATTATTTTGAAAGTCGCATTAGCCTCTCGTATTAAAAGGGAACTCCGGCGGTTTTTCCACAATACTGATACCGCTGTCTTCCAGTCGTACTGATACAGGTCTGTAGCAGGCAAGGTGGGTCAATTTGCTCAGAAATTCGCCAGTAATTTTAAATAAGCAAATGAACGGTGTGTTCAAACCGGTAGACGTTTCGTGCAGCGTATGCGATGACGTCACAGCCTCCCCGCCGCGAGAAATATGGAGCTGGTGCCGGAAAAGTGGAAGTGGTGATGTCATCGGGCGATGTATCTAGTTAGGTCGGCTCTTCCGAGCTTGACAGCGACGATTTCAGCGCTCAAAGATCGCCGTTTCGCTTTTGATCGACTGCTTGCTCGGGAGGAGGAGCAATCAACTTTTATTGAAAAAAAAAAAAAAACTGCAGAGAGAGGAGGTGCCCCATTCCTAGATAGCGGCCGGGAGTCCCTGTATACTGGCGGCATCTTTGGCCTGCTTGATTGCACGTAAAATTGGTCATCTGGGTTTGAGCTGAGCAGCACGGTTTCCCATTCTTCTTTGTTTTTGAACTTGCCCTTGTAGCTCTTCAGACAAGCCCTTAAAACGTGGTCCAAGTCCGCCCTGTTCTGACATAGTTTGCATTTATCGGTATACAGATCTGGATGATAGCGATGAAGTTTGCCGGACAGTGGTAAGTGTTTGTTTGTAGGAGGTGCCAAATGGTTGACTGCTGCCTGTTTAGTGATGTACGTGCAGGTGGATATTTGGCTCTTTGCATTCTGTAATGTTTCGTAGTGTCATTGAATGTGATCATCCTGTTCTTGTATCTAATTTGTGTTGCTAGCTCTTCTCCCGCTCGGCTAGTCACACACCGGTTTAGGGTAGAGCTGCTTCACTTCCTGGGAGAGAGGAGTGGGCGGGTGCCCATATTATGTGTACCATTCTTCTCGTTCCTAAATTCCTCAGGATTCTCAGTGCTTCTGTGGAAATTCTTCCGTTCGCGTAATTTTGTATATCTGCCTTGGAGTCGGTAACGGTCACCGAGGCTTTTGTGTTGACGATAGCGAGCGCTATGGCCACTTCGGCGATTTCTGCCTTTGTTGTCTTGATTGATGCACCAATTTGTTCCTTGTTGTCAAGGTCAGCTACTATGGTCATGTGTTTTCCATCAGCGTATTCTGCTGCTTCGACATATACATCTTTGGAGTGCCGTAGTATCCTGTGTAGATTTCTGGCTCTATCTTCTCTTCGTGCTTTATTACAATCCGGGTGCATGTTTGATCTCTGGTTTCTCTTGGTATATCGCCTTTTCTCCCGTGTTATGTGCTGTGTGGTATCCCGTTCGTCTTTAGGATCTCCCTGCCCGCCTTAGTCTGAGCGAGTCTCAAACTGCGCTACTTTGTGTGCCTCCCTAAGTTCGTTAATGGTATAATGCAATCCTAGCGCCATGAGTCTCTTGTTGGAGGTGAAAATTGGAAGTCCCACCCTGTCAGAAAAATCACCATGATGGGTGTTGGAAAATATGGTGGTTATAGTGAAAATAATACTGGGCAAGCTGGAAAACGTGGTGGTTATAGTGTAAGATGCAGATGTAAGATATAGTGCAGATGCAGGTGTAAGTGGTGGGCGGCATGATGTACGGAAGGTGGGTAAAGTGGAAAGGATGACGGGTAATGTTGGTTAGCACCGCCAAGATATTGCGAGGAACTGGGAGGCTGCTTCCACCATCGTGGAAATGCTGAGAAGCAGCGGGCAGACAACGAGGGTGGTATAAACGATGGTGGCACAGGGTGTACAATCCTGGAAACTTTTGCCCACGATTAGTCACGTTCTTGTTTGTATGCTTCTCTGATCATACATTCCACGATTTCCTTTTCCTTAGCGTATCGTTTAGGCATGGAATTACGTACGTTATTCGACTGACATTGAATGCTTGAACCAGCCGAATAAGGTTGCTCTCTTTTATTCTGTAGTGCTTATTGGCTATTCTCTTGATAAGTCTGATTGTCTGCTGGACACCTACCTCTAATTTTTTTAGGGTTTCCCCATTACGTCCATCTTCAGATATGTACAATCCTAGCACTCTGATGTTCTTTACCGTGGGTTTTTATTTTCCTTTTATAAATACTTTTGTCTCAGGTCTCCCTCTGCATCTTCTGATTAGAGTAGGCCTGTACAGAAGCAGTTCCGATTTCCGGGGGGAACATACGAGCCCTTTGTCTTTTATTCGTGTGCACGTTAAAGAACTCCAGGTGGTCGAAATTTCCGGAGCCCTCCACTACGGCGTCTCACATAATCAGAGCTGGCTTTGGGACGTTAAACCCCACAAAACAACAATCTTTTATTGGTTTTCCACCACGTCAACAGCATTTTGTAGCGTTTTTTCTATCCGCCCATCTGTTCCTGATGTTATCCAGAGGGTGCATAGAAGCTGTGCTGTAGTCCCTGTGTACCTTTCAGTTTGGTCGGTAGGCCTAAGAGTGCCACATTAAAAAGGAGTGGGGACAAGACAGAGCCGTGTGATGTTCCTTTGATTCCTAGTTCAATCTCATTTGTTTCTTGGTCTGCGATCTTGATTATTGCTTTTCTGTTTGTTAAAAAGTCCTTGACATATTGATTTGTGTTCCTTCCCACTCTTGTCTCTGCCAGATTTTTAAGTATCGGTTCATGTTTCAAAGGCCTGCTCTAGATCTAGCCCTAGGATTGCCTTCGTGTCTGAGTTTGTTGTCTCTGGGTCGAGCAACTGATTCTTCAATTGCAGCATTACATCTCGATTAGGCAGTTTGGGTCTGAACCCTATCATTGTATGTGGGGATACATTTTTATCTTTCATATACCTTGAAAGTCTTGTAAGGATTACGTGCGCCATAAGGCTTCCAACGCACGAGGTGAGTGATATGGTTATCAAGTTTTCTATTTCTTCAAAAGATCCACTCAAGTTTCCGAAGCCAATTTTCTTTCTTGATCGGTACCAACAAGGAGACCTACATCGGTGCTTTTATCATTTGCGGTGGAATTTAGGCCTAATTTGACGTTGAAACGTGATAAATATTCTTTTGCGACATGCAAAAAACTCGACTTGCTTAAATTTGGTCACGGATTGCATTAGGCTTGATCCTTCAGGCGGGAAAACGATATAAGGAGAAAAAGAGATTGGTGGAAGTAATTTTTTTTTCTCCCGCCCTCGTCCCTTCGTTGCGGCCTCTATCGCACTGCTCTTGGAATCAGCGGAAACCGCGTTTGCCGAGCAGGGGGACATTCCCCTTATCGTCTTGGAAAAAGGACACCGCAGGGGACGCGGATGGTGTCCGACTCTGTGTGAAACTTCCTCCGATAAACAGCGCTGTCTCGAGAACACCCTGCCGTCGTTGTAGATAGCGCATGCACTGTCACTGCCGTCGTAAAAACTGCGGTGGCGCACTGCAGGACACGTTGACAGGGTGACGCATGCCACGCTGACTCGCTCGCGGCGAGGAAGCAGTCGTCGGACTGCCGAATTGCCAGGTCATCCATCCGATAATCAGAGTAGGAGCAAGTCTGCCCCAGATATTGTCTTTCAGAGACCGCTTTGAGAACGTAAGCGAATCTGCGGTACTGGCTGAATATCTGTAACTCACGGAATGAGAAAGATTTTAGGGTATAACATTGTAAGTATTGATTTCTGGGGTTTTACGTCCATAATGTGATTAGGGGGGACGTCGTAGTTGAAGGCTCCGAAAATTTCGGCTACTTGGAATTCTTTTAACACGCACTGGCATAGTACAGAACACTGGCCTCAACGTTTCGCCGCCGCGGCCGGGATTGGACCCCGCGACCTTCTTATCAGCATCTCTGTGCCATAGCCACTAGACCACCGTGGCGGGGCGAAGTTGGGAGGAGGGAGGGAGGCAGATTTAACGTCTTGTAAAAGAGGACCACTAAAGGAGCTTGGGTGGCATTAGCCGTCGCACCGATTCAAAGGGAGGGCCCAGACATCCACCCATCCAGCTGCAATATTTTGGACGGGGGCACGTGGTTTTGCTACCATTATGATGGAACTCCCGAACATGTATGCACACTTCTCGCTCTCTGTAAACATGGGCAGCCATCCGGCGTTTTTTTCTCGAGACCTGAGTTGCAATCTTGGATACCGTCTAATTCCGCCATCTCGTCAAATTCTGTAATGGCGACATCCGTGAGCCTATCGGGGAGCACGTTAGCTGCCTTCTGGGCCAGTCGGAGCTGCCATGGTGGCGGAATTCCACGATGTCCACGATAGCACGCCGGCATACACGCGAGCCCGTGAAGTTCAGTATAGTGCGTAAAATTGGGCTAATTTGTGCGTGGTTGCATAATTGATGGCCAGCGCGACAAGAAACTACACTCGGAGATGCAGTATTTTTGTTCTGTCCGTGTGTCGTTTTAATTAGTTTGCGGCTTCACTTACAGGTGAGCAGACGCACTGCTTTCGCGCTCAGTTATTTGCAAGCAGCATGCGAAGACAGATTGTTCTTGTTTGATCTCTGCGGAGATGCACGGCCATGATAAAGTTTTGGAATTTGAGAGTAAGCGAGCAGAGTTCGTCGGCAGTTCTTGCCCAGTGGTGTGTTCGAACAAAACTGGCAAAAGCTTGGCAACTTCAGAATGTCACGGCGTTTTGTCGCTTTATTCCGTATTCAAAATAAGCGTACGTATAGTCGAGGGATTGTCGGGTGTGTGTTTTGTGATGTTCCGTTTCGGCAAATCATT
Organism: Hyalomma asiaticum; assembly: GCA_013339685.2. Lineage (NCBI taxonomy): Eukaryota > Metazoa > Arthropoda > Arachnida > Ixodida > Ixodidae > Hyalomma > Hyalomma asiaticum. Next base: position 94,651,702 of record CM023482.1, on the reverse strand, counting down.
TGCGATTATGCGCTCGTCCTTACGCTCGTCCTCGCATACATGTGGTTGCGCGAAGGATACCGATGTGCGATCAGGAAGCTTGCAGGCGGGGAATGCCTATGCCATTGGAGAGGCCTTGTGCGCGAGTTATGGACGATGATTACAATTATGACTGGTTCAGAATACCGGGCGTGTTTTTTACTATACCGGAAACGTCTTCGTCCGTTTGTGCGATTCTTCGGAGTTCGATCGCTAACCTCCGAAGAACCCGACCATTTCCAAAAAAAAAAAAAAGACCCCATCTCGTGGAATTTTCGTCGCGTGTCGTCTTCCGTACGCTATGGGGAAGAAAGAAAGAAAAAAAAAAGTGCACTCCCACTTCCCACGATTGGTAAAGGAACCTTGCTGGCAGCCGGAAAGCGATCATCATCTTTGGCGGCGGAAGCGCGGTTCACTTGAAACGGGTCGCGCCACTGCCGCACTCATTCCATTCCAACGGCACGGCACGCTCTTGTTGTGCCCCACATTTTGCATTCGTGAGCCGTGCGGGACCTCCTATAATCTGTTTCAGGAGTTCCGTGCAGCACAGCCAAGGCTACGAGGCCATCGAGCGCAGAATTCTTCCGAAGCGAGGCGAAATGTCATTGTTGGGACACGCACACCCCGCTTCATCTTCCTCCGTTCAGGGCTGCAGCTTCCACCACAGCGCCCGCGATCGGCAGATGACAAGGTGTCACCTTTTTTCTGTTGTGTTCGGTAATGTGAATTAGACCAGAGAGATGCACAACTGTTTCATAAACACAAACACATTTAATACTCGGATAAGACAAATGCACAAACTAACAAATCTGCAAAATACTAGTCATACCAACAAACAAACAAACAAATGAAGTGGAGCATGCACTAACAAATTGACCTATTAAACAGTTTCTTATCTAATGTCCAATATGCCAGATAATTAGTTGTACTAAATTTAACAATGATAAAGTCCAAATACCACTTGAAATGTGGAGAGTCTTGGGAGCAGTCGGAACGATGCGAGGTCTCCGTTGGGGCCTTCGGAGCGTAGCCGGAGGGACGATGAGACGACCGTGGCTCGGAGCGTAGCCGAGGTGGTGCCTCACCCAGTACGGATAACGAGCTCCGCACGTCCTTTCTGCACCGCTTCCAAAGTCGCTCTCCTTTATTTCGCGCTTTCGCGCCGTTTCGCGGCCAGCGAGGAGCTGACACTTGACACCCGGTCGCGAACGGCGGGGCGAGCGTGGTGCACGGTCATAGCTGTATGCCGGCCACAGGCTGCTTCTTTTCGCCGAACTGCATCGACTCCGGCCCCGCGCATTCCGAGGTCCGTGTGTTTCCTTCTTCTTCTTCTTCTTCTTCTTCTTCTTCTTCTTCTTCTTCTTCTTCTTTCTTCTCTTTCTTTCTTTCTTTCTTTCTTTCCTTTGCTCCGATGCGTGCGGGCTCGAGCGGCCGCTTCCTCCTCCTTAGCACCCGCGCACAGGGCTCGCACCATGCCTCTCTTCGCAGGCATCGCGTCTTCCGAGAATGTCTGGCCGTAGCGTCCTCCACTCACACGTGACAATTGCCCCCCTCCGAAGAGTTTTACCGGAAGGAAAAACTGCTGTCCCTCGCGCACAGGCCACGTCCACACACGCTACACAGAAATGTTCACCGCACACGCTACATGCACACCACCAAGAACACCACAAAAATCAAATACATTGCATGAAACCACACGAAACTCGCACGAACCGTATGAAAAATGTGAAAACCACAGTGTTGGGCCCTAATTAATTTTACTAAGAAAGTCGGCCCCTACGTTTTCACGCCCTTTGATATACTTCACGTAAAAAGCTCCTACTCATACAGCGTTAAGCTCCATCTGACCAGCCTTCCATTCGCCCGTTCAACTGACGTATCAGAAATTCGAGCGGCTGATGATCAGTTTGCGCTCTGAACCTATTTGAATTGTGCCCTTTTTCCCAGCACATAGCACTGCGTTAGTGATAACCGGGTTAACCCCCATTGTCTCCTTCGTGCTGTTAAACGGTAGCTTCAGCTTGCTTCTTAGTGGCAGGTTTCCCACCCTGCTTTTCGGTACTGTGAGCTGACACATTGTGCATGCTCTGACATACTTCTTGACGTCGCTTTGTAGACCTGGCCAGAAGAAGTTTTCTACAATCTTATTCTCCGTGTCCTTAACTCCTTGATGCCCAGCCGTAATAGAATCATGCTCGAGGCACAGCACAGCTGCCCGCAGTTCCTTTGGTATCACCATCTGTAGCGTTTCCCTGCCCGAGCTGAACGTGCACTTTCGGTACAAGAGACCGTCTCGCAGGAGAAACTGATAAATTGTTCGGCTTTTCTTTCTTTTCAGGGGTTCCCCGATCTTCTTGAAACAATTGGCGAGTGATTTGTCGTCTTTCTGCTTTTGAGCGACCTCTTCTGGCGTCACCTCTAGCATCTCGGCTGCAGGTACTCTAAGCTGCGGTACTTTTCGCTGCTTAGATGTGGCCGCTCGGGTAGCTACTGCCGATGAAATTGACTGGATGCGCCCTTCTGATGTCGCCCCGTGGTCCGAACCGCCGCTTTGCTGATCCCCTGCTCTGGCCGTTGTCAACTTTTCTTTGTATTCCTCCTCCGCTGCCATAATTTCCTTCTGTGCCCCCTGCTGGCTCATCGTCCATTCCAGATCCGGATTGTCGACCTGTCTCACCCCTGGTAGGTTTCCAATCACCAGGTCGTATAATGGCTCCTCCAAGCATTTTGCAACCACTGAGCCAGTGTAATATGGTGTGGAAACGACGATCTTCGCTTCGGGTAGCCACCTCACTGAGCTATCCACCAGGAGAACTGACGAGTACTCCCCCGTTAGCTCTTCGTCATTCACTAGACTTTTCCTCACTAGCACAGTGTTCGTACCGCTGTCTCTCAACACAGAGACGCGCTGCCCATGAATTTCACCCTCGACGACTGGCATGCGGGTCCCAAATATGGTCTTCTCTTTCTCTCCCTGATCCTCGAGCCTTGTAACCTTCGTCATCTTACATCGTAAATCAACATCAGACGCCGGCCTGGTTATCTCTTCCGGGCACAAAACGCACGCGACTTTCGGTTGCGTCTGGAACCTGCAACTTTCGGTTCTATGTCCTGCTCTCTTACAGGCTTGGCAAAATGCCTCCGCTTGTCCTCGTGTCACTCTAACTCTGCAGTCCACTGCCCTGTGTCCGGTACGGTTACAGATGAAGCATCTTATGGGCACCCTGGTCACATTGTCCTGTATTCTCGTCTTCTCCACATCTCCCAGTGATGACTTAAACGCTTCTTCCTTGCCCTTTCCTAGGTTGCATTGGCCTTGGGCCTCCAAGAACTGGTCGGCATACTCAGTTATTTGCGACACTGACTTCAGTTTCCTCTCCTTCAAAAATACTCTCAGTCTAGGTTGACAGCAGGCTAAAAACTGTTCTGCCACCATAAGATCTTTCACACCCTCGTAAGATTTGTCGGTGTCTGACATTTCCAGCCAGCGATCAAAGTAACTGGCCAGCCTAGCCGCAAACTGTACTCCCGTCTCTCCATCGCTCGGCTTACTGCTACGGAATCTGTCGCGAAATCCTTCTCCCGTCAAACGAAACCTTTGGAGCAGAGTTCTCTTCACCTTCTCATAATCCATGGACTCTGAAGCTGGCATACGTCCAAAAACCGTAAGAGCTTCTCCTACTAAACACAGGCTCAGTGCTGTTGCCCACTCGTCTCTATCCCATCCTTGCCCTAGCGCAATTCTCTCGAACCGATGTAGATACGCGTCTAAGTCGTCTCTTTTCTCATCGAACGGAGACATCAACTTCCTCGGACAAATATTTCTTGGACGCGACACTCTACCATCCGTCAATAATGCTGGCTCATCAGGCACAGCCCCTCCGTTAGCAGCCGAAAGGCGCAACTTAAGCTCCAGCAACTCTTTCTCTTGTTGCATTTTCCTCTCCTCTATCTCTGCCATCCGCATGGCTCTAGCCTCTGCTCTCTCACTTTCCTCGCGAGCTTGCTCTCGGGCCAGTGCCCGTTCCTCACTTGCTCTCTCACTTTCCTCGCGAGCTTGCTCTCGGGCCAACGCCCGTTCCTCTCTCTGCCTCGTATTCTCTTCCTCATAGAGCTTCAACGTTTCCTCTTTAGTGAACCCTAGCCTTTCCGCTGTCACCATAAGCTTCTGGAGGTCCATCCCTCTGGCCTTTGTACGAACACAAGCGTAGCAATAAATTCACTTCCGAACAAAGGGACTAAGTATATAGGGATCCTGGCAAGGCTCGCCACTGTTTCACCTTTTTTCTGTTGTGTTCGGTAATGTGAATTAGACCAGAGAGATGCACAACTGTTTCATAAACACAAACACATTTAATACTCGGATAAGACAAATGCACAAACTAACAAATCTGCAAAATACTAGTCATACCAACAAACAAACAAACAAATGAAGTGGAGCATGCACTAACAAATTGACCTATTAAACAGTTTCTTATCTAATGTCCAATATGCCAGATAATTAGTTGTACTAAATTTAACAATGATAAAGTCCAAATACCACTTGAAATGTGGAGAGTCTTGGGAGCAGTCGGAACGATGCGAGGTCTCCGCTGGGGCCTTCGGAGCGTAGCCGGAGGGACGATGAGACGACCGTGCCACGGAGCGTAGCCGAGGTGGTGCCTCACCCAGGACGGATAACGAGCTCCGCACGTCCTTTCTGCACCGCTTCCAAAGTCGCTCTCCTTTATTTCGCGCTTTCGCGCCGTTTCGCGGCCAGCGAGGAGCTGACACTTGACACCCGGTCGCGAACGGCGGGGCGAGCGTGGTGCACGGTCATAGCTGTATGCCGGCCACAGGCTGCTTCTTTTCGCCGAACTGCATCGACTCCGGCCCCGCGCATTCCGAGGTCCGTGTGTTTCCTTCTTCTTCTTCTTCTTCTTCTTCTTCTTCTTCTTCTTCTTCTCTTTCTTTCTTTCTTTCTTTCTTTCCTTTGCTCCAATGCGTGCGGGCTCGAGCGGCCGCTTCCTCCTCCTTAGCACCCGCGCACAGGGCTCGCACCATGCCTCTCTTCGCAGGCATCGCGTCTTCCGAGAATGTCTGGCCGTAGCGTCCTCCACTCACACGTGACACAAGGCGCGGAAGGACACGTTTAGCATGTGTTCGCCCTCCGGATTGGCGGAAGAGGCCTGTGGCTTCCACAGTGCTGCACGGAACTTCTGAAACAGACTATAGTTCGTCGCCCTGTGTGCTCGCAGAACGGCGGATTTCGCACATCGAAAGCGATTTCCCCCCGCTACCGGTATTTCGCGGCACGCCTTTGCTTTCCTGCCCGCCCTCTACGAACGGGTATGGAGCCGTCATCGTGAGCTATGGCTGGCTGATGGCTGGCATTCCTAACCGCGGCGGCGGTGAAGCTTCTGCCTCCAGTGCGAGAGGTGCTGGGTTCGACTGTGCGTACTGATTGTAGGTGGGGAAGAGACGCTAATATCTGCAGCCCTTACGGGAGCACGAATATCGCTGGGCACACACCGTCTTCTTTCTTTTTTTCTTTTTTAAAGGGAGAGAGGCACCCTGACCTTGTGCTCGGTACTGTGGGTTGCTACTGATCTCGAGAAAGTGACCTCTCTTTTCCGCTGTCTTCAATCTTTCACTCTCTCCACGACCCCGATCGATAGCTCCCTTGCATAAATGAGGGTTTCACCGCTGCCTCACTGGCCTTGTGATAATGCTACCTAGTTTTTATCGGTGCAAGGGCTTTGGCGTTGAATAAATTACTGCGAACTTAATTTGGTCTTGAACCAGTTACATGGACGTCCTACCTTCCGGATTTCCACGTGTTGCGTCGAATTGTATAAATAATGCAATATTATTGATGCATCGCATCCCTTCGCGCAATCTCGACGGTGTTGGTCAGGTATTCAAAGTGCAAGCCTTGCACAAGCGCGAGTGTACTTGTCCGATTCCCGTCTGCATTTCAATTCGAGGTGTGGGAGCAGCATGGTCGGTATTATTCCATAATCACTGTTTCTGCTCACAGCCTACGTACAGGGGCGAATAACCGACAAGGACGAGTGCGTATGGGCAAAATGTAAGAGCAGGTTTGTGCGCACGTTAATGAACCCCAGGCGGTCAAAAATAATCTCGAGTCATATGCAGCGGCGTTGCGCGTAATCATATCGCGTTTTTAAAGCGAAAGAGCGCTAGAATAAATCTGAAAAGGTGCATGACATTCTCTTGACAAAGGTAAATATTGGACAGGCGCTGAAAGGTGCGTAGGAGGAGTTTAATGGTTACACCCTTAGCCTCAGAAAGTGCATTTGGGGAGTGTCTCGAACTCCCCGCAACACCGGTTGTCATCGCGCTGTCTCGCTCTTGCCTTCTTGAAAAACTGGGCGCTCGCCACTTTCCTATCAAGTATGCTGCGTCACGCTATAACCGCGCGGTCGTTCGTGACCGGGAAGTACCGGGCGCGCGGCGATAACGCGTGGAAAGCAAGCGAGATAGACGGCGGTTATCGTTCCGTGGCAGAATGACTCCCCAAATACTCTCTTTTCCCGGCGTGTATGGGAGACACCGCGCTTGCCGTTCGTTGTCAGGACTGCTGTCTTAGGCTGATAGCGCGCATGGCGATGGAGGCCTGGGGCTGGAAGTCTTGGCGCGCTGCGTAAAAGGAAAAGCATGTGAGGTGGGTGATAATCGTTGTTTGGGGAAAGGATAACGCCGAAAGGGTGCGTCCTGCGCATCCGGTACCGAAGCTCACGACCGTCACTCGCGTTGTTAGCGTGATGCAGCATCTTGCGCAGGAATGTAACGAGCACGTAGTGCTTTCGAGGAAGGAAAGACGCAAGCCAGCTGTCTGACATAAATACCCCTCCAAGGGGTGAATCAGCTTTTGGAGTGCTGGTGACAAAATGTGCTCATAACGGTGTATCGCTTTTACTCCTTGAAAAGCATTTTCGGAGCATCTGCCTAGCACACAACACTGGTTGTCATCTATCTGCAGGCATTCCTTGCCTTATCGGCATGCAACTGTAGGGCAAGTCCATTTGGCGATTAAAAAAAAAAATACTGTCACAGTGACACAGCGCTGTTCTTGACAGGAGAGTCAGGATTAACAGGATTGTTGGTGTGCCCAGCCCCAGAAGGATACCCCAAACATGACCTTTTTATGAGTGCAGTGATTCCAAACTATTTTGCCTTTTTAATAATAATAAGAATAATTTACTGGGTTTCACATGTGATAACCACTATATGATTATGAGTATGGGCTCTAGGCCTGTTTAAGCCACCTGAGGTTCTTTAATGTGCAGCCAAATTTAACTAGAAGAGTGTTTTTTTCTATTTCACCCCATTGAAATGCCGCCACTGTGGCTGGGATCTGATCCCACGGCCTTGAGCATAGCAAGGCATCACCCTAGCTGCTAAGATAACACAGCTAGTTGTTCACTTTTTCCCTGCCGTTTGATAAGAGGGAAACGACTTGTTCTGTGGTAGTGGTGTAAATATGTTCTATAAGAAGACTTATTTGAGTTCGTTCATAGTTACAGTGCACTTTATTTTATCCATTTTGATACATATATTGTAACTCAAATAATGATCTGTCTTGCATAAGCTGTCATAAGTGCTGCACTTCCAATGTCAACCTGTCTTGCCCATATGTAACATAGGCCGTGTCTGTAATGCGTACACAAGTTGACACTGCAAACATAGTTTGTCTGCTCAAAGTAATAGCCATGCCACATTGGAGGAGGTGTGTGGATTACGGAGTATGTTTTATTATTATTGTGTCCTAAGCTTGCCCCAGGCATAGTGCTTGGTGGGTATTGTGTGTGTACTGTAAGGCATGTAACAGTTGTGAGGCAGAATTCAGTGGCCTGTTTCTGCTCTTGCTTGTCCGACGCCAGTTGTGATTTTTTAAAAAATATAGAAAGAAAATCAAATTACTAGCTGTCTTTAAGCTATAAAGCTGGTGTGTTTCAAGCCCCCTTTATTTTTTCCATGGCACTATTGCATCTGCTCATGCCTGGTGCATTTCAGTGCTATGCAGAAATGGCTCGCGAGAGTAAAAGCGTGTGAACTTGCATTTAATTGGGTACCGACACCGGAGTTGTGTGGTACTCTCACAACCAATTTCTGCATCATGGTGAGCTCCTCTATGTAGCCTGCATAAAGTAGCCAGCTGCTGTTTAGAATTTGAGGAGGAGGTAGATGCTACAGGTGAATCTAGCCTTTTAAGATGTGCATACATTTGCCATGTTTCCCACATTCTCTATATGAGGCAGCCAGGTGGAGCAGCTCTGGTGAGACGTGAACCATGCCTGTTTATTTCTTAGCAGCCACTCCCCTCCCCTTATCTTGACTGCGATGAAACGGCACTGTGTGACACCAGTGTATTCAGTAACATTGACACGACAGTGAGAGGGGCCTACGGGAGAACCCTTTTACAAGAGACGGTTGTGACGCCTTGGTTTCAGCCCCGGTGTTCGTTGCCGCCGCCGCCCATGCGGGTGACCACCGTGGGCGGCGGGGCCCCCCCGGCATGATCGCCAGCCCGCCCGTGCACGGGCTGCGGCTGGGTGGCGGCGGCGGGGCACAGCAGCCGCCTGTGCCTCGGCGGCGCAGCTCTTCTCCGCCACCACCACCGGCACCTGCCGAGGCAGCACCTGGTGTGCCTCCGCGCCGGCTGCCTGCACTCCAGGGACGCTCCAGCTTAAGCGTGTCACGCACTCGCTATGTGCTGGCGCCCAGCGAGCCCCCGCTGCTGGTCAGTTGGGACATCCGTGAAGAGGTGTCGCCCGATGACTGGATTGGCCTCTATCGAACTGGTACGCCACTGAACTCTGGATCGTGGTTTTTTTTTTCTTATCATGAACCTGATCAGATCAAGAATTTTTTACTTCCTTGGGTACATTTCGGCTGCTATCAAATTCTGTGGAAAGGAACATGATGGAGGAAGTGTCGCGAATTTGTAAATTGTTACTTTGCGGATTGATGCCATGGCCTGTAGGTTGTATGATATCAGGATTCAGCATTTAGCTTAGGCATTCTAACCCTTTCACATTAAATATTTTTAATGTCATTAGATTCAAATGAGATTCAGTGCAGCGGATGCCATTTGGTCGGTGTCAGTGGTGACAGTTCCTAAAGAATCAGCTAGGAAAGTTGTAGAATGAGTTCAGTGGCTGAAACCTCAACATATTTACTTTATAATAAATATGGTGCATCACTCCTCTGAATAAACACACAAAGAAAATTTCATTGCTGCTCATATGGCAGCACTCACTTGCAGCAGGTGGAGTGTTTGGTCGCTGCGTGTATTGAATTGCAAGCACTGCGCAGTAATCAAAATAAATGTCTTGATAGTCAAATGGATGCTGAAACAAGACACACTATGAGCAGCACATTTCAAGCAAGCGGACTATAGAATAAGCCAATGTGGCCACAGCCTTTTTTATTTTAGTTTTTTTTTTTTTGGGCAGTACTCTCTACACCAGTTACGGCTGAATGTATTGTTTTATTGCACATATTATGTCACTGAACAAAACTATATCAAAGGGACACTTACAATGAGAACAGGTAAGTAGGATATTGAGTATTTGTATGAAGTGGGAGTCACATTAGGCCTACCACAGCTATACCTTGACAAGGATACCTCATAACTTGCTTTCTTGATGCACACTCATCCACTGTTTTCTATATGCAACAATTCCACCACAGATTGAGCCTTTTGGTTCCAAAGCCTCAAGAGTAGCCCACTAGATAAAAAAAAAAAAATCAATGCCTACATTTGGGCTTCCTGCAACATGGGCAGATATCAAATCCATCCAGCCCGTGTGCATAAGCTTTGAACCCTGGCTCTTGCTGATAATTCAGTGCCAACCAGAGATACACAGTCCTCCCACTGCCTTCTTCATGATGCCAGTAATTGCTACATGGGATTCGACAAACATTGACGATGACGCTGGTGATATGCTGTGAGATCAAAGACCTTTGTGCCCAAGTTATGGTAAAAGCAGGTGCTCAATTCGCCTATCACTGTGTTGGGTATACAGTTAACGAATATGGTCAGCCATTGGGCTTAGAGCACAAGGAAAACGATGCGCTTTGTGAATTTGGCTGATGTCATGCCATGTGTTATATTTACAATGCGTTTATACATGCGAAAAGATCAGCATTAAGAAACGGCAAGGCTAAGTCATGATTATGTTGCCTCTGGGTAAAGGAAATACACATTCATTTGAAGTGCAGGAATGAGCTTCACAAACTAATTTTATTGCAGATGGTTTAAGTTCAAATGTCATTAGATGTTAATATAGCTCGATTTAAATGACATTAAAATGGCCAGTTTTACAGGGGTCAGTCTTAGTTTAGTACTGAAATGTCTTATGCTACTGCAGTTCACTTTAGTGATGTTCATTTGCTCTCTTTTTCTCACTAGAATTCATTCTTTTCTTTTTATTTTCTTGTCTATTAGACGAAACAGATCCACTTCGTTTTCTGGAGCACAAAAACAAGCGATGTCCAAGTAACACTGCTAAAGGACAGGTCCTGTGGAACATAGACTGTAAAGATGCTTTTGTCGAAGGTGGGTCACTTACCGATTTTGCTCGAGACTTCCGCTTGCAGGAACTGGTGGTTTAAAGATATCATATTTCATGTTAATGATAAACTTCAATTAGAGAGATTTATGCAAAATGTAATACAGTTGAATAGTATGTGTACTGTAGCTGCAGTAAGTAAAATTGCTAGAAAGTTGTTTAGAGATGGAGCAAGACACCTGTTACCACTGATAAATGTTTTTTTTTTTTTCTCACAGATGCAATAAACCACATACGCGTCAGTGAAGTGGTTACCTAATTGGTGAACCCGTGCACTCTCCTGTACCTAGAATAGCTTCTGACGCAGGGCCGCAAGCCTTGTATCTGGCATGCCGCTTTGTTTATTACATGGTCAAAGTTGTATGCGATGTTTTCTGCAATCTCATGTGATACGAAATATATCCTCACACTGGTAACATGCTTGTTGCAGAGACAACCAATGTTTGCTTTCGCTACTACCATGGGACTAGTGGCACGCTCAGAGCTGTGAGCCCGGTGGTGACCATCTGCAGGTCGGCTGACACCACTGGAATTATGGTGAGCTGCTTCCTCCTCTGCTTCGCTTTTGTGCGATGATTGCATTTTCGTACATGAAATGGTATCTAGGTGAAACTACCGTGCTCAGTCACAGCTTTTGGAGTGGGAAAAGTGGAAAATGAGCATGCACACATAATCCACACCACGTGAGTAGTTACATTATTGACTACTCAGAAAAAAAGCAACATAGTTCAGTAGTCAGCATAGGGCCGAGTGTGCTGAATATGACCTTATGCTGAAATATCCTGTCGTCATGGTTGATCGCTCCTCCTGTTTGTGTACAGTGTGACACTTGATTGAGGTACATGATACTGTGCCACCTTGTTATAAATTTCTTGAATATTTATGTTGGCTGCATACACACTTTTGTCAGTGGTTATTCCAGGTTGACTGAGCCTCTGTAGTAGAGCTTATGTAGTGGTCATTACACATTGTGCTGTTTGTTTTGAATATATACGTTAGAAGAATGGTCGTGTGGTCGAGTTGGAGCTGGTGAAGCCTTTCGACGGTCGGTGAAAAAAAAACGAGGAAAATATGCAAGGAAGGACGCCAACGACAGCTCATTTTTTTTGCGCTGACTGTGAAAATGAATCTACGTTCTTTTCTTGTGGCTCTCGGTTTAGGCAAACTAGTCGGTTAGTGAGGCAGGGTGATTGCCTTTCAAATTATCAAGCTTGTATATCAGTGCTTTTCTCTTGCCTTAGCATTACACTTTTTCCAACTATTATCCTTAGTATGACCATTTTTGTCTTGTTATTACTCCAGACCAGAGATCTAATAGCCGCCTAAACTCGGTGACCCACCTTTTTAGCCAAGAAATGGACATACAGTAAAACCTCGTTATAACGGAGTTGAAGGGGGAGTGGTAATTACTTTGTTATAACCATTAGTTTGTTATAACCAATATCAATTCCATCTATAGGAATTTCAAGGGGAATTGCAATTGCTTTGTTATATCTGATAGTTTGTTATATCCGGGTTCGTTATAACGAGGTTCTGCTGTATAAAAGTTCAATATCAAATCACCGTGTATGGCCAAATTTTACTTGCCTGAGTGAAAGCAAACTGTGCTATCAAACTTCACAACATGTAATTTCTTGGCATCCTTCAGCCATCACTGCCTGTAGCGTAATAAAACACTGCGTGTTATCATCATGATGAAATTGTATCACGATCGCTAGTCACTAGTGCCTTCTGTACTGGTGTTGTTTGTTGGTCATGTCATTATTGGTTATAGGAATCAGTGTTGTGAACTTCATGCAGTACTTGGGGATATCAATACAAACATTAAAACATTACAGAGTGTATGTATGCTCACTAGCACCTTTGTATTTTACGTCCTCCTGCTATGTAAATACACCTTGACCTGTATGCTGCAGTGAAAGTACACACTGGATGATGAACATTGCAGTTTGGTTCTGCCATGAAACTGTTTCGATAAATTAGATAAATTATCAGTGCTGCTGTTAGTGTTCTTGGATTCACATTATCTTTTTTCCAGAATGGCCATGGCTCTGATGTTTTGGTGGGCTACTCTTCACAGCAGATACCAATGGAGATGGTCAAGTTTTATTTGACCAGTAAGTATTGTTACCATTGGGCAACCTACAAGACTGGGGTACTCGCTTATTGCAGTAGGATGGGATAGAATCATTTCCTTATGATCTCCATAGCAAGAGAAAGCTGCAGTAGAACAAGACTGTAGGAATCACTGCTTAGAAAATTATTGCTTGCCACACAATGACATCAACCTCTCTTTGCTCTTCGTGTCAAATGTGTATACATATCTTAAATGATACCATCAGTATTTTTCACAAGCATGAGGAGTGCTCATAGAAATCTCCATTCTGTGTGTGCTAGCCTTAGATACAGCACACACCTGTAGGTATGATGGCACACATTCATGCTTTGTAACAGAGCAGGATAAACTTGCATTGCTGGAGCTTTTTCATGTCAAATTGTTTTACATAATTAAGCTCTGGTAAACATAATTCCAGTCTTCATTATTTCCAGTTACCATGTTCCTGCACAAACCGGGAATCTTCCCTTGCAGAGTTTTTGCTGCTTTGTGTCATTGTTTATTGTTACTATGTTGAAGCAGATTTTGCCAGCTGATTTGTAAACTTGATGTTCAGTAGCTTTCAGATAATCTTTTCTCAATTTGCATTTCTCATGCATACTGTATTTGCTCGATTCTACCGCGACCTCAATTGTAACGTGCACCTGTCTCCCGCGACGAAAACACACACACACAAAAAAATTTTAAACATCGATTGTAACGCGCATTCATTTTCCATGACATGAAAAAATAAGAGTCCTTAGTATTCAACCTTCTCATATTCATAAAACCAAATGTCGTACTCACGTAATGAACGCACTCACATAATAAATGCACCTCTAACTTTGTACCCCTGCAGTCCCACTTCACTTGATCCGCGGTGTTTCGAAGACGTTCAGCGCGCCGATTCATAAGTCCCACAAGCAGCGATAAGTCCGCATGCAAGCGGCGATAACATCATTTACTTGCAGTGCTGCATTCCTCTGTGCTATCGCAGTTCCCTCACGCCCGCTGCCATATGCCGCAGCTAAGCCTAAGTATGGTTGGGGAGTGGTCGCGTGGTCCTCCGTGATTGGCCGCTATGCAATCTCGGACGTCAAGCTGCGCGCGTGACTGAGATGCTCGGGCCCAGCACAGATATGAGGGAGAAATGTGATGATGAGCCGTTTTGCATGCGGTGATGGGAAACAAACATCTGCTTTCCCGTTACAGCCACCGTCGAACGCTATTGAAAGCTCGTGCGGCTGGGCGTCTCTGAGATTGCATCGGCAACGTAGCAACTTTGGTTGGCCGCAAGACGGCCAAGCCGGGGCATCGAGTATCATCGGCCTACGCATCATGTGTGTCGCAGCGTCATTATGTGGTGGATCGGCGGCGACATAGAAACTACAGAAACTATGTGTGCCAAAGAGTGCCGCTCCGCTAGCTCGTTTTTTCGGCAATGACCGTTCGACAGCGCCCGAACCGCGTTAGGAGGTGGCCATTTTGATGCCGACGGTGATATGGTAACGGGGTCATTCGTTCGCACTTGATTCTAACGTGTGTACGATTTTTGGACCCGTTTTATAGGAAAAAAAGGTGCGCGTTAGATTCATGCAAATATGGTAATTTCACCATGGGCGTAATGTAGTGCAAAATGTTTGTTTATAGCTTCTTAATCCTGGCACTTGCATGACCTGATTACACCCAAACGGTGCTGCACCACTGACCTTTGCAAGGATAGTACAGTCATTACAACCTGGCAACAACAGACGTCAGGGGCTACCTTGTGTGGTGATTCCTCAAAGCATGTGACATCTCGGCACGAACTCTCATACTGGATATCTCGAGAGAGTAGAGCATAAGCATGCAGAATAGTTTGAGTAGAGACATAAGCATGCAAAATAGCTTGAGTAAAGACGTTCTATTGCAAATTATTGCATGCAATAAATTTTATTTGGAGCCGTAACTCTGTTACCTTCATGAACATTTATTGGCTTGAAAGTAAAGTGCAGGGGTTTTCTGAAACTTGGCTTAAAATTATGTCCATTGTGGAAAAAATACCAGATGTGTATTTTGACACTTGTGCTGTTTTTATGTGTGCATAAAACCAGGCACAGCTTACTCATGGGCAGGTAGTTTAATAATTGTTCTTATAGAAGTCCTGTTGTTTTATTAAGCAAGTTGGGGAAACCATTATCTTGGAAGTTTGAGATCGTACTGACAGTGCTGTTTCCTTTCTCTGTACAGACCTCCATGCTCGAAATCTCAAGAAAGGGATGTTTTTTAATCCTGACCCCTACGTTAAGATGGGCGTTCAGCCTGGTTTGGGGGACGGCGTGTTGCTGCTTCCGCACCACGGTCAGATCTGTCGCACTGGTGCTGCTGAATCTACTGTGCACCCTTCGTGGCCTGGCCAGTATGAGTTTATCGGCTACCCTTCTGACGTGTTGGAGTTTGAGGTGAAGGACAAGTTTGCCCGCAGCAGGCCAATCATTGGCCGCTTCCTTGGTCGGCTTGCTGTGCGTGTGTGGGACCTCCTCGACCGATGCACTGGGTGAATAATTGTCTTCTTGGCTCCACCTCATGTATCATACCCAGCTTGCTTTTTTGTTGTCTCCTTGGAATATTAAGTCACATGTCTTAGTTGTTTAACTTTGCCTAATAGAAGAGCATAATGCGTGTTCCATGTGGGTGTGCGGTTTCATGTTAGATTTTTTTATGTGAAAGAAAATTGTACAGTCAAGCTAAAGTTTGGTACAATCATGTGTTCTTGTTGTAGTGTGCTGTCAATCGTGGTATTGGCTTTTCAAAATCTCAAGGTACAAACTATTCGAATGTACACGAACCCTCCGTTATCTACTAATAGGCATTCTGCTACCAGCAATTATACATTGCTTTAATGTTACATTGAAGTACTGCTTTATTTCTCTCTAGAGGTGTTCCTGTGGAGATGAGTTTCAGTCTTGCTAACAAGACACCTTCAGACCATGTGACAGGGGAGCTATTCTTTACATTTGTGCTGGAGCATGGCCCAGGTGAGTCTGAAGAGTGCCACTGTCCAATTAGTAAGGCAATAAGGCAGTAAGTCATTGTAATTTCATTGTCCATTTCCACCACCTTCTTTCATTGCAGTAGACCCGTGGACCCACATTCGACAGGTCCACAACCCAATCTATGTGTCGGATGTACCTCCAGAACCATGCCCCTCAAGTCCGCCTCCTTCATCGGAGGTTCCTCCGCCACCTGCATCCACGCCACACCATCCGCCTTTGACTGCCAGGACCACATCTCTGCCAAATGGAAGTGGCATTATACCACCGCCACCAACCTCATCGTCATCTTCATCAACGTCTTCCGCGGGCGATCCTGAGCCAACGCCAAGGAGGGATTCCTCTCAGCCTGCAGCACGTCGTAGTGTCCGTTCAAACAGTGAGCACGGCCTGCACTCTCCCGTAGCACCACAGGCAATAACGAGGCGACTGTCCCAAACACCTAGGCCACCCGCCACAGCGGCCGCTGCATCAGCAGTCTACCTCCTTCGCAAACATGGAGTACATGATGCAGCAGGAGGCAGTGTCCCCGAGGCTTGCTGCTTCAATGGATCAGCCACCACCGCTGCCTCCAAAGCAGAAGGGCCCCAAGCGGCATCACCATCACCGGCCCCTCGAACGATCACGAGCTCTGGATGTTGTCGCGAGAGCAGAGGAGACGACGTCATCATCGTGGAAACATGCCAGGCATCGAGACGACGCTGCCAATCTTGCGGCAGATGTTGAAGAGGCACCTGCAGACTCTGATGAGAGTTCTGCAAGCCTAGCTTCTTCCAGCGCAACTTCTTTGACGGCAGGAGACGCAAGCCCGCCCCCGACTTTGCCGAGAAGAACACGACCTGTTGCCCTACAGACTACGTGCGAAGCAGCTGGGCCAGCATCAAGAGCAGCACCGTTAGCAACGCCCGAACAAGATTCTTCTCTCCAGGAAGGGGGTCCATCATCCCTCGAGAATCTCAGTGGGGTCCTGGATACGTTGGACTCCGATGAGGAAGGTCCGGCTCCTGCAGACGAGCTTTCTGCCTGCGACTTTGACCGCGCCAACAGTGAGCCAGCAAATCTTGAGTTTGATGCTGGTGGCATGGTGTCATCTTCAGTTGCAGAGGACAGTCCCTCACCAGCACCAGAGGTGAGCAGATGTGCGTCCCCAGCACCGTCATCTCTGGGTGATTCATCTGCAGAGGCGTCATCATCACAGACATTGAGTGCCAGTGATGAGGAAGGAGTGCCTGAGGCCAACAATCAAGAATGTAAGTATGTCAATTCCTTGTTATGTGGGTGTTACTGACACCTAACTGAGCAATACTTTTCTGGAAGCTCAAAATGGACAATTTGCGTAGTGTGCCTTGATGTGCTTTAGTGTCCTGTTGTGGAATGTATACAGTTAAGGTATGTCACCACCTTTGAAAGGGCATCTTTTTGTAAAAATGTCATTTCTTTCTTTTTTAAATTTCGAGAATCCACAAGCTTTCAAAAATGTTTTGCAGCAAGAATCATGTTCTTACCTTACTTAGTTTAAAAGTTATTGCCAACTTCCTAACAGCTGTTGAACAGTTCTGAAACCAAAACTGATGTGGTTTGGTAACAGAAACTGATAACTCAGCGAGGATCAATGCGATATATTGAAATTTTCCTGTTATGTTTTAGTTGGATATGTAAAAGATTATTCAAAGACAATATGTAAGGCTTCCTTCATTTTAAACATTTCTTTAAATTTCCGCAAGGAGGATGTGTGACAGTACAAGCGTCTCAGTTGTTCACTTGGCACGCGCTTAATGCTGCCGCTTTGAGTGCTACCGGGTTCGTCCTTTTTTAGAAGTATTACTTTTAGAACAACAGTAATAACATAGGCTGAAAGTTTTTGTGAGAATGCATGGCCAAGTTCAAGGTAAAAAGGCGATTGAAACGGATGTTTCTTGGCTATCTCCACACGATGAATGCCCCGACAGAAGACCATATGGACGTGAATGTATCAGCGAGTGCTGTAAAGCTTGGGAACTTGGAGAACAATTGTGAAGTACTGCTAAAAGAACCTCTACTGTAAGGATTATAGTTAGGGAGATCCTATCATCTCTGCGCGGAAAAACCTAAAATGCCAATGAGGTTTCCAACGGTATGATTTGGCAACGGGGTCCTAAAGATATCCACGTGAGCCTGGCCATCCTAATTTTTGGTTTATATGATGCTGTGTGCCACTTAAATGACGGCAACAGAAGTACAGTAGATATTATGAGTTAAGCAGGCATCGAACCTGGCCACCACACTCTTGTAGCATGTTGCACCAATGACCAGCACCGTGTGAAGGAGGCCCAGAGTCAATCAACTGGTGAGGCAAAACATCTCCGCAAGAAAAGACGGGCAGCAACGAAAGCCAAAAGAGAGCCTGTGGCAGCTAAGGAGGGCCCTAGCTATAAACCTGATGGATTTTAACATCCTTGGGCGTGATGATCTTGTTTCTACAAGGATTGAAAAACATTAATCTTGTTTTTCTCAAAACTTGATTTCTGGCACTTTCATGTTGCGCAAACAGTTACAACTTTGAAATGACTGAATATTTTTCAATGAAACTTTGCACGCTCATTCCTTTATTACTAGCCTGTGCAATGAACTAGGATTAATGAAAACAAATGGTAAGTTTTGACGTAATCATGTTTTATGTAAAGGAATGCAGGAAAAAATGACACATTTTTTTTGTTTTCTTTGGTATTTTTGATAAACAGTAGAACCTCGTTATAACGAACCCAGATATAACGAACTATCGGATATAACAAAGTAATTGTAATTCCCCTTGAAATTCCTATAGATGAAATTGATATTGGTTATAACAAACTAATGGTTATAACGAAGTAATTACCACTCCCCCTTCAACTTCGTTATAATGAGGTTTTACTGTAACTTGATTTGCCATCATCGGATGACAAAGATCCTAGTTGGTTGCACAGTCTGGTTAGTTGGCTACCACTGTGTCAAAAAGTTCAATTCCTGCACTCCATTCGCTAGTTAGGAATGTTGGCGTAAGAGCCAAGTTCGGGCAATTTTTAATCAAGAACAAATACCAGCATAAAATTTTTCACTCTTTTTTGCTTTTGAATGTCATATAAAATGGGGTCACTATGAAATAAAAATTTAAGGGTCAAAATTTAAAAAACTTTTGAAAAACGTGGTGACGCACCTTAAACCTGGATATAACGAAATCAACAAATTCCTGAAAAACTTTCGTTACAAAGAGGATTTCGTTATACACGGGATCGAATCCCGGCTGCGGTGGCTGCATTTCGATAGAGGCGAAATGTGGAGGCCCGTGTCCTGTGCTATGTCAGTGCACGTTAAAGAACCCCAGGTGGTCGAAATTTCCGGAGACCTCCACTACGGCGTCTCATAATCAGAGCTGGTTTTGGGATGTTAAACCCCACAAATCAATCAAGGATTTCGTTATATGCAGGTTCAGCACGAAAATTCGAAAAAGAACAGTTACAGCACCCAGTTTGAGGGGGGTTCCCACTGTCCAAGCGCATTCGTTTACCTTTCATCCCAACGAGCTCGCTTGAAGCTACTACTGAAGAGAGGGGCAAAAAAATGGCCAAGAAACTATCATCATCATCAGCCTATCTTATGTCCACTGCAGGGCGAAGGCCTCTCCCAATCCTCTCCATTCTTGCCTGTCCTGCGCGAGCTGATTCCACTTGATGCCTGCGAATTTCTTGATTTCGTCCCCCATCTTACTCTCTAGCTAGCTAGCTAGCTAGCTGCCTACGATTTTGTGCTCTCCTGGCCGTTTCGCTAATCGGATGTTTACGAAAATTGGTATGCCACATCATGACTACATGACGAACATAAATGACAGGTCATAACATGAAAATCGTGATATGCATGTCATGAGCGGCATGATTTACATGCCACGGTCTTGGTGCTCTCCTGGCCGTTTTGTTAATGGGATGTATACGAAAATTGGTATGCCACAACATGACTGCACGGCGAACATGACTGACAGGTCAAAACATGAAAATCATGATATGCATGTCATGAGCGACATGATTTACATGTCACAGTCTTGGTGCTCTCCTGGTCGTCTCGTTAATGGGATGTATACAAAAATTGGTATGCCACAACATGACTGCATGACAAACATAAATGGCAGGTAATAACACGAAACTCATGACATGCATGTCATGAGTGGCATGATTTACATGCCACGCGTTTCATTAATGAGACATATACGGAAATTGGCATGCCACAACATGACTGCATGACAAACATAAATGACAGGTCATAACACGAAAATCATGACATGCATGTCATGAGTGGCATGATTTACATGCCATGGTCTTGGTGCTCTCTTGACCGTTTCGCATGTATAGGAAAATTGGTATGCAACAATATGACTGCATGACGAACATGAATGACAGGTTATAACATGAAAAGCATAACATGCATGTCATGGGCGGCATGATTTACATGCCAGGCGTTTCGTTAATGGGATGTATACCAAAATTGCTATGGCACAACACGACAGCATGACGAACGTAAATGACAGGTCATAACTTTAGAATCATGACATGCGTGTATGAGCGGCTTGGTTTACGTGCCACAGTCATGCTGCTCTTGTGGCGGTTTCGTTAACTTGATATGTACCAAACTCGGTATAGCGAGACAACAATGCAAATCCGCTTTACGTTCCTTGTGCGTGCTTCGCATTTCCTTGATTCTCACTGCACGTGGGATCTGCACATTTTTTTTAGGGAAGTGTTATCCTTCTGGTTTTTGTTTCCCCTGAGAGCATTGCACGCCTTGAGCAACCTTACAGAAGGGTACGTGGGAAACAAAACCAAAATTGCAAGAATAAATGGCTTGTTGCACAAGCTAACATGAACCAGTACAAAGCCTGCACTTCCCATCATTCCCATGGCATTTGAATTGTTGTTGTTATGTGGGGTTTAACGTCCCAAAACCAGTTCTGATTATGAGAGACGCCGTAGTGGAGGTCTCCGGAAATTTCGACCACCTGGAGTTCTTTAACGTGCACTAACATCGCGCAGCACACGGGCCTCAACATTTCGCCTCCATCGAAATGCAGCCGCCGCGGCCGGGATTCGATCCCGTGACTCTCGATGCGCAGCCGAGTACCATAACCACTAGACCACCGTGGCGGGGCACGGCATTTGAATTATTGCAGCCACAGATGGTCCTCTAGTGCGAAACTTTGGGTGTACTGAAAACATGTAGTACTATGAGCCACTCCAAGTGTACAGCCCAGTTGTGAAGTGTTCTTTTTTTTTTTTAATGTATACTTACAGGATGTTTTTTTTTTTTTTCCATGCTTTCATCAGTTTTATGCCTCCTTTTTTCAGTGTTTACTTGTTTTTTTTTTCTTGTGAATGAACAAGGCATACAAATGTCACTCATCAGAAGGGACTGCACACCTTCCAACTCTCCTGATCTTTCTCATAAAGTTTACTTCTTTAGTTTTTCTGTGATTTTAGTGCTTGTGAAAACGTTCAGAGGTGCAAAAAGCTAGGGTAGCACAACGATTCCAAAACAACACATACCAAAATGAATTGCAGTTGGACTCGTCCTGCCTTTTTTGGCCATGTGTGACACTACGTAGTACTACTGAGACTGTTGCTTCAAGCACTTTTATTCAATTTATGTCCCTAGGCAGAAAAAGCCAACACCAGCACTATTGCTAAAAGGTCACTGCAATCTAAATACAGGGTGCCTCTCGTCAGTCCCTGTTGCTCCAAGTTTGTGCTGCCAAATGACACTACTTGTTAACATGTGTGCATTTGCTAGAAAGGTATACCAAATGTGCCCCACCCTGTATCCATGGAATTTTTATGCATTTGATAGCCCACACATTGCTAGTCTTGACATTGTCAGCTTTAACTGTGCGATTGTCACCGAAAGGTCTCCATATCTTGTCGTCGCCATTGAACTTGCAGCCGGGCAGGAAGTGACACAGCGCCGAAGGCGGCTCATTCAGCCGCCGCAGCGATGTCACTCAGACTCGGAGTGTTCCTTCACAAGACCTCGAAGGCAGCACAATCGACACAGCCACCACCAGGCACATCGCAGGCGAGCATCCTTTTTAATTGTCTGTGACAGCATAAAACCTTAAGGTCTTTTGCATAACGTAGAGCGAGCAAGACCTCTAGATGGTGCCTTGTTGTTCGTGGTAGCTAACAGTGGTTTATGAATAGTCACAAGATGTGTTATTTCATTACGGTGTTTCATTATGAACTGTTGCTACCTGCTGCATTTCCTCTGCACAGCTCTCTCAAACTCTCTGACAGTCTGAATATATTCTTACGAAGCTACTTTGTGCATGCCAAAACAAGGAAATCAAATTTAGCTGGACATTTGGGCATTGATCCCTTCAGCCACCCTCCATAACCTACATAGCCTTGAGTTGGCCTATATGTATACTGGCATGTAAATGTACCTCTTGTCCCAGTTGAATAGGGTTGTTATCACTGATTCAACAAATTATCGCTGATTCAATACATTCAACTTATTACATTTGATTTGCATACCCCTGAATTTTATAAAACGTTGGCAATCATCAGTGCCTTCTTAATAATTTAGTATAATGGCTTTACTGCAGCCAGTTTCAGCCTTGTTTTCCATGAGGTTATTTTGTTGTGTCCTAACAAAGTCGAAGCAGAACAAAGTGAGGAGCAGAATTTATGAAACTAACCATGCAACTGCATAATTTCCTGCATGATAAATGACCAAGACAAAGGCCCAGGCTAACAGGTCCACGCAGTGATCAAGAGGACAGTTCATTTCAAGTTGTTGAATTTAAATGTAACACGCAACACAGGTAGTGTGGAGGGTTGTCTCGAGAGCCCTGTGCTGCAGCATGGCTTCTAAGTTGAGAAAAATGAGCGCAAACCATGCCAAGGTGAGCAGAGCTGCACTCATCTCATTTGATGTTAATGAAGAAATTGGAAGATGAAGAGTATGTGATTGGGCAATTAAAGTGTTGACATGAACGCATCAATGTGATGAGAAAAGACAAGACTTTTGGAAGATTTCACCAGCAGTCGCAACTGTTGTGGCAAATGTTGTAAATGGAATACTGTAGTGATGTGCCGGCTATGTGTTGAGGAGAAAATACAAGGAAACAACAACACTTAATCACAAGAAATAAAAGGTTAACTTCAAAGGGAATGAGCAGGCAGTGCAACACATGTCAAGAACACAATGGATGAATGGTTGTGATATGGACTAATGAGTTGATGCGTCTACCTAAAATGTGGAGATAACGTGCTGCGCTTGCTCCATTTCCAACAAAAAATCAGAGGTGCCTGTCGTACACTGCAGATTCCCCTTACATGCACTTCAAATGCCAAACAAAAAATTTTGCACAAAGTATCTCCAGACAGCATGCAATGTTGATGTTCATACAGAATTTGGATTATGTATTACAGAACTTTTGTTTTGTAGTTGGAAATACATGTAAGGGAAATCTGCAGTACACAACAGGCACCTCTGGTATTTTGTTGGAAATGGAGCAAGCGTAGCATGTTATCTCCACGTTTTAGGTAGTTTTTTGCACACTACTGCCCCTGTGCAGTAGGATGAGCCATATTGAAATGCTGTGTTAAAATTTTTAATAAGCTAAAAAGTGTGCACAAAGGACCTAATATCTTGTTATCACAGCTGTTCTAACTCAAGAACCATTACAGCTACAATAAAACTAATTGCAGTTTTGAAATCAGCATACCAAAGTCTACTTGTGCCGAAAATACTCCTACTGGCTGAGATTGTGTCAACAGGCATCTTTAGAATAATAACAGCTAGCACTGCTGAAAAAAGCAGGTACTTAAGACATGCTTGGGTAGGCACAGAAGTCAAGAACCTAACCGGTGAACCCTTGTTTCTTTTTGTGTCATGTCGCTGCCTCACCTTGGGGCCAGAAATTTCGAGTGTTACTGAGTCTCCAAAAGAAAGGTGTGCCACGTCTGCCCACATTTCCTCTTGTCAGGACATCGTGATGGTGACAGTTGTTCTGGGATGCTTCCTCTGCAGGCGCCACATACCAGAACAGAGGTTAGGGCCTGGGCTGGCAGGGTCTGGCCTCCTGCCGTACAGCCGCAGTGATCACAGCAGCCTGGCAATGCACGAGTCTGCCCGAGCAGTAGTGTTGGGCCATCGGGAGAGTGATTACGGCAGGCCCTGCCTCTTGCCCTCTAGCGAGGGCCCAGCGCTTCTACATGCAAGGTGAGCTGCATGTTCCGTGATTGTCATTGCCATTGCGGACCTGCCAACTCTCAATTCTCCCAGGAGTTTCCAGTTTTCTGACCAGTCTTCCTGATTGCATGGGCATTGCCATAGATCTCCCAGAAAGCAGCGCTAACCAGTTACTACCACAAAAATGTTTCAACAAACTACAGTGGTTCCAGAAAAAATTTTTGCCTTGAGGAACCCCAACATCATGCCACGGACCCTCCCTTCTACTCAGTAGTGTAAAGAGAGGGGAGGCTGCCACATTTGCGGGTGGCCTGCGTTATGTTTATCGCAAATAGTAACTCGATGACATCAGACTGCAGTTCATGTTAACTTGCCTTGATGCCCTACAGTGGTGTTACCGTCGACTCCCGTTAATACGAATTGGACGAGGACTATGAAAATCTTCGAATGAAATGAACTTCCAACTACAGTGCAGACCACTTATAACGTAACCGCTTTTTGCGCGGGACCGGTTATAACGTGGGTTTTTTTGACCACCGATATGTCGCCCATAGAACTCAATGTATAGGCCGACCGTTTATTGCGTAGGCGCGCGAAGGAGAATACCGGTTATAGCGCGGAGTTTTTAGGCGCGCGACCATAAAATCGGCGAACGGAGCACGGTCGGCACGGTTTCCCGGCGGCGTTCCCGGCGCGCCGGAACGTTGGGAGTGTGAGCGGGAGGGCGCACGTGGAGACCGCCGCGAAAAGTCAAACATTGCGGAGGAGAAGAGAGGGTACAGTAGGGAGGGAGTCGGGGAGACCTTGGAAGGAGGGAGCGTGTTTTCGTCACCGTGGCGACCGTGGCAGCGTCCAATCCGGGTGCGCGCTGCGCGGAGTGGGGGAGAGAAGCGGTAGCATGCTTTTTTTTTTTTTCTCAACCTCCTTCTTTTGCCTCTTTGGATTTGCTGTGTGCGCTTCGCCATGTCGTTGCCGTCTGAGAGCCCAGAGCACGTGTGTTGCGTAGCTCCTGTCGCCATGGCGTCGGCGGCGTCTTCAAGCGGTGTGAAAAAAACGCCGTGCCTTATCGCTGGAGATTAAGGAATGCGTCATAAGGGACATTGAGAGTGGCCTGAAGAAGGCGTCGGTGGCGGCGAAATACGGCGTTTCCGACACGACCGTGTCGACCATCTACAAAAACAAGGACAAACTGCGGCAGCAACTGCAGGAAGATTCGTCTTCCCTGTCACGGAAGAGAATACGTACGTCAAAATACGAAGACGTGGACGCAGCGCTGTTCAGGTGGTTCCGCGAAGTTAGGGCTCAGAGCATCCCAGTAAGTGGCCCCATGCTCCAACAAAAGGCCAAGTGTCTCGGAGCTCTTTTAGGCCACGACGACTTCAATCCACTCAACGGGTGGATTCAGCGTTTCAAAGATCGCCATGGCATCAGCTGCAAAGTGGTGTGCGGAGAAAGCGGCGCTGTCGACGACGAGTCTATCGAAGTCTGGCTTTGCTTGAACTTGGAGAGTATGCTGTCGACCTATACTGACAGAGACATTTATAATGCCGATGAAGCTGGTTTATTTTATAACCTTTTGCCCAACCGCACGCTTGCGCTGAAAGGCGAAGCCTGCTCCGGCCGCAAGGTCTCAAAGGAGCACATAACTGTATTGTTTTGCGCCAATTTGGACGGGAGCGACAAGCGCCGCCTCTTTGTCATAGGTAAATCGGCAAGGCCACGTTGCTTTAAAAAGCGAGAGTGCCTGCCAGTGACCTACAAAGCCAATAAAAAGGCGTGGATGACGCAGGATTTGTTCACCAGCTGGCTTTGCAAGTTTGATGAGGATATGGTGGCAGAGAAGCGGCGGGTCGTGCTTATCCTCGACAACTGCACGGCCCACAACGTCAAGCCGAAGTTGACCGCAGTCAACCTAAAGTTTTTGCCTGCCAACACTACAGCAAAAAGTCAACCTCTCGACCAGGGTGTCATCGCAACCGTAAAGGCGCTGTACAAAAAGCGCATTTGCGAGAGGGTTTTGCTGAGCATGCAGCAGCAGCAGCCTCTTAAAGTGAACTTAAGAGGCGCAATTGACATGGTGGTCGCTTCATGGTGGCAGGTAAAGGCCGATACCATAAGCAAGTGTTTCAAGAGGGCAGGCTTCGTGCGCAATGCAGAGGCTCTGGAAGACGATGAGCAGAGCGACACGTCGCTCGCCGATGAGACCCTCAACACTGACGACGTGTGGTCCGGCCTCGTTGACAGCAACTTTGTAATCGCCACCGACACTTTCCAAGAATTTGTCGATGCCGGGGAGTCGGAGCTTTCTGTCTGCGAGGAAGCGAGCACAGATGACGCGATCGTCGCAGCGGTGCGCGGTAGTGTGGAGGTTGCAACGGACGACGAGTCGGACGGCGAAGACGATGTCGACCCGACGCCAGAACCAGATTTCCCGTGCAAAGACGCATTGGAATACCTCGCTAAAGTGAAAACGTACTGCGCGAAAAACAGTTTGAGCGAGAAATCGCTTCAGTGCTTAAGCTTTGTGGAGGACGAAATTGTTTGCAGCGCTGTTCGCAAGCATCGCCAGACGAAAATAACGGCGTTCTTCCGCTGATGCCGGACTTGAGAACTTTGTTTCCGTGCGGTGTTGTGATTGTGTTGAATGTGTCTGCGAGTGAAAAGTGTAGTAAATTGCTTTTGAAAGGTGGGTTGCCCTTTTGACATAGGCAAAGGCCGAAAAACGCATGCTTTGGTTATAACGCGGTACCGCTTATAGCGCGGATTTTTACAACTCCCGTGACTTACGTTATAAGCGGTCTACACTGTAAATACAAGAGGCGAAAACAGACATTTTTATTAATTCACTTGGAAAAGAAATTGGTTATTGCTTGCATCATCTTGCAGCGGAGAGCCAGTTCTGCCGGCTGTAGACGTGGCCGAGTGCTTCCTCGGCGTTGCTCTCTGCAGCAAAAAACCACTGCGCAAGGGCAAGGCCCGCAGCTACCTCAGTAGCCGTAGGTTGCGGCTCGCTTGGAACGTCATCGTCCAAGTCACTTACGTCAGCAGCCTCGTTGGGCTGAACGATATCAAGTGTTTCGGTGTCTGGCAGCACACCACACGTTTCAACTTGACTGTCAACGGCAACATATTCTCTGAAATCTGGTTGAAGACTATCGTCGCCAGGTTTGGTTGCGTGCGCTTCTCCCGCTGGAGAAGACGAACCACCTCCATCTCTCGAGGCACTTGCACTGAAACTGCAGGCCCTGAAGCAGTTCGCTGGCATGTGGATAGCACTGAGGAGGCTCACCTCGTACTGCGTGGAGTTATCCATGCACAGAAGCATCCGATCGAGAAGGTGCTTTCGGTACAGCACCTTTACATTTTTTTTATAATCCCCTGATCTATCGGTTGCAACACCGATGTTGTATTCGCTGGCAAGTAGGCGATGCGGATGGCACTCAAGGACAGCAGATTCATACGCGCACTGCACTGATCCACAAGGAACAATACATTTGCAGTTTGACACTGCGAACTTGCTGACTAATTTGTGTAGCCAGTCCTTGAATATTTCCGAGGTCATCCACACCTTGCTATTGGATACATATTCAACAGGCAGCGTTTTTGCGCCCTTAAAACACCTAGGCTTAGCAGCCTTACTGACTGACATCGGTCACAAACTGCAGGCGACATCACTTGGTGCCACTCATGTTTATGGCAATCAAAGCGGGGACTCTTTCTTTGCTGCGTTTTCCCCCAGCACAGTCATCGTCCTTGAAAGTTAGCATCTTGTCGGGCAACATCTTGTAAAAAAAAGTGCTGTCTCGTGAGCATTGAAGATGTCTTCAGGTTTATATTCGCCGAAATATTTGTGAAGCTTTCCTCCTCTCCACATCGCACATTTGCTGGTACGCCCTTTCGCCACTCACGCTTTTGAACACCGCGTCGTGACATTACTTGAAGTGTGTCAGCCATCCATCGGACGAAGTAAAGTTTTTTAATGCATAACATCACCGCAAGTTATAAGGCTTTTGCTGCTATGGTATCGCCACTTAGAGGAAGCTGGTTGCTCCGGGCCTCCCTAATCCAAATGAGCAACGCTTGCTCTAACTCCGGAGGGGCACCGGTGCTCATTCGCTTGCGTAACATCTTAAATTGGCCGTTCTCAAATGCTTCGAGTACCGAGCGCTTGTTCTTGAGGAAGTTCGAAAGTGTGTTAGGCTTGATGCCATACTTCCGTGCAATTTCCTGCTTGGTGGTGCTTCCTTCCTCGACTTCTTTCAAAATCTTAATTTCTTTGCTAAGTCAAGCGTACGATAAGTTCTGCGAGTTGTCATTGTCGCGATCGTGCAACGATGCTGGCAGGCCAATTCGCTAACACTTGAGGAAACAGAGAGGCCTAGAATGTCAGTGCAACCATGCGAGGCTGCGATTGCACTGGGTGGAGGGCTAACCCTGCTGCCTCATCATTTTCGGCGCTGTCGTCAGCTGTGATGCCGATGGCGCCAGTACCGAACATTGACGCTTCCTGAGCTGTGGCGCTGTAGCCAGCTGTGATGTTAGTGATGTAGATTCAGCACGCAAAGCTGCTTTTCACTTAAAAATGCGAAATTTCTCAAGCATTACGATCATCTCGAGCCATAAGATTGATAAATAACTTCTAATTAACCGACACTTTAGACTTATAACTTGCAATTACCAAGCATTTCTCTATTGGTTTGCATGCAAAACTGATGGGACCCTGACTTCACTTCCAATTAACCGAAAATTCCAGTTAAGTGACTTCGAATTATCAGGAGTTTACTGTATGTGATAAAGCATGCCACTTGTGGGAAGAGGCCATTAGTTGTGTGGGTCATAGTAAATTTCATCCTGTGCACTTGTGTAATAATTATGTGCCATAATTATGTGTGCTGATATCATTGTTCATGTCTAAATGTTTTACTGAGAATCGTTCAGAGTATGACTATTGCTGCGGTCCTGGGATAGGAAGCAAGAAACAATTTATTTTTTGTGGAATGCCTCTCTATTCTGCCCTATTCACTTTACATATGTCAAGATATTGAAGGTCCCTATTTTAGCAGGGACCTTTTAGCATGGACCTTTCTTTTAAGCCATTGTCGTCATCAGCCTTTTTATGTTTGTTACTGGGAAATAAATACTCTTCCTTGCGCCAGCTTACATTGTATTCTAGCTACAGAATTCCTTACTTCATTGCACCACCTTATTCCTGGGCTGCTTTTAGTTGCAGTTCACTTCTCTATAATTCTAGTACAGTGTATTTAGAATGATTTATTAGCTAATCATGGTGCATAATTGCACATATAGAGTCCCACTGATATGTTTTTCACAGGATATTAAAAGGAAAATGTAAGAATCCGGAAACGCAACAACCGACAAACTTGAAAAACCAGAATAATGAGCAGCTGTCAGCTACACATTTGAATGCTTATGCCTGAAGTGAGTAGCACAGCGTTGCTGGAAACTTGCACCCAGTCAGCACAGAGTGTTTGAAGAACCTGCATTGTCATATCTTCAAATCGAGTACTGCTAAGGCCAATAAGGGCACCGGCTCTTGCTACGGGTGAGCAATCACATTTGGTCATACCTTTGTAAGATTATCACTGGATGTGTTGGTGTCTACGAGCAATAACATTCACGGGCCACTGTCCTAACATGGTCAGCACAGTGCCAAATACCGTAAAAATTTGCATATAGCTCGGACCCGCATATAGTCCGCGGTGTAATTCAGGGATAGCAAACACGAGAAAAAAAGTTTTCACCCGAATATAGTCCGAGGAAAAAGGAAAAATGCATTTATTTACACCCTTGATTATTCGTCGTCGTCGGATGTGCTCTCTTCCGAAGCTCCCTTGTCGGAAATGTCATCCCACAACACATCATCCTCAGTGCCATCAAGGGCATTTGAGATGCAGCACTTTTTGAAGGCGCGACGAACGAGCGCCTCGGGAATGCAGGCCCAAGCCTCAACTATCCACGAGCAGAGCATCGCTGGCGAGGCCCGTTTCAGCCGTCCAGCAGGGGTCACTTCTGGCTCTCCAGACCTCATCCACTCCATGTACAGGTGCTTCATGTGGTCCTTAAATGGCTTATTAAGGCACACACCAAGCGGCTGCAGCTGGGATGTCATCCCGACGAGCTCGGTGCGGGAGTTGCACAGCAGTCGCTTAATGGAGTCGGCCAGGTGACACCGAAACGTGTCAAGCACAAGCATCAAAGGGAGCCCCAGCAGTGCTCCGGGCCATCGACACCACATGGACTTAATCCAGTCTAGCACCAGCGATTCGTCCATCCACCTCTTGTCCTGGCAGCGGACGACAACATTTTTTGGGAACTTCTCCCCCTTCGGCAGCATCTTTTTTTTAAACACCACGTAGGGTGGCAGCTTGTGACCATCTGCCGTGCAGGACAACATTACA
The DNA here is from genome assembly GCA_013339685.2 of Hyalomma asiaticum. Classification (NCBI taxonomy): domain Eukaryota; kingdom Metazoa; phylum Arthropoda; class Arachnida; order Ixodida; family Ixodidae; genus Hyalomma; species Hyalomma asiaticum. Next base: position 94,621,365 of record CM023482.1, on the reverse strand, counting down.
GTTACCCGCGTTTTTTCATTCCCAGTCGATTGCACGGTAGCTTGCCTGGAGCCTTCTTGATGCACAGTTAGCGCCGAGGGCATATCCAGGTACACCGGCGTTTGATCCGCGTTGCCAATCTGGCCCAGCTGAAAGGGGACTGCCTTTCGCAACGCAATCACATACTTTTGAAAGACCACAAGCTGCTCTTCATAGTCCTCAGGTAGCTTCTGCGAGATCGATGTACACCGATGTAGGGAGAACCCAGCGTGGCGCATGAAGTGAGACACCCAATGCTTGCTCGCATTGAAGTCCTCTGGCTGAATGGCTTTGTCACGAGCGATCTCCCTTGCCTTCGCTTGTAGCAGTTCGATGTTGACAGTGAGATGTGCAGCTCGTTGCTCCCGAACAAAGTCCGCCAGTTCTCGCTCCACGTCAGGAAACGCTCCATTTTTTGGTCCGCTGAAACTTTCTCTGGCCACTGCATGCAAAGAGGGCTTCCTTCTGCTTCCTCCAACTGCGAATGCTCCACTCGTTGACTCCAACTGCCGCTCCGCAGCACAGTTGCCGATGGATTCGGCAGCAGCGATAACTTTTCTTTTAAAGGCAGCCGAGTACTGCTTGCGCGGTCCTGATATGGCGTAAAACACAGGAGCAAAATTGTGACCGTCGTTGTGTGCGCCAAGTTGTACCAATGGCCGCTGTTGCACGCCTGTAGGTCTCTAGGACTAACGCCACTCACTCTACCTAACGCAGAAGCGCGGATACACCTGATGATGATGATAGCACTTCGCTTTGCCGACACCGAAACCAGAGTCCTTCAATGTTTTCTGGTCACGAAACTCCGCCATCACTCTATGGGAGAGCTTCATACGCTGCCCAAAACTGCCGTGACGCGGCGCCACTGCGCCACAGAGGGCATCGTTCGGGCTGCTCGCGTACTGAAACGCGCGCGCACAGCGAGACAAGCTGGTGGATAAGGTGTGTGTATGTGTTCGAGTTAGCTAAAATGTTGGAAGACAACGATGCCCAACACGTGTTGCGTGCCGGGGTGCCGTTCTGGCTACAAGGGAACGACCGAAAAGGTGTCGTTGTTTTCTTTACCATCGGACAAGGAGCAGCGCGAGAAATGGAAGCGGCCCATACCGAGGCAGGAAAGTCGCGACTTCAACTTTCAGTCGAAATATACACGTGTGGGTGCAAACCATTTCGACACTTCGAACATTGTCACTTCTTTCTGACATTGATGACAATATCAGCATTGATGACTGGAATATATTAGCCCCTCGTAAATAGTTGCGCATTAAAAGAACCAAAATAACTTCTGTTGTCGTGTTTTTGTCGAAAGCACGAGCGGCGTAAGTTACTGGTTTACTGTCTCTTCTATATGAGACTGCTTATAAAACAATGGCCTAATTACAATACACTGTCAAATGTGTTGGACCTTACTCTTCACGTTCAAACTAAACGCCGCGCCGATTGATTTGCGGTGTTTCACGTCCCAAAACCAGCTGTGATTATGAGAGACACCCTGTAGTAGAGGGCTCCGGGGTAATTTTCACCACCTGGGGTCCTTTAACGTGCACCTAACTCCAAGTACACGGGCTTCAACATTTTGCTTCAGTCAAAATGCTAGCCGCCGCGGCCGCGATTAGATACCGCGACTTTCGGATATGCAGCCAAGTGCCATAACCACTAGACCACCGTGGCGGGGCAAACCGCCGCACCGAAGACTGCTATGAGGTTCGCATTACATATATTTTACCCAAGGCTCGTACTGGAATGTAATCGATCTGTCGAGAAATCTGAAGCGCATGGAACAGCTGTTTCCCTTTTTTTTTTTCGTCATGAAAAGAAGGCATTCTACGGAAGCAGTTCTTTCCGTAATGGCTTAATTGTTTGGGTTTTCAGTCGAATAAAATACCACCAGGAGTCTGATACTGTTCACAGTTTAATGGAAATTAAGCAGCCGTGCTGTGCGAACCATCTGGCCTTATGCGCAACTTGGCGCAGTCGAGAGGTTTCGCCCACTTGCGGGCGAATGGACGTGTATCAACTCGCATGTTCGCCACTTTAGAAGTGGCACAGCAGGCGCATTATTGCGAATGTACAGTGTTCGATTTCAGGCAAATTTTGAAAAGCTGGACCAGTTGCAGTGTTGAGACGAACGAGCGGCGCTCTCTGGGCCACGGCGGCTACATTTCGACGAGGCGAAACGCAAGAGAACATAACAGGCGTGTACTTTGATTTACATGCGTATAAAAAGGGCCCCAGGTATCAAAAATTAATCAAGAGTCCCCCACTACGACGTGTCTCAATATCATATCGTGGTTCTGGTGCGGCAAACCCCGAATTTTTGTGTCATTTTCGACTGCGATCGCCGCGAGCTACATGCCCAGAGCTGTTCTTTTTTTCTCCCGCGTGCTCATTTCAAGGCAGACGGCACGTTCACGCAGTTACCGACGCACGCTGAATGTTCGAAGTAAATGAGGGAAGGTGAAACGATTGTTGCGGGAGTTTATAAAGCTTGGAAATCGAGCCAGACCAACACACTACCGCAGCGGTAGCGGGCGGCAGCATGCCCTCACGTGCACAGCTGCGCCCCTAGCGGCGAGTGCTGGCTCCATATGAAGCTGAGGCCGCAGTTTCGTGACCAGAAAAGCATTGAAGGACTCTGCCGAAACTGTGAATTTGGGCCAAAGATTCTTGGGGCCCGCATATAGTACGGGGCCGATATTTCGCACCCTAAAATCTGGAAAAAAACCCCAGGCTATACGTGGGTTTTTACGGTAATTGTTGTCTTGACCGAACCCCTCACAAAAGTTTTACTTTCAAAAGTGACCACCTAAGACACAGTGCCTATTTGTCTCGTCTCAGTATCATGCATCAGCAAAGTCAGCCGCAATTTTGCTGACAGGTAGAATCATATCATCACAAAAATGTAATCATTGCAAGTGGTTCCACTGGCACAAACAGTTGGAGGATAACATTTTGTTGGGCTAGTTGGTACTCGTTAAGTGACATAATTGCAGCGCAAAACTTGGGGGGAAAAATGCGAGGGAGGAAGAGAGGGGAAGTCAAAGGGAAGGTGCTTAGTATGATTTCCCCAAGCTTTTTTTTCCAAGTTTCGCGCTGCAATTATGTCACTGAACAGTTGGAGGTTTGAAAGAACTAAACAACCAAGCATGCACAACACACTTCCGCAATGCAAGAATGCTGTGGAAAGGCATGGACACCTCCAACGAGAACGATGATGAATAATGTGCCTACTCGAGAGTGGGAACAAATTCCAATCTCAGAAGCCTTCATTTTGAGAACTGCAGGCACCAGTATACAGGTCATGGATGCCATTGTCGATGATGCAAATAAGGGAGGTCATGGTTTTGTTTGGAGGAAGTTGAAACTTTTCATGGGTGCACCTGCAGATACTTTCACAGTCAGGTATGGCCAAATAGCATGAAAAGACAGTGTGGCGACATTTTTTCGTGGCCGCTTGGCTACCTCGCAGTGCTATTGGCATATTGTGTAGGAACGGTCCCACAGTCGCAACATAAGAGCAAGGATCCCAGTACATCAGATCGTATGGAAACTGTGCTGCAACAGGCCAAAAACAATGTGACAGCCGTGAAAGCGCAGCTCTGAGGACTGCAGGAGCTGGATTCTGCTGTACACTACCAGTTATCCCACTTACTCAATACATTGCCCACTCAGCTCCATTTCCTTCCCTCTTTGTGACAGGTGTAAAAAACATATGGCTAGTAATTTAGATCACTGTATATTTCTCTTGAAGTTGCATTTAAAATATAAAAGATGTATTATTGTTTGGTGATGTATGCTGTCTTTCAGTGTGTCAAGCAGCAGAACTTCTACTGTGGAGCCAGCAACGTCTGCATCTACTGCTGTGTTGCCTGGCACAGCCATGCAGTCACAGCAGCCTCAACAGCAGCCCCACAACACCACTACCCGTCTGCCTTCCATTCCTGAACGCACAATTCGTTATCAGCGTGTGGAGCTTGAGGAGCCACTGCCACTTCGTAAGCATTTTCTGCTTTGAATCAAGACTTACTACAGCAGAGCCTCGTTAGCAAGTATCATTGGCCAAAAAAGTTAACAGACTACGCCATGGGTGGCAGAAACAGCTGCAGGATTCACATTGTTGGTGAAGCTCAACATGAGGGCAAAATTTAATGTCACTCAGGGCACTCTAGGCCTCAATGTGTGGAGGTAGATAGAAGTGGGCCATTGTGACCCTGCAGCCACTCTGGCCACCTAAGCCGCGGTCTGCTTACTTTCTGTGTTTTAGTAAATAGCTGGTGGGAATGCAGCATTCTGCTATACTAAACAGAAATAGAGCAAGACCTTTTTAACTCAAAGCTATGAAAACCGGATAACCTTTCAATATGAGACAAGGTTCGAGATAAGCAACGTCACTCTTACAACAATTAGGCTTGGCTCCGCGGCGGTTTAGCAAAGCATTCCAAGGTTAAGCGAAGGAGAGGTGATTTTTTAGCAAAACCACACCTAGCTTTTCTTGCAATATGTAAGGTCTCTCTCTCTCTCATTTCTGTTGGTCTGTGTATCCATTTCTTCCCCTCTCTCTCTCTCTGTGTCGGTTTCTCTTGCCCAAAGCAAGTTGTGTTACAATCATCAGTACAACACTATCTCATGGTTCCCATAAATGCATGTCCTGCAAGTATGTATGTATAGCCTGGTCGTTATGATGCTCGCCTTGAGACCATGGATAAACAGGTTCAAATGCTGTCTGGCCGAGAAATTTTATTTTCTTTTTCTCCATCTGCCTCAGCTTCTCTTACTCTCGTCCATAGCAAGGTGTGCTACGATCGATCGTTGGTACAGTGCATTCATGTGCTTCCTATAATTGCATGTTCTGGAAGCATGGATGTGTAGCCTAGGGGCCATGATTCTTACCTTTGGATCGTGGGTGCCAGGGTTCGAAACCCGCCTCGCCAAGAAATTTTGTTTCCTTCCTTCCTTCCTTCCTTCTTTCTTTCCGATAGTGGTCAAGGGCAAGTGCAGGTCCGTATTTTCCTTCTGCGCAGCCCGGAACTTTTCTTTCTTTACTTGTTTCTGGTAGTGGGCTGAGGGCAAAGTGTAGGTCCACTTTTCTCTTCTGCACAACAGGAAACATTTCTTCTGGTAGTAGGCCAAGGGCATTGCTAAGCAAATGTCACTCATGCTCGTCCGACGTTCGGACGCGTCGTCCGAAGGTCGTGGGTTCGGTTCCCACCGAAGGCAGGTTTGTCCTTTCGTCCACTTTAATTCCTTTCTACTTGCTCCACAATTGCAATACAACAAGTAACTTCCCCTATGCTTTCCTAGGCTTCATTGTCTGTTTGCTCATTAACACTGGACAAAGTGGCATCTACTGTCAACATCATTCATTACCTAGCACTACGCCAAAACAGCGTTCTGCCTACCAAGTCAAATTGGTAAGCAAACTGACTGACTGATTTGAGGATACAGTAACCGGTTTCAGATGTAGGAATCTAGAAAACCAAAACTGAACTTCAGAAGAGCACAGCAATCATGCATTTAGCAGACACCCACTTGTGATGACGTGGTTATGCTTTTGTGCATGCAATTCTGATGTGAGCACCTTGAAACCCAGCGTTGCAGTTCAGCAAGTGTGATCAGTAGTGTTTGGCTCACTTGACACTGCTGGCGTGTGAATAGAATGTGACATTTCTCGCATCTGAGGTGCTGGAGCTGCTAAATTATGCTGCATCTACTGCATCACGTGCTAGTTTGCCTGGCCAGCCGGTAGCATGTTAATCTACTGTTCATGTACATACACGAATGAAAGCTTTAGGACTATGTATCTACCAAAAATAAAGCATCTCTATCGCATATAATTTCTTAAATGCATCACATTGGTCGAACTTGTGTACTTTAGCAGTATTGCTCAATTTCAACCATTATGCTAAGGCTGCAAAGAAGAGAATATTCAGCAAATGTGCACATTTGCCAAATGAAAAACGCTCGCTATCTACATTATAGTGCACATTCGTTTTGGCATTGTTGTGTCTTGGGAATGTGAGATTTCTATTATCCTCACATGGACAAAAAATTGCTTGAATTGTCCTTCATCTTGTCAGCATACGTGTTATAGTACCTATCAAGGATGGATTGGGGAGTCTGCAACTTGATTGTTACTCTCAGAACTTCAGAAGTTGTTAATGAGAACCATGGATTGTCACATGAGATGGCAAATCATCATAGTATGTGAAGCACAAAAAAAAAATGCGGAAAGTGCTTGTCATTGGCTCACCATTTTCTAGGACCTTACCTTGCATTATTCACGAGATCCTACTGTTCTTTACTTAAGTTCTGTAAGAGTGCATTTATGCGTGCTTTTTAGGGCTATAACACAACCTGCTCATCAATTAATATTGTAAACTAAACACTGGCTGCATCAGTAAAGGCACAAACTTGAAGATGCCAGACGGTTCTGTGCTTCGAGTTGCGTTCACAAATGCCCGGACAGCCACTTTCAAACCATCTTTTTTTCATTTGAGCAGCAACAGGCTAGAATGGCCTTCCACGTGCTATTACACCCATCACAGGCTTTTCTGTCTTTTTCGAAGCTCTTGTAAACAACATTGCTTAGAAAACTGCTGTTTCTATCTTTTTGTCACCACTGCTCATGTAATAATGGGGTACTTTATAAAATACCCCACAATTGAGTGACTAAAGAAAGAAGTTACATATTAAATTCTTGTTGACAGACTGGGAGGCTCGTATCGACAGTCACGGGCGCATCTTCTACATTGACCATCTAAACCGCACAACCACATGGAACAGACCATCGCTGTCTCAGCCAGCTGGCATAGCTGCCACCTGTAATGAACTTCAAAGGCAGCAGTTCGATCGGAGGTATGTTCATTTCCTTATAGTCTAACTAGTACCTTGACCAAGTTGTTAAGCTTGAGTGTTCTTTCAGCTTTTTTTTTTTTTTTCTTCGAGCATCAAAATGGCATCATATCCTTTCATATTACAGTCACCGACTGATTTTTCACACCCTGACAATTCAGACTCTATGGATATTCCGGACTTCACAAATGCATCGTCAAGATTCCCATAGAGCTAATGCATTCTTGTGTTTTTTTAGGACAAATTTGCACTGTAAAGTACAATTCCCTAAATCGCTTGTTTGGGGCGATGACGCTCCATTATGAAAGCCGCCATGTTGGATTTCTGGCTGGCGCGGCCACGCTTGACTGCCAATGGCTCACTCTGTGTCCTCCGAAAACTCGCACTATACTTTAGATTCAGAGGCTATGCCCTCTTCCCCTTAACTGTCGAGACCGAAGAGGAAAAGCTACTTTTTCACTTTATATTTTCAGTCAGCGTTATCATCATTGGTGTGTGGTAGAGTTTCTTGCGTATTTTTTTGTTTATGTTTCATAGTGCTTTCGGCAATTTCGATCACCATTTCGCACATGGGGTACCCTGGGATGTTGGTACACACTGCTAGTTTTTGATACGTTGCATGCGTTTGCACACACATATGTGGTTGATATGCAGAAAGCGGTAAAGCTGAAAAAGATTGCCTGATGCGTGGTGCTTCAAGCTCGCGTGTTTCTGTGCTTCGTAAGAACTTGTGGCAGATGACTCTGACAGCACAGTGGATGGTACCGATCAAGCGAATGGATAGAGGATTTAATGTGCATTCTTGGAGTTTGCTTCTGTGGGCAACAACTTCGTTTTGTGCACCGATCGCATGGATGACAAAAATCATATGCGGGGCCCCACAGACTGCTTAGACTGCTTAGGCTCCTTCTACTATAACATATATATGTACTGATGACTGCCAACAGCTGTCGGTGCCTTAGATCGCCAGCACAGTGGTGCTCTCATCTAGTGTACACAGAGACCTCATTCCAGCCAAAGTACAAACAAATCTGATCGCCTCCAATGTAGTGTGAGGAGGAGCGATAAGAGAGACCTGTGTTAACAATCTAAGCATAATAAATTAGATTTTTTTGGCTGATTGTGTTTCTCAGTCCCCACCAGGTCCAGCAAATTTTTTCTCAATTGTACAGGCTTTTGAGCTGTGTTGTGGTATCTTGGGCATTGCAAATTATTGATGTAGTGTTTGTCATTTACAAATGTATTAACCTGTAGTGACCATATTGCAGACCTATTTGGATGCTTCCACGTTGGGCTGATAAGTGGCTGTTTTGACTTTGTAATAATTAACTATCCTACAGTAGACTCATTCGCTTGAATTTGGATGTGCAGACATTTCATCAGTTTATAGTGTTGTTAACTTGATGTTGCAACATTTAAATTTGGATGTGCATAAGGCAAACAAAACAGTGTACAGTGCATATTATTTTGCGCCCGCCTCTGCTCACAGTTGCTTGAAAGCCTCAAAGTCCTTTAACACAATTCAGCTATACAGCTACAGAAAAAGCAAACCTTTTAGACCCTACAAAATTGTTAAAGGGGCCCTAAATTGTTATGCCGCTAGATTCTAACATTGCATTTAGGGATCTGAGTCCACTTTGTGATAGCTGCAGAAGTCTCATGCCAAGCTTATGAAATTCTCTGGCAGTCAAGATATCAAGACATCTGCAGTTTGACCCAAAAATGCTTTGAGATAAAGGGCAATAAATACCTAGCAAGTGTCAGAAATAGGCAATTTTGACTCGGCTGATTTTTCGAGGTACACAAACTACTACATGTTATAAACAAAAGGGAAGAGGTCAAGGGCTCGTTTATTTGTTAGGAACAACTTAATGAACCAACAAACATTGAAGCCTAGGAAAGCGTAGGGGAAGTTATTCAAGTTCCTAATTGTATTGTAATTTTGGAGTAAGAAAGGAATTGAAGTGGACGGAAAGACAAACCTGTTTTCGATGGGAACCAAACCCACGACCTCCGGATCCGAAAGTCGTGAGTTTGGTTCCCACTAAAGGTAGGTTTGTCTTTTCGTCCACTTACTTTCTACTTAGTGCAAAATTACAGTACCACAATTAGGAACTTGAATAACTTCCCCTATGCTTTCCTAGGCTTCAGTATTTATTGGTTCATTAAGTTGTTACACGTTATAAAAGCACATAGAAAGCGTCCAAATGCAGAACACAGTGCTGCTCTTAGTTATCTTTGTAGAATGTGTTGCAGGAGCTAATTACCACTGTTGCTTTACAGGTACCAGAGCATACGGCGCACTATGACACCTCGAATGACAGCTGCAGCAGCTGCAGCCTCAGCTGTGCCTATGAGTCTGGCAGCGTCAACTCCTCCGCCTCCTCCTGCCCCGGCTGTTCCATGTAGCAGTGCTGCTCCCTCTCCAGTGCCTGTGGTGGAAGAGGTGGTTGTGAGTGCTAGCACAAGCGTGACACCATCGGCACCACCCGCACCTGTGGTCTCCAGCCCTGACAGTCAGAGAGCTCTGCTAAGATCACCTGCTGTTCGATTTACGACTCGGTCAGACTTCTTCAATGTGCTGCACATGAACGACGTGAGTTACTATCTTTTACAAGTTGCTTTGGCTGCGAATGCGGTGGCTTTTTTTTTTCTTCCCCTAGCCGTATATTCAATTTGTTATACCCTTCATCCTTCCTCATTGGTCTGAATGTGTCCTGAATGCTGCCTCAGTGCCATTGTTGCTGGTTGGAGCCATTTATTTGTAGCAGTTAATAAGGTAAGAAGAATGGAAAGTAATATAAAGCATTGCAAAATGCAAGTGCGGGGCTGTTGGCTCGTCTGATGCCATGTAATGGATTCTGCTTGGACTGGCTTTTATGTAGGAAGCATTAGGACTATCTCTTCCCATCATGAGGAGCAATAGAGTTCCATGCTTTCCAACAGCCTCATCTTTTAGAACTGGCACTTTAGTCGCTGCAAGTACCACTGTTTACAATGATTATTTCACTACTCAGCTTCCAGCAGGTTTCCTGCAACAGATAACAGACCAGATGTCATAGCTGGCAGGTGTTGCTAAGAGGGGAACTTTCACAACACTAGGAAGGAAATGTGGGCTTCTTGATTGAAATTTTTACGATGTGTTGGTTATAACGTTGTGCACAGGAGGTTGTTGTTCATTATTTCACCTGTGCATTTTTAGTGGCACTAATCCTTGTTTCTTTTCCACTGTGCCATTTGTGTACTCGCCTCTTGATGGATATGCATTTGAACTGCAAGGGGACGGTGTGTACAGTGAAAGCTCATCAATTCGCACCTCATTAATTCGAACTTTCGGGTTAACTCGAACTGACGTTCATGGTCCAGTCACGATACATAGGTGTCTATGGGTAAACCAACTCGTTAGTTCATGCGTGCATCGTCTTCTCTAACGATAATTCGGACTGCGTGCCGCCACGTGGCGGTGTTCTATACTGGCACTGCAAGTTTCCTTGGTGTAACAATAGATAGCGCGAGCGCTCAGTACAATGCTCGGATGTGTGGTGTGGCCGGCGTGGTGTCCCCACATAGTCCACGCTCTTTCTTCGCATCTTGTGCTGCTCTGTGTCAGACATAGTCTGTAGTCTCCATGTCCATTTTGTGCTGCAGACGTTTTTTCATGTCCTTGGGGTCGTCAGAGCTCCTAAGTCGTTCTGTGCCGTGTCGTGGGTTTTGGAAGTGGTGGTTGTGGTGGGTGGTGTCACCTTCGGCTGTTGGGCCTAGCGTCTACACAGTTCACTATGACTTGTAACAGCAAAGGACACAGTGCCAAAACACTCAAGGGGGAAGTGGAAATCCTTGCTGAAGTTGATGCCGGCAAGACAAGTAAACTAGGCATCGCGTGAAAGCATGGAATCCCTAAAAGCACTCTCCCAACTTACATCGAGCAGTTGCAAGAGACTTCGCTTGGCAAAGCACCTGGAATTGGAGCGCGCAGTGCTTACGTGGATTAAGGGAATGAGAAGTGAAAACATCCCACTGAGCGGCCTGATTGTTATGGTGAAGGCAGCAGACTATGCGCTTCATTTGAACATTGGTGGGTTTAAAGCTTCAGAGGGCTGGCTCCATAATTTCCGGGAGAGGCATGAAATCGTGTTTCGGCATAGTGTCTGGCGAAGGCAAAGGGGTGGATGGTGATACATGCGCGAAGTGGCAAAGCGGGGTTTTGAAAGAATACCTTAACGCATCTATTCGCCGCGTGATATATTCAATGCGGACAGAACCGCACTATTTTATAAGTTGCTGCCGAGCAAAACCATGACTTACAAAAGTGACAACTGTGCTGGCGGGAGGCAGAGCAAGGAATGCGTTACTGTAAGTCTTGGTCACAGAAAATATGATCAGGACGGAAAAACTGCTCCTGCTTATCATGGGGAAGGCCCTGGAGCCTCATTACTTCAAAAATAACCGTACGCTGCCGGCAGAATATACAGCCAACAGTAAGACGTGGATGACATGAGAGGTATTCAAACAGTGGCTGATCAAGCTCGACTGCAAGTTTGAAGTAGCCAACAGACGAGTGCTTATAATAGTGGACAACTGCTCGGTGCATACGGTTGATTGGACCTAAAGGCGACGAAGCTCGCGTTTGTGCTGCCGAACACAACAGCAGCTGTGCAACCAATGGACCAGGGTGTCATTAAGAACTTGAAGTGTTTCTACAGTCGCCACATTCTCGAGCGTTTGGTGTTATGCACCAGTATGAAAGACTGCAATGTGACGCTGCTCACAGCCTTGCATATGTCGGTGCGTGCCTGGGATCAGGTAACAGCAACAACAGTTGCCAACTAATTCCGCCACAGTGGCTTTTGCACTACTGATAAAAGCCCCAGCACAGAACGTGAGCCCAGTCAGTGCGAGGCCAAGGTCATCCCCACTGTACTGCGTGATGCGCTGGACGATGTCAGCTTCGACGACTACGTTGACACAGATAACAGTGCAGTGGTCTGTGCACTGTCACCGACGATGATATTATCGCGCAGGTGACTGGCGGAGAAGAGCCCATCGTCGAAGTAGATAAGAACGACGAACAAAAGAGGCGCCAACGTGGCCCTCAGCTTCACAACTAATGAGTGTCGTGCGCCTATTTTTTCGCTACGAGGAGGGCAAAGAGGATGCTTTCCGTCACATTCATGCTTTGGAGAACAAAGCCATGTCCATCGCATTTAAGGAAAAGGAACAAAGTCATAACGGATTATTCTCGCCAATAAATATTTCGAGTGGTTTCAAGCAACCCGATCTCAGTTCACGTCTTTTTTTTTTTTTTTTTCAGTGAATTTCGTTAGTTCGAATTCAGTTTAATTCGAACTCGTTGAACGTCCCTGCAAAATTTGAATCAAGGAGTTTTTACTGTAGTTGCAATACATTCTTGTGACAACTGTAGTTGCAATACATACCCTTCTTGTGACAACTAAAAGGCTGAGCTCATGGAACTGGAGTAATGAGTGCACCTTTACAGGGTGCAACAGATCCAAACAAGCAGTCATCTTGAACTAGGGTCTATGGACTGGTATAGGAGTGTCATTCAAAGTTGTCGACCTTGTACATCTTTCATGCAAGAACTCCCAAAGGTTGCTGCACTGGTGATCGGGGGAGGAGGACAGATGAGGTTGAGGTGAGGAAGGGTGGCACAAATACCATCTAACCTCAAACCAGATTCTCCCTCTCTCTTGGTCACGGGTAAAGCAGCCACTGCACAGTGGAAAGGGATAGGCTTCAGCATGATAGGCCTTGAGGAGTTTGCTATTCATTCAGATAATTATGCTGTCCCAAGGAGTTTTATAATTTCTGTGGGCTTGTGTGCCAAAGCCACTATATCGTTATGAGGCAGGCCATAGTGCAAGGCTCTAGAAATTTTGAGCACCTGGGTGCACTGAAACCATACAGGACACAGGCCTCTAGCATTTCACCTCCATCGAAATGTGACCACCACAGCCAACATCACATCCACTTCTCTTGGATCAGCAGTTGAGTGCCACAACCATTGTACCACCACAGCGGCGCTTCAGGAGTTTTAGTATAGTGTACTGATAAGCCCATGGTGTTTTGCTGACTAGTGTGACGTTTTCTGTTCAATCCTCAGTCACTGCAGTTACATTTAAATGTGCATAGAATGCAAAAACGCTTCTGTTTTTGGTGCAGGTGTAAATTTTAAATGATAAGGTGGTTAAAACAAATGTAGGCCTAACTTAAAAGGTAGAATCTCAATGGTACGATCCGGTTGATACGAATTTCACGATGATATGAATTTTAGAAACATTCCGGACAGCCTATGTTATATAGAAAATGCCAAGGTTCAGGCTTATATGAACAGCTTCTGAATGCGTCACAGTTCATTCGAACACGGGCACCACAGCTGCAAGCAAACGGGCCGACGCAGCTGCTATCAGGGGAAGTAGTACCATCCACGACCGCTGCAGCCTGGTCCTCCCTTGCATCCCCGCTGCTCCCTTTCAATCCGCAGTCTTCTGGGCCAGCAGTTGTGAAAAGTAAGGCGAGGAGGAAAGGAGCACAGCCCTTAGTCCTCTGCGTGCGCGCACTGGGTCACGTGACCGTCATGAGTAGGCTGCGCTTGCCAGCACACGCAACACGTGTTCACGCAGTTTGCAAGTGTCGGCATGTCTCCAGTTTCCAAAATAAAACTGCACAAGCATGTGCTTGAGGACAACGGGCAATGGTTTGCTTCACCGTCACATTGACACCTCAAGAGGTCCTTACCAACGCGCTATCTGATCACCGACTCCTCACTGACACGCTATCTTATCACCGACTCCTCTGATCCTTGCAACAACTGTCTGCTTCTGTGCGCATGTCAGCACTCAAACGTCGGATTCATTGGACGAGTGTAACATCACAGCTTATGAACGCAGTGTGACTGACAAAGAAACGAGGATCGACGATGTCTTCACGAAAAGGCCTAGCAGCAGCGGCATGGCGCTTGTGCGCGTGCATCGTTAACTTCATCAGGCAGGCCGCTGATTTCTTAGCATTCTCTTTTTCTTCTCCTCCTCCTCCCCCCACCCCCCCTTTTTTTTTACGTGGTCATAGTGGGCGAGGAGGGCGGGGATAGAAACTTGAGCCATATATATGATTCCAAAATGAACACGCTCGGTGATGGTAAAGATAACGTGGCTATGCAAACGGTGTTTTTGTGCGATACCGAGTTCATTATTCAATGTCCATCATGAAAAAAATTTTTTGGTACTTCTATGCTATCTACGAAATTGCATTGATTATGCATAGATAGGCTTAGCAGGTGCCAAAACAGATGTATTAAAAAATTTTTGCTTTTTTCGTGATCTCATCCCCACGTCCCCTGCCCATAAATGCTGCTATTCTGGACAATGAAACAGCTTCTCAATTGTGTGCTTCTTAGACTGGGTTAACCTGAGATATCGATATCAGAAAAGCGCAAACGATCGCACGCCATGGCGTTGTGCTATGAAAGTCGAGCCATATGATAAGGCCGTGGTGCCGGATAATCCGTGTTCAGTTTTCATTGCGATATCAATTGTTTGCGATCATATGAAATTCGGGAAGATAGAAATTTTTGCGTGGCCCTGAGGAATTCATATCTTCGAGATTTTATGGTAATTGAAACTAAACGTCGAGCCTTTGAGTGCATCTTGAGTTGTTGCTCAGCCAAATCACAGTGCTGTATGTATAGGTAAGTCTCCTTAGTGTTATATGACCGTGAGCAACTTCATAAATAATCTCGCATCTAGCAGTTGTTATGAACGGCGTGTCATTCCTTATAAGTGATTTTGTATCTCTTTTCTTTAGGATGCTTTGGCTGCTTACAATAGAAGCTCCTCCTTGAAACACATGATTGCGAAGATTCGACGAGATCCTGTTAACTTTGAAAGGTAAAACCGATTCCATGAAAACTATGCACATTTATCTGCAAACTAACCTGGGGTTTGTTTCAAAGTTTCGAATTCTAATTGATTAATACCTAATTGAAACATTTGATTGGTTCAACTTTTTGGATTCCTAGTGTTCATAGTTATAAGCAGTTAACATGAATATCATCAATTCAGCCAGTGTTACGGCTTAGTTAGGTTGACTGAAATTTTCCGAAACATTGTTACGGTAGACCTTCAGCAAAACTTTCGACATCCTGGTTCAAAGATGAATCTGTGTTTAAAAGAGATTATATCTTATTTCCACCATTCATGCACATTGCAGGCACATCGAAAGCATATGAAGTTTCTGTGTTCCTGTTGGCATTCGCTCATTGTGCTTTGGGCCTCTGTGCATGAGCATTTGCAATATTGACCATGTACTGTATTTGCACAATCGTAACCCAATCCCCATATACCACATGTAAAAAAGCAAGACACTCTTTAAATATGTGCAAGTGTATTCAATATTGGAAATGTATTAACCAAGCCCAGACATTCCTGGTTTGACAGCACGTCCACAATATTCTCTTTTCCGATGCAAACACATGGCCTTGTTCTGGGACTGTTTTGAAAGCTACTAGTAACACCACAGTCATGTAAATAGCTGTAGTAATTCTCCCAGTGGCACATGATCTGCCCCTTTTGGAGTTGCCAGCAAATAGAGATTTGATGCATTCGTTGGCTGTACTCTCATCTAGCTCTAACGACACCTTGAGAAATGACCTCAATACAGATATACTGGGGCTGCATGTATGATTATGTGCTTGCAGCACTGCTTTCACAAAAATGTTTTGCTACTTGTGAAATAAGGACACTTCTATAGTAACACTGATTCATTTCTTCTGAACTGCGAAATATTCGCGCTTCTAGGCTGTCATGCCGTCTTTTTATCATTAGAGTGGCAGCCATTCATGTCGGAAAATATCAACTTGTTATGACTTGTGGTATGTTGCTTGCAGAGAGGCTGCATTGCTTCCTTTTTCTTTCTTGGACTTTGATGAAGTAGCCTTTTGTTTTACAGTAGTTGTGATAGTGGCAAAAGGCCTAATGAATCTTGGTGGTTCACACTTGTGTCCATCTTTTGCCCTTGTGCGCATACGACAGGTACCAACATAATCGAGATCTGGTGAGCCTTCTCAACAAGTTCGCCGACAAGACAAGGGAACTTCCCCGAGGCTGGGAAACAAAACTTGATCGCTCGGGCAAGGTAATGATCATTTGAATTGGTCCATTTGCTTGTTGAAAGCAAATTATTGCATTGTACATTGAGCGCAGTAGTTGAATGTGCTATCAAATATAAAATTGTGTGGTGTTTGGTTGTACAAGAACACGGATGCATATGGACGAAGTGAGAGGACAAAGCTCGTCTCAGTGCTCATCTTTGTGCATTCTAATAGCTATGTACCAAGAAGGCCAACTCACTGCCTTAGACATGTTTATCGTTGACCACACAACTTATCTACCATACAGCCTGTAAAGAAAAGAGCAAAAAACATGCATAGTGTTGGGAGCAACAAAATTAAAGTATGCTCGTCACAATTTTCTGCTCCTGAGTACTAGTCTTAGAAAAAGGCAATTCTGGTGCTTTACATACCAAAATCAGGATCTGAGTATGGGGCACGTGCGGTAGGTGTGCCTTAAGGTGTGCCTCTTTGCTGCAGCAATTCTTCATTGACCACACGTCTCGAAGCACAACGTTCATCGACCCCCGGCTACCCATTGATGTGCCTTACTTAAACCCAAGCAAGCTGGTGGTTCCTCTGGCCAGGAGGCGCAGTCGCAGTGCTGGGGAAGACGACGGACACAGAGCAGATGCTGCATCCAGGGTAAGTGAAGGCTGCTCAGTCAAGCTAGCACCCGTGTACTGCGGCAAAGTTAACACTCACATACTGCAGCTAACACTCGCGTACTGCGGCAAAGTTACCTCAGCTTTCTGTTGCACATTTCAGTGTTGGACTGTTCTTCAGGACTTTGGAACGACACTGTGGGCATACATGTCAGGCAATAAATTTTTTGCCCATGTTTAACAGTACAATTAGATATGGTATATTATTAAAAAACATTCAGTTCGATTCGCACTTGAACAAAATATTCAAATTCACTTCGCGCTCAAAATTTTGCTATTCACACAGCTCTAGTAAATTAGCAATCAAGTCCTCTTTTTGTTTTTTTCACCCGGCATTATTACAAAGCATTAACAGCCCCAATGTCTGTTGTGTGTTCCTTGTGTCCGTGTTTCTTTCGTGTGGCACAGTACCCAGCCTTAAAAATGTTTTGGATCGCAGAGACTTGAACTGCCCGCAGCCAAACACGCACATGAAGCGTAATGCGCTCAGCCAGCGGCCTTGGGCTGGCCTGTGTGACGTAGGTGATGTGCCCGATCACGTGATCTGTGATGTGATGCCATTGCCCTTGGTGTGCATGTCTTCCCGCACAGTAAACATTTGAAGTCACATGAAAGAATGCATGCGGCTGGGCACAATGCCACTCGCATGCCGTGTATTGATGGCCACGTGGGCAGTTTGGGCAAGTCAAGAAAATTGTGTGTGTTACATGATCTGCATGAAGATGCAGAGTGGCTTAAGTGCTGAAGCAGAAGACAACATGGATGCATTCCCCTCTTCACGCTGCCAGTATTGTGGTGTGATGGCTAGCGCTTGTGGTCATCAAATCAATTCTGTCATGTGCTCGGGCGCTTTCCAAAACTCTTAGTAACTAGGCTGATGTTTATTGCTTTTTCATGATATTTATTGCCTGACTTTCATGAAGTAGAAAGATGTCTTGATATTTATATTACTGCTTCACTTTTGTGGTAAAATTACGCAACTTTCCGTGTGTTTAGATCATACGTTTTCTCGGACAGTATTGCGTTATTCTTGATAAATGTAGGAGCTAGTTCTGCTGTAGATTCACACTGACGAATTCCAGGTGGTGTTAAGAGCTTTGAACAAGTGGGATCTCCAATTCCATCGATGCTACAGAAAATTACTTGATCCACAAATGAGCTAGCACACGGCATGTAAGCAGCTGTAGTGGCTATAGACCCTTTTCATAATTTGCAAGTGCGCTTCTCTGCACTGCACATTTGCCCTACTAATGGCGACAGCTGTCTTTATCTAAATGCTGTCAAAATTCAAGTTGCACATGCTGCGGCCCGTTTTTTTGGGGATGTTTGTACCAGAAGGGCTTCCTCGACATTTTACATGCCCTATCGCAAGCAAATTGTGCTTGCACACGCTGCTTGCCGGATTGCCAATACCACCATTAGTAGGGCAAGCTGCATTGCAGGGAAGCTAGCTTTACAGTTTATGAAAAGGGTCTATAGCTAGGGCGAGTACCGTATTTGCACGATTCTAACATGCCCTTGAATCTAACGTGCACCCAGTTTTTGCAGGTTCAGAATGAAAATGCATCTGAATGTATTGTTTTAAGAAAGAAGCTGGTATGCCACTGTGTTGGCGTCCAGAACAAAGAGACGAATGTTACTTGCCTTTACAGGATAAGAAATTTATTCTTCCAGCAGTTCCTTTTCTGTTTTGATCCATTTTTATTGCTTTCAGATCATCTATGGGCATACTTCAATCGCACTGCTCATTAGTGTGACAGGCTCGGCCTACGGGGAGTTGCTGAAGAAAGCCTGCAAACTTGTCTTTGAGTTACGGCTATTTTTCCATTTTCTGCCCATAGAAACTTTTCCTGTCAATGTGCAGCTGGATATTATGGTGCTCTCTTATTATACCAGTAGCACACAGGCACTTCTAAATGTGGTCTGCGCATCGTGATTTGGCTGACATCAGCGGCTAACTTGATCTGGATTAGTCTGGACTATGTATCAATAAATAGGATGCTGATCGGCATTGACCGTAATCAACAGTGCCCACGTGACACTGGCATTACTCACGGTCACAGGCATCGAGCACGCGAACCGGTGCAGTTATCTTGAGCACGGAGAACGCCTTTCTTTTGAAGTGAGCTTTATGATAACATTGGCACACTGCCATTTGTGCTCAGTTCAGAACAAATAGAGGGCAAACCTGTCGAGTTAGAGCACAGAACTAACCAACGTAAACTTCCAACAAAATACACTCTGCTACCATTGGGGCTGCCATTTTGTGATGGCTATGACACTACACCTGACCCCTCTAATGGGAGGCTTTTATGAACACTGTGAACGTGGTTTCAGTTTCACACCCATTTCTAAAGCGCAAACATTTTTTGGCCTCATTTTATCGAGATGCACATAAGAATTGTGCAATTACGGTAGTCACTTGTTGCAACAAATGCATGACTGAATGAATCAACTTTTTGTGAAAGGGACAGCGTTTGCTTTTGTAGTGGTGTTTGTTCAAGAAAGGATTACAGGGCACTTCCTAGTTTAAAAAAAAAAAAAGAGAAATTGGCCAAATGGTCTGGCATGGTGTGGCCATTATATGTCTATTAAGCATGTTAACACCATGTGAAGTCGCAGTGTTGGTACTAACTTCCTGTTGCTTGAATGAATGCAGGGCAGTGGTAGTGCCAGCGGAGGGCCTGTGCCACCACCCCGACCCCCTGGCAGCACAGCAGGGGCTGGGGCCAGCCTGCCGGGTGCCAGCAGCAGCGTGCCTACGGCCTACAACGATAAAGTTGTGGCCTTCCTCAGGCAACCCAACATCCTGGACATCTTACGTGAACGCCACCCAGCAATGGCATCCAACACTGGCTTGCGCGACCGCGTGCACGCCATCCGTGCGGAGGGAACAGCTGCCCTTGGGCGCCACTCGCATGACCTCGACCTCACCATCTTGCTCAGGTACCATCTACACACACTCCCTTATGCCTTCCAAAGTGTTACATAGATGAGTTCTACAACACACACATCTTTGTCGGGTTGTGCAAACTTTACTGCACAATGCAGTAAAGCCTCGTTAATACATACCTGCCATAGGTGTGGCGCAACTACATCCTATATGATTGTAGACAGCAACTGCCAAGTATGAATTTGCATCTCCTGATGTGTACCACTGCTACTGCAGGAAACTTATCACAATACCACAGGTAGTGTTGCTATCATTTTCTACAAGGTCCTTTCTTTCATTTTAGCACAGTTACACAGAAAAAGGTTACAGCCTCCTCACACAGCCTTTGGTAGTGTGTGGCAGGGGTGCCATGAAGCATTTCGATACCACAGTGGCTGACATGGCTTAAGAGTGGACGGGCAATGAGTCAGGCTTCCCCAAATGTGTGTGTGTGTCTGTGTGATGATGTTCTGGTAACAAAAACCTGCACCATTTTGTTGTGTATTCCTTGTTGCCATTTCATTACACACACTGACGGCTAAGCTTTCCATTGCAATAATATAAAAGAAAGAAAAAAAAAGAACGGGTGCCTTGAAAATTGATTGTCATTCCTTTTAAAGGGAATGTGGTAGGTATAGGACATGTCACAAGGCCTAAGTGGTCAGCAAATACATTACATTCAGTTAAGACTCTGCTAATGATTTGTCACTGATACATTTTAACTGTTCATATATTTAAAACGGGCTAATATTAATGAAGTGCAGTAGTAGCACTTAAAACACTTTGTGGGTAGAAGGCGAAATGAGATCATCATGCACATATTTGCAGAAGTGACAAAATGCAAGCGCAGCTCTTTCAGCATTGCTTTATCTGTCGTGCAGTCCTCGGGATCATTTGGTCTTGTCCATTGCTTTGAGCTTGCTTTAAACTTTCTGCATTGCCAGTCGGCGTTTCATGAGCACATCAGACATAAAATTGGTGTTTTGTTGAGATGAGAATCGGATTAACTTGTAATTTGTTTCTTCGGTTCGAGTCGTTACCTGGTTTTCTGTCACACCTGCCATGGTGACACATCTGAAGTGTTCTGCTGCCAAGCTAAGGTTACACGAGTTCGGTTTCTAGCCATGACAGCCACATTTTAAGGGGGGACGTGGGTCTCAAAACGAAGTTTGTTAGTTTTAGATTGATTTCAATGATATTTATGAGTAATGTTCAATTTTTTCTGCTGATTCCATATATCTAATCATATTTTGTATATCTTCATTAGAACAAAAGCTATGAAGCATTTAATGCAGACATTAGGCCGATTTCTTACGGGGCTTATCAAAAGCTTTGCTTTGCCAAAATCAGAAACTGAGTATATGGCAAGAATGCCTGAAAGCTGTTCTAGCCAATGATGCTAATTTTATTGTTCTTGGCCCACTTTTAATACAAAAAAAATAGATATGGACTTGATCACTATATTTTTATGAACTTTCATTTATAATTACTGGCAGCAATAAATTAATAGACGACTTTACAAATGAATAAATAGCATCATCGGCTAGATCCATTTATCCTGAATAAAATGACACCAAGTTTGTCGCTGTAACCCAAGAAAAACATTGAAAAAAGCCCCGTAAGGCTGAGTGAGGGAAGCAAAAACATCGAACTGAGAAAAACGCATTTGAAGTTTCAGATAAGTGTTACTTTGGTAAAAATGCAGCTACAGCACTAGCAATTGTGTCATTTTAAAGGTCTATTCTTCATGAGAATAGGCATACTAAATATGACACCATATCTTGGTAACATAATGTCAAAATACTGTCAGAAAGCCATGTACTACACCAAGCATGAACATGAGAAGGTATACATTTACCAAGTCATAGGTTTGTTTCAGTGCTGTGCAATCTAAGAAATACAAAAGTTGTCTGATAATGCGGGCATGCCATAAGCAAATATAACTGCACGAAGTTTTAAGTTTAAAAGGCATACAGAACATTTTATTAAATCCAAAATGTATTGTTTTGTTACAATTACACTTGTATCAATAGCAGGCAAAGCTGAGTCCCCGAGTCCCCTGCTAGCTCATGCTGTTTTCAAGGCCTTCTCTTGGTGGTACTACTGTCCAAATGATTCTCCAATGCCAGATTTTGACCTTATCAAGGCTGTGAAGCAATTAGCAATTCCCCACACTGCATCTCAGTCTTATGGCGATTTGAGTGTTGCCTTGTCAGGCAACACTCAAATCGTATAAAACCCCGCTGTCATTCCCTTCTAGATACTATTTAGGGCCTTCAGTGCGAGCACTGTCACTTCAGAAATCTTATCTTGATCATATCTAAGCATTCTGTCAATGGCTACATTTGGAGATTAGACAGTTCTCACACAAATCGTGCATCTGTTACAAAACCCACGCTTTGAACACATCCCATCGCCGCTGCTTTCAAGGTCACTTTTTGCGCCGAACTCAGGGCAAAGCACAAGCCCAAAGCACGTTTTTATCACAACAAAGCCCACGAAGATAAGATAAATCCCGTGTCATTTTCATTCCGGCGCTCGCTGTTATCGCTGAGCAATGTCCAGCTTTTGATTCCACTCCGTTGCGCACTGCGATGCCACATTTCTCGCGCACTCGGCGGTCACGTCCGCTGAATAGTATGCCATATCAATTCGGTTTCGGATGCCGCTGGGATCACTGGACGATAATCAGATGACAAGACGTACTGCAGCGCGACTGATAACCGCCGCTTTGGACACGACAGGTGGTTTGGGCAGCGCGCACTCGTCAGCATTCCACTGTGCGTGACACGAACGTTTCCGTTTTTCTTTCCTTTTTTTTTTTTTTCCGCTTGCTTGACGCACCCTGCTTAGACGAGCATCTCCGGAAATGCCATCACAAAACGATAAATCTGTGCGGAGGCCACGCGAACGCGAGCGAAAGCAGACGAGACTGATCAAGTGGCAGATACCGCGGCGCTCGCGAAACAAAAATAGAAAAAAAAATGGCTGCCGCGGTCACGACAGCCAATGGGATGCTCGAGATGGGGGGCTCGCCCCACGCGCCCGCGGTATGACCAATAAGCGTTCCGGAACCACCCTTCAGAAAAGGGCTGATAGCGGCCGTTCTGTTGGAGCGATGCCATTTTGAAAGGCTGCAAAATGCGCACAAAGAAAAGAGCTTCAAAGCAAGCCCAAGACGGCGGCGATCAGCCAGATGCCGCGCCCACGGCGCGCGCGGGAAGTTCGAACAAATTTTCGCCTTTTTGGTGCAACTTTCGGCTCCCGTGGCGTCTTGAAAGTACATTTTAGACTATTTCCCGATCGAAATGAGCCTTAATAATTTGAGGGCAGCTGCTTAAAGTTACATACATGCCTAAAATGCGTTCTCAAAATCGATTTTTTGGTCATTTTTTGCTTTTTCAAGACCCACGTCTCCCCTTAATGGAGGTGAAATTTAAAAACACCTGCGTACTTAAATTTAGTCTCATGTTAATGACGCCTTGGGGTGAAAATTATTTTGAAGTCCCTTTGTATGGCATGCTTCATTATCATATTAGGATTCAACCCATGCAACCTCTCATTTTATTTAATAATGCATATTGCATAGCACTCTGTCTTAGCTTTGTAACATCAGATTAAATGTGTGTCCACTTGATCCCATGCCACTTTGTGTGGCCACAGATCAGGTACACTGCAGTGACACTGCAGATTTAATCGTCCTGTTCAAGAAACAAACGTGCTTTATTTACTGCTTCTAAAGTATCACTACATAAATTTTCAGGACATTCTCCATGTTTCGTCTTGCTTCTGTTCCCACATTTGGGACTTCTGCTTAATGCGCTTTCCTTGCCTCTCCATCACACTTTTGCAGCCTGTTTGAACAGGAGATCATGTCGTACATTCCGGCGCAGTACTCCTCTGGAAGCACTTCTAGTCATCGCTCTCCGCGGGATTCTCCTCAGCCTTCTCCGCAGGCCTCGCCAGGTGGGTAGCATAGGAAGCAGCTCTATATCATATCAACGGCTTGCACTGACCTTTTGATGTCGCGCTTCATTGTTTTTGGCAGACTCATTTTTATGACATTTATTATTTCGCAAGCAGCTTACAGAAGCTTATGTATCTCAGTTGAAGGAGAAGAGTCCCGATAATACTTTGTGTCTACAGCAGTTAAGTAGCAGCTTGGAAAGTGTCGGGCTGTATATAGTTCCTGTGTGTGCCATTGAAACTGCATTGAAATATGTAAGCTGAAATGTATCTTTAAGTAGAAGTAACACAGCTTGAAACTGTGAGCATTTTGTTTCTGACTGCTTGTTTTGCGATGGGTGCGATGCAGCTCCTCTCTGACTTTGCTCCATTGCAGCAGCTGCTCTATCGTGTGACGCAGTTAGAAAAACGTGTTCACGAAAGCAATGTGCAACTTGACCATTTGATGGCAGGCACCAGCAAATGTTTCAATTGGTTGTGTTGGTCTTCATATGCACCAGCAGTTCCTCATACTGAAATCACACATGCTTCATTATATTGATATAAAAAATATGTGGTGTCTGTTGACCTGTTGAAGAAAGCTAAGTGCTTCATTATATCAACCATTTTGAAATTCGTTAACTTTATGGACATTTAAGTGTTGGCCGTACCACATTGGTCTGACAGTATGGCAGTGTGTATCCATGTAAGACTGTGATTTCGTGAGTGTGCAGCAAATTGCCAATAGTGAAATATCTTTTGCAGGTTTGCAGAGGGCTAACCTTAGGGCTCCAGCACCATATCGGAGAGATTTCGAAGCCAAACTTAGGAATTTTTATAGAAAATTAGAATCCAAAGGCTATGGTCAAGGACCCAGCAAATTAAAGTGAGTATTGTCACTTTTGTAGCGTGCTTCATTGTACTGTAACAGAATGAATTGCAAAACGTGCCAGTAACAGTGTGCAGTGGAGATAAATTGATAAGAACTCCTAGGAACAGAAGGTTTATTTTTTTCATTGAATTATCAAAGGTTGGAACAACGTGTGGTTTGCAAGCAGAGATAGGCTTATAGCTCTACCAGGTGTAAAAGCATCAGCATTTTTGAGAAGTACTGCAGGACTAGCAGTAAAAATTAAAGCATTGCAGACAAGTCAGTCAACAAAGAGTGAATGAAAACCTTGTTGCATTTGCAAAAGCCTGTGTGAATGGTTTGCTGCCTACTCAGGAAAATTCATCTAGAAGGATAAGTGTTCTTAAACTGTTAAACTGTAATAAATAATGAGAATAGTGGCCAGACCACTGTTTTTTCTTCAGCAAAATGTGCCCGCTTTACCTTGGTTATGCAGTTGGTTTGAGAACAGCATCTTGCTAAGAAAGCCTTCTATGTGAGACTCTCAGTTTGGTCATAAATTGCTTCTCTCAGTTTTCAGCATAGCAAACATATTAATCATTCAGTTGCTCACCAATTTATGCTCTGAGGTTTTAGTGGATGATGTGTGTCAACATTGAAGTCTGCATGCTGAGCAGGATGGCCGAGTTAGTGGGCACGTTTGTTTTTAGGGGTAAATATTTGAAATTTTGATTAATGTTCTAAGACCATTTGCTGTTCGATTCGATTTGCAACTTAACTTTTTGCTGTTTGAAGTAAGTAATTAAGGGTAAAAAAAATATTCTATGTCTCGTAACAAGTAACCTATTCCTGCATGTAATACGACTCGCTGCATAATGGCCTTGGCGAAACAAACACTTCTGCACGACAGCAGAGCTAACACTTACGTACAGCAGCGAAGCTAATGCTCGTGCAATATGGCAAAGTTAACAACCATACTGCGGCGAAATTTACATTCGCATACTTCGGCGAAGCTTGCACTCACTTACTGCGATGAAGTTAACCCTCTTGTACTGCAGTGAAGTTAGCTCAGCTTTCTGTTGCACAGTTCTCTGTTAGACTGTCGCTTCAGGACGTTGGGATGACACTGTGGGAGTACACTAGTCATGCAATAAATCTTTCTTGCCCATGTTCAGCAGCACATTTCTCCGTAATTTGATGTGGTATTATAGAAAAAAAATGTTCGGAAATTATTTTTAAAATATTTTATTCGATTCGCACTTGAACATAAATATTCGAATTCACCTTGCACTCAAAATTTTGCTATTCACACGGCTCTATTTGTTTTCTTTGACATGTTTCATGTGGTTACAGCATTTACTTCCATAATATTTCCACAGGTTAAATATTCGTCGAGACCACCTGCTAGAGGATGCATTTACGAAGATAATGGCTGCATCCAAAAAAGATCTTCAAAAGTCTCGACTCTACATAGGATTTGCTGGAGAAGAAGGGTGAGATTTTTCTCTGAGCATTTTTACTGCTTAGTGTATTCTGGTTGAGTTTTCTTTTACTCCACTCATAAACATGTAATAATGCACTTAACTGTTCAGTGAAGTACGGAAGAGTACACTTTGCATTGACAGTTAAGAAAGGTAAGAGCAAAGAGGCATGTTCTGAGCCACCCTTGTAGATGCGTGTCTTTGGCAAAAGCCAGGAGTGAGTCCACGATATGTTTCTATCGCATAAAAGGCACAATAGTGGAGGTTCCAGTTCCTGTCGCATCCACTCATTTTGCGTGCTTGACTGTGATGCATACTCCTCTCAAACATTGCTTTTTGTTGTGGTGTTTGTGCCACGTTGTGATGACGTTGGGCTCACGGTTGAAGAAACCCATGTTTGGTTCTCACATTGAATTTTTTCCTTTTCTTTAATTTATAAAATTATTTCGGTATTCTTATTAGGGCTCCTCTGAAGCCCCAGCTCTGGCACTTGGGACACTGCTTATGTCACTGGTCCCCGCTGTGACACAGTCTTGCCATTGATGCTGAAAACTGAAGATGAGGCCCCATTTTGCATATTCATAGTGTTGCGATACCTAAATGTGTGATAGAATAGGACCCTTGTGTTGAAACACTAGTAAATAAAAAGTGACGCTTGAAAAATGAAAGCAGTGTTCTGTTGTGCTTTGGTTGGTGGCATTGTCATAGTGCATGCAGAAAATTACTGACAGTACAAGCTTGGAAGATAGTGTTGGACGTATTGATTTCAGGACTTAAGTCAGATGGTACTGGTAGTTTGATATGTACAACAAAGAGCTTGCGATGCCTTACCATCGAGAATCTGCATCCCAATGAGGTCCAACTAAACTACTGGCTATTTTAGAATTCTTCGTATATGATTTATGCTCATTATGGTTTGTCATACAAGTTTCACATTGTAATAACTGCATCGGATAGTACCGACGTGTGAGAAGTGTGTCAGTTGTTCATTTGTATTTATGCACCTGTATATTTTTTTATGTTGCTTCATCTTTACATGTACATGCATGCTTTTATGCGTGCTTAAATTGTACTTGTTAATGTAAGAACTGTATAGCCACTGATCTCTGGCAAGGGCTTCAGCTTTAAGCAACTTTGAGCAACAAGAACAATCAAATTACATACTGCATGTTGGTCAGACTGATACCCAGCTACATGATGAAGCAAAATGAAGGGTGTTTTTTTATTTTTTCCATTCCGTGCAGGCTAGATTATGGTGGGCCGTCCCGGGAGTTCTTTTTCCTGCTGTCACGGGAGCTGTTCAATCCGTACTACGGCCTGTTCGAGTATTCAGCCAATGACACGTACACCGTGCAAGTGAGCCCCATGGCTGCGTTTGTGGACAACCAGCACGAGTGGTTTCGCTTCAGTGGCCGTGTTCTCGGCTTGGCTCTTGTGCACCAGCACTTGTTGGACGCTTTTTTCACCCGGCCGTTCTACAAGGCCCTGCTAAGGCTGTGAGTGTCACACCTGTCTGCAATGGTGCAACCAGGCACATGGTATCATTTAGAATGCAGTAGACTCTCTGTAATTTAAACTCTGATCATTCAAATCTCGGATAATTCAAACAAATTTCAAGTTTTTGGTTGGCCTGCAGTGTTTTTAATGTATTTAAAAAGTGTTTAATTCAGACTGCACCATTCGGTTAATTTCGTTAATTCATACCTTTTGCTTATCCTTACCAGAATGATCTGTCACTTCGGTTCCTTCTGGCGTGAACGTTCGTGCTTATATGTCTTTTTTAACACCAGGAAATAAAGCCAATTCCCATCAGCACTTGTAAAAACATTCAAAACCACTAGCAGAAAAAGGTAAAAATGAACACAGATGGCAGTGGTGCATGTGATAAATGGCTATCCCTGTTTTTTCTGGCATGTTGCACTGAAGTGCATGTTGTATATCTGCTTGAATATGACGATTCAAACTTCTCATGATTCAGATAAACTTCTGGGTTCCCTTCAAGTTTGAACTAACAAGCGTCTGCCTATATAAACCAGAGAGTAGGGGTGCACAGTAGTGGAACTCAAGTGTCACAGAGTTTGCAGCAAAAGCTCATTAATTCAAATTCTAGGGACCGGAAAAAATGTCCGAATTAATCAAATATCTGAATTATCGAATGGTCAAAATAAATGAAATGAATGCACGTAGCACACTGCAGCACATTGAGGTCGGATGTATGCAGTTCTGAAAGTATTCGGCACACACAAAAGCGCTGCTGCCGCAGCTGTTGAGGAACACACTATACCCATGCTATCATTGCGATCATAGTGTCCGCGCAGTGCACGTGCACCAAACGAAAGTGAAACTGCTTGGCCCAGCTGCTGCAGATGAAATATTTGTAGCTAACAATGCTATCAGGGTGGCATTCGTCCACAATCCATGGTGATCCATGATGAAAGAAGTCGTTACTTTTTTTTTCTTTCCCACTTTTTTAGCCTTGCCAGCGGCCCGAAAGTCACCGAATTATCCAATTTCTGGTCAAATCCGCCGAAAATAATGAGCGTCCAGTCTCATAGAGCAATGTATATTTTTGACAAGACCATAGAAGTCCTAATTATTCAATTCTCTGAATTAATGAGAGTCGAATCAACAAGCTTTTACTGTACTACCTAATGGTGGTGTTAGCAAGACTGAAGTTCCAGTATATTGGCAACAATACTTCAGTTAAACCTAGATATATAGACCCTTAGGGGATTGCAAAATAATTTGATACAGTTAGGCCACAATACACTGGAACCCTGTTATAGCATAACAGAATATAACAAGATAATGAATATAATGAAGTTAATCAAATTCTGTTGTTGACGTTCCCCTAGACATACTGTATTTGCTCTATTGTACCGCGCCTTCGATTGTAACGCGCACCCGTTTCCCGTGACCAAAAGAATAAAAAATAAAAAGTGAAACATAGATTGTAGCGCATAGCCATTTCTTGTGACACGGAAAAAAAAGTGCTTAGTAATCAACCTTCTCACATTTATAAAAGCAAATGCCGTACTCGCGTAATGAATGCACTTCGCGTTTGTGTGTTTTTTTTAGCGCAGTGCGCACGCTTGCGTGTTGATTCCCGTATCCACATATTCGCTCACGTAGTTGTATCATTGCAAGGATTAGTGCTTCAGCAGAGAAATGGCCTGCCCGTCACGCAAGATCTTGGCTTTCATCGCACACGAGTAGAGCAGCCCTGGACTGTGTGCATGTTTGCAGGACTATTTTTGTTAATTTTCTTGTGGGCAACTATGCCGTCCCCACCAAAGACATATCAGGCGAGGCGCTGGTGGTAAGTGCCTGATATCGCGGTGTTGTCGGCAAATCTTCAACGGTTGATTTAAGTTAAGCCTTCTGAGTGTTTGCCACCAGATGTGTGTATTCTGAGCGAGGTATGGCTCCAGTTGCCCCTGGGTTTCATTTACATGTTTCTTTTTCGAATTGTCATGCTGAAACTGGACATAACAAAAACGTCTTTATAAATAAATTTTTTGATCATTTATCAATTCTGTTACGTCCAGGTTTAACTGCTGTAAATTGTATATGCGTGGCATGACGCCAACGACAAGAACCTGGATATGTGTCCATATCATTGGCAACCGTAAATGTACATAGAGCCCCACATTTTGAATGTAAATGTAACAAAGTATGCTTGAACAAGACTTCAATATAACGGAAGTTTCATTGCTGCTGCAAAGGAAAACTGAGGCAATATTTTTAAGCAGCTCCTTGTGCCAGTGGTCAAATGGTTATCACAAGCCATATTTGCAAGTACAGTAGAACCTCGTTATAACGAACACGGATATAACAAACTGCAGTAGAATCTCGTTAATTTGGCCCCCATTAATTAGGAAGTTAGGGATAATTCGTCATTCCCACACCCTCCCTTCAAAAATGTTCATAGCCCTATGGCAACAAACATTCGCTAATTCGACGCAAAATTGCACGCGCACTGGTTAATTCGGTCTGGAGGCAAGCCAAAGACGGTGAAACTGAAACTGCATCTCGGAGGCCATAATATTTATCACATTGCATTTTCTTTGCCACACGTGCAAACTTTTGGTCTCCGAGATGGGCTCCGGCAGCAATGGTGAGCTGTTGATGCCGATCGCGGAGGCCAAGGAAAACCGCATTCTTTTTTTTTTTTTTGAAAACTTATGAAAGGGGGATGCAAGGTGGCGTTTTGGAGCACGCATTGTCCTGTCATCGGCGGAGAATGGATAACAAAGAAACAAGGCCTCAGATGGATAGCGTGTGGACCTGCGGGCGTCGGTTGTGCTTTTTTTCCCTCTCTTCAGTGCATTGTGATATATCGGCGTATCGGAAGTGCCTGTGCGCGAGGTGGTGGTCGGGCAATAGTGGTGGTGTGATATCACCCTGCCTGCGATGTCGGAACCGGCGAAATGCGCGAAGTACACGGCGAAGGACAATATGGCGTTCCTTGGCCTGCTTCCCTCCGAAGTGGAGCTTGCAGATTACGTTATGTTACAGTTGATGACGGCGTTGTCGTCACCGATCACTTGAACGATGACGAGATCGTCAGTGCTGCCCTCGGTGAGACCGATAAGGCATCTGATGAAGACCCGTGCGATGAACTACGCCCAGTGCGTCGTACTGCAAAAGCAACCGCGGACACTCTCGTTGTTCTAGAGGAGTTTTGTTACGCTGTCCCAGGCAATACTCTTGCGCTAGAGGGTTTGTCACATGCCCCCAAACTAGTCCTTGCCGCCCAGCTGTCCACAAAAAAACAAACAAGCATCACGCACTACTTCTCAAAATAAAGGTATACAATAAAGGAATTGAAAATGTGCGTTTTTGTTATGCATTCGTTAATTCAACATTCGTATAATTCGGACATTTTTTTCACTCCCTTGAGATCCGAATTAACGAGGTTTTACTGTATCGGATATAACGAAGCAATCGCAATTCCTCTTGAAATTCCTGTAGATGAAATTGATATTGGTTATAACAAACTAATGGTTATAACGAAGTAATTACCGCTCCCCCTTCGACTTCGTCATAACGAGGTTTTACTGTACATTCTTCAGATCTTGTGTGATGGAGAGCTGCTGCAGGATGAAAGGTTCACCTAAATGCTTTCCTTCTTGGTGCCAGAACAGAGAAGGAAAGCACGAGGCCATCCTAGTGCATTGTATTCCATTTCAAGTGTACTTTGCATCAGCACCCGATTTGCTGGCTGTGTTGCTGCTGTCTGGCAAGTGACAAGCATGCATAGCTGCAGAGGCAACATTACTAGGCACGGCAAGCTCTCTCTCGCTCTCTCTTGTTATGCTAGTGACCTTGACTGCTCAGGAAACTGAATGCACAAATTGCCATTGTTTGTTGTTGTAGTCTGGGCAAAAGATGGTTTTTCTACATAAATAAAATTATAAAATGGCATTCATACATGCGCGAGTAAGAATGCCATAAACTCTTCATGTTCCACAGTTCTAGAAGCGATGAAAACAGCATGCTTCATTTATGTCGCAGGGCTCTTTAATCGGAGCGGTTTCACTTGTAACATGGTAGTGAAACTTGTCTTTCAAAATGTGCGAACAAGTACGTCATTCTTTCCATGTTGTTTTGTGCGCAGACCTTGCTCGCTCAGTGACCTGGAGTACCTGGATGCCGAGTTCCACCAGTCACTAGTGTGGCTCAAGGAGAATGACATCACTGACATGGGCCTTGAGCTGAGCTTCTCTGTGGTCGAAGAAGTGGCTGGCCACGTGCTTGAGCGCGAGCTCAAGCCCGGTGGCCGCTCTGTGCCTGTCTCGGAGCGCAACAAAAAGGAGTACATTGAGCGTATGCTCAAGTGGCGCCTCGAGCGTGGAGTCGCCCAGCAGACCGAGTGCCTTGTGAGGGGATTCTACGAAGTAAGTGGACAGTACTGGCTCTCTCAGTTAACAGCAGTAGCCCTCTGGGCTATTTCCTGGCTCAGTATGGTACACCGTTGTATTGTTATTGTTCAGAGGGACTGCAAAATATTTAGAGAAGGATTTGCATTTAGTTATTGCCTGTAATACGCGAGTTACTGAGCATAGGCATTGGGGGCTTGCACTGCTGGTATGTGGTACTTACTCGCATATGGGCCGTAATGTCAGTCGTCTTGTTTTGCCAGGGCTTCTAGCGAATGTTTCAGGAGGCTGCAAATGGCTAAAGATTAGCTCGCTAAGGCTGAATCAATGCCTTGTTCCAAGGACACAAACTGCATAAAATGTATATTATTATTATTATTATTATTATTATTATTATTATTAGCTTTTGGTGGAGTACATCTGCTGCATATCTGCAGCCCACATGTAAACGGGATAGCCTTGTGAATCTACTGTCGCCTGTTGCCAGTATTGTCTTATTTGGTCAACTTGTTATATGGGCAGTAGTGTGCTGCAACCACCACTCCAGTAACCTTGAAAATTTGCATGAAATTATAGTTTTGTTTTCTCCGGTTGAAAATGTGCGAAGTCTTTTCAACACTTTGATAGGACTGAAGATTTTTGACGTATGCAGTGAACTGAAACACAGAATGATCTGTTATTTTTTAACAGCTGAGCTGTTCAGGGTCGAGGTAAATCTTATGAAGCATTAGCAGATAGCAGTGGAGCTGCCACGCAGAAAGGAAATTCTTTTGCCATTGACCCACTACCCACACTGCTACATTTGAAGGACAGTGTAGAAAAATGTGGCTGATCCCTCTGTCAGAGATATCGGTATGACACAAAAGTGAAGTGTGTCTTCGCATAGGCAGTTGAATGTTTATTGTACATAGTGGTGAATTTGCTCATTGCTATCGGTGTTTAACTGTTACGGCACTGTTTGATGTGAATGAACCCACGTTCACGCATCGCCTCCGTAACATCATGACCAACCTCTTGTGGTAACTGAAGTATTTTACATAATAACTGGACACAGTTGATAGTAAATGCCACGTGACAAAGGCATCAGTCATGTTTTCTGGTGCCTCATTGACCACTCAATGTCATTGCCATACTTGGGTGCCTGACGCAGCAGTTTTCTTGTTGCCTTCATGCTCGAGGAGTAGCCGGCAGGGAAGCGCTATCCACTGCAAAATGTGACCGGTACTCTACCACTGTGCCATCAGCACACATGCCCCAGGCAGTACGAATACGTTTTATATTCTTTCCGAACTCTTTTCTTTCCTTGGTGTTGTGGTCGTCCGACTCCGCGCATGTACATCGATGCGCACTTTGGAATGCGCGTCGAATGGTGCTGCTACCTTGAAGAGGCAAAGTAAACCTGCACTGCTTCACTCCGCTTCTCCTGGATGGCAGCACCATTCTTGGCAAAGTGCACCTTGATGCGCGCACTCTGAGCTGGAAGAAAGCATTGAGGAAGAGCAAAAAAAAGCGAGATAAGAAAAAATATAAGGTGCGTCCATACAGCTTCGAGCATGTGGGCCAATAGCACAGTGGTAAAGCACCGGCCACCTTCTGTTGTGGAGCAGGGGCTGCGAGTCGGATTCCCAGTGCATCATTGGAAATTTTTCTGCATGTTTTTCTTTGTTGTTTTTACTTGTAGGCTTTACTGCGTCACTTGACGCAGTAAAACCGTCACTTCCACGACCCCACATAAAACACTTTTGTGTTAATAGACAAAGAAAGTAAAAGAGAAAGAAGGAAATAAAAAAAATAACAAGAGAAGTCTAAGCGTGTGCAGAATGGAAAAAGCGGATTCTCACTCGTCCTTGGCCCATTACCACACCCTTGCCCTCAGCCCACTGCTATATGACAGTGATAGTGAAGAATAAGAGAGGAAGAAATGTCTCTGGTTTCGCAGAAGGAAAAACAGTCCCGTGCTCGTTCTCTGTCCACTACCCACATCCTTGCCCACTGTTGTGTGATTGTGATATGATAGTGCTACATTACAGTGATAGTGAACTTGACACCTGTGCCCCAGCCCAGCTGCGTGCTCAGATTTCACAGCTGCGGAAGTGGTTTCATTTAGGTTATGGTTCGTCCCTTCTAAGGAAGGCAAAATGCAAAAGCACTGTGGGAGTGAAAGAAATGCTATATTTGACCTGGAGCTCGATATTAGTTCAAGGTGTGGGTGGAGCAAGGATGTGTTGTTGAGATTACATTGGACGTCCTTTAATTTGTGAAAGTGTGAACCATATAAAAATGCCTTAAAGTAATTTTCTTTGTCATGGTTATTTTTCTTCTTCGATAGGTTGTGGACTCCCGCCTGGTGTCAGTGTTTGATGCCCGAGAGCTAGAGTTGGTGATTGCCGGAACAGCTGAAATAGATACTGCAGACTGGAGGAAGAACACAGAATATCGTTCTGGTGAGCAAGAACTATTAGTTACAAGTTAAAGGGTTAAGGGGGGCCATGAGCTTTAAGCAAAATAGTTTATTCTTATCCACTGGAGAATGGATGCTCAAGCAGCCTCCTGTCCTGTGGAGGCCTAAGGTTTTCCTATTCATTCACAGGCTTTAAGAATGTAACTGAGGACATTGAGTGAACTGCACGCCCTTCAACCTCCCTCCCGTTCTTCTTCATTCCTCTCTTTCCCTTCAGTGAGTGGTTTGAATGAAAATGTGGCCAACGTAAAAAAAAAAAAAAAAATCTCCTGCACTCCAGCCGTCGTTTGAATATGAATCACTTGAAGACTTCAACATGTCTGAGCAATTCATAAAATATTTCCGAGATTTGAACATTCAGGAGGTTTGTCTGAAATTGGTAAACAAAAAAAACAGTTACTTTACAATGGCACATTGTTTCAGCATTTACAGTAAATGTTATGTATTATACTGTCCCCTGTTAACTAGTCACTACCTTGCATCTGTGAATTTCTGGGAGCAACTCCTGTTATGACATATTGGTCATTGCGGTAATGAAAATCTGCTAGGATTGATGACGGTTTAAATGCCTTGCTTACATTTTGTCAGATCTTGGGCAATAGAACTGATCTCAATATAATGATGAAATATAATGATGATATAATGAAATTGACAAATGCTCAGAAGCTTTTGTTATAGAGAGGATTTTGTTATATCGCATTTCAGTATGAAAATTCAAAAAAAAAAAACATGCAAATGAAAGAAAGGATCAACTGGAGGTGTAATTAGCCCAGAACACATCTCTTATCACGGCAAAACACAGATGGCACCGCCTGAACCTACCTCCAAAGATTTGTTGCCATCACCGTGATATCGGACAGTTTCCATCAGCGCCTCATTCAACATCTTCTCAATAGGAATGGCACAGTCACCCACAAGGAAAATTGCATACATGTATTAAAAAATCCTACAAAACTGAACACAATCCTGGGCTGTTCTATTCACGCACAATGAAAACCAAGCTCCTTCAAGATGGTCAGCCCTTTCTTCGGTTGAAGCACACATCATTGCAATGATACACCTAAGTGCTGAGTGCGTGGATACGGGAGTCAGCTAGCACATGTCCGCACCACTTGAAAAGAAAAGAAAAAAAGTGAATGCGAACGGCGTGAGGGGGAAAGAACAGATGCGGAAAGCTACGGTATAGGGAGTGGCAGGTCTGTCAGTGCATAAGCCGCTGGGAACACGATAAGAGGTTTCGAAGGAGGAGGAAAAGACAGCTGCGACGGCAATAATCACATCACCTGCTCAAGTGGTGCAGGGGAGCTGAAGTGGGGTCCATGCAAACAGGCGTCCTCCCTCTTCCCATTCCACTAGCAGCATTCTGCAGAAGTGAGGCTGCTGCAGCGGCTTAATGCATGGCAGTGTATCCAACTGCTGCTCACTCTAAAGTTTGATATTTGGGGCGAAATTCCTAGGTGCCTGGTAGAGTTCAATTCATTACATCAAGGTTGTCTCCCGCTGGCACTTTGTTGTACAGAGGTTACAAATACACATTCCTCTATGGAGCTGCGGCAGGGAATCGAAAAACTTCATAATATTGAGGAATTCGTTATATCGAGGTTTGCTGTAGGCAGGTTTAAACTGTACTATATGCGTAACTTGCATAGCCCCATCTGTCTTTGTGTCTAAGCATGTAGCTGTTCCAGTGGTCTCATTATTCTAAGCTTGGCTTCTCAAGTAAAGCTTTTCATGGTGCAGGCTACCATGACAGCCACCCTGTCATACAGTGGTTCTGGATGGCCATTGAGAAATTCGACAATGAGCGGCGGCTGAGGCTCCTCCAGTTTGTCACAGGCACCTCAAGCATCCCGTATGAAGGCTTTGCTGCTCTACGCGGGAGCAACGGACCTCGCAAGTTCTGCATTGAAAAATGGGGCAAGCCGACTAGCCTGCCAAGGTAGGTCACCACATGGACTCATGTTCCCACCATCAAACTTGTGATGATGAGTTCATGATAACTCATCATAAACTCACCCACACACTCCCATGTGTCGGTGAGTTTGTGATGAGTTTATCATGAACTCATCACAAACTGCTTGCTTTTAAGATTCTGTCCCTTTCATAAATAATTGCAGAAAAAAGGGTGGGGCTGTAGGCACAATCATTCTGTAAGTGCTTAGACAGAATATTCTGCATTTGTGCAAACATCGTATTTTTAAATAAATTACTACATTGAGGAAGCACCTTGCTGGCTCAGGGTTTTTCTTTCGGCTCAGTGTTCAAAATGCCGCATGTTCCACCTCCTCTAGCCGGCTGAGTTGTGCAGAAAAGCCAGCTTTTAAATGTTTTTTAGAGAATGCAGACTCATAAGCTTCCAGCGCAACCTAACCCTGCAAGAAAGGCACAACATGCTTCTAACATAGCATGCTTCGCCACTAGCTGGCTGAACTGTGCAGAAAAGCCAGCCTTTTGATTTTCTAGGGAGCATGCATTAGAGCACTGCACGGGCCGACTTTTTCCGGCCTGGGCCCGGCCCGGCCCGAAAGCGTCGTGCTCCGGCCCGCCCGAGCCCGGCCCGGTGTTTTTAAATACGGCCCGTACCCGGCCCGGGCCCGAAAGGTTTGGGCCCGACCCGGCCCGGCCCGGCCCAATTCAACCAATGATTCCTTGAGCATAAATGAGGCGCTGTCCAATCTTCTCTTATAGTGAAGGTATCAGCCGCACTCAAGATAGTTTCTGGAGGGTGTTTTGAGAACTTATGACAGTGTCACGATTTGAACTGGTACTGTTTACCTTCGGTTAATTACGCCCGTAACACTTTTGCGAAAGAATTGCAGGGGGATATATGAGGAAGCACAGCTGGCTGTCTCATGCACGCAGTGCGTGCAATGTTCTTATTTCATTTCAAAGAACGACTACAACATACAACGCCCACATAAAGTGGAAAAACGGCGGACATATACAGTTGAGTTTACATTAATTCCTGGGACTATTGAGTAAATAGCGCAGAACTTATCCTGCAAACTTCCTTTATTGCACAATGCAACGAGATAGAGAAAAAAAATGCGCTCTAACTACTCCTGGGAGGATTCGCCAGGCTGAGTAGCGTTATTAAACCTGTCGTTTGGACTCCTCGGTAGGTCTCCAACGTACGCTACGTTTTTGTGCTAAAAAAAAGGGATTCCTCTCCCGCACCTTTCGTCACCGAGTCACCGCCACCGCAGTGCCATAGACCTGTCAAAGCAGTCCACACACGTTAGCGAGCGAGATACCGTCCTCGCTGTTCACTTTAGATGCCTATCTCGTCGCCTTTGTGTGACCGTCCTCGGCCTTTGAAAGTGTTATACTTTAAATCAAGACCGGATTAAGGGCTTCCGAAATAACTGCTTATTAGAGCGCCGAATTGAACTAGCCGGTGGCTTCTTAAGCGCTCCCCGTCGAACGCGGCGGGTCGGGTGCCCGGAGCGCGATTCCACGCAATGACTGGAATCGGGAGAGTGGGTTGCCGCCGAGGGCCGGAGGCCTCGGTGCGAACAGGGGAGCGAAGTCTGGCTGTCTGTGGCTCGCAGTCGTGGTTGCAGTCTTGCAGCTAGCGGCTGTGACGGTGGAGGCGATGTGTGCCATAAAGGAAAAAGCAGTGACTACGGTGGGCAGGAAAAGGCGGAAGGTAGAGAAAAAGCAAACTTCTGAGAGGGGTAGCGCCCGCGTGGAAGGACATTTCACGCGGATCAGGCATATTCTATTGCTTCAGTATAGGCTTCATTTCAGAAGGTGTCAAATGTTCAGTCAATAAAATAAGTTATGTGTTCCATCATATGAAT
The DNA here is from genome assembly GCA_013339685.2 of Hyalomma asiaticum. Taxonomy (NCBI): domain Eukaryota; kingdom Metazoa; phylum Arthropoda; class Arachnida; order Ixodida; family Ixodidae; genus Hyalomma; species Hyalomma asiaticum. The sequence goes on along the minus strand of CM023482.1, from coordinate 94,583,352 downwards.
GAACTTGGGCCCTTCTGCTTTTGTTCAAACATGTAGGCTGTTAAGCATCTCAAGTGCGGCATAGATTACTCAGTCTATGCCTCTATATATAGCTTGCGCAAAACTTGTATTACCCACTATAATCATCTTATGTTAGCGCACGCACCGAGCTACGCGCGCCACGATTTTGGATCGTCGTATATTTAACACGCGACGGTGATACCACAGCCGATAAAAGTAAACAAAAAAGTAGCGCACATGTCGCACACCGACTTAGCGAATCTGACTTACAAATTGTACTCATGCCGGGGAAACCTATACTTGCTTACCACAAACATTGACGTCATTGACGCTTTGGTCAACGGAGCAGTGGGAACTCTACGAATGGGAATCGCTGGGTGCCCATGCTACGCACGTCCTGAGGTTTTAGAGCAGCGGAACTGCCTTACGTTCTTTCTTTTTTTTTTTTGACTAGAGGAGGGGCTCAAGTCTCCCGTTTTGATGTGTGTTACTTAACCGCTAAAATCTAAAAGCGGCGGAAGTTCGAGGGAAGGTGGAAGCTTGAAGGGATGAAAAATTCGTCCACACGGGGTGTCGCTGGACCCGTTAGATATTTATGCGGTAAAGGGTGCCGATACACCCGCCTGTTACAAAGGGTACTGCAGTAAACCACCTTGATTATCACTTTCCTTAGGTGCTTGCTAACTTCCGTCTCAGGAGCGCCTCCACATTTTTGAGCGCCATGAGAACACTTGTGCTCCCACGAATGAGGAAAGTGATGAATTACTGACGAAGTGTGACAAAGACGAAGGTGGCCGTGAGAATCAGCAAAAACATACTCGATATGATAAGCATCTGGGTTAAATGCTAGTTCTGATTCGCTAATTGCCAAATCATAAATATTTGCAACTGCCTTGCTAGCACAAAAAATCAGCAACATCTGCGTGGATCGGCGAACCTGTGACAAGAGTCACTTCGCTTCCTGCTCTTAAACTGCAGGAAAAGCAGCTCCTCAGGCAGTAATGACTCACGAGTCGCGTTGACCAGGAGTCACGAAGGCGGAAGCAGGCACGGCAGGCATGAGAGCGTAGCTGCATACTCGATATGTTTCCCATGATACCGATGAGTACATGTTATATGCACTAATCTGGGCAATGTACCGTTGCTTCGCACTTGCCGCAGTGCTGCCTGACTACCATTTCTTTTGATACACGGTACGCAATAACGTGTTTCACTCAATATAATGGCGGGAACTTATATGAGGCAGTTTCCCGAAATTACATGTAACACACTGATGGAGGCAAAATGCTAGACTTCTTGTATCGTGCGATTTCAGTGCACGCTAATGCACTTCAGGTGGTCTAAATTACCCGGAGCCTTCCACTACGGCGTCTCACATTGCCTGACTAGGTACGGGACGTTAAATCCCACAAAACAACAAACTCAAGAAGCATACACGCGCCATTACCGACATGTATGAAACCCGGGCCTGAAGCTCATGGGCCCGAGCCCGGCCCGGGCCCGTGCAGTGCTCTAGCATGCATACTCACATAAGCCCGCTACATAGTCTGCTGATGAAAGGAGGGCACAACATGCTGATAGACTCTTGTGTGCTACCACAGTGCAGTCCCGTGCAGCTTTTTAATTGCAGGTGCCGCATCTACAAGCTCATATGTCAATGTATCTGGCCCACTACTGGAAACAAGATGTCATGGTGCTGTTAGAATGGTTTAACATGCTACTATCCAAGCTGTTCAGTTTGTCATTGTAATAGGCATAAATGGCAATCCTGTCAGCTGTGGCAAATGTGTTGGCGTCTCTTGTGTCATGTCAGGAAAAGAGAATAGCAGGGCCACTGCTGTGTTGTTTGCTCAGAACCATTCGAGAGCATTTGTTGTGCCATCTATTGTCACAGCAAGGGCGTCACATTTTGGGGGGACACAATAACAACAGCTCATGCTGAAAAGTATCCCTGAACGAACTTTCCGATGCTCACTGTCTTGACAAGTACGCAAACATAGCGCTTCACTTAGTCTCTTTTCTTGTGTCTGTTATTTTTCTTGTGCTTGCACATTTCACTTTACCATGATGCAGGATCAACTAACCCAACAATTCTTTCTATTATAATTGTGCATTGGAGCCCTTAGCGCTCGTCTTTGTCTGCTTTCTCATGGCACATTCCCCCCCCTCATTGTCTATTTCAGATTTACTGAGAGTGACAGAGTGTGACAGATTAACTGTCACTGTTCATTACTAAGCACAGAGTAGCTAGCCCAATCAATTGACTTCCATTCAAAACCAGTCGCCTGCAGCTCCCAATTGCATGAGCACCTGCCATCGCTTAGCTAACCTGCTCACATTAATCTTCCAGCATTTTCTTGAGTTTGGCAGTTTGCTGGACGACTATAAATCTGCTTATGTGTTATATTGAAATCTGGCAACAGCACTCACCCTACCACTGCTGGCCAATTTCACTCACTTCCATTTCATGCAAGCTAATAGAGCACATCATATACTCTCATTCTCAGGTATTGAGCCACCTCAGTCACAGTAACTTAGTTCCAACACCTAGCATAGATTCTGAAAAAAAGAAAGAAAAAAGAGATCATACCAGACAAAGCTCTACAAGCACTTGCAACAAATTTTCACACAGCTCTACATGTGTCCATCTTACATCGATCCCATTTTCGTGGATACTTCAGGGGCCTGCAATAATGCTGCTTATAACCAATATATGTTACGAATTAAAAAACTTCACTGTATTCAGTTAGCATTACATTGCTGTTAAACTGTAGTAAAAGCTCATTTGAATTTCATGGACACACTTGCCAAGTTCAAATAAAAGTGAACTTTTCAATAAGTAAAGTTTACCTAATGAAAGGAGTGGAAGCACCTCTCAAACTGCCACCCTTCATTTACAAAGGGAACTTGTGGTTGCTTTTTCTGTTTCTCAAAAACCAATTGACCACAGCTTGAGCTATTTGGTTAGTGCACCTGTGACAGACAGTCATAAAGTTCAGACTTGAATGTGCAACTCCCATCCAGCCGACTCCACGTATTTATGTGAGGGAAGTCTTTGCAGCATAGTAGTCAAAGTTCTTGTCTTTCTTCTTTTTCATCTTATCTTGCATGTGAGATAGCTATGTTGGACAGTGAGCAATCTTTATTTCATATCGGTGCAAAGCGTGCTTTTTAGCGTTGCACTTGCTGACTGGTGTAATGTGAGACTCGCACTTGAGAACATCATCAACTGCTTAAAGAGCATATTGCACTGTTGCCACTGCACTGTTGCCTATTAACGCGAGTTCACCTAACACACCTGTGTTCATTTGTCACCATCCTATGGTGAATATCAATTTTGTTTACTTATGTACAGACAAAGCGATTATAACAATTTAATGTCATCACTGTAAGTACATTAAGTCTCCGAGCAAAATTGCGCTTTTACTCATGCTGCAAGTTGTTGGAAAATAAGCTAATGTCCCATAAAGTGTGAATGGCGATGCCACTTGCAGCAGCGCGCAAGTGTTCGTGTTCATAGCAAAGCTATTGGTGCTATTGCAACGGGCAGTGGTAATTAAACTTACAATAAGCTGCATCCGTCAACTGGTGGCATCTGCGATATTTTGTGCTCACCGCGTGGTGGCACCACATTCCAAATGATTGCAGTTTTCTTTTTCTTAAAGACAGCCAAAGGGATATCTTGGTGTAAGCTCGGAGCAAATTAAGCAACTTCACAGATTTCACAAATCATACTTCACCTTTTCTCTTGCTCGCTCAACTGTTGCAACTAGACATGAGAAAAATGCTGAAGAGCTGCCAAGCATGGGACATAGGCGCATGCGTGCCTCCCTGCATGTGGCGGTAGACTGTCAATGCCAATGCATCCAACCAGCTAGAAAAACTAACATACATGTACTATGAGGCGGCCATGCTGTATAGCAACCGTGAAGCAAACCTTCAAGGTTCCTAGGTGATGTCGCTGAGGTGTCTGCTTGTGATGATAGTAATCACAGGGGGATGGTGGCTAGGAAATCACGCAGCCTGTTCTTAGCAGGGAATATGACTGCCAGTGCAAGAGCCAGACGTGACAGACAGCGCATGGTTCAAATGACTCACGTTAGAAGCCAATCTGGGTGTGAATTAATAAGCTCTTTAATACACGGAGTTCTGTGGAGCTTAAGCATGCCACGGCTCTTAGAGTTCAAATTAAGGAAGTGTGAATTAACTAGCTTTTACAGCGTTTAGTTTCTTTTGGTATGCTAATTCACATTTTTAAAAACGGTTGCCCCCCACTTTTCCTTTGTGCAGGGCTCACACCTGTTTCAACAGGCTAGACTTGCCCCCATATTCATCGTTTGATATGCTCCACGAGAAGCTGCTCCTGGCTGTTGAAGAGTCGAGCACATTTGGCATCGAGTGACTCATTCGAGATGATACGGAAGTATTGCCAGAGGTGTCTACCAAACGTCCAAGCATTGTGGCAAAGCACGGCACCCGCACCAAATTTGTCATCGTTCCCTCACGGGAAAGTGCCTGCCACGCCTGCTGCCAATTCCTTGGGAAAGCCATCCAGTCTGATGACAATCCCCTCGCTAGCCTAGCCTCGGTCCTGTGGTGCACGCCGTGAAATTCTTGTTGGCACCATTCCCTTTGTTTTGTGTCTTTTCTTGAACGAAAAGCCAGCTGACAAGGGCAGCATTGACATCCGCGGCCCTTTCGAAGCTTGGCACACCTGACGCATTTACTTGCACAAGTCATCTTGCCGTCATCCACCGCTTCATTGCAGGCCTGGACCTAGGTTGCAAAAGGCCTTAGGCTTCTGTGAAGGCTGTGCCTTAAGTTTGAAAAAGTAGTAGCTGCTTGCAACAGATATTCGAATGCGCAGTATAGTGTCGATGTGTGATCACTGTACAAGATTCTTCTAGTTTGTGCAAGTAAGTTCTAGCAAGCATCGATCTTGGCAGTGCTGCGCCAAAACTTCTTCACTGGGTGCAAGTAATGTGCTCGCAGATTGTTTGCCTCTTCCCCCGCACTCCCTCCCCCCCCCCCCCCCTTTATTTTTCTCTGTTTTGTTTTTTGTTTTACTCCTGAGTGACCTATTGATGCCCAGGAAAGAATCGGCACTTGCCAAGGGATTTGTGGGCTACGCCATTGCGGTGGGCGGGGGTGTCAGGTGGAAGGTACTGCCCAGTCTTGAAGTGCCAGCTTGTGGGAGCACCAGTTGTACATGCTGCCAAGTGAAGCTGCACCTTTGTGAGAACAGCTGCAGCTTATGCACAGAAATGCAGTTTTGCGTGTGTCGTTATCTTACAAGGAACGATGTCCAGTGTCTGCAGTGCTCAGAGCCTCCAGAGGACGATGCTGACCAATTTAGGCGGAATGTATGAATAGATGTGCACAAGATTTTATGTGGAACATCGCACGCACTGCCTCCGAAAGCCATGCCGTGTTCTCGACAATTGTAGTATACCGGTGGCTGTGTTTTTCAATGCCAGCTTGCTGATACAGCAGAGAAGTTCCTGAGGGTGGCACAGTCATTTTTATTATTGAAAAATATGTGTGTCTATGTTTGTGTTAGATTGATCTTATTTAGCGCCAAGAAAGTGTTGGTTTTTATTTATTTATCATACTTCTCAGGGCACCATTGGGTGGAGTGTTGATAATTAACAAACTCTTTTTTTAGTGCATTCTGTTATGCAGCTTATGCACCAATGCTAAGCAAGCTTGCACCGCTTTTTGTATAGTATTGACAAGGTGTTTTAGATTGTTGAGAGCACTCGTTATTTTATACTGCTTACTTTGCTCTTCAGAGAGCTTCACACCTAACCAGTTAACTAATCATTGTTTTAGGCATATATATGGCTATTTTTAATATTATTCTAGTATTTTATGTTGTGCCTGTATTGTAAAATTACAAATTCGCAAACATAACGTTTGGTTGTCCCATCAGTTGCTTGACTCCATGTTTCATTAGTATTATTACTACCATACTGAGTACATTGCAATAGGTTTATTGTAGTATGGTTAGAACTGTTGCTTCTTCTCATTTCAAAAAAATGTAATGTGGATTAAACCATGCTCATCCTTCCCCCTATTTTTTCTTCTTAGGAACACCTTGTTTTCTTCTCAGATGATGCCATTTGTCCAAATGTATTTGCAATCTTTGGCCATGTCCTGTTTCTGTGCCATCAGTTTCTGTTTCGCTTTATCTTTTCTTTTCCAGCGATTAAAGTAGGATCAGCATTATTGTGCTACTCATTCACTTATAGCATTCTGTGGAAAGGCTGCAGTTGTGCTGTTAAAGGACGAATGCACCTACTATTTATTTCTTCTCACGTGAAGGCAAGAAGCAAAACAGAAGAACAAAGTGCACCTTGTTGCGGACCTCTTTGTCCAAGACGAAGTCGACAAGCTTCTCAAAGTGGTTTCAGCAGTTGTGGACATTGCGATACATTATTGCACTGCATGCAAGACCTAAATGGTTAGATGGATATAGATTCTTCGTGGAGCTAGAGAGCTATTTTTGATTGGCTGTTTTGTTTGTAAGGCCTGTTTACTTATCCCGGTGAACTGGCCAGTCTCAAAGAGTTGTCGTGCCATGACTGATGTGTGTATTAGTCGAGTGTTGTGTGTTTAGTGACCTCTCATGTGCAACAAAGTGTCACAAGCCTGCTGCATGTTATGCTGCCCGGTGTTATATCCTACTATTGGCTCCATTAAATACTTTGACAGGAATGGTTGGGGCTCATGTAGCATGTGTTATGAGAAGTACATGTCAGTTCTTTGTGTCATGGTAAGCAGATGCGGTGCCACTAAGGACAAAAAATACAGCTAAGTTAGAGAACTTGCTTGCATGTGTAAGTGGGTACTGTCCAAAATGGCACCAGCATTGCCATATTAAAGTTAAACCATGTTCTTATAAGCTTGTGGTAATCACAATGGAGTAGCAATGCATATGTAAGTGTAATTCAGCTATTCTTGAGCCATGCATTTTTGTTCTGCATTTGTATACTACTACTGCATTGTCAGTATTACACTACATTTGGTTGCCACATCTTATATTGGAATGTAGCACTTGAAAATTGTGCAAGACATACTATCAGTGGCAATGCTTTGGCTACATCGATTCCTCGGAGATCTTTTAAAAATGCGATTTCCTGCCCGGTGTGTGCTGTAAGCGTATGGTATTTCCTATGTTCTTGCTTCTTCTCTGCGCATGCATTGTTTGATCAGCATTTATGTACCAGAAGCTGAATGTATTGGTTATTGTCATGTTGTCTTACCTGCACACAAATATACTATGTGAGATGAGCCGCTAGTTCATTTCATTGGATTTCATTGGCATGGGTCCATGTCCGTGCACTGCTCTACTTGTCCTGCCATACGGAAGTAAGCCAGATTGTGACTGGGCTGTCCCTGCATCATGTTGCTATATGGCCTCCAGTGCCTCTCGAACTTGGCAGGCAACATACTGGCATTCCTAATTGCATTGTTTGAATGAGCTGTATGTTGGGCCCAGTGGAGGTTCATGTTGTGTAAATTCGTACACTAGCTGCTCCTGTATATGAACCTTAATGAGTTGGATGAGTGAGAAGGTGTGACCTCATAGGTTGGATGAGTAATGAGTGCGTGTGTTTTTGTGTGTGTAGTGCTGTGTCGTGATCATGCTTTCCTCATGCATTCCGGTGCGTTGCGCTTGAGAGAAAGTTGAGTGTACAAAGTGAAAATGAAAAATGCGAGAAGGGGGCACTTGGCTGACTCTGCACGCTCTTGTGTGGGTGGTGGCTTTTAATTTTGTTTGCTTTTGTACAGCTGCTTGCAGTGGCTTTTGTGCACTGCCTAAAACACGGCACGGTGATATAGATCGCGTACCCCTCTCAACATTGCAAGCAAAACAAAAAAGAAATTCAGAGAGGTGCGCTGGCTTTGTCCGCCAGTGGCGCTTGCTGCGACTATTTTGGTATATGCTATACGGCGGGAAGTGCGCAGGTGTGTATGCCCACTGTTTCGGTGTTGCAGCAGGCGCCCTTTCGTGCCTGACACCGTTGGCTTGCCTGTGAGTCGTCAGGTTTTGCCTGCACAACACACATGCGCGCTTCCCTTGTGTTTTCTATGAACTCCCCGTCCCGATTTTTCCTCATCCGAGTCCCTCCGCTACTGCTGCTGCCGCCGCTGCCACATGGTGCCCGCTTCGCGCGGTCATGTGCGTACTTGTACAGTATGTATATGTAAACGAGAACACTCGACGCAGCGCTCCTGTGTATTATAGAGCAATAAAAAAATTACTTCCGCTCCGATTCCAAGACGTCTCGTTTTTTGCCTGGTTTGTTTGTTTTGGGCCTTTGCATCCTGACACATCGAGGAGTGATGAAATTGTCTCGGCGCTCTAGCAGTGCAAATACTGCGCGCGGAGCCATCTGTAATACCGGCTCGCCCAGCCTTTGCACCCGCTGCATATCATACCTGCAAGATACAGCGCTGCGATGTACAGCCGCCACAGCCGCGGCCGGCCGGCTCCCACCATGCCTACATTGTGTGAATGCTTCGAGGCTTGTAGTGAAGACCGCAACGTTTGTCAAGCGTCCGCCTCCGATGCAGGAGGCACTGGGTTGGATTTCCATGTCTCCTATCGCCACTTTTCTAATCTCCGCCGGCCTGCCGGTCAATGATGTGTATCAACGAAGGCAGTCTCTCCTTTCCACACACTAGCGGCGAACACTGAATGGAGATTCCATCTCGCTTTTCAGAGCCTTTCAACAGCGAAGCTGTTAGTCAAATTGGAAAAACGTCCGTTCCCCGCAAGGATCGTTGCTTAGCAACCGCCGACGCCAAAGCTGTGCAGCACCTAGCTGGAGTGCCGTCACGTCATGCCGCGCATGCGCCGAAGCGAAGCCGTCGCCGAGACACGCCACACTTATACGAACTGCCGAGAGACGTCGGCAGCCTTGTGTCCACCGAGGTCTTGAGAAGGTTCGTACCACGAGGCTCGACGTGCTGCTTAACGAGACCTGCGGCGACGATCCGATCCAGCCTTCTTGAGCAAGAAAGCCGCAGACGCAAAGAGATGGCAAAATCCGGAGCTCGGTGCGAAACTTTGAGAAGCGTTCGCTTGAGAGGCGTTTCCTGAAGCCTCGGACCACGGCGAAATGCGGGTGTGCCGGAGACCAACCTGGACCAGTCAAGTGCCCGCCAGCTTCGCTAGCCTTGCGCCACTTCACTAGTGCAAGCTTCGATAATTTTCTTCACATCGGTATTAAATTAGGCCGAATTGAAAATTAAGCTTGACGCACATGTCATCGCGCTCTTATGAGGGGGGACACTCGGCACCTGTGCATGCGGAGCTGCGCTGTTGGATAACGGTGTGTGATTACTGCTTTTCAGTCGACGCTTTCACAATGCAAGGATAATGTCCACGTACAGGCTTCAGTTGTTTAAATATAAGGAAAATATTGCGATTTTATGAGTGAGTATATGCAATCGAACCTAGGCATAAAGAGACAAGCTCAATGCAATGTTAAGGAAAATAAAGTAGCTTTTCGGCTGCCTACGTACACGCAAAATGAACGACTCGTGCAACTATATAGGAATGTACAATACACTGGAGCAAATTGCCGAGGCACAGGGAAGAAAGAGCTCAGTACATTCGCCACCACACAATCAGGACGAGACATCCTCAAGCTGGTTGGCGTACAAATTACAGCAATAGACAATTACAGAGAAATTCCGAAAGATCTGCGGGAGGATATCACAGTAATGCCTGTTCCATGAAATGTTCACTCCATTTATAATGTGGGCAGAAGGCAAGCCAGAGCCAAAAGCTCTACAGGAGAAATCTAAAAGTCAGGCTGAAGACTACCTATTCGTCGACTGCCGCTTTCATACCCAGTAGACGGAGCTTTCACAGCAGTCCTGAACGGCAAAGGTGAAGTTGTCAACTCTGCTTCCACATACACCACACAACCGGAAATTGCAGAACAAGCAGCCATCGCGCTGGCACTTTTAGACCCAAAGAGATCTACGATCCACAGCGATTCTAGGCAGGCGTCCGAGCATTCGCAAAAGGCGTCATGTCTAGAGAGGTCTTGACAATTCTCCACGGAAAGGTCGTCAAACCCCACACGATCATCTGGTTCCCTGCTCATATATATGAGAAATCAGCTGTGCTCCCGCGGACCTCAACGAATCTGCCCACAATGCTGCGCGAGGACTCGCCAACCGTGCAGTTACAGGGCAGCATGATGTTGGAAGCTCCAGATTGCAGGGACCAGCTGATGACGTACAACGAGCTAACAGAACATTTCTACTATAGGAAGCAGGGTCTTCCCTCCTCCGCACAGTGGACTAAGCAGAGCTCAGGCCATTACTCTAAGGCTCTTACAAATAAGAACCTACCCGAACCCGCGATTAATCGGCAAAATATATTCGGAGTTCTCTACTCCTACAACATCCGATGAATGCATCGGACGTTGTAGGAGTAGAGAACCCCCATAGATCTTTCACATGCTCTGGCGCTGCTCCGCGTTACACAGCAACAAGGACAACATTGAAGAGCGGTGGGATGCAGCTCTACGCAGTCTCACAGTAGAAGAGCAGCCGTAGGCAGTCCAACGGGCCCGCGAAGCGGCCGAGAGGCTATGCCTTTCTGTCCCAAAGTGGGCGCGGCCCGCTTCGGGCTAGAAATCTAGCGCGACTTAATGGACGTGCCTACTAAAGTTTTTCCATCCATCCGTCCATCCACCCATAAAGAACCACGATTTAACAAAATTCCTCATGTAACAAATCCACCCCCTTCGGACTTTATGCTGCCTGACAACCCCCAGGAGGGTCCTTGCCACCCCCACCCTCGGAAAAAAATTACTCCAGCTGACCAATAACTTCCCGTCCGCACACCCGCGTCTTTCTTTCTTCTTTCTTTCTTTCTTTCTTTCTTTCTTTCTTTCTTTATGGCCCATACCCGCATATCCAAAATGGGTATGTGCCGCACGCGATTGTAATTTCTACCAGAAGAGCATTAAATATACATTAATTACCCTGATGGTTAAATGCCTCTTTAGTATAAAATACATATGTTCTGAGACCATATCTGTCATATACAACTCTTAAGTCCCTTTTACGTTTTGATTCTCTTCAATGCCTTTTCATTCAATTTCGTCGCAACTCGACGACTGAGGAACTGAATCGAAAGTGCTGCGCACGAAAGAAGTTGGTCACTGGCACCGCTAGTAGGGGACACAGAAGCGGTTTAGGCTGATAAGATATTCTTTGGTGACCATGTCCTCCTCAATTTCGCGCCAAAACGAGGACCATACGACGTCACTAACTCCATTCGTTTCTCTCTCTCTCTCTTTCTTTTTTCTTCTCGCTCTTAGCCACATTGGCTCAATCAAACTTTCTGAAACATGCTATGTTGTGTTTAGTTTCTCGCTTTCTTACAACATATTGTATATCATTTTTACCTGTATGTAATTATGTAGGATCTAGCAGGCGACGTCAAAAATCCACGAAGCCACGAGTACTATAGTGTGGACACCTCGAACCATTGTCGCCACCTGTATTTTTTTACGCTTTTTATAGCTTACCAGGCGTGTGTCTCTTCGCAAGTAATCAGTATAGGTACTGCGGAAAGGTGACTTACACGGGAGGATTTGTTGTTAATTTGAGTGTCCCCTTACTAAACTTTCACCTCAGGGCGCAAGTTGTTTCCGAAAGGTAAGAGCGCGCGCTTTAACAAAGTTCCTTCCATGACATTATCTCTCATGCTGCCAGATTTCCTTACTTAAAATTAGTTAAATACCCGGAATCTTCTTTAAATATGTACTGCCTATCCTGGATACTGGAAAATTCCTTCAGATATCCATCGCTGCCCTAATGTGACCGCCTCGATGTTTGACCGCAGAGCTAATACATTGAAGTTTCTATCTTCATTTTCCCCTCAAATGCTCAACTCCTCCCTCTGAAAAGTAACGGCCATCAGCTTAATCGAGTTCCGTAAAGAAGCGTTAAAACCTCTTTAATCCGCTGCATGTCAATATAGCCAAGTAGGTGGCCTTGGTTTAATGTGGTTTCACAATGGCAGTAATGTCACGGACGTCACTGCGTGCGGTCATTTTTCAAAGGAATTCGACTCTGACAATGTGCAATATGTGCTTCCTCTCTCTCTCTCTCTCTCTCTCTCTCTCTCTCTCTCTCTCTCTCTCCTCTCTCTCTCTCTCTCAACTTTCAATCACGCCATCCCCTTTCCGTTGTGCAGGGTACCACACCGGTTGTACCTACACTGGTTAACCTCACTGCCATTTCCTTCAGACTCGTAAAAGCAAATCATGTCTTTCCGAAGCTAGCATCAGTTGTACGTGACTGAACATTACAAAACAATGAAATTCGCTTAGCTGGCCATCGCTTTTTCTTGCAGAACTCTTCGAGTGTTTGGCTGTACACAGCCAAGGTGCGCACTATACGCTCCACATATGACTGCAGCATTGTCCTCTAGGTCAATCACACCTGTCAGCCACACTCGTGCCATACCGGCAAACATTTGCTAGAGCACTCGAGACAGCTTTCTTGATCGTCGAGCATTAGAATTTGCATAGCGCGAGCCGGGCGCTCCCACCGCGGCATGGCTGGTTCCCAGATGGGCACCTCAGCAGCCGGCCTCGGTTGTCAGACGGACATTCGCTCGAGTGGCTCCGACGTCCGACTTCGAACAGCTCTAATAAAACTGCCACACCTTGGCAGCCTCGTCACTCCGTGGACTGACTGGACGTCCGAAGTGAAAGTGTCGGTAAGGGAGAAAAGCACATCGCGTGCGCGGATCGGCGGCCGTAAAGTTAACCGCAACGCCGCAGAGGAACGGCCGATCGCTTTTGTCATAGGCACGTCTGGCGGTATAGAATACTTTCGAATACGGTCGAGTGTATCTCGTCGTCATTCAAGGCAGCATTTCGTTCGGTGGGAAAGGCGATGGACAACGCGCTTGAGGAAAAGAGCGGCAAGGTTTTACAGTTCGTTAAAAGAATGTATACGTACAGCCAATGCTTTCCCTTTCAAAATACGGACGTATATAGTGGACCTGCTGGAACCTCACCTGCGACCTCGCGCGCATACATCTTGTGTGGCAGCAGAATAGAAGAAGGCTGTTGTCCGTCATGCTTTATATACAGTGGCAGAGGCCTGCAGCTTTCTGGTGCCTGTGGGGCGTGTATCAGAACACGGACCTCGTGGACGTCGTCGCACATGGAAGAAGTGTCCGTGGGTTGACTTGAAATTCCTCCCCGAGTCACTGAGAAGCGGTGCTGGAGGACTGTGGAACAGTTTGGCGGACGCGTCGACCTGGCGTCGGTCCGCGACCGCCTACAAGCCCTCCAAACTTTGCCGAGGTTTCGTGACCGCCGTCGTCATTTCCACGTGTCCCCTTCAAGGAGCAGCCATTGCAGTTACATGTTGGAAGTAACCCTCGATCCTGCTTCTCTGGTGCACGCGGCAGGTCGTGCTGTCACACCTTTTGTATAGATTTGAGACCTTGCTTAGCTATTCGCGCTAAATATATGTCAGACAACCGTGAGCACCCTGCGAGAGCGGATGCAGTCGTGACATCTATTCCTTCCGGCTCCCGGTAAGGCCGAAATGTGATTATGGTTTCACGGACTCTTGCAAATCGTCAGAACGCTTGTAAGGACATCGTGCGTTTTGCGTCCCTCCGTTGACGTCCTCCTTTGCTGGACTTAACGCAATAAGTGTTACTCAGTCCTCCAACTGGAAATGAAACAGCGTAGGGAAGACGGAGCGCGCGAGAAAGAAGGACACAAACCACATAAGACGCTCAGTCCGCGTGCTGGTTGATGTGCTACTCCGCGATATCGAAATTTTCACTAAAGAACGGAGTTTGCACAAAAAGGGCTACATGCATGATGAGGGAGGAACCTGAAAATTAGATTGATCAGCTTCGAAGCGGGTACTAGTTTGAGTGCGGGAATGCCGCATGGAGTGTGTATGCCCCGAGACGCATGGCCTTGGATGACGTTTATTAAATGCCACGGTCTATCTAGCCGCTTACGTATCCGCGCTGTCCAGGTCGTCTCGCTTACTTGGTACATACAAAGATTGGGATGGTAGGGTACCAATGTGTGAAGAACGTGAATTACTGATCTATCTAGTCATGACTAAAATGATGTACTCGTCACATACGCCACGGTTAACGATAATACGATCACGTGTGGCCGCAGCGCTCGGCCCTAGCTGGCTATGCGGGTATGCGCCACAGGTGATTTACTGCTAACATTGAAGCCTATGCTAATCAATGTCCGATCAAAATGGACTCAAGATTTCATGAGAACTGGGCTTGCGTGGGTTAAACAAGAGGAAGACACACCGTTTGTTGTTGCTTGTGACTGAAATGTGTAACCGAGCAAGCGCACGGACACAGGCAAGCGCCACGCGTTAGAGGAGCAGTAATCGAACCCGGGACACCGAGATACCAAGCAAGCAACCACTGGTCCACGGTTGCTCTTAATTCCCACGCTTTGCATATGGTAAATATACCTATCGCATCAGCAGTTGTGGTGATGGTGCTTGTGCTCCGTTTGCGCGCAGACGTTGATCTTACTTGTAACACTAGGCTGAATGCCGAACAGTTCGCCACAGACAAATTTCTCGCTGATTGCTTCGCATGGCGTCGATTGCCAGGATGAGTGGGATGCAACGAATCTATTTTTTTTTTTTTTTGTACGGAAGACAAAGGGTATATACGCGGGATGTAGTAGATTGTTCCTACCCGCGCAAGGCACAACAACGCGTTTATATTCGGCGAGGCAGGAGCTATAGACAAGATTGTTAATTCTTGAAGTGCTGCCATTACGGGCTGCACATGAGATGATCATAAGCACTACTTTAGCGCGTGATAGTCCTTGGCATATACATGAAGTTCTGACACTGATGTGGTTATTGGTCATTATCGTTATGTTCGCAGGGTGCGTGCGATCCCCCTTCCCCCCAGTGAGAATTGTAACGGAACAGTAACAACGGCAGGAAAGACTTCATCAATTTGTCACCTGCACGGCGATCCGAATATCGCCCGTGTATACACGTGTTGGTGCATATGCAGAATCTCATTGGTGCAGATGCATGCGTGCAGATGCAAGTTGCGGGATAGCATATACGCGCAAGCACAGATTGTGCAGGAATCGGTTGCGCGAAAGCTTTTGACCCTCCGAAAGTCTAGAAGTATAGGTATATATCGCTCGGTCTGTACCACTGCCATACATGGCTGACTAATTGTCTGCTGAGTACATAGATGATGAACGTTCTCGCCGGAGTGTATATACGCCATTAAGGCGCATTATTCAATCACGATCATAAACTGAAAATATCTTTCTTTCTTTTTTTTTTTTGTAAATGTGGTGTCATTCGCTTAAACGTTGACAATCGTCGACGGCGGTTTAGGTTTACGAGTTGAACGTTCAGAGCGGGAAACTTAGCCTTGGCTAAGTCGATGCATGTGTACTCGATCGTCTTCACGTATATCCCGCGCAGGCGGATGGTTGCCGTTCCGGGCGGCTGTACGCGTGTACAGCGTCTGTGCGAAACGCACCCGAATAAGTGCGCCCCACCCGCAGTGCAAACACGCGAAGGGGATTAACCGAAGGGGGCACCCCTTGCGAGGCACATGCGCAGGGGTTCGTATATATGTACAGTCCACTCGCGCTGCAATTTTGCTTCGCTCGCATTCGCACTCGCAGGTGTGGCAAAGCCAAACGCTCTCTCTAATCCTGAGAGGCCGGAGCGAATGCTTGCGCGGTGAAACCTCAAAGACTCACAGTGGGCGTATACATTGCTGCGCAAGAAGCTGTGTCAATAAATCTTTTTTTTTCCTCTCGCATATGTCCGCTGAGCGCGTGTCAACGAACTTTCCGAGAGGAGTGTCGCGAGCTCGCGCTGTGTACTGAAGATTTCTGTAGCACGCCGGGTATCGTCAGCACCTACATAAGCTGTCCGTATCTCAACGAACGCGCACCGGTACACTTTTCGAGCCAATGAAGGTGTGTCCGTGGAGTGTTCGCACAAAGTCCACTCACGCAACAAGCCTTCCGTAAGAGCCAAGGAAAGGAGCGTAAACAGCGCTTTGCTGTGTCCCCTTGGTTTGAATGTACACACATTCACTCAGTAATACAGACTACGGTAATACATAATTATTCGTGCGTAAGTCGTGGTGTCTAGGCTGTGTCAGGCTGCATGCCATCGCAGTCGTACGGTGGTTACGGTGCTCGGCAGCTGTCCCGAAAGACGCGGGTTCGATCCCAGCGGCGGCAGTCGCATTTCAGTGGAGGCGATATGCTGGAGGCCCGCGTACTAAGCGATAGGGGACATCTTTTACCTCAGACATCCGCTACGTACACTGGGAGAAAAACACGACTCGACGCTATGGCCCAAGTAACAGCCAGCAACCAATGCTGCAGGTTGCTCTGCCCTGGAGTCTCAGGGTGGACATTTTCTCCACCCAATGAAGACTACGAAAAAAGGACTTAGGGGTACCAAGACCCTCCCAGATTGCCCCAGCTCCCTAGTATATTATTATATCATAGTGTCCTAATTATTGGTCACTTCCATATACAGTGAATGCATTGTATATGCTACACACGATGTTCTGTATGCATCCACAAAAGTGACGACAATAAGAAATCGTAGACACCGTGTGCCTACAATTCCTAGTTGGGGTGTTCCTATACATACCTGGAAACCAGTATTCCTTCGCCTTTTATCGGTTTTATTTGGTGCTTCCGGCGTGCTCGCATTTCCGTTGTGTTCATGCGCTTGTTTCGCTTAATTATTCAACGTATACAAGGGAACAGCTAGAATATTCACATGGCGCCGCCAGACACCGGCCAATTCGTGATCCCATGCATAAAGCCCCTATACTTGCCAGTTAGACATAAGCAAAAAAAGTGAAACTTTCTATCGTCCTGACCGCACAGCAATGTGACGATGTCTGTGACGTCATTACGTACCCCTTACGGATGCGTGCTGCGAGTCTGTCAATCAAGGCCTCGTGTACGAACTGGACGATGTCCAAAATGGCACAACTTGCTACGTACACGGGCACAACCTTGCTAAGTAACCAGTGGGACAACAGATCGGCAAAAACTGACAGACTTTGTGGTCATTCCGTATAAACACAAGTTGGCGCAAGGGCGTAAGAATGTTTGGAAAAGGTACGGTGTCAACGTTGTGTTTTCCGCCAAGAAATAGACTTAGCAAGTCAGGCTTTCGACAGCAAAAACAAATGTGGTACGTATGTACAGTTTTGATTCCCAATGCGAACTGCGCGACTTTCAGCTCTGCACCGACTGTTTCGAAGAGCACGAAAAAAAAAAAAAAAAGAGGAACAGAATGACAAAGAAGAAAACGCATTGCGCCGCTGCTGTTGGAAATGCGGCCATCGCGGCCTCGGTGAGTGTCACACGCAGTTTAGTATACGCTGTGCTAGTTATACCAGGAGAGAGGAAAAGCCAAAGGGCGTGCCCTGCTGCACAGCGTGCGCGCGTTTCGCACGCGTGCACGCACGTCCATCCACGTCCTCGTCGCCGGGCACGCAAGTATTCACACCCTCGCCGTCTGAGACCCTTGGTCTACTCTCTGGCGTCCTTGAACTCGCCGTAATCGACTGGTTCAGGAGTTTCCTGCCGCATGGCACCAAGGCACGACGACTATACGGTAGTAAAGGCGCACTCTTGATGATCCTGCCGCGAACGCACTCGTGTCACGGCCCGGACGCAAGCACGCACGGCGCCGACAGCTGTATCGCCCTGCGACGTTTTACTTTGCGCCATTGCACTACGTGCAGTTGCGGGAGTGGCTGCGGCAGGCTCGTGCAGCCCAGCGTGCAGCGTCCATTCCGTGGGATTGATTGAACACGCTACGCGGAGAGCCGGTGCGAGTTATGCGCGCGCGCGAGCGGATGAACTGCTTTGCCTGCTTCGCTCAAGGCGAGGCACGTGTATGCACATATCGCCCACGCACGCCTCGCCCGGTGACGGCGGCTTGCCTGTCTGATCGCTCTGCGCTGCGTGACGAAGCGGATGTGGCGAGCATTCGTATGTGGAGTCGTATAAAGATTGAGGGAAACTATCTGCGAGTGGCAAACGAAACAAACCTGCGTTTCCTTGCATTCATCAAGTGCATGGCGCAGCTGCTGTGGAAATTTTAATGCGATATACGTAGAAAAATGAAGAATGAATAAAGCTCTCCTTTTTCTTTTTAGCGTTTCCTACAACAACAGCCGCCAAAGATTTTTTTTTGAGTGTGACCTTTTTGGCTACCTTGTAAAAGGGTATGAGTAAAATGGTCAAAGAGACTAAAAGCATCGTAAAAATAAATATCATAAAAGATGCGTACGTGCAAGCGTTGAGTCGCAGGGAATATATATTTTACTAGCATTGGCAGCAAAGTAAGCCTTAAACATGACATGGCCACATGTAAATTACAGGTGTAGCAGCTTGGGCTAGTTGGTTTGCGTTCATGTCACGCTACGCTATACATCCGCTGCGCAGTAGGCGTCGTCTACTCTATTCCACTGACATTTTAACGCGATTGCGTTAGAGAGCTCGTTCCGCAGAAATACCGCCGTCGGTGTCGGTGTCTCCACGCGTCTCTTGTGAGCGAAAAATCGTCCGTGAGCGAAAAATAACAGCTCCAAAAGTGGACAACTATGTCCATCTAGCGGAAGACATATCAAGCAATGTCGCGACTACCATGGCCTCCTAGACGGCGAGCGCGCCCGCTATCTCGGAGGCCATGCGACTACAGCAGAGCCTATATGCGGTCTCGTCGGATGCTCTGCATCCACTTTTTTAGCATTTCATTCTCACGACACCATTAAAGAAGTGAAATACTGCAGTTGCCATTTCACCGACCATAAGGCGATGCTTGTTGCGGTTGGCCGGAAGAGGTCTCCAGAAGAACAAATCGAACAGCTGCCAGATAGTTAACGCACGAAGGACGACATATGATGATTTGTGGGGTTTAACGTCCCAAAACCAGTTCTGATTATGAGAGACGCCGTAGTGGAGATCTCCGGAAATTTAGACCACCTGGGGTTCTTTAACGTGCACTGACATCGCACAGCACACGGGCCTCAACATTTCGCCTCCATCGAAATGCAGCCGCCGCGGCCGGGATTCGATCCCGCGACCATTTACGTGACCATTTACGAATAAAAGCGTCACGCCTACGCGCAGTTCATAATACAGGACCATGTGACCGCATCACTGTACAAAATTTTCATGAAGTTGATATAAAAGTGCTGTTAAATAGATCGAAAACCTCTACCATTATTATAGATACGTCGCGCGCGCGCGTGTCTGTGTCTGTGCGTGTGTGTGTAACAACACACATTCATAAGTATGCACTGAGTGGTTGAAGTGCACACTAGTGGCCGGATTTCGCTATCGCGTTCAACTCTTAAAGGCGAAGCTTAAGGGTCCCCCAATTTTTGAAAGGCCTATGTAGTCTAGACTGGCAGGTGCGTTAACGACCGCCTGCGCGAGCACCGAAATAACGTGCACAACGTGGTGCAAGGGCACCTTGGCATTCATTGCCGGGACTTTGATCAGTGTGCGATAGTGGCGAGGAATTGGTCTCAGCTAACCCGCGACATAATGGAAGCGGAAATGATACATAAATTAGGCGACAACTGCGTAAGCACCCCATCCGTTGCACTATCATGGTTTGAGAGTGATTACCTGGCCGGGCTGAAGGGCAATCGCGAACACATGTCAAATGTGATTTGACTGGCAGTACATCGATTAGGCTTGTTTTTTTTTTCTTTGTATGTATATATCTTCCCACTCTGCAAAATAAAGATCAGTTGGAAGTCAGCCCTCTTTCTTCTCTGTCGCATTTTTTTCCTATGTTCGCGCGCTGTGAAACTCGCCATCATGGCCACATGTATTGACCTGCAGAAGGGGTAAACTGAGAGAAAAATTCGAGAAAATTATTCTGCGTAACGACCCACCGATACTGTAGAATGAATATTAATTTCAAACACGTTAGACTGGGTAAGTGTATTTTTGGAGAATATCACTTACACAAGTGAAATAGAGTGATAGCTACAGGCTGGCCACAACCAAGGTTTTCCCGTTGAACGATTAGCGTGGCTACGCGAGCGTTACGTCGAGGTAGAAAGAAATAGCAGCTATATGAGTCGTAAAAAAAATCAAATTATTGGAAGGGTCGCGAGTACTTTTGCCGGTAGTGGCCTCTACGTAGAAAGGCGCATTTGTTTGTTTGTTGTTGTTTTGTGGGGTTTAACGTCCCAAAACCAGCTCTAATTATGAGAGACGCCGTAGTGGATGGCTCCGGAAATTTCGACCACCTGGGGTTCTTTAACGTGCACTGACATCGCACAGCACACGGGCCTCAACATTTCGCCTCCATCGAAATGCAGCCGCCACAGCCAGGATTCTATCGATCCCGCGACCCTCGGACCAGCAGCCGAGTACCGTAGCCACTAGACCACCGTGGCGGGGCAAAAAGGCGCATTTGATGGCCCTTTTAAAGTGTACTACACGCCCTTTAGTATACCGGGTGTTCAAAGTTAAGCTTTATGATTTTTTTAAAATTAGGCGCTCGAAGGCACGTGAGTACCACTTGTGCAAATAACTTAAGCGGCCAGGGGGACAGAAAGTTAGATGATAATTATCGCTGTCAGCAGCCCAATTAACTAAAATTTAATAATTAACTTTTTACTGGCTGCGGTAAGTTGGCATGTTTATATTGAAAAAATGTAGGCAGTGGTGTTCGTACACAGTTTCGGTTGGAATATTTTTTCTGGCACGCCTGTGCTCCGAGATATCCGGCTCTAAAGTTTAATTGTCTTTCGCATGATTACGCATGCAAGAGGGTGAGGGTCCGCGCAAAGCTCCTCCCTAAAGTGACGCATCTGTTGTGTGCGCTGTTTAGTGTGTGAAGAGGGTGGAAGCGTAGGCATAGGTGATAACAGTTACCCTTGCCCTCTCGGCCGTCGAAATCAAAAATCGAAGAACCCTTGCAACCAGTGTCGTAACACGCAACTGCAGAGCCTCTAACGATAGTGGCAGATACCATGCCGAGATAATGGTGCGAGCGGACAATCTGGATGCCAGTGCGCGTGCGTAATAATGACTAGAGAAGCGTGCGTGGTCGTTGCCTGGGCTACGCGAATAGCGTGACTGCTGATGTCCGAGTACTGTAACTTTTATTGAAATCAAGAGCAACAACTCCACCAATAATAACTGAAACAGTTTATCCTTGCTAACGCATATTTCCTGCTGCTACATAAGCTTATTTCGGTCATGCACAAATCTCATCGAAACTCTTCACCTCTCAAGACGTCAATGCCCCAAAAAGTGTTCAAAATGCCTGCCTTCGGCAGCAACGCAAAGCATGAACCGCTCTCGCGTCGACTCGATGACTCGGCGCACTACTTCTGCAGAAATACTCGCACAGGCAGATGTTATTCTGTCCTTCATGTCATTAACATCGCTGGGCTCTGTTACGTAAACTCGATCTTTAACGTAGCCCCAAAGGAAAAAGTCGAGCGGAGAAAAGTCAGGAGATGTTGGTGGCCAAAACATCGCTCCTGCGCGCCCAATCTACTGTTGTGGAAAACGTCTGTCCAACCAGTTCTTCGCCCTGGTAGAAAAATGTGGTGGTGCTCCATCGCGCTGAAACCATACTTGGCGCAGGTCATACAGGGAAAGACTGCAGACAAGGTCATCAATGACAACACCTAATATTTCTTCTGTGTACATCTTTCCGTTCAAGTTGTCCTCAAAAAAGTAAGGTCCGGTGATCCTGTCCCCGAGTATGCCGCAGCACACATTCACACTCCAGCGAACTTGATGCTTGTGCTGCCTCAGCCAGTGTGGGTTTTCTTGTGCCCAATAATGGGTGTTGTGAAGATTAACACTTCCATTTCGGCAAAACCGAGCTTCATCAGTCCAAATTATTCTGTGCAAAAAGTCATTTTCTTGATCAGGTCCTGATGAAGGTAAACGTGATATGGATGGAACTCGTGCTTTCTTAGAACATTTGTGACTGCTCCGACGCTGCGACCGCACTTATCGGCAATCTGTCGGATGCTTAGCTCTGGCATCGAGGTTACGCACGCGACAACGTCGATTTCAAAGTCTTCATCGACGATTGCCTTCGTGGTCCGTCTTGGAAGGTGGACAGAGCCTGTTGTGCAAAAGCGTCGAAATAGGTTTATGAAAGTGGGCCTTGTTGGAAGGGGACGGTGTGGGTGGCGAGACGCGTAAAGCTCCATTGCTAACGAAGCGTTGCCATTCATTTCAGCCATTGCAGGCACCACGTCTACTTTTTCTTTGGCAGAATACCTCACGCCAGAAGCAGCCATATTAGCTTGAAAGGACTGCACGTGGATTTCCTTGGTAGACCTTGAATGCAGAGACGCTGTACTACAGGAGGCACCCTAGTACAGGACGGTCAAGCTAACGCGTTCACAAGAAGATGTCTCCGTGTGATCTAAAGTCACGAAAAAACGTCGCGAAAAATGGTCTCCTGTTATCGCGTTCATCAGGATCACGCGTAAGGCTCATGGCGCACCGCGCTGTCACATTTTGATTTCGCCGGCCGAGAGGGCAAGGGTAACTGTTATCACCTATGCCTACGCTTCCACCCTCTTCACACACTAAACAGCGCACACAACAGATGCGTCACTTTAGGGAGGAGCTTTGCGCGGACCCTCACCCTCTTGCATGCGTAATCATGCGAAAGAGAATTAAACTTTGGAGCTGGATATCTCGGAGCACAGGCGTGCTAGAAAAAATCTTCCAACTGAAACTGTGTACAAACACCACTGCCTACATTTTTTCAATATAAACATGCCAACTTACCGCAGCCAGTAAAAAGTTAATTATTAAATTTTAGTTAATTGGGCTGCTGACAGCAATAATTATCATCTAACCTTCTGTCCCCCTGGCCTCTTAACTTATTTGCACAAGTGGTTCTCATGTACCTTCGAGCGCCTAATTTTAAAAAAATCATAAAGCTTAACTTTGAACACCTGGTATAACAGCACCACTCTATGAACTCCCTTTTTAAAAGGACACTTAAGTGAAAAACTATTTTTCTTACTAGGTTAGCTTTTCACAATATACCAAAAAAGCACCAACCTTGCAGAAAGGAACCGAAGATACGGCACGAAACTAAGATACGGGAGGCGGCGCTGCTTTGAAGTTAAAGCACTATAGTACTCGTTACGTCACAGATATTTGACGGCGTCTGCTAAGGCCCACATAACTATTTATCGGTAAGAAAGACGTAAATTGGCCGAAGTTCTGGCACGAAGGCCGAACTTCGCCGAAGGCCGGAGTTCTGGCGCAAATTTTCAAAACGAAAATCTTAATTGACATTTACGAGGTCTGTTAGAAAAGTATCCGACCTTATTATTAATATTTTTGCGAACACCTGATGGATATGAAACAAGCGCGGTTGCATCAGCCGACCTTGAACCTTGGTGCGCATGCGTGTTTTTTCCTGCCTGCCGATAACGTCAGTCACTGCAGGACGCAGCGTTTGAGTTAGGTAGTGCGCACTGCTCTCTTCGTTTTTTTTTTTTTTTTTTCGTTGGTATTTTGTCCCTTGTCCCCCCCCCCCCCCCCTATTAATACTGAACATAAAAGAGCGAAATTAACGACAATCTAGTTGTCGAAACATAAGTTATCGTTCTAAACCACCTCACCTTTAGCGTCCCTATAGACAGCGTGGCAGTTCTATGGCATGAGTGTCACATCTAGGGCCTGTCACTCAGGAGAGAAGATCGGACCCTCTCTCGCCCTCTGCCCACTGATACGTAATAGTTCTTATGCGAAGGTCTGTGTGACGTAATGCGTAGAAAAGGTTAGTTCGATCCCCGAATCAGCGGGTACACCTTTTTGACTCCCTCGCCAGTTATGTCACGATTTACGATAAAAGAGCAGCTTCGTTTTTCCGTTGGTATTTATGGCGTGAAACAGGTTCTCTCTCTCTCGTTTTTTTTCTTCCGTCTAGTGTCCCTGTTCGCACGACTTGTAATGCGAATATCCACCATTCTACTCCACGGTCAGCGGTCATCTTGTCTCACCCCCTTCATTTTCCTCTTCGACGCAAATTCACACTGGCAGCAGGCCTCGCGCAGAGAACTAAACATAAGCGTCAGCCACCATAATTAATTTGAATTTAACCGGCAGAACGACGACAAAATTGAGCCGTCGCGAACACTTAGAACGCATGCTATAGCCGCGCAAGATTCCAGCCGAGACGCTAGCGCGTAAGACCATTAGGATTGGGAAAGCTAGTAATCGAATATCGCGGTGTTTAATTTACCCAGGGCTTTTACGATAAAGCGGAATCTTTCATCGCCGGTGAGATAAACGAAATGAGTTCAGCATTGTTCTCTAACTTGGGTGTGTACGGAAGGAGATAAGTTTTGTTGTGTTCTCAATGGCTCAAGAAGGCTAACTTGAGGTACCTTCAGCACGATGCGACTTGTGATGATGATGATGATGATGATGATGTTTTTACATAAATGGCGCGTACCCACATCGGGGGATTGGCCAATGCCTGACAATCTTAGTTTAATAATGTATTTCGCGTATACCACTTCATGAAGGAAAAGAAAATTAAAGAAAAAGGAAACGAACTTAGATAAAAAGAAGAAAATAAAAGAAAAATTGCATAGACAGATTGTGAATTTGTACTATCAAAACAGAGAGAGAGAAGGAGCTTATGCTTCTTTTCATTTTTTTCCTTTGTTTCAGACACAACCATCATAACCCTAAAAGCTTTATTGTGTAAATAACTACAAATAACTGCAAACGTATCCGTTTTGATGTTTGAATAAAACTGTACACTGTATCAAAGATGTCCTTATGGCTGAAGCCCAATATCGAGGCAGTCGTTTCCTTCTTCTTTTGCTCAATGTAGCATCGTAGGGCACTCAAGTAGCAAGATACTGCATGCAACAGCAAGAAGGCAGCCACCCTGTTTTGAAAGTAACATCGAAAACGCAAGCCAAGGGGCACGATGTGCAAGATAATCCCCCTCCTTTCTGCCTCTTTTCAGAGGCAGCAGATCTATTGCGCAAGCAAACGCCGACGTGTTCCGAAACGCGTCTGTACGTTTGTAGCAAGCACCTGTAGAGGCTGCTTCGCCACATGAAGACGCATTGTGTGGCAAAGCCATTCTTCTCGAATATATTTTGTTTTGCGCAACAGGTGATAACTACAGCTATTGTTTAGGTACGCACTCTAAGATGTTGCTATGACATCGATTATAAATATGGAGCCTTAGTAAAAACGAGAACCTCCTGCATGTGTAAATGTTGACATTGACACGCTTACTTATGTGTCTGCGCGTTCATACTCGGCACCTGTAGAAGTTGCTTTTCCACATGAAGAGTGTTTGTGTGGGAAAGCTAGACCTGCTTGTAGATTACGTTTTCTTTTCATTTTCTTTCTTTTTTCTTAATTGCGTGAGCGTGTCCGTCGGCATGAAACCACGCCACACATAACTGTGTAAACTCGTTTCTGTCGTGAAGCCCAGGATGAAATCGTGTGAACCGTGTCTCCACCTCTGTAGGTCTGGTGACCTGCTGTGATGATGTCCTACACGCCGCAGGTGGCGTCGACGAGCCGTATGTAGCCCGCGGCATGTCCGTAACCGATGGTGTTAGTCAACTTCCCGCCCTGGTGAAGGACAAAACGGGCAGCTCGAAGTGCGTTCATTGTAGCCCCACTTTGTGTGGATTGACGTCGAGACAGAGATAAATCTGTTACGTGAGAAAAGCTGGATTCTCGGCCTCAATTAAAATTCTGACGTGCTACTCACCGTCGGGGGAAGGGGGAAAGGTGTACAAAGAGAGAGAAATGCAAAATACGTTTATCACGAGGGTGAAGGTGGTGGTGGAAAATCTTGCACGCCCCAAGATCCATCGAAGTCTTTTGTTCAGTCCGCTGCCGTGCAAAAAGATTAGCGCAGCTTGCACTAGTTGTGCAAGGCTAGAAGCAACAGCCAAGCAGTGTTCGGCCTAGCTTCTTCTGATGAGCTTAGATTAATCTAGAAAACGCGTTGTTTTGGGGGTAAGACGCCATGTGACTACTTTTGAGTGATTTTGCATAGTTTCTACCACGTGACTAGCTGTTACGTGATATTACGTAGTTTCTATAACGTGAATAGCCGTTACGTGGTGATATAAAGCAGCATCTGAGCTAGGCGAGGCGAGGTGCAGCTGCGGCAGGTGTTGCTGTAGTAGTAGTAACAAGCTTTATTTTGTGCAAGATGGGGTTTAAGGAGGAGGGGAGTGAGAGAGCCCGTCTTCTTCCCCATCCGGTGGCCAGACCATGTGCTCTGGCGGCATCCTCGGATTTCTGGGCGATCCGGAGTTGGGTGTCCGAGTCTGTGCTGAACAGTACGGTCTCCCACTGCTGTTTTTGTGGCAGGTGTTTCTTCCAATGTGTTTCTTTATCTGTCTCTCTCTTCGTTCTCTGTGTTTCTTTCTCTCTCTATACGCAAATGCAGCCGCGGCTGCGGAGATCACACCCGCAAATTCGAGCGACGCTCGAAGTTTTCTGCACCTCACACTGCCACCGGGATAGGTTCATATTTTTGCGAACGCCTTCCGGCGATTTGGCGAGTTTAAACAGCTCCGCTGCTAAAATTTTTGAACCTTGAGACTGTCAGGCTGATGACACGGGTCAGGCGAAGGTTCCAGTATAAAATTTAGTTTTGCTCGAGAGGTGATATAGATTCAGCAAATCGTTTAGGTATCCAATTTAGTACACGATCAATATTGTTGCTACGACAACAGTTATTTTATTTATTTATTTATTTATTTATTTATTTATTTATTTATTATTTATTTATTTATTTTACTTTATTTTATTTAGGCATACTGTTGGCCCGGAGGCCGTTACAGGGGCGGGGCACAGCACGGAAAATAATAATAAAAATAAATAACATAATGCACATTATACACAATGCACGCAAATTATACATCAAATACGGTCTTATACATTCATAAAACATGAGGGAACTAGCAGCAGTACAAATACAACAGCAATAAACAGAAACAGTGAACACAGTCTTTTTGTATCTAACATAATGTACAAAATTTTGTTTAGGACATGATTTGCTTCAGCTTGTTTTCAAATTGCGTTATGGTATCACTTTGTAGAATGGTGGTTGGAAGTCTGTTCCAATCATTTATTGTTAGGTCCTCGCATCGAAGTAGATCGACATTCCCGCTCACCGTCATTACGCTGGCGTCTGACGTACTGCAGCACCCCTCGGGCATTGCAACACGTACGGTGCGCACAGAGTTGTGGAATGCTGACGATGGTTGCAGCACTCACTGCACGGCGGTGTAGCTGTGTGCCAAATGAGGCGTGTCGTAGACGTGGCGTGTGCAAATAATGCGGAAGAGTTATAGGTCGGGAAGTGAGCTTCAAGCGGTGACCGTGACGGCGCTGAAAACACGGGATGGTGAAAGAATGGAAATGCAAAATGTGCAACTCTCGCTTTGTGTGTTTTGTTATTACATGTTGGCCGAGTCGTCATCCTCACGATTTCCAGAAACATCAAGTCACTCACTTTTCTATCTTGCGAGCCTTCAGCTGACAAATGGGGTCAAGTTCAGTCAGCGGAGGGTGCGAATATTTGCAGAAAGGATTTCCGCGACTAGCCATCAGGAAGTTTCGGGAGGCTTTAAATTTCGGGAGGCATTAAAAAGGCTGAAACTTGCTTTGAGCACCCACTTAACAACACCTGTGCCTCTTCACGATCGCTACGCGACCGTATTTGGCCCTGTAATGTACACCATTCGATACGTAGAGAAATCGTGGACATTTTGTTCCGATACTCCTCGCAAAAAACGCTTAAGGTGTGCTCTGCGACACAGAAGAGACCGAATTCGTCTGTAGTATCATTAGCAAACGTCGTTGTCAGTCTTTCTCGTTCATTTCACGCTTCTTTTCATTTTCCTTTCATCCACGTTCCTCTGGAATCATCAGACCTTCTTTTCCTTTGGTGAGCGTTGCATGTAATGCAGAGCTGCAGAAATCTTTTGTTTCGAGATAACGAGCTTCCGTGTCGCCTCGTGTCCATTGTAGCGCGCAACGGTGAGGTTGAAACGGTGCAACGGTGATGAGTGAGCAGTTTTCGTTTCCGTTCTGGTTACACTTGCGCTTCAACGTGCAGTTCGGGGAAATCCCTCCAAATCACTTCCAGGAGTCGCAATCATCCTGCAAGCTTCAACGGTTACACGAAGCATGGTTCTTGCTGTTTACGCAAGGAAGCGTGCGCTTAAAGGAAACGCGTGGACTAGCGGAATTCCGAGCTGCACTTCCTTGGCGTTCCAATTGTTGGCGAAGATCACTGAGCTGCCACAGCTTAGATATAAGGACTACGAGCGCGTCGTCTCCTATTATCATTGTGAGCATCATTCCAGATCCGCCAACCTTGTCATTATACAGGCTGTTTCTTTTGGCTTCTGCGCGTCGCTCGGGTTCCACACACACACACACACACACACACACACACACACACACACACACACACACACACACACACACACACACACACACACACACACGCACACACACACACACACACACACACACACACACACACACACACACACACACGATATAGGGAGAGCACATTGCCAACAGAGGCATCGAGGCTTTCGTATGATCGCGCTCACTTAGCGCTTCATAAAGGAAATAAAGAGAAACGGCGGTCGCACTTAGAGTGTGTGTGTTCCGGGAAAGGGGGGGGGGGGGGGTTGATTTTCGCCCCAGCGCTCATGGGGAGCGACACTCCCCGTCATCATTTCTTTCATCCGCGGGCGCATTTCGAACGCGCGCAACTTCCTCGCCACACAAAGAAAAAGAGAGGAAAGAGAACAGAACGAGCGAGTTTTTTTGTGTGCGCGTCAATAGATGGGAGCCCGGGCGCCGTTGCCTAGCGCTTACTTCTTCCTCTCTGGAACAAAAAAGCGCGGAATCATCAGTCAGCTGGGCGTTCCCGGCTTGCGCGCGCGTCGCGCTGTGAAGAAGACCGACGACGAACGAAGGAGAAAACGGCATCCAGGCAGGGCCGTTTAGCCAACGGCACCCACTACCACCCCCCCCCCCCCTCCCCTCCCTTGCTTAGAGAGAGGAGAAAAAGAATGCCACTTTCGCTGCTGGTGTTGTCGCCGCTTCCGCGCGATATATAACATTTTTTTTTTTTTCAGTGCGCGGTGCGAAAAGTACATGCGCGAACACGCGAACGAGCACGCGCGCGAGTCTATATTTGCAGGTAGCGGCGAGGCGCATTCCGAGCGTAGCGGCTACGCGGTAACCGTGACGATTCTTTCCTGAAAGTCGGATGGATCGCCTCTGTCTGTGTGGCCTGGCTTCGGCTGCTGGCGTCACGTGACCACGGCACACTTGTTGCAGCCGCTGCTGCTCCTGGCATGCTGCTTCCACATATGCGCTTAAGATGCCACCGTTACGAAGCACAGCTTTTCCGCGTGCGGCGAGGCATCTGAACGCTCTTGGAGTGCATTCTGAAAGTCCGTCACTTCCCCCTTTATCAATGTTTGTTTTTTATCCAAAAAAACGAAGAGGACGTGGGCGTGCGAACTGATGGCATTTCAAAATGTTGGAAACTTCCAGAACTGTGGCATGTCTGGCATCTCGAAAAGGTCAGCTGCACGAAAGTGTGACAGGCAGCGCAGATAAGGATAAACTGAACTGAACAATAAAACACTAAAGCCCAATTAATGCATGCAGCGCTTTCGTATGGTAAACCGTCCGTTTGAACTGCTCATCATGCATTTACACTAGCAATACGCGGTTTACAAAACTTTAGATTGCGGATCCTCAGTAATGCCTGTGTTCGTAATTGGTGGTGCGACCTGAACCGTACGGCCATTTAGAGCGGTTACTCAGGCGTCGATCATAGATAACAACGGTAACAATGCCGAAATTTCACCCTTTGGTCACAGTTAGTGCGGCAATACCATTCACCACACAGTCTTAACCGTTCCAATTAAATGCGCACTACGGAGCTCAATACAGCTGGGCTGCATTTCAGCTTCCATGTGGGACTAAAATTTATGCTCAGTTAAGCGCCCGTCGCCAACTGCAGTAAACGTAGGGTTCACCACAGCACTTCCGGATCGCTTTTCTTTGACTTTAATATCCGATGCTCTATGCAATTTAGTAGAGACACATATCCTTCCAACCGGATCTCAACCGTTTGCTTTCCATGCTTAGAGGCTCTCTCTAAATTTCCTGCATTTAAGATCGATCCAAGTCTCCATAACTCACGTTCGGAACTCATGCTTGAAATTTTGCCATTCGCTCACGCTTTGACGCTTGCTAACGAGATGGCTTGACAGGCTTCTGCTGGGCGAATCGATTCCTGCATGAACAAGTGTTCGTTTCGCCGAAAACGACACCGATGAATATCTGTCTGGCGCATTATCGTGACGCGCTTTCCTAGCGTATTAGCCCTGCTTACGGGGATGCGATGCGCTAAAGGAATGACGTCATGCAGTGCGACGTGCCAGTTGTCGCGTCGTAAACGCGGCCGCTGAAAATGCCCCATTAAATTTCAGTCGAGGGGGTTCTTATCCTTCCGTGTCTTTTTGTATTGCCTTTACGTTCTCCTGTTCAGCAACCGCTTTTCTGGTTAGAGCAGCCCCTCGCCGCTTCCGTTCCAGTAGAGGGGCTTTAGTCCCCAACAGGGATTTATACACAAACCCCAACACTCCCTTAGCGCCCCCCTCCCCCCCCCCCCAAAAAAAAGGGTTCTCCAGATAGCCAATAACTTGGTATCGTCATTGGATAACCATTAACTGTTATTGGATATCGATTAGTCATTGGATAACCAATGATTTGGTACTTATCACCTCGTTCCTGTCCGGAACTCATTCGGCGATCGACATGACCCAATTTATGATCAATGATCCATCCCCTGGCAGCAACATATGTTCTATCGAAAGCAGACGTGCCCGCGTTTACAAGAACAGATGTCTCGCCATTTGGCAAATAAATAGCTGAGGACTGCAGGGCTGACAAGCGGAATTGATATGTGAAGTTCACACGCATACACCCTCTTTTTCTCCTTATGACTGTCGACCAAATCTTTCGCTCTTTTTCTATACTCCAGTGCAAAAACATATGGCTACAGCGTGCCGGCTGGGGCATTTCCTGTGACCTTTATCCAATTCGTTACAACAACGCAAACGGAGTAAAGTGCCCCCCGCCATTGACATGAAAAGTTACAATAACAATTTTTTTTCGCAATACTGTTAAGAACGACAAGACCGCGGGAACCACAGCCATGCACGCCTACAAAATATTTGGTCGCTGTGCACTCTGAGTCTCTTCGTAGCTGTATGCAGTAGTTGGCTTGCGGTGTTCGGTACTTCATGGAAGCCTATACCCGAAGATGCATTTGTCACAAAATAGTGGCAGTTTCGTCGAAAAACCCGGCGTCGAACTAAAGGGAAAGCCGAAAAACAACAAGAATAGAAAAGCGGCATGCGCGGCAGTGGCGCCCAATGGAGGGAGAATATTGTAGAACGCGTCAGTGAGTCATCTTATCGCGGCGAGCGAGCGCGTGAGTCAGACGGAGGAAGAGAGAGGAGGCGGAGAGTGCGTATCGACGTTACTCGCGCCTTGAGAGGGAGAAAGAGGCGCCTTCCAAGCGGCGAAGGATCGAGAAAGGCAGGAAGGTTCCTAAACCTTGGGCGTGCTTGGATCCCGCGGCCCGTACCCAAACTTCGAGAACGGCTTCCCAAGG
This sequence comes from Hyalomma asiaticum, assembly GCA_013339685.2. Lineage (NCBI taxonomy): Eukaryota > Metazoa > Arthropoda > Arachnida > Ixodida > Ixodidae > Hyalomma > Hyalomma asiaticum. The sequence continues at coordinate 94,551,546 of CM023482.1, read as the reverse complement.
CAATTAAAGAGTCGACCACGGGCCGTGAGTAGCGGTCGTAGCAGTCGTAGTCGTATGGGACTCAGCGAGGAGGAGCAAGAAGAATCGACGCTGCTCCGCGAGCCAGCCGACGAGCCCTGCCTGCAAACTTCAAGTTGAAAAGGTACCTCGAGTGACTTTGGTGAATAGGACTCTTTTGTGTTTTATTCTTTGTTGCAGTGCACGAGCTTGTACGTTTGTTGTTGGTTTCATGTAATCTCGTAACCCATCTGTGTTTGTATTGTGAAGAGCCGAGTTTGTGCACGTCCTGTGTTGCTGCCTGAATGATGAGAATATATTTGTTTTGTTGATCACCCTTGGCTCTGACTCGGTCTTTGAACCACTGCTGGCGTTTTGCCAGTGTGCCGAAGGGGACCAAACCCTAATTGTCCATGCTTTCGTGGGATCACTTCCGGGGGATTGATTCGTCGGACCTGGGATCTTTTCCAGCGATTGCGTCCCGTGCCTCACAACTCCGGATCGGTGACAGCCTTCATCCAGCTTTGTCCACTTGCCTGCAGCAACTTTTTTTCCCCCTCATCTTACCATTAGATGCACTGACAGATAAGAGAGCGTGCACATGTGGAAGCTGACAACATTGACAATGAACGTAAGAACATCGCAACTCTAACACTATATACGGTTGCATTTGCTGTCCTTGCGTAAACAAATTGGTTATACGTGTTTGTCGGAGGATAAGTAGCACGCGTGCGCGGTTCCATTCCAACATAAATACCGCTGTAGATTATTTTATTTGATTTATTTATTAGAAATACATGTGATCCATTGCATATGATATATACAGATACAGAAGGAGGTCTCAAAGTCGCGGGACCGTGAGGGATACCCCCCTATAAAATGATACATCAGCGAAACAACTGTGTGGTAATCAGTGAAAAAGATAGAAAAATTAAGTTATGCGAAATGTACAGATAGGCACAAAAAGCAAACATATACACCAACGGTTATTATGAACAATATAAACCATTATGAATTTATTAAGTGCGAACGCAAGGCTGTTTTAAACATTTCGAGGGATCCATTCTACGTATCCAGACGCAAAGAATTCCACAAGGATATAGACAAAAATGTTGTGGTAAACTTGCCATAATTAGTCCTGGGTTTAGGTAATGGAAAGTTATTAGCCTTTGCAAATCGAGTCGATGACGCCCGAGTAAACTGACTTGAGTGTAGTAAAGGAATGGGAGGCTTTCCATTCCCATATTTTTGAATAAGAATGTCGAGAAAATATTTGTTCAGCTTATGAACTTATAAAATTCCATTTGGACAGAGTAAAGATGACGCGTTTGACATCGAGGTACTGAACGTTGTTATTCTCAGTGCTTGGTTCTGAAGATGGATGTCTGATAAATGAGTGGCGTACGTATTTCCGCACGATGAAATACAATGCATTATGTTGCTGTGAAAGAAAGCGTAGTATAGAGTGACAACAAAATTTCAAACGAAGGGAAGCGCGAACTTTTCGCAAGATTCGAATGGCATATGCGGGTTTCCGCGTAAGCAGTAACACACGTGAATTGAACTTTAGATGTTCATCAGGTTCGACCGCGAGGAACTTTGCATTAGAAGTAGCGTGAATTTCAAAATCGTTTACGTTACATAAGTTTTCTTATGTGTAATTCGGTTAGGTAAGGAAAATACCACGAAGGTTGATTTTTTAGCATTTATATCTACTTTATTCTTGTTGAACCATTTAACAACGTTTACCAAGTCGGTATTGGTTTAAATAACATTGAGTCGACCTCTTTATCTGCAATTAGAGTGGTGGTATCGTCTGCATAGAGTATACTGTATGAATGTACCAGACTTTGAGGAAGAACATAGATATAATAATAATAATAATAATAATAATAATAATAATAATAATAATAATAATAATAATAATAATAATAATAATAATAATAATAATAATTGCTGGGGTTTCACCTGCCAAAACCATGATGTGCTTATGAGGCATATATATATGGTGTGTGCGTTGGTAAATCTGTTGTAGTCCACCGCTTCTGGTGCTCGTGTGCATTCTCCGTTTGTCCCGTTTATGTAGCGCTCGTGAAAATAGAGCAGCAATGCGAGTGCCATTTCAGAAACAAATTAACTATTGCGCAACTGGCCAATGGACCTATTCGTAGACTGATAAGCACGTTAAGCACCAATGAAAATTGGTGCTTAAGTTGCTTATTCGATGCCAAATGCAGCGCCGTTATTCCTTTTGCCTGTGTAGAGTGTTGGATGAACATTTGGGCTATCCGAGTGTAACTAATATTGCTAAAACGAAATACATACTCGTCTGAAAGTTCAAACGGGCACTCGCAGCCGATGCGAAGATGGAACGGAGGCATTGTCGAAGTTCAGTATACAAATTTCTACACATATCTACACCCAGCACGCCACAATGAACAGCGTTCGGCTCAGGTTTTGACGTCTCGTTTCAAAGTAACAACCGAAATCGCCGCCCTCGCCGCTTCCTCCAGCAAGGCTCTGCTTAACTTGCCGCGCGCCCCATAGATGGCAGCGCGTTAGCCGCCGCCGGCAGCTTCGAAGCGGTCTCTCTGCGCTCACGCGCGTCCCCTGCGATCGTCGTGGCCTCGCGGAGAGGAAGAAAAACCTGAACGGCCCGGCGGCTCTATTATTCCCGTCTGAGCAGTCGTGGCAGCCGCTGTACGCCGTTTAGTCGCAGTGCACCGGTCTCCTGGAACGTTTCTACAGCGCTGTCATGGCTGTAATGCTGATGCGGTTGTCCCGTGATCACTGAGCGACGATCACTACGTGGGACAGTGCGTGCCGGCACTGGCAGTGTTACCGCTTGCGTGCGTTTTTCAGTTGGTGTTGTGCGGACGACCAGCACGCCTCCCCGCAGCACTTCGTTCGCAAGCCGCCGCCGGCCAAGCCACGGTTTACATCACACGCCACTTGGATTTCCGAGCCCGACTGGAGTAATATTTTGTGTGTGAATTCACCGGAAATCAGCGTCAGCGCTTCGCCTGTGCCTTGCTCTCGCGATCTTGCAGGTAAGCGTAGTGCTGGCTCATGCATCGAGTTTGGTTTCACGCACGCGTCCATGTTTCTCGGGATTATAGTTCGATAATGCCACATTTAGTGGCGTGCGATACTTGAAGTAGTTCCGCGTTATGTTGCAGTGTACGAGGGGGCGTTCACTGAACTAGCGGCGAAAGGCTAGCGTTACCTTTCGCTGGCAATGGGGCCATACGGCTGGCGTGTTGATGCCGATAGCGATGGCGGATCTTTAAACCTTCCCGGCGCTTTTTAAATGCCAGCCGCGCGTACTGACTTTCGAATACGTGTTTCTCGACGTGCACTTCGCCGTAACGGACGTCGCTATCGACATGCTGGAAAAACGACACGTATTAGGTATAGAAAAAAAAGCGTTGCTGATAGCTTAGCCGCTGGACACCTTCCGTTGATTCGTTCGAGCAGTTTTCACGCCTCCGGGAATCTGGCCATTGTTTCACCGACCGTGCGTGAGATAGTTGATCCTAGGTCGCTATAACTTATTACAGCACGACTTTTTCGACCCTTTATTGCGTCCACTTAGTGCTAGAGTGGCCCCGGGGAGGAGTAATAATTCGGAGCCGTGGGACATGTTCGGTTTAATGACATCGCATAACGGTGCACAGGCAGCCTAGGACTAGCATAACCTGTTGGGCTACAACGGAGATAGCATCAGTGCGAATGATATCGGTAGCTTATTTTTTTTTCTTTTCGTCCGCTACCGTAGCTTCACTATTTTTTTTGGATTCTGCCTTATTTTGTGGTCGGCGCTTGCAAATATATGTAGGTACTACCTTTACGAGTTTCGCACCTGGCGTGCTGTTTTTGCCTTGACCGACCGTTTAAATGTGCTGGCGGGGCTAGCCGTTCAGCGATTGACTGCCTAGTCTAGCCAGGCCTGCACAAAGATAAGCGGTTAATCGGTCCTTGACCACCGTCCTTTTCACTTCGAAACAAGCGAAGTGTTTGGGGAGGCTTTAGCATTTCACTTTCGCCTTTTAACGCGGCTGATGCTTGGCGTCACAGCAGCGGACACCGTAAAAATATAGCCGCGCTGTAAATAAAGTGCTCCTCTGTGTGCACTGGCGGTACTAGTCGGAGAACTCTGGTGCAAGAACTTGCAGCGGCTGACTGTGACTCACGTCTGTAAGCCGATGTCTGCTGCTACGCGCGCCGGATGAAGTTTACGACCAGCTGCTCTGGGTTCGTGCCGTCTTGTTTTTCGTCGAGCTGCGTTGCATATATATATTCGCCTGTACACCCCTATCGTATATACCTCCGGCCGTTCGTTCTTAATGCGTTGCTTGAGCAGCTGCTGCCGCCGCTGCCAGTCTAGGAGGCTCTTTTCCCCTACGAGGTGTAGGCACGCACCCAGCGTTGCTGCTGCTGCTGCTACCACTGCGGCTGCATACCTTGGCTGGCTGCCTGCCGCCGACCTCAATTCATGCCGCTAGCGCTCCTGGCCTTTTCCTCGAGGCGTCCAGTGAATTTCAATACTGTGTGAGCCGCGGCTACCAGTGGTGTACGCAGTCCTCGCTTCTATCTTCGTTGCTTCTCTCGTTTTGAGTTTCAATTCTTATTTTTATTGCGGCGGGACGATACTGGTTCCTCTTACGCGCGGGCTTTTAGGCTAGCGCCATGTAATGTATTGCTTAACGTCGCGGCCTTCCTCCTCGTTCTCACCGTAACTCCTCTTTTATTGGTTGGCCGCCGTTTCTGTGTGATCGGAATCTTAGCGCGACTTTGGTCTTTCTGAAGTAATTTTCTTTTCTCGCGGCGTTATCTGTATTTGGTATGCCACGGACGTCCTGCCATTGTTTCGGTGAGCCGCGTTGCGAGCGTAGGTCTACAAATTTCTTTTTTCTTTTTTCTTCAGTTGAGAAGCCTGTAACGTCCGTCGTGTAGTTTGAGTGACGGTCTGCTGTTGTCCTTTGTTTTTCTTACTTTTTTTTTTGTAGTCGTCGTTCCTTATGTTGCAATTAAATAAAAACGAAGTCGCTGTTGCAAAGTATGGTGACGGCTTTGAGTTAGGAGAACCGCGACAAAGCGCTTTTCAGTGTACTGCGACACAGGAGAATAAAAAGAGGACACGTATTGTGCTGCAATCACAAAGGGCACTTGTATCAGCACAGCGTTGCTATTTTTTGATACACTAAAAGCTATTGTACGAGTTCGTCTTGCTTGCGAATGTGTGTGGTCGTCAGCCAGCAATTTATCGACAACTCTCAGGTTTCTTGCAAAACGCATGGAAATGCTTGCTGATTAAGACGCGCTGATTGTTCTTCTTCCTTACCACCGCCGCGCGTTGAAACCAGCAGTCACCAGCGATCTCGCAAGCCCGGACGTGTCCGTGCAAGGAAGGCTCAGTTCTGTCTGCAAAAAGGTTGTCCATTCTTCCACTCCTTCCAAACGTTTCCGCCGAAAGCTAACAGAACCGCATGGACCGTGAAGAGCTTAAAGCTTAGGATATCTCGAGGACCCTCTAAAGGGCTTCACCGCCTCCTTTCATTGACGCCGTGTCAGCCTTCTGTTGAGCACAAGAGCATAACCCCCACGCCCCTCCTTTTTTAAATCTTTTTCGTCTTGTGAACAAAGAGGTCTGCAAGCTGTAAAAACTGTGCAACCTTGCTGACGTACAGGAATGTGTACTGTGCTTCAGTAGTTCCATTCATCATTGTGGAAGTTACAGGGCTCTTCAGTTAATCAGGAGGGCGAACAAATTTTGAAATTGTCCTTCCGAGCCATGGCATGTGCCAATGCAGGACGCTGCAGCGGCAGCCTTGGAAAGAGGAAGTGGGGCACCTATTGACAGTAGCGGCTCGCAGGTGTGTGTCCGAACAGTCGCGTTTCGTTTCGCCTCGCGAGAATTCTGCGCTCGACGGCCTTGTAGCCTTGGCTCCGCTGCACGGAACTATACGTGTTTTGGACAAGCCAGGCTCTGTGAAGAAACCAGCTTCCTATCAGCAGAGTCCTCCAATACTTGTATCAGTCATGCGTTGACGGTAGTTACATGACAGGCTCATCTTTTACAAAGCAGCTATTTAAAATTGCATTGTTGTGCACGAGGTTATTACACCAGCCGTCAGCTTGCAGCTAGTATGAGAAAACAACTGCCTGATTTCTTTATGCTAGTGCTAAAGGACGCCTGAAAAAAGAATGGGTTTTGGGGTTGGAAAGGTGTCCATGGCTATGTATGTACCGTAACGGAAATAATTTTATATTAATCATAGCATGGTTTGACTGTTCACTTGCGATGCTTTACGAACCCGTCACCGCCGTCACTAACACATAAAAAATGTGTAGTCATTCACGCCCCTCCTCCCACATACATACACACATTTACCGTTTCCCAGCATTCTCCGCCGATATACGGAACGTCATCATTGGCTGACATCTACTCGCACACACGTAGCCCTAGCGTAACCTTGTTGAGAGTACTCAAGTACAGGGAATTTGACACGTGGATAAATGGATGTTGTGCCCCTCGCGTCTCTCCCTGATTTCACCGCGAACCACGCTGGTAGCGTCGACGAAATATGGTTGACTTAATCGCCACGTTCCTTATAGGACGAAATGTACGCACGAAATTTATGATTTCTCGAAAGAAGTAGCTGTTTAATTCACGTAAGCGCCTTACGCTGTTAAACGCGCTTACGTTGCTTGCTCTGTACCGCGAGACATTTTATGGTTACAACGAAGTTTGCTGTGTAACGAAGTATTTCGAAGTTCCCCGGCGTTTCGTTGCGAAGTCGTTTGATTGTGTTCAGGTGCCACGCTGAACCCACGCGGTGACGCTGGGACCATTCGGAACAGGTCGAAAAGAGTACGGTCCCTATGACTGCATGCAGCAATTAGGTGCAGCCGCCGGAGATAAATAGTGCCCGCGGGAAGTTCAAAATGACCAAGCCTGTCTTTTGAGTCGGTTGCGAAGGGCAATTAATCACGACCGTTTGGTTAAATGCGAATGCAACGAGGGCGTTTCTCCGCCACCAATACCGGCCAAAGCAAATGACACCGAAATCCACGTATACATATAGGGTTTTCGTGAGTGTGGCTATATAGTAGAGCGGACAGCGCTCTTAATAATTGAAGCTCGCTCGCCTAGCACGTCACGCGAAGGACACGCCGATGTGTCGCGGAGTGCACATACCTCCCCCCGTTTGTTCCCCGTCTGTGCCGACTCTCGTCGTTCGCGCGGTGACCCAGTTTATTCCGGCGGCGGCTGACGTGTACACTCTCCCACGCGCCGGGGCGAAATTCAATCGAGCAGAGCGAAAGAGCACGCCAACCAATGGCCCAGGCGCAAACAAAACGCTGGTCGTGCCGAGAGAGTGGGTGCGTGTGCCCCCCACACGGACGATGTCAAGTCTTCCGTTGGTTCGCCAACGCTTCAAGTCGTTTACCTGTCCGGATAGCCCTACGTCAAGAGACGTTTGGGCGTCCGCGCGAGATTCGGGAGCTAGACGAGTTCCTTTTTCTATACGCAGCACGGGTCATTTTTAGTCGTGGCTTCTCGAAGACTGCATGTTGCGTGCCCTCGACGTGCCATTGCCGCAGCTCCTTTCGGCAGCGACCGTGGTCTTTCTCCAGAGACAGTTGTGCAGGCGTGTAGGGGGGGAAACCATTGTTTTGCATGACCCCTCCGGGTCGTTTTTGTGGGCCGCCCCCTCGACCTCGGTGCTTATAGCGTAGGCCCCGGCACGGCCGAGCGGACGGCGGCTCTCCTCTGGTTCGGGTGCGCGCGCGCCTCCGCATGCTGACTGACTGGCCCAGTGGCTCGTATCTTGGCCACCGCGCGGGATTTTCCACGGCAATAACATGTCTGTCTCTCGCGTGGCGATTCGAGAGGCCGACGGCATCTCTCGCTCGCGGCCCTGTTAGCTCATTGCACCTACGAAGTCTCTGTGGCTGCAGCAAATCTGGTCCTTCGTAATCTTTGGGTATATATACGTCTGTTTACTGTGGCAGATCTGCATCGCGCTTTGTGGCATGGCTGCGCGCACAGGGTTTTCTTTTCCTGGTATTATAGGGGCAAGCTTTCCTACCTGGATTGGCATCTCTTTAATCACCACGTGTGTGCTTTCCTTCCTTCCTTTCCTTTGAGGCATGAGCACTGGCGTTTCCGAAGCCCGCATTCCGTTCATGCCGTGGTTACACCGATCTATTTTGCTGACACATATTTTCCTTCGTTTCCCCGTGGAACTTTCCATCCTCGAAAGGTTTGTCTTTTTGCTCTCTATTGTGCGGAAGCATGCGTCGCCCTAGCTTTCGGAGCTGTTTGTGAGGCATACACAGAGCGTAAGGATCCCGACGATATAGACTTCGGTTGCGTGTCATCTTGTCCTCACTACCCCAGCCGCGGCGGCTGCATTTCGATAGAGGCGAATTACCCGTGTTCTGTGCGATTGTTATGTGGGGTTTAACGTCCCAAAACCAGCTCTGATTATGAGAGACGCCGTAGTGGAGGGCTCCGGAAATTTTGACCACCGGGCCTCAACATTTCGCCTCCATCGAAATGCAGCCGCCGCAGCCGGGATTAGATCCCGCGACCCTCGGATCAGCAGCCGCGGTGCCATAGCCCCTAGACCACCGTGGCGGGGCATGTACTGTGCGATGTGAGTGCACGTTGAAGAACCCTACATAGGTGGTCGAAATTTCCGGAGTCCTCCATGTGCACTATATACAGCGTCTCTCATAATCGTATCGTGGTTTTCGGGACGTGAGACCCTATAGGAACCAATCAAATCATGAGTTTTCTCACTGTCTTTGTGCACGCGATCAGCTCGATACATATAACGTGGCGTCCGTACACGTCGGCAACTCTCTCTCGGCCCTGTGCGTTGTATTATACCATGCGTGTTCTCGCTTTCGTGGAGGCAAAATGTCACGGATAGTGCACGATGACTGTAAAGTAAGGGGCACCAGAACCTCTATGGGCCACCACTATACCGTATAGGCGCACTCATCCGATCGCCGAGGAAACGGCGTCGATCCGCCACAAGGCGAGGCGAACTGGGCCAGCGGGGCAGCCTGCCGCCCGCGGGCCAGCCACCGATGAAGCCTCGCGGTCCGCGCGTGCGCCGCTTTTGTTCGACTTCCTTTTGTGTAAAGTGCTCCGTAATTAAGGCCGCCTGCCCGAGCAGCGACGCCCACTATTAGAGAGCTCTGCCACACGGATCTTCGATCCATCTTTCGCGCGCCGTTCCGCAGCTCGCCGCCGTTCTGTAACACGAAGCGTTTCCTACATGCGATCAGAGCTTGCCGTGTTTTTGTCGTCGCATTCTCGCGATTCATTTGTTCGATCGGTGGTCTTGACGACGTTACCTTATTGGCTTGTTAAACTGCGGCTGTACCCTTTACAGGCAAAGTGCCGTCGGGCTTGACGCGTATACAGGGACGCCTCTAGGTGTTGCAAGACCCACGCAGATACGGCGCATAACAGCAACTTCTCTGAGGGAGCGCGTTCAGTGTGACCAGCTGCCATTTGTCAAACGGGACAGTGCACCGAGCAGTGTGTTTGCTGCCGCTATGACAGTATAACCTCAAAGGTCGACTGTTACAGGCAGTAGAACGCAGTAACATGGCATGATGCTAAAGAAGAATATTCTTTTTTAACAAGGCAGCATCGTTCTGTCATCTGTCGCCCAGGTGTGTGGTTCTGCACGCTGACAAACTCGAGCTTGCGATAAATGCGCGCGCCTTACCTTGTTCGTCCTGGGCCCTCTTTTTGACTATCATTGGGAGAAACTGACGCCTTTGGTAAGCAGTGTCGGTGTGTAAGAGATGATTTAAAGCACCCTTCTAATAAAGTGCGCCGCACCGCGATGCACCAAGTATACTGGCATTCTTTTATTCCTTTGGACATGGCTTGTGCTCTTCCATCCCGAGTTCTTTTGTCGGCCACCTGATCTGCAGCTATTTTAACTGGGTCCGCATTCGCATAACGTTCCTGTTGGACGAAAGTTGAGTGGTCGGTGGCCGTAACGTTACCCGTGCGTAGGATGTATGGTTAATCCGCTATTGTTTGCATTGAACCCTTTTTTTTTTTCTTTCTATGAACGCGCAATTTTGAGCCGCGACTGCGAACTGCATTCCCCGTATGCCTGCCGAACACACGTGATCAAAGCAAGTCTGGTACACCGTAGCATATTCCCCCTCTGTGCTTTAGCAGAGTGCTTTAGCAGCGCCAGCTTGCCGCACGGTAAGTGCGGTCTTGGTCGGCAAGGAGAAAAATTAAGCCGTAAGAGCGCTATCACATACTCTCATCATGTCATGACGTTACCGTACTTAATGAGCATCTTGTGCAGGTTTTTCCTATTAAAATATCCACGTGCCATCTACGACGGTACGGCATTTACCGTACTTACCGTACGGTAAGCCGGCGCTGCTAGCTAAAGCTCTCAATTGAGTCCCTTGAACAATTGCCCGTTTCGCCGAGCAAGAGAGCGCGACCAGAGAGCTCGCCGCACCGCTTCATCAGGCAAGCGAGCGGATGAGCTATATTCAACGGCCGGCCCGCGGACGCAACACAGCCGACTGACCTTCACGAGGACGTTTGGCTGATGGACGACTGAGAGTCGATATTGCTTCCCCCCACTCATTCTGACGTCCTCTTCTCCACAATACCAGGACGCCGCCTCCCAGGATCCTTCCGGTTTGCCGCCGCCGTAGCGAAACGGCTGCTTGTGCACCTGCCGGGAAGAACTCGTCCGCGCGTGTCATTGTTCGGTACCCGAGCGAGGAAGGAAGGAAGGAAGCGGTGTGTAAGGATGGCGGAAAAGTCATCACTTTTGGCAGCATTTGAAGCGTCCTGGAGGGTTTGCAACGCGCGTTCGATGCGGATGAGGGCCTCAGTGCTTGACTCTGCGCCACTGACCGGTGAAGTGGAGCATGAAACGACAACCGTTCTTCTCTAATTCCTGCTGCCGGGACCCCGCATACCCTGTCGACGCGTGCAGCGTAGAGGTACTTCCCTGTTTGTTGATGGCTCCAAGAGAGCGTGGTGCCTCCGCGGTGCGGACTTCGTCCGTGAAGAATCCTCCGGCAGCGTGTGTGTGTTGTGTATAGGCTTTTTCGCACTTCTGACAGTTGTGCTATATTTAAACATAAAACGTCGCATGTATCCGACGTTTTATGTATGCGTATTATACGCCGTTCGCTGAGAGAGAAAAGGATGACTTTCTGAGCATCTGTACTTTGGTTTCTTCGTCAAATGTTTAAGCAGCAGCAGTATTCGGATTTTTCACCGCGGGCCGGAACTTCTGTACGAGTTTTGCAAAGCTATAGCTTGTCCCCCTCATATATATATATATATATATATATATATATATATATATATATATATATATATATATATATATATATATATCGATTTAACAGGATTGCAAACTTGGTGCCGCGCTGGAGCTTCAAATGGATGGAGCTGGGCGTTGCCGGTCCCGCCACGGCCGTGGTCCCGCATGCAGAGTTGGTTCTGCTTGTGTGATGATGGCGCTTCGGGTGGTGATGGCAAGCGTTCTCGTTTCTTTCTCTTTTTTTTTTTTTTTCAGTTCTCAAGCAGTGCGTGAGAGGCTTGAAAAGGCGTAGCAGAGCTTGTAAGGTGGGTCATTTCATTTAGGGCGAATGAGAGCTCACGAAAGCCATTTGTGGAGAGGGAAGGATGCCAACTAAATGCTATTTGCATAGCGCGAGTCCTTAGTCGGAACTTCACGTCAGCAGCTTGTCCAGAATGTTGATTTCGTATGTGTGTGTAAAAAAAAAAACGGCGCGGCGTGGCGGGTGTCGTGTTCCTCATGGCGTTACCTGAACGCCGGGGGTATAAGGTGGAGGTGTATAAATCCCATGATCCACGTTTGTATAGACGTGTGCTTGCCGTGGTCCTGTTAAGTGTCCTCATCGAATTCCAGCTCGAACTGCGTTTCTGTTCTAGGCAGCTGCCTGTTCGCAAGCAGACCATACAGCAGCAGTGCAAGCACGAGCATGTCCACTTAGCCGTGTAGTCGGTTATACTGGAGGAGAGCAAGCAGTAGTTCTGTCCTGTCTAGTTTCAAGCTGTACGGAATAGTGAGCTTGTCCCTCTGACAGTTCCGTTGAACGTATCCGCTTATTGTAGGTTCCAGCACGGACCGACGTGTGATCTTAAATTATTTTAATAAAACTTCTTCTTGGGCTAGTTGGTTCATAATAGTGCATATGCTTACAGGGCGCTAAATCAACATACGGAAGAGAGGGACACACAGACACACAGAGCGCCACTACCAACTGATTTATTCAGGACGGAAGAAGGGTGACTATTTATGCTAAAGCACATGCACAACACGGAGCAATCATGCAACAAAGCAAGTTTGTTTATCTGATTTCAAGTGCATTCGAAACAGTTGTATCTGGGCATCAAAGAGCGACATAGAGTTATCACTCACACACCTAGCTCCTTTTATTTTTATGAAGTGGGCTTCCAAAAGTTCCCTAGCTATTTTATTTGCACTCCTACCAAGTATGGCAACGCGCCTAAAATGCGGTTCACACGCGCAGGCTCTACAATGCACGCTAAGGTGCGCACCGTCCGATTTTCTTAAACTGTTAGAGTGCTCCCTCAGTCGAACGTTCAGGCACCTACCTGTTTGGCCCACACATGACCTTCCAGAGCTTACGGGAATTTCATATGCTACCCCAACTGCACAGCATCCAAATGGATCAGTGTGCTTCTTCTTGCAGCCTTTTGTCTCTGTACTCGTGGTTCGATCACAGAGCTGCGCAAGTTTGTTGGGGCTGAAAAGGCAACACGGACGCCGTGTCTGGCAGCCACTTTCTTGAGGTTGTGGCTGATCTTGTGCATATAGGGCACTACCACCGGCCTAATAGCATCTGTTCCAGGAGCGTCGGACTTGGAACATAGACCGTTTCTCACCTTCCGCTGAACTGATTCGGCCACGCCTCGGGCGACCGACTGAGGGAAAACCAGCTTTTAAAAGCCTGGTGATCTGATTAAGAAGCTTGCCTGCATAGTGTGAACGCATGATTTGCGCAGCGCCGGACCCAAGACACAAAGAAGCAATACCACGTTTTATAACCTTGGAATGGGCTGAGTCAAAAGGAAGTTCTTTTTTAACACGTGGGTTATAAGCAAAGCAAACACGACTTGGTAAAAACGTGAGGCTGATATCTAAAAACTGTAGCTGGTGATTATTGGGCAGTTCAAAGGTAAAAGACAGACCTTGTCCAAATTTCTTAAAATCCGCCATAACTAAGTCTTAAATGTTCACCGCACCCGATCAGGCATGTGCGTAGTACGTCAGATGTGCTAGTAATTTTCTTTAATGGCACTGCGGAGCGTCTACTAGCGAGGCTCAGGCGGCGACGATTGGACGCATCGCGATCGCACCGCTTTTCCCATCTTCGGACGCCCCGTGCTCGGTTGCGGCGTAATTTACACCCCTGCTAGCGTCGGGCTGGGTGCAAAGGTGCGCCTCTTCCGCGACTGAAGGATAAAAAAAAAAAAAGTAGCTCTTTGCGTTTGGGAAGGGAAAGGGGCGGTGGGGTGCTGAAGAAAGATGGACGGCGAACAACAAGATGGCCGCCAGATGTCCGTGCACCGTCTGGCGCTCTCTTCGCTAGTGCAGCGCCGCCGCTGCTGCGATGATCGGGGGCCGAGGTCCGCTGCTGCTGCCGAAAGAAGCACCAAAATAGCCGACGGTGTGTCTTAACAGTTTCCGGTTTACGAACTTCGTCCCCTCCCGCGCTATAGCAGTCTCTCTCCCCTTTTTTCGGCTTCCCGTGCCTCCTCGTCTCTAGGGTCCTTCATTTTATTGCGCCCGCTGCAACCGCTTCCTGGCGCAGGGCAGCGGCATGTTTTTATGATTGCCGCTATCGGGGCGTGCATTTACGGCTGCCTGCCTCCTCGGTTCATCTCAACTGCCTCCTCATTTCTGGGCTTTTTTTCGGTTCTTTTTGTTCCTTTCTATCAATTTATTTCTTCGGTGGTGTTCGCGTCTTGCGAAGCGTGTCTGGTCCCCTTTATTTCCATCGATATTAGCTGCCCGACGCCGCCGTCCTTCCGTGGTGTGAGACCAAACGAGCCACTTGTGTTCGTGAAGCTGTTGGCGCGTTGATGGTGCACGCTGGTCCAACGAGCGGCCCCCATGCATATCGATGAATGCTTCCTCAATTTCTCCGCTCTATGTCGACGCCGCCTTTATTCCCCTTCGCACCGTTTTTGAAACCTGCGCTAAACGAGCCGAGGCGGATCACTATTAAGGCTGGATTTTGCCAAACGCTGAATGTTTTTCCCCTTTCTTTTTTGCTGTTCTACTTCCTCCGACACCCCAAACGTTCCACTCCCCTCCCCTTTTTCTTTTTGTGTGTGTTTGAGGGGGGTGTCGGGTAAGCTGCCCCTCTCATCATGGTGTTTCCGTTGAGAAGTCGTGACATGTAACGCGTTCTCAGAGTACTGCGCACATGCTCACACGTGGGACGGATGGCGCATCCTCTCTGGCGCCTTTAGCCGTGTCTCAAGTGAACCATGCCGTGCGCTGTACTGTGTACGGCATGCAGCCCATGAGCTGCGTCATATCCGTCAGGCGTTCATTATAGCTGATCCAGTGTCGTCAGAGTGAAGCTCCCGTGCGTTCTGTCTCATATAAGGCGGTCCTTGCGGCGTCGATGCATACATTACGAAACCTTGAGCAGGTCTCTCGGGCAGTGCTTGTTTCGGCTTCCCGTACAGAAGGAAGAGTCGATCGGCACGCTTTGCAGGAAAGAAACGGGGAGACACAGATATTAACCTTCTTGATCGCCTTCTTTCCAGCAGCGCCATGTGCAAGCAGAAACACGTACTACACTCGCTGTGTATACCTCCGGGGCAGAGGAGGCTGTGTACCTGCATCTTCTTCTCTCGTGCCCCCTTTCGCGACCCTCGCCGCCGTGCTGCTCCTTTCCAAATGAGGCGACGCCGTTCTGGCTTTCTTTCCATTCGCGTGGATATAGCTGCCGGCAATATCACGGCGCCGCGGGTCTCCGGCGGCGCGGTTACGTCGCACCAAAACTGCGCCGCCGTGCATGCATATATATATATCTATACACAGTGGTCTGGCTGCCGGCCGACTTGTTGCAGGTTCGCTCTCGCGGTGTGGGAAAAGTGCCGAAGGCGACAGTGACGGCTTCGCCGCTTCCTCCGGGGGCCGCGTCGTTGCAGTAGCTTCTTCTTCTTCGTTTCTCTCTGCGCTCTTCTTCTTCTCGGGTTCATTTGGGAGACCGCTTCTGCGTTTGTATACGCTTATACCTTTTGACTCGATCCGCTACTGGGAACGTGAGGGCGAAATAGAAACGTGCTATCTCTCGAGACGTGCGGCAAATGCCCCGGATGGTTCTTGTACATGTACCGGGCGACGCGGTTAGCTGCATGTATACCGGTCGGAGAGACCGGCTATAGTCGTTAATGATTGAGGTCCCTTAAAATAGGTAAGGAGCATTACTGTGACAACGCTTGTCTAATCGCCTGCGGGAAAGCCGTTAAGTATGTTCTACTGTATAGCGGGCTGACGTGAGCGGACTGGAAATTTTCTGCACCGCTTTATTTGAGTCAAACACGAAAGCCGTGACATGGCGCAGTTTGACCAAAGGGCCGTACCGGGGCTAAGAATACCACCTAGACACCACCAGAACACGTACAGCATGCTCCTAGATTTCGGTATGTCGTGCAGTCTTATGCATTTATAGCTAACTGCTCGGCGCCTCCAAAGGATACTTCGTTCATACATGGTCAGTCCGCCACACACCGTAACGCTAGCAACAGAGTGGAACGTAAGAAATCTTTCGTTGTGCCTGGACTTTCGTTGTAGAAGCTTTCAGCTGTACATACCTTAAGCACTTGAAAGCGGCTAAGTATACGGTGGGTTTGAAAGATGCAGTTGATTGCTGCGGTAGCTCGGCGCAGAATCGCGGATGACATCACGTATCGTCCGAAGTACTGAAGTTTTCGGAAAAGTACGATCGCATGTTACAAAAAATGAAAATTTTTAGCCCTAGAGTTGTTAATGATTTTCCCATTCCTTGATCAAGCGCCGTATAGAACCACCTTCCGGACACATAAGCGCAATTGTATGGTGACCACTAGTTCATTAAGGTCGCTTTACAAGTTACCGTTTAATATTTTGTTTCTGGCTGCACATGTCTTGCCATATTTTTCCTACTGTTTACTTCTTTTTGTATAGTGCATTGAGGCCTTGAAAGCGGTCCTAATGAATGAATGAATGAACGAACACTATACCATAAAATCTCGCATCACTGAAACACTTAATTTTCTCAAGGTAAGCGAGTGGCCGAATCACGAATAAAATGAAAGCTTTCACTCGCCCTCGCGATGACCTGCTTTTAAGTGTGTCTTAGCCATCTTCTCTTTGAAGATGCCGGCGCCCGAGCCGTAAAGGCCCTCTTCAGAAAAGCTGCTGTGCATGACAGGAAGCGCTGAAAGGGCGTATTATATAGTTTATTACCTACTTCACGTCTTGGTGCCCACTCAATTGTCACAGCTGTCCGTTCAGTGCTCTATACGTCGGCGTCTTGTGAAGAAGAAGAAGAAGAAAAGAAAAATAAGAAAATCATGTTGCGCCCGTCCTTTGCAGCTTGCCTATGTTTATTGCGTACAATTGAGCCACACAGAGCAGAGCGCGCCGCCTGGACCAAAACACGGTCATGCCGACGCCGTCGCGCACAGTGACCATAAAGATAAATGGCGGTGGGCATGGCATTCCGTGTCCCAATTTTTCGACCTCCGCGTTGCAAAATCTGCCCGGAATTATGTCACAATGGCAGTTCGTATAAAAGAAGACTACAATCATACTCTGCATCTGAGGTCTCCACCACCCCCCACCCCCGCATGCGCGCGCGCGCGCACGCACACACACACACACACACACACACACACACACACACACACACACACACACCACCACACACACCACCACCACTCACCACACACACACACACACACACACACACACACACACACACAAAGGCGTCCTGTGCGCCTGCAGTCAATCAGCTCCCTTGAATGCATGTGGTATGTATATCTTGGGATAAGTACAATATGCCACAGAATGATATTCGAGTTGCTGCATTACGCAAGTATTGCCCAAATAACAATGTATTATACGTATGTGCTCACCGATATCCGCCCCGCCACGGTGGTCTAGTGGCTATATGGTACTCGGCTGCTGATCCGAGGATCGCGGGATCGAATCCCGGCCGCGGCGGCTGCATTTCGATGGAGGCGAAATGTTGAGGCCCGTGTGCTGTGCGATGTCAGTGCACGTTAAAGAACCCCAGGTGGTCTAAATTTCCGGAGACCTCCACTACGGCGTCTCTCATAATCAGAACTGGTTTTGGGACGTTAAACCCTACAAAACAAAACAAACAAAACACCGATATCCCCCCGTGGCCCAGTAAACGGGTAACTGCCAGCCGTAGCTATCGAAGCACCTTTCTGCAGGCAATGAAACGACACACACAACAAGCGCTTGTTGTATGTGTCGTTTCTTCGCCTGCAGAAAGGTGCTTCAATAGAGCGCTTGTTGTGCGTGTCTTTGACTGCAGAAAGGTGCTTCGCTTGTTGTGTGCCAAACTACGGCACCATGGTGCCATAGTTTGGCGGCGCGCTATAAGTTAATAAGAACTACTATGGAGCTTCCACATAAGGAATACAAGCCTGTGCTCTTAGGTATGTTTAACTTTCGGGTTACGACTGCGGTTCCTGCGAAAGATGGGCCAGGCATGGTTCTATCTGTTTGTTTTTTTTTTTTTTTTTTATGGTGTTACATACTCTCCCCTTTTACGCCGTTTCTGAGACTTCCAGCGGCGCGCCATTTGCGAGCAATGCCCAGTGTTCGATCTTCTTCCTCGAACGTTATATGCTTTTGCTGCTCATTCGTCGAGTGGCTGCCGGGGTGTGCCGCGCACCGTAGCGTTACACGAGCAAACAGGTGCAAAGTTTCGTAAGTCTCTCTGTGCTCACTGGCCCATGTGATGTGCGCAGGAAAAGTACCGCCCGGCAGCACGTCGTCTTGCGGAGATAGGAAAACAAAAAAAAAGTCTCTCCTGCATATCATATACATCCTCTTTACAATCGAGGTCGCACTTTTCGCCAGTCCAGCATTCCCGCTCGCTTTCGCATCTGATGTATCTGTATCAAAGAAAGAAAAAAAAAAAAGTCTGCCAACACGGACGTGCTGCCTTTCGTTTTGTTTTTCTATTCACAGCACACCTCGTCACCACGTACAAAACGAGCTTCTCCGAGCGTGGGGCCTTTAGCGTTGACGGCACGATATCAAGAGGGATACATATAGCGTCCGTTACAGACCCTGTCGAGAGTGGACGCTTTCGACGCTGCGCGCGCTCTGTACGTACACGCGAAAAAGAATTGACGCGTGCCAGTGCAGCTTTCTCGCGGCCTCTCCTCGTCGTACGCGCGCCTTCCGTTTTGATTAACGCAGCGGGTGTGCCGTTCCTAAAAGGATCCCCCCGAAGTATCTTCCTCCTTTGCCAAGAATACGTGTGCGCGCGTGTGTATAGTCTTCGGAGTATGCTGTTCCCGTCGTCGACGTTTTAATTGTCCTTCATAGCTCATTTGGCGGACAAGTTCGTTATAAATAGGCGCGTGCATGCCTGTGACCGATATTCCTATAGTCTCAATCATCCTGCTCGATATACGTGGACTTCACCCGTGCCCGCTAAAGCTTTCTTTTTTTGCCCGCTCATGTTCTGCGCGGTGTTCTTTCGTTCAGTGGTGATCGAACGTCCTCATGAATTTTTATGTGCTTATGTATATGTGCGGTCTTTGTTAAAGACTTCCTCGCTCAGCCATGGTGCGTGGCACTCGCGTTGTGCTATATACTCTTGTTGATATCAGCCCGGTCGTGTTTTTTTGCTTCCCGTACGTGTTTCTCTGTGGAAGGCCTTTCGTCGCCGTCGTCTGTGTGCCTGGTGCTTCGTTGTAGCGAGAAGAACGTTATAGTGAGGACAACGCGGTCGTCGCGGGAACAGACGAAAGGGCAAACGATTTTCTCCCCGTTTAATGCGAACACGTCGTATAAAAGCTCCGTTGTTCCGTTTGCTGCTTGATGATGCATGCTTGTATAGAGCACTTGCGTCGCTCCCTAGGCGTATGCACGTGCGTGTACCCGGCACCAAGGCAAGCGTGAGAAACCAGCACGACTTCGGATGCTAACTTATCATGCTGGTTAGCATGCGTGCTATATCATGCAGCATGCATGCTTCATAGCATGCGTGAGAAACGACCTTATCGCGTCTGCGTTTTTGATAGGGAAAGGGGGATGGTCGAGAGGGGTGCGGTATCGTGGACAGCTTGCCGTGTGTGACATTCGGGCGATAATTTTTGTGGCTGTATTAATAAGACCGAGATTCTCTATTCTCGGATTACACTGCGTCGTTGCGCTGTGGCGAGATTCATTTCAACGACGCGAGTGGTTAGTTTCAAGAAAAAGTTCCGCTGTTACCTCCTCTGACTCGCTGGCGCTTCGATTACTGGCGGCGCACGGCAGTTCAACCGCATTCCGAAGGGAGCAAAAGAAAGAGAGAGAGAAAAAGAATAAAAGCCGGCCCTTCGCGGTACTTGGATTTCGGTGCTCGTTAAAGAACCGTAGGTGGTCTAAACTAATCTCCTGCCCTGCAGCAAAGTGCACGTTATTCATAGCGCGCCTGTAGCTATATACATCATAGGGGGGAGGCGAAAAGCCATCAGTTATAATTACTGATTGTAATACTCTTTGCTCCGAACATGGCGCAACTCGTGAAAGCAATACGCTTCGTGAGATTGGATGCGGCTGGCTCCGTGTGTGTATACGCATACGCTCGGTGCGTGTATACAGCGCGTGCTTTTCGCACGAGCGGCTGGTTGCTTTCTTGCGCATATGCTTCAACCTCTATCCTGGTTTCTTATACTCTGAAAGCTCGGAAGTGTTATAAACATGCATTATTTACGCTGTCACTTTTAGTACACCAGATTTCCCTACACACAAACCCCTGATTTTTTTTTTTTCATCACCTTAATTTTTAGCATTTTGTAAAGAAAGGTATTTGCTGTTTTACCTCCATCCCCGGACCCCCCTCCCGTATTTATACGACGGCCCAATTCCAATTCTTGGAGAAAACTTTGTAGTACATGTATATAACCTCTCGCTATATACGTGTATGTTCGGCGCCTGTTTCTGTCGCGCAAACGGATTTATTTAATTATGCGGTCGGCGCGGCACACATCCCAGACTGCGCATGCGCCGCGCGCGCGCTTGGTTTCACGGGCTTCTTGCAGCTCGTACCGTGGATTTCTTTTTCATCTTTCCTCCGCGGCCTCTCTCGTCACTTTCCTTGAAGCCACTGCGCGCGTTCCTTCATTTCCCGTGTCTGGAAGCTATATACGCGTGTCGCAGCCGCCAGCTTTGCCGCCGCTCCCAGGGAAAAAAAAGAAAAATAAATAAATAAAAGCGCCGTCGGTCGCTTTCGCTCGCGTCTTGCGCGCCTGCCTTTCTACAGGAGAGAGGTGGCATGCTTGCATGCTGTCGGCTTCCTTTCGTTGGATACGCAGTACATGCGGGGCTTCTCCGAATATCCACCGGTCTCGTTCGCTTCTCTCCGCTTTCCCCTTCCACCGCCGCACGGCAGCCTCGAAAGCCTGCGCGCTAACGCTCCCTCCTCCTCCTTTTCCTACTCCGCATTTTCATCCATATCCCACGTTGCTCTCTGCCTGCTGCCGCTTCCAAGCATCGGTGCGCATTCTTCGTATTTCTATCGCTGCTGCTGCTACTGCTGCTGCTTTCGCTGGCGCAGCCATGCAGCGGCCCCCTTTCCGTTCGTTCATTTGTCGTACGCCCGCGCGCTGACGGAGCTCGATTTCGGTTATGAGCATGTGCAACCTAGTGCATTTCGTAATACGATTTAGACTATACCTGTGCGATCGTGGTGATGGTTCGTAGAGGCAAAGGAAAATTACCTCAGGACGCACCTCTAACTGACCTGATGGTGTCCAACGCCCAAATAATGACCAGTGGAAGGCGATGATTTGATCACGGGCTTGCAGTTAAGCTATGATGAGAGCGTATACCTGAAGCTATAGAGTGGAGGAGTTTGGAAGGCGCCGTTTGCATTACAATGGACCTTTTTCATGTAGGCAGCCTGTAGGCTCCCTATTTAATGTAGGCTCCCTATTTTCATGGAGGGAAAAGCGCAGTGAGCATCGCCGAGATCAAAACTGGCGACTCGTGCCTCCGCAGTCATCTACTACGCAGCAGTAGGGCATCGCGGAGGCATGGCATCTCACTTTCACATAGGGGCGATAGTACACCACGTGTGACATTTCTCGTCGTACACTGTCCACCAGAAAACATCTTCACCGATGTCGCGCATGCGCAAACTATAGCCCTCATGAAAAAGGTCCATTGGCTATATATAAGGTGCCGCAATTCCAATAGATCCGTTCCGAAATCAGTGAGCTTTAATACAGCAGAAAGCAGCAAATGTAAAGTCTCCGCGTTAGCGTCATTGTTAACGTGTAACATACCGTGCATGCATGCTCATAACGTAAACGTAGCCGTAGGTCTTACGTGCCTCGGTATTGAAGAGACCTCCCCTTGAGGACACCACCAAAAAACACACACTATAGTGGCTCACAGCTGGCTTTCGATAAGCTTGACAGTGGCGCATGCACTCAAGGATTCATGTTTTGAGGTATAGGTGGAACCGTTTGCGTTGACGTTTCGCTCTCTCCCGCTGTACTAAAAGGCTAGTTTGTGCCACGAAGTGCACCTAGTTTTAGCGTGACGCTAACGCTGTACTGAATGCTGCTTTCCGCTATGCTAAAACTCGCCATTGCCGGAGGAAAACGTGGCCGCTGCAACAGTGATAGCGGAGGCCACGAAATGGGTATACATGCGTGCACTCGAAAGTGATCCACCCAAAATGTTGAGGGAAAGGCTCTATGAAAGGAAAGGAATGGTCACCTATGTGTGTAGATGTGGTTAGCTCTCTGATAGAACGAGTGAGGAGCGCAAACGAAGTAAACTGCGTACGCAATACTGCGGTTGAAAACGGCTTTATTTTCATAGGTGTAAAGCAGTTCACTTGTTAAGTATAGGCATATGGATAACTGAAAGACGATCAGCGCAAATATAGCCTTCTGCACATGAGAGGCTCCTATATTGGTATACTACACACACAGTGAGCAGCGAGCAGGCAGGCTGACCCAAAGACAAGAGAGCTTGCGCGGCGGCCCGCAGTGCAGCTGGCAGCGAATCAACACAGGTTGCTCGGGCGGGCACGAGGGGATCCGTGGATTGCCGCATTCCTCGATGCCAGCTGCTTCCACATCGAGCTGCGTCGTAAATCAGACCCCTGTGCCGTGTGACACGCCCGCGTTCTGCTGGGATGTCGCGTGGACCGACGGCGCATTATCTCGCTAGCGGACGTGCTTCGAATTCTTTATGGACGAGGCACGTCTGTCGTCGCCCGCACTTGATGAGCGGGGCTTTGGCGCCGCTCTTTGTACACCGCACATGCGCACAGGTGCTGTTGTACGCGTTTGCAGCCGGACGAACTCGTTTTTTAATGTATCGAGGTGACGAAGAGTTGGGGGATCAGCGTTCTGTTAACCATGGCCTCAGAGATGGCGCGCGCGGGATCACGGAGGCCACGTGTTAACGACGGCGGTTGGGCGCTTCGCCGCTTCGTATGTTTCGAGAGGCGCCACCTTTTGGGAAGAGATGCGTTCACGCTCGTGTTTTCGGAAGGACCCCGCGGTAGATGCGCGATTTGTAAATTATATACTGCGATTAACGCAGCCTAGATGACAGGTGACGCCACCCAGAAAAGTTGCCAAATGCGTTCCTTTTGCCTATACTGTTTTAGGTCCAGATCCCCAGACCTCCCTTTTCTCTTTAACTTGAGCCAGCGTCCAGTGATGCTTAGCACGGTGGTATACGTGGAGAAGACGGGCAGTAGCGAAGTTCGTGAAGACGTTTCTTTACCGCTGATGGTTGCGATAACAGTTGGTGGATAGTGGTCTCCCTTTTTTCTCTTTCTTGTAGTTGTCCTTGACAAGGCCAGGTAAAGAAGAGCGCTCGTTTTATTTTATTTCGAACAGCAATGGATGATGATGATGATGATACGGCTTTCGTTGATAGTAGCGATAACGTTCGGCCGGTAGCCATACTGTTTTGTTACCTAAATTATTGGTGGACAATCGCGAACGCTGTTATCGTCGGAACCACGCAGAATGATGATGACGGGAAGTTCTCTCGTGGCAGATGGCTACCGGAGGACAAAACCAGAGTGCGTCATCGGCCCCCTAGATCAGTTCGCGTTAGTCGCTTCGGCCGTCTATTGTTATGGCGTGAACCAAACTATATTATTTCCTCGCCGACCTCTCGTCCATTCAGTGGCCATTTCATCCCATCACCCTGTCCTCTCGACGCACGAATGTCCAGCTGCGTTTGCTCCAGCAACGCGCGCAGCCGGTTCAAAGGGAAAGAAATAACCAGAATAAAACTTGGTGTTGCCCACTTTTATGTCTTCAGTGTAGTCGCTGACGGCTCCCCTGCGGCCTTGCATTGGCGTTATCGAGAGAGAGGGAGGGAGGTCTGTGGGAATGATGAAAGGGTGGGGGTGTGCGTAGTTGTGCTCGCTTGGGCGGCGGTGCAGGAACCGAAGCCGCTGCTGCAGGCCTGGGCAAGGCCCGGCTCGTTGGCCGTCGCGATCCTGTTTCCGGCCAGACTGCACGGCCTTGACTGGTTCGCTCGCTGCGGTGGTTGGTTGGTTGGTGGGTGAGTCACCGTCGACACATGCGCCGACCGTTGAAGCCCGCTCGAAGCGAGCGAGGACGCGGCTAACGTACTACAACAGCCGCTGAACAGAGCCCTCAGCTTTGGAGAGAGGCAAGAGCAGGTGTTGCGCGGCTGCTGGCTCCTCGACGCGCCCGAAGCCTGGGCTGCTGATTCTCCTCTGCTGCTTTCTTGCTGTTTCAAATGTAGCTGCGGTGCAAACGTCGTTAGAAAAGGCGGTTTTGGCGACGAAAAGCGTTCTTGTTTTTCTCGATTGCTTCGGGTACGCAGCGAAGGTCATACATAGGGCATAGAGGGAGCGGGTGAGCCGCTGTTGCTGTGATGATGCGAGGTTGTTTGTCGACGGGGCAGTTTAAAAGGGCAAGGGTTTCCTTGTTCCCGCGGCGTTTGTTGTGTCCGCAACTCACGACAAAGTACCTAGCTTACGTTGACGTGGCCGCTGACGAATGCTGCGCGTTTGTCAAGCGCTTGCCGAAAAGTCCTGTTAGCAGCGCAGTTTCAACGGTCGGCTCGATGTGCAGCCCAGAAACAGGTGACGTTTCGGCGTAGACTTAACGTCGCTTTGGTGTTCTTTCGCGCGGTTTTGTGTGACGGTGCTTACCATCGTCCATCTCCTTGCTTTCTGACGAAGCCCTCGTTTCGCGAATGCCTCTAGAAAAAAAAAAAAAAAGTCCTTTATATACAAGCTTGGGGTGCTCCGACGTTTCACCGCATCCGTAATTTGCACGAAACCGCAAGGACACCCTTTTTATTATTTTTTTTTGTCATTTCAAGTGTTGTCCGCAGACCTCTTGCTCGCGAATGAATACACCATGCTGCCATCCGGACTACATGCATTGGAAAAAGTGCTCTGCGAAAATAACCCCAGAGGAAAAGCAAGTTCCATTTTTATACTGGCACACCACGACTTACATATCTCGACGTGTAATGCAGCTTTCGATTTTCCCGGTGCGATTCCTTTCTCCGTATATACAGCCCTGTGCGCAGAAATTGCCGGCTTGAGTGCGACCCAAATCATCTAAAAGCGCACTCCCGTTTCCGCGTCTCCCGGTTGGACACGACGACGTCACACCGCTGGCCCAACGTTGATAATAAACGCGGCTCAGCGCCGTCGTTACACGTGTGCGCTCGCGATAACTGCGCTGCAAGCGCAACTAGTTGGGGGGCCGGAGGCACAGGAAGAATGACAGAAAGAAAACCGCACGGGTCCCACGGGTCCATTTTAGCCACGACGCGGCCTAATTGCGACTCGGTCGGTCACTGCGCGGCTTGTCTGCAGTGCATCCTGTTGCCGTTCCTTCCGACGTCTCACGTAACGAGCTCCAGGTGGGAACAAACGGAGCGACCGTGCACCCTTTTCCCTTCCCCTCTTCCCGCTGGAGTGCTCGAAGGCTTCTACCTTCATGCGGCGAGTAATAGCACTGCACAGTACATTTAGTGCATCGTCCCACTGTATACGCAACGAACAGTATGTAGTGCATCGTGCCACTGCATAAAGAACGCGCAACATTATGCGAATGGGCTTTCCTCGTAATGAAACCCGGAGAGGCGAATAAGAGCCGCGCCTTTTAATTGCGCTTCGCTCATCTCCGAGACTACAGTGCACTGTACCGAGACCTCTTCTTTGTTTTGAAGACGTCCGCGCGATGTCGTCGCACCTTGTATGCTGTTTTCGACTGCGGACGACACGAAAGCGCGCCCCATATCGTCGCAAGCTGCGTGCAGTCAACACACCTCGCTGTGTTTTGGTCGAAGCGCCGCTCGTGAGATAGTAGAGAACGAATCAAAGGCGAGGTGACTTGGCACGCGGGTCTGCAGATGCCGCTGTAACAGCAGCACCTGCAGCTTCATTAGGGCACCGTTGATGCAGCACTCTTTCACGCGAGTGGAAGGATTCATTCTGACGACAGCTGGAATTGAAGGGACTGCGCTCCGGAAATGATTGAGGTGGTATCCTCCTAGATGGCCCGGCCGCCGCGGACGACAGGGCCGCGTCGTGGTGTGGCGGCAGGAACAACGAACCGACCGCGCTCAATCTTGCTCCTTCCTCGTCCCTCTCTCTCTCATGCCGTTGCAGCGATCGCCCTCGTGCATCGTCGGCGTGTCGCCCGCCGCAGGTCAAACGCGATCGCGTGATCTGTTGCCGCGCGGCGTTGCATGCATGCGTGCATCGCCGCCGCCACGACGAGACGGTGTGTACGGTGGCCCATGCATGGCGTCGGCGAGTCTTGAGACAATGGCCGCTTCCTGCGCCACCAGTGAGCACCGCCCTCCCGTCCGCCCCGTGCCTCCACTGACCCGGAATGCTGCGCGCAGCCTCTCTTTCTTCTTCTTTGGCCACCCCGTAATTTGCTCTTTTGTTTCCTATATCGGCGCCGTGGCAGCCTTTTTAGTTGTTCTTGCGCTTCTCGGGTCTTTCATGCGGCGGTTGCCAGACCCGCGGATGTTGTCTAGTGCCGAACATTGGTGTTGGGAGTATATATACTATGGTCGTTTTCCCCCCTGGTTGTTGGATGCGCACCGCCTATACCGGCCGTGATTTAGCGCGAGCGGCCGGAGGTGGGTATATAACAGGCGACCACGTCTCGCCACCGAGCCGCTTCATTGATTGCAATTTGCTCCGGCTGAGGCCACGGTGCTTTGCCCGCGTGCGCGTGAGCGGCGATGACCGAACGGGCAGCGCATGACTGGCTGCACGCTTGCTGCTGGTTGCTGCATGCCGTTGTTTGGGTGCTGCTACTGCAACTTTGCTGCGAGGAAACGGCGCGTTGCTTCGATCGCGTTCGTTGCCCTTAATCCGTGAGCCTTCAATTATTATACGAAGTCTGTGGGCAAGCCACACGATCTGGGAATAAAGGTTAATGGCTGCCGGCTTACGCAATTCGGGCACAACTTTGAGTATCTTTTCTTTGTCCCGTCATGTGGTCTAGTGGCTGTATGGAACTTGTCTGCTGATCCGAAGGTAGCGGGATCGAATTCCGGCCGCGACGGCTGCATGTTGAGACCCGTGTGTACTGTGGGATGTCAGTGCACGTCAGAGAACACTGGGCGGTTGAAATTTTCGGAGCCCTCCCCTACGGCATCTCTCATAATCATATCGTCGTTTTGGGACGTAATTAACCCCAGAAACCGATCAACTCGGCTATCTTTACGATAATTCTCGTATCTCTGGCGCGTTTCCATTGTTTATGGCCTGCTCAGTCATCAGCTATTCGCGGCGCACGCAGGTGTTCGTTCTATATGTGAATACTATACCGTTCGAATGCAGCGGGAGCTATCAAGATGTTCTAAGCGGTATCTGTGAGTTTGGAAAGTTACTTCGAATAGCGAAATTCTCTACTGAGGTCGCGAAATGGCCCTAGCGAACTGGTGCATTAAATGAAATTAGACTCAACTAGTGCGCACGACTCACGGCCACACAAAAACGTGCGCGCGTCGAAGTGCTGTGTCGCAACAGAAGCGATATAGAGCGCACTCCCTTGTGCGTGGCTGACGCGGCGCAGCAAATCCCATTCCGGAATGCAGCTTGAAGTGCGTGCTATGTATGGATGCAGCGTAAAGTTTGTCTAAAGTTCGTGATTGTTCATTTATATGCGGCAGGTAATCAAAAATACCCTCCCTGAAAAATTGAAACCAAATTTCAATGCGACGTGATACTTTTGCGTACGCTGATAAGGCGTGAAAAAAAAAAAATGTTTGAAGGTACCTACTAGAGACCGCCCGGATAAGTATCCTCGCAGGACTTGGCATAGTCTTATAAAGTCAGCCGTCAATATAAGTATTTCCGCGGCTTCTCATCGAAATGTTTGAAAACTCCAGTAATGCCTGCCGCAGAAGCGTTCCTCTCTGCAAAGCCTCGATTTCCATCTAATTGACCACAACTCTTCCGGGAACCAGCCCCCCCCCCCCCCCTTTAAAAAAGAAAAAAAAAAGAAAAAATGGAAGGAAAGACACAGATATAAGCATTTCTTCTAGTCATGTATATCTGTTTACACAAAAGCGCTGAAGCACCACGAGGCCCAGACCTCACAACGATGGCACTGACTCCCCACTATGCCGCCTCGTGACATTGTTTCGAGTTCTAGCCGACCACGAATGTTCAGATTCTCGATCGCTAAAATACGAACGTTGAGACACTGATTACTCTCAGCCCTGCTGAGACAGATAGGCCCATTCTTACGAGCACACACGCAAGCAAAAAGGTGATATATATATATATATAAACGAACTCTCAGTGCCAGCTGTAAATAAGAGGACTGATACGCCTGACTACAAAAGAACCATGAGGCTGCGGCGAAAAGGACTAAAATTGAAGTTTGTGTCTTTATTTCAATCTGCGCCCAACAGATTCTTCAAGATAAACACCTATAGAATATGTAGTGTCGTCAGCGTTGCGTCATGCATACCCTTCCTTATCCCTTGTCGTTTTCTATACCTGCTATGTAGCCGTTCTCATACGCCCAAAATGTTTATTTGCTCCCTTATGTCAACTTGAATCGCTCTGCGCTTATACTTGACGGATGCACGCTGGTTATGCGCAGTTTCCGTACTCGGTTATATATATGTAAGACGAACCTGCTCGGCACAACATTGCGCAAAAGCACCCTCTGCGTCCTCCACAAACGCGTAAATAATGCCGTTGAACTATACTTATCCCATGAAATTCTCACACCTCGTGAAATGAGCGAGGACTGTTGCGCGCTGTCGAAATATATTGTGGCACAATACATATAGAGAATAGAGAGAAATTATGAATAAACATGTTATAACTATAGGCTATTGCTGCACATTTATACGCTTGCAGTGTATTCCAGACCCATGTGATAGAAATAATGCAACTTTTAGGCGAATTACCATACTGCACAGAACTGCTGGTCTGCAGACTGCGTCCGGTATACTGTAAATGCTTGCAGGGAATCGAATTTCCTTTTTTACGTCCACGGCCAGCGTTTCCTTTATACCGACTGCACTTCGCTCTCGCAGGGCCCGAACTTGACGTTCTGTACGTATACGGTGTGCGAATGAGGGCGTCCCTCGATTTCTTAGGCCGCGCTGTTATGCCTATTAAATGTTATTCTTTGTTCGCATCGTGACGCAGTTCTCGGCGAGGAAAGAGCGACGGCCGCGGAGCTACGACCTTGTACGCGGAACCCGATCGCGAAAGTGGCCGCGATTCAGTGGTGCGTGCGCCTGCTTACATACTATACACCTGCGTTGTTTGTACTGCACGCAAGAAGCTCGTTCGCCGGTCCCCCCAACCCATTGCTTAGCCCAGCTGCGCGGAATTAAGAAAGAAAAGTGGGTCGTACACGTCCGCGCGCTGCTCCCGCTAATAAGGTCCATTGAATGCTGTGTTGCTGCAGCTGCTGGGCACAGAAAGTTATATCCATCCATCCATTCTGTCGACGTCAAGGAGTCACACTCCAGTTAGCGTCACGTTTCCGCATGCAGCGCCGCCGTCCGGCATTAAATGCGGCGCGGTGATAGTAACCGGAGCGTCTTTTATAGAGCGTGCAGTAGGTACGCGTCGCTCGATCGCGCCCCCTTCCTGGGACCTGTGGTGAGCGAATGAAGCTGGGCTGAGAGCGGAGGAGCGCAATGGTCGTGAGAGGTTCGTCCACTGCGCTGTTGTCCACTGCTCGCGGCGAGACATTATCGGTGAACATTGTGAAAAGCGATGCGCTGTCGATCCGAAAGTTTGATTGCCATGGTGTGGAGCACGTCCAGTCTTGGACAAATCAAACGCGAGGAAGACATTGAAACAAGGGCTGAGCCGTGCTGCCGCAACGGGCTGCAGAAGGTATATGGCTCACTTCCATTTGTCTGAGGAACTGCAATTGGATATAGCGTCGACAAGGGATACCTGCAGCCTGCAATCTTTGGTCGGTGACTGTATGCTTGGTCCTCACGTGCAAGCGCGAAAACCGACACCATGCTGACATTACGAGTACTGGTTAATTGTCCAGTACGGCACAGTGGAAGCCTTACTTCACATCGTAAATTTCAATCACCGTGTTGTCGCGCTGTCGAGCTCTGTCTTGAAAACAACGGGCGATTTTACTTTAGCTTCTTGGGCGACGCCGTCCTGAACTGTCGCGCGAGTGATTTCCCGGTTTTGCATACCCTATAACCTCAAACAACGTCTTATCACTTCGAATTCCCTCCCTCCTTTGGCGTTTCTTGTCAGTGGTTTTCGGATCTCAAAAGACGCGCATGACATTTTAAAGCGTGCTGGATTTTAAAATATGCACGAAGCACGTTTCACACGTGCAGCACAGTTCGTAGGATTGATTGGTCGGTAAGCACTCGCTCTCGTTTTCGTGAATGTCAGGCGCGAAGGTTAGCCGCAGGCTGTGTCTATAGTTTTCCATCGTACACTTTGGTGAACAGTGCCAGACACTGCTCTGGGGATATATTTTATGAGCTCCCTTTTAACGGAGGGAAGCATCCTTGGAATCTGGACTCACATCCCATCAAGCGTATATGCGTACGAGAATCTACGCTAGTCCTTCTTTGGTATACCTGAAGAAGGCTGACGTAAGGGACTGACCGTAGATGGTATAACCAAAGGGGAATAGATCAAGGGCTTGTTTCTTCAGTTTTTGTCTGACCGTAGACGGCAGAACATATGAATGAATGAATGAATGAATGAATGAATGAATGAATGAATGAATGAATGAATGAATGAATGCGTGGACGCATAAAATTAAAAAAAAAAGGCAGATACCACGTGCAGTGGGAATCAAGGAAATGCGAAGCACGTATCAGGAACGCAAAATGGATCTGCATTGTCTCGCTATACCGATTTTGCTACATATGGAAGTTAACGAAACGGCCGCAAGAGCACCAAGACTGTGACATGTAAACCATGCCGCTCGTGACACGCATGTCATGATTCTAATCATGTTATGACCCGTAATTTTTGTTCGTAATACAGTCATGTTGTTGCATACCAATTTTCGTATACATCCCATTAACGAAACGGCCAGGAGAGCACCAAATCGTAGGCGGCTAGGTAGATAGACAGATACGCTCAAAGTCGCCGAAGTTTGCTAAGAAATGCTTCGCATCTAAAAAAAGAAAGGCTTGGCCGTTCGTGCGTCGTCGTCGGGTCTGTCTGTGTAGCCACGACAACTCCACTTTTGGGCGTCGCGAAGAAGGAGGCGGGCAGGGCGGCCAGCGTCGCCAGCAGAGCGTGTCCAGTGGCGGCGGCTTGCAACGGTCCGCTACCTGCGCGGTGTCACGCTGGCCGGGCATATTGTGCCTCGGTGTTTCCGCGTGGCCGCCCGGTCTCCATTATTCGGAGTTCGCGGTGACCGCGGGTCACGTTCGCCCGCGTACACAGCTGCAATGCAGTGTAGGGGCGCAGCCGAAGAGCCGCTCCTTCGTGGTGTCTCCGCTGCCGCCGTCGTCGCCGCTTTGATTTCCGACGGCGCATTCATCGTCGGGCCTTCCCTTCCTGCGGCCAGCCCCAGCGACGTTTCTGTGGTTTTTCTTTTCGCGTCTTCTCTTTTGTTCTCTGTAGCCTTCGGAGCGGTGCTCGTTGGGTTGGACCTCCCGAAACTTGGCGCGAGCGTCTTTTTCGTTTGCACCTCTCGCCCATTCGGTCCGTTGCGTCGTGACTTTGTGGCGTTTCACGCGCCGGTGGAACGCTGCTATTGATAGCAACCTTTCGCCGCGCACACGCCTGTGTACTGTGTATGTATAGTATACGTACGGTGGAATTGTCCCGAAAGAAAGAAACGGCTGTATAGGAATAGTGGTGGTGGCGGCGGCAGGCCGCAGCGCGCTAATCCAGGTCAACTTTGCAGATGCGGATGAACAGTGGGAGGGGGTGTCCGTTTTCTCGCGTCAGTTTCTTTCCTGTGGCGCTTCTTTTTTTTTTTTTTTTTCGTGGTTTCTTCTTTTTACCTCCCCCATCGGCATGACCACTTTCCTGGCATTTCCCCCCGCGCGAGCGCGCCGTGCTCCATCGAGCAACGGATGTGGTAGCGGTTGTCGCGCAGATTACTATATTATCGCGGGTCGACACAGAATGTGCCGATAAGGCAGTGTTTGTCTTATGTGAAAGCCGGAAAAACCCAAGACACATTTTTCTGGTTGTGCCGATGCCTTAAGTTTCCGTTTCCACCTGTGTTTGCACCAAAAAAAAAATTGAAGAAATAAACCAACGCCGCTGCCGTCGGGCCCGTGCAGCGGTTTGGTTGGTCGCTTGTGATAGCCCCAACCCCGTCTTTTTATTTTTATTATTTTTGCCATTTTAGTTTATAAAAGAAATCAAAGTCCGGGTTTGGCGACAGCCATGTCTATTTAGTTTTACAATTCGCTTAACGCCCGTTATACTTTTGACACAGTGCCAGTGTCGTATAATTCTTTTTTCTCAATTTCCCCACGATACCTAATGTATTCATAGCCAAGCTGCGCACCCCTATGAGTCCATGCGATTCCGGAAGTCTCTACAGCCTCATTTTTCCCTTATTTTCCGAGGTTATGCGGTACCTATACATACCACGACAGTCTAAGCGTGCGAATGTATATTGTGTGTTGTACAAATGAACGTCTAGTCCCGCATATATATAGGCGTCCTGATGCCTACTGAAAAAAAACAAGCAAAAGGACGAAAGAACAAATGCACATGCTAGAGGACGAGATGCACGTAAAGTTGACCTTGCATTCCACGTCTTCACGAGTGCGCGTCTTTCGTTCCGTCTTACAAAAGTTGAAACTGATCGAGTCCGCGCGCGGCCTTCGCGACGTAGCGCCGTACATGTGAAGGATTTGCCGACCGCGCAAACACTAATATGTACGCACGCAGACAGACGTTGTACACAGACAGAGCCGCGGCGCGTATCATCTCTCGGGTATTTTATGTAAATCGTATGTAAGTGACCTCTTGCCTCTCTCTCGGGAAGGTTGGCGGGCGGAAAAGAAAGCTGCGTTCGTGCACTACGTGGTGGGGAAGCACCCGTGACTCAAGTGAGCGAGCCGTATAAACGATGGGGGCGGCGGCGAATGAAGGTGGTGTGGCTGTTGGCGTGCCGCCGTTAAAAGGATTCCCCCCTCCTGGCGCCGCTCGTCACTTTCGCTGCTTTGCGAGGGCCTATAGCTACCTGCCCTCTCGCGCTCCGGTCGCCCGTTTCATACGAGTTTCTTTTCCTCCATGGCTGCATGCTGTCACGAGAAAGAGACGCGGCAGTGCCGCCATCCTGGCTGCTGCTACTACTACTGATGATGATGATGACGATGTCTTCCAAACTTCCTTTCCCGAATGCCTGCTCGCACGCTTCGCTCGGACCACGCTCGAAGCCCGGAACATCAGGAGTGTGTGTGTGTGTGTGTGTGTGTGTGTGTGTGTGTGTGTGTGTGTGTGTGTGTGTGTGTGTGTACTGAAAAACGCGACGCCCCGTCCTCGGCCTCTACTGCACATGGGCTGATGTTCCGTGCTCGGAGGTTAAAGAACTCGTTCGTATTGGGAGGCGAGACTATACAAGAGGGGGAGGAGCGGCGAGAGCGCGCTTAACAAGACTACATTGTTATTTATATAGGAACGCCCCGTTGGTCGTTCGCGTGTTGCGCGCATGCGCCTCTGCTGTGGTCCGCGGTGATGCGATTGACCAACATCATATATAGAGGGATTTTTTTCTCTCTCTCTCTCTGGAGCGTTAGCGCGTCCGGAAGGAATTGGATATGCCGGTTTGTGCCGTAACCCTGCGAAGAAAGAAAGAAAGAAAGATGGACAGGTCTTTTGCGTTACTGCGTCGTTATTGCCGCACATACTCAGAGGAGTGTAACGACCACGTGGCACTCCTCTGAGTGCATGTATAGGGCAGCTAAATGAACCGGTTTCCACTCGTTTGTTTCGGTATAACCGAAGCCATGAGGATCATATCTCTAATTATGAACTTAAGTGCAGCATTAGATCGGTTGTGGGGGAGGACATGTGGTATGTTCCTTTTACAGACGTGTATAAGACGCTTACGTCCCGCTAATTGTCTTTCATTGGGAGGATGAATCCATGAATCGCAGTTACGTGCACGTGGATCGATGTTGTCACAACCACAACCGCCTCACAACTTTGCCTCGTCGTGCATACGGCCCTGCTCGGCGACTCGGCTGGACACTCTCATTGTCGTCTATTGTTCGCTCGCTAACGATTCACGTGACAAAACACGGGGGAGGTGTGAGAGATGAGGTTGAGACGAAGAAGAGGCGCTATTTTTGCGGCGTCTTTCTTCCCTCACCTCAAGCTCACCTCTCAGGTGTGACGTTTTAACGCGGAGGCACCAGAGGCAGAATAAAGGAGCCACGTGAGCATTTCATTTTTCTTCTTTTTCACGTGCTCCTATACACGCTTTTGCGTCTCCGAGCTCGTTGTACTCATCCTCGAGACCTCATTTCGAGGTCTTGCTGCTATGAGCGTGCGTCGCGCTAACCTTCTGACGAGCCCCATTGTCTTCCTTCTAACTTCACCAAGCGTTCTGTGCGACCCGTCCTCTTGCTCTTCGCTCCAGCTCATCCTCCTCATTTTCCTTGCGACACAGCGAGCTGTGTAATGTACTTTTGTGAGTGTTTGTTGCGTTGTCCCTACTTGACAAGAGACAGTGATACTATCCTGTGCTTCTCTCTTTCCTTTCAATTCAAGGATATCTTCCCTCTCTCCCTCGCTGGACTTTGTGTGGGGCGTGTCGTCGACGGTGGCTTCCACAGCACGTCGCCCGGATCGCGCGCTGAATGGTTCCTCCCACTTCCTTCTCTCGTTGAACTCTTCCTCCTGCGACGTTTTTACACTCGTCGTTCCACAACCTTCGCTTTATTCGCTTCTCGGACGACTCGTTTAATTCTGTCTTCACGCGTGCGTCGCTGTGTTTTTGTATGGAAAGCAGGGGAACTAAGAGCATATACGAGGGTGGTCTCTGCCATATAGAAAAGTGCGCACACGCTCGTTCGCAGTCTTGTTCTGTCGGAGAGGAGCAAGCG
Source organism: Hyalomma asiaticum (assembly GCA_013339685.2). Classification (NCBI taxonomy): domain Eukaryota; kingdom Metazoa; phylum Arthropoda; class Arachnida; order Ixodida; family Ixodidae; genus Hyalomma; species Hyalomma asiaticum. Next base: position 94,516,681 of record CM023482.1, on the reverse strand, counting down.
CACGCGCCCCTGCAGCTCCCACACCTCGCCGTCTCGCAGTCTGCACAGTTGCGCGACCGAGTGAAACAATAACAAAGAAAGAAAGAAGAGGACCGAATATAGTGCCGCCATTGCTCACCCTGTCTGCGCGGACAGTCGAGATGAATACGGGGCTCGTTCTGGCGCGCGCCTAGGGAGCAGCGTCCTCGATCCCCCTTGCCACCACCCCCCTCCAGAACACGACCCTTGTTCCCAGCGTTACAAACCCTTCTACACAGCCGCGGCGCTCCCCGTGCTGCCATGTTTTATGCGCCCTGCGCTGTCCTGTCACCTATAAATACAGGTCCCCGCTCAGCGCGCCTGTCGCTCAACGCCGCAGCCGCGGTGCCGGCGCGAATCGGCGCTGAATCGCGCGGCGGGGGTGTTTGCAGCGCGTGGTATATACATGGTGGTGCGGTAACGTTACCTGGCACTGCACGAGCTAACGACGACCGCAGAGACTCATATACGGCGGGTGCCAGACGCCGGCCGTTGAGTTCTCTCTACGAGAGGGAGCCGAAGTGGGGCGAAAACGGACGTTGAGATCTATGGAGTCGTTTGTTGGCTTCGCTGTGTGGTCTGGTTTGTCGAATTTGCCATAGCTTTGGTGTGGTATTGCATTCCTCTGCGCGCACAGTACACGCAAGAGTGTACCTTCGATTGCGCGTGCGATAAGGATCGATACTCGTTTACGTTGACGCTTGTTTATTGTTTATAGGAGCTTTATAGGTCACAAGACCTGGCCTTGTGGGGCGTTCGTGACTTCTGCTAGCCTAGCTGTGTAGGCTAAGAAACGTCGAGCGGCCAGGCAGGGTGCGTCTGAATGCTCCGGAAATGCGTGCACACTGAGAATAAATTTCCCTTGTATATGTGGTGTCCATGTAAGGAAGCCCGCTTTAAAGGGACCTTGTTTATATACAGGCGCGGTTTTGTACGCGACCCACCGATCAGGAAGGGGAGGATGCACTCGCACATCTGTCCATTGCGTGTATAGCAACCTGCGTGCGCACGCAGTACCCTCCTACACCCCCTTCCCCCATGCTTCTCCACTCCTTCGTGGCTGGCCTTTCCGTCCGCGGGTGGATACCGTGATCGGCGTTGCCTTTCCTGGTGTCGTGTATATTTTACTTCCGCTACATTGCGCTAAGCAGCTCCGTGGACGTCGATGAGCGCGTGTCCGTGGCGAGTATAAGCGAGAACAAACAGAGAAAAAAACAAAGAAGCAGGAAGGACCTTGGACGACGCCAGGAAATCGCCCGTGGCCCTGCGCAGCGCGGCCGCGACGTATCTACCGTCGCATGTATGCGTGCTTTACTCGACGTTTTGAAAGGCAGATGACGTCTCCAATTCGCGAATAATTGTCGGCGCATGCTTCCGCGAAAACGAGCTTCCTCTCTCCTGCTCGTCTTCCTGTATATAGCTATATCGACGGCCCAGCCTAACCCGCAGCGCGCGTCATCCTGACCGCGCGCGCGCGCGCGAGCCATGGATGTAGTACATACCTGCACCAATACACGGGGCGTGCACGTTTTGGTGTGAGGCATATGTGCGTGTGGCGAGTCTCGCGTTTGTTCCACGTGCGTGTATATTCTTTCGTGCGCCACTCGGTCAACGTACACAACGTGCGCGCTAGGCTGCTGGGGCTTCTATTTACGGAGCGTGTAGGACGTGCACGCGAGGACCGCGTGTGTAGTACCTGCGTTCGCCCGCTGCCTTCCCTACAGCAACGGCGGCTCCTAATTGGCTGTGTACGGCACGCCGAGCGTGTTCACGCGACTGCGTGCTCGCACGCGTTCTCCGGGCCTCTTCAGCGCTGATGCGGCGACGGCTGTGGTGTCTCGTGTGAGACTTTTTGTCGGGTGAACGGCCGCTCGAGTTGGCACGTACGCAGCAGGCCCTAAGAAGTGACGGCACTTCACTGTCTCGGGCTGGTTATATACTCACCAGTGCAGTGTCCTTACGTTCCGCGAAATCCAGAAGCATTTTCGCTTCCCGAAGTGTGTCTGTATGCTCTCTGTGCATGCCGTGTATATTGTGTATATAGAAAGCCCAGCGACCGAACCGAATGTGACGGGAGTTCACTGTTTCGTCGCGCCCGTGTAGTGTGTTTACGTTTCCCCGAAATTCAAAAACATTTCTCGTTTCCCGGAAGCGTCTGTGTACACCGTGTGGAAAGTGCGCGCAGAGGCAGTGCCGTTAAGACGACGGGAAACCGGCGCATAATGTGTTGCAGCTGGCGCAGGAAGAAGCGTATGGCGTATATAGATGCCACATCTATGACGTGCGCAGGTGGTTGATCTTACGTAGAGGAAACAGCACGACCTTTCTTTCTGTTTTTTGTGACCGGCGCGAGTTTATATATCGACATTCCGTCCACAGCCATGTTTATTCGTGTTTAAAATTGCTACGTATATATATATATATATATATATATATATATATATATACTTCCGGCAGTGACAGCCGGAGTTCGTTGCAGGGGCGGTTCCGAGGTGCCATGTCGACTGCGTTCTTGTGTCGTGTTCGCGGCACGGTTCCGCGTTTATCACGCACTAAGTGCACGTGTGCGTATCGGGACATAGTTATTCTTCCGGGTCGTGCCATTTTTCTTCGGTGGCTAGTCTCGACTCTCTTGTTATGCATTGTAACGCGCACTGTAAAGACTCTTCGCATGCTGTTTTTCACGACCGCTTTTGAGAGGCCATACCTAAGGCAGCACTCCATTATAAGACCACCTCTAGAACTGTGGGAGCGTATATATGTATTCTTAATTGTGGCCCACTGATGTCGCGATCGGGCGTCATGGTATGCCGCGTACTGTGCGTTGTTTGTTACATTGGTTCGCGCACTTGCTAGAGATGAGGTTAAATGTCGAATGCCGAGAAGTGCGGGTTGACGCAAGTCTGAGGATCGGTACATCGGCAACAAGCTTTCGGTCTACGGTTATTGGCCCATACCGATGGTACTATAGAAACGCGTTTATACAATTAGCTGGTATAGTGCTCCGCTACAAAATGTCTTGAATGAACTGCTCGCGCTAAGGTGCGCACGCATCCGTCGACAAAGCGGTATAGTTCTGAAGGCGAAGACCCGTCAAATTCATAAATTTCGAATCGTTCGTTTCCATACTTGCATATTTACTGCTCCGTGCACAAACACACGCACCTGTGCGTGCAGGCATGGTATACGCAGTGCGGCAGAAGTAGGAACTGCTTTCTGGAGAGCTGTAATGCTGAGGAAGCTTCGCCACGGCTTCAATGAACATATCCTTGCATAAATGCCGAACCCGATCTTCCCATGTGCGCCCCGGCATTTCCATTCAAAGAAGGCTCGTCGCATAAACCGGCGCGCGACACATCTCTCTCTCGGTCCTCCCACGGTAATAGCACGTCTTGTGGCGACACGGTGACGCGAACGAAGCTTCGGTGGCCTTTTCTCGCCGGATATATATAGTTATATATATTTATATACAGACTCCGGCTGTCTTCCGCTCGGAACTATATACCGCGGCGGCGGCGGCGGCGAAGGCTTCAGCGCGAGAGAAGGCGTCGTCGCCTGCTGCCGCTCGGCAATCATCTCCCGAACCACACAGCGCGTTTAGCCGCGGCGCCTCCGCCAGCCACGCGTCGCGAAATGGGCCCCTGTGCTTTTTCCCTTTTCCCCGGTCTCATTATTTTGCGCCGAAACAGCAGCGCGCCATTGTTTCGTGTGAGAAAAAGCACACGACGCTGTGTCTCGAGCGCACACACACTCGCGTGGACCTATAAATAAATAAATGTCCCTGGTCTCTCCCATTTATTACCTTCTTTCTACGGTTGTGCCTCGGTACGACGCGCTTCTCTCTCCTGCTGCTGCAGCCTGGCGGCGGGTTCGTTCGCTACGGTTCACTGGAGCTGTGCAGTGCTTCGGGATAAACGGGAGGAGGAGGTGTGCAGGCCCTTTTTGACGTTTGCTCGTTTCTTTGTTCGGCTCTGTATACCTTCTGTGGCTCATTTTCTCGCTTGTCTAGTGTTCTTCTAGTCTTTCCCCTGTTCTTCGCCGCAAACTGCGAGCTGCGGTGGAGGGGCTTGATATATTCTTTGCTTCCCAGCCTTCTTCCTTTTCTTTTAATTTTTTTATTTCTCGTTGGTTCACGTGGCACGGCGGTAAGAGCGATGTGGTTTCTGGCAGCTGTCTGCCAGCATGCGTTACCTGTATTGATATTCGGTTGTCGTCGTTTTCTCGCGTTGTACGCGGAACTAAAGATAGATATATGCGTTAGCAGCCACTCACGTGCTGCTGGTGAGAGGCGAGAAACATTTAAGTGCTGCGCGCAGGGAGTAAAAAATGAAGCATATTGAAGCGAAGATTTCTCAGCGCGTGCCTTGCTTCCGTTCCCGGACTTTTCTCATTGCGGCCGCATATGTGCTGCTGCTGTCTCGCCTCCCACTGCGTAGTACACGTTCTTGTGTGCCTGTTTGCGTCATACGCTCGCGTGTAGACACAGGCGTTCAGCGGGTGAAATGCGCTCATTAGTTTTGCGTAGGAAGTAAAAGGGGGACAAAAGAAACGGCTCGTGAAAGTTCTCGCTCGCACGCACGCACGCACGCACGCACGCACGCACACACACACACACACACACACACACACACACACACACACACACACACACACACACACACACACACACACACACACACACACACACACACACACACACCGGAGCTGTACGAAACACTATCTGATGCTCCGGTCTTTCGCGTGGTGACTCGGCAAATACACCCGTACTCAGCGTTCTGACTTTATACGTTCATTGCCATTGTGTGATATGTATATATATATTAACCGTATACTGTGAATCGCTCGAAATTAATTACGTGCCCCCAGTGTGCGCGAACTTACACGTTGTTATCGCAGTAAAGACAATTGTACGGATCGCATATATATATATATATATACCGTTCTCGCCCCCTTCTATGCTATCCAGTCCGTCGCTTCGAGTCTGCAGGCCGGCTTTCACCGCCTGTGTGCGGGCGTTTGCCGACACCATCAGACTGGACAAAACGAGCCGAGGCAAAAGCGCTCGGGGAACGCGGTGCATACGGGACAATGGCTGCTCCGAGAGCGAGGCGTCGCTCGACGATGACCCACATCGCGGGAGGGGAAGACCACCGCCGACGAGGATGCTTGCGAGCTGCGCTAACGGAAGCACCTCATTCATCGAAACACGCTCTGTGTGTGTGTGTGTGTGTGTGTGTGTGTGTGTGTGTGTGTGTGTGTGTGTGTGTGTGTGTGTGTGCATTCTGCATGGCTGCCGACCGGCGCGCGTTATTGGTGTTCGGGAGCATGTTTGTTCGCTCTGTCCCGATGGTCTAGTTGAGTTTGTCCGGGGGTCTGTGTATGTTTCTGCTCTCGTTTGCCGAGTGAGTGATGAGGAGGACGGCTTGTGTGCTCGTTCGATCGAAGCGGGTTCTTTTATTTGAAACTTTAGCGGAGAGCTATTGATTGGAATTGTGGCGGGAAAATTTGAAGGAACTGTAGTCTGGCGATACGTTAAGATATGCTCTTCTTCGCGTATTAAAGCTCGACGGACGGTTTAAGAAGTATACAATATTCCGTACGTGTTTAATTGCCCCGAAACGCGACACGCTTGAAATCACTTCTGTTGCCCAGCAGTCGCGGTTGAAACAGCAGTGAACATTGGCGTTTCATTGTGCTCTTGCTTTTGTTTTTGTGGGGTTTTACGTCCCAAAACCAGTTCTGATTATGAGAGACGCCGTAGTGGAGGGCTCCGGAAATTTCGACCACCTGGGGTTCTTTAACGTGCACTGACATAGCACAGCACACGGGCCTCAACATTTCGCCTCCATCGAAATGCAGCCGCCGCGGCCGGGATTCGATCCCGCGACCCTCGGATCAGCAGCCGAGTACCTTAGCCACTAGACCACCGTGGCGGGGCGTGCTCTTGCTTTTGTCGTCACCGTTTGGCACAAGGTGGTGCTCGGCATAAGACGAGCTGGTGGTGTGTGGCGAACAACACATTACTCCCCGAGTGAAATCCTTCTGCAGAGAATAATACAAACGAAGTCCTTCGACACTCCTGAGTGTCATTCTAACGTAAGCGTGCGCCCTCATGCACTCACATCATGCAGCCAACGTCGTATATCATTATAATGCACATTGTACAAGCGACGTCTTATGCAGCTAACGGCCGGGACGCAATCACGAGCACCTAATTCTGTGCAGTGATATGAACAATTCGGCTTTGGTACACTGGGACGGACAGGCAGCATAATTAGGCATTGTATCCCCGCCGCTTCGCGTTGCCCCAATCTTTGAGGGGGGTCCTTTTTTTTTTTCGAAGGCACTTGCGTAGCGCTCGCATTTGAATATTCGTATGCCCAGATCATCGTGGACCCTACAGGCACTTCTCTCTACAGCTCCCAGCCGGCCTGTGTAGCAGTGCCATGTATTGCAATTAGTGAAAGTGGGTGCTGCATCCGCTCCTCTGGACCCCTGCCTGTCGCGATTGGTAGGCCATGCGTGCATTGTTCCAACAGTTGAGAAGAGGGCGCAGCGCCACACAACAGACTATGCAGACGCCATTGTTTCCTGCAGCCGCTCTGCTCGTTGACTGGCAGTCATACGGAGCAAGGACTCATGCTTCGGGCTTCCCTTTGACGCCGGCTGGCTTTCTGTGGCTTTCATTGTGACGCTTGTTTCGCCTCCGCCCGTTGCAAAATGTGTGGACATCTTAAACGCGGTGCCTCTTATTTAATTGTGTGACGCAACGGCCTTGCCGGCTCTTTTAACTACGCACTCGTTGCAGGCTCCCCATAGACAGATGCTGCGGTGTTACCGAACGTCTTGGGAGTTCTGATCTTTGTGGACACAAAGATGAAGAGGAGCTATAGACGACTGGCGTAGTTTTTACCGTCGCTGACATTTGCATAGCAGCGTAGTCCAGCCGTAAAATCCGCACACTAAACTCTCTCTTCAGCTTATTGTCTTGTATAGTATATGCGGCTGTGGCGTGGCGTTCCTGAGCGCCGGGTCGCGGGTTCGATCCTCAGCCGTGGATGATGTATTCGGATGAAGGGATACTAATGCAAGAACGCCTATATGTGTACGCTGGGCTCATGTAGAAGAACGACAATTGGTCAACATAAATCACGGGACCGCCACTGCGGCGTGCTTCACAGTCACGTCTTGATTTCGGCCCTTGAAACGTCATATATATTTGTTGTTTTAATCATCGCGGAAAGATAGGGTCCCGTTATAGTCGCGAGCTATACTGTTTAACTACAAGTCCACCGCTGGAAACATCTGTTTGTCGGCATTTAAGTGCAGCTTTAGTGGCTGTAGTCCGGCGAATAGTGACACGTTATAATCGTCACCTCTTTAATAGAGAATTTTAGTTCGCCCGTAGACTTCTTTACGCTTACGGATACCGGTCTACCGGAACGGCAGGATGGATGGATGGATGCTATGAGCGTCCCCTTTGTAACGGGGCGGTGACATGTGGGCCACCAGGCTCGTAAGAAGACTTAAGAACTTTTTTTTTTTCTCTCTCTTTAAGTTTTCCTCATGCCTTTTAAATTTACTTCACTCAAATCGATCATACTATAGCAAAAAAACGGAAATTCATAGCCCAGTTCCCTGCCCCTTACGGCAGAAAGTCCATATTTTTCCCTATAATTATTTTTGTCCGTTCTCTCTAGTTTTCTGCCACCAGTATTCTAACCGTCTCTTACTTATTTCAATCGCGGCTATGTTCAGCTTCCCGTTGTTCGCCCTAAAACCCAAGGCTTCCTGTAGGGTGGTGCCCAAACGTACACCTGGGTGGATATTTCCGCAGAAACAGAACTGCTAGCGACATCTAGCGGCGGACTGTTTACCCACAATACATTCGATTATCTTTTTAGTCGCGTGAGCGTCGTCGTTAAATAAAAACAGTGACAATACTGTGCGCTTAATTATTATCTCACGACCAATGCTTTACACTAGCTGCCCAGCAAAACGCGCCAGCCAGGGTAATAACAGTTTTCTGTGTCTCTGGTTAGGCTTCGCATCATCGGGTGTCGCTACCAGCGCTGCTGGTCACGTACACTTTTACGGTAAACCGGTATCCGTAAACGTGAAGATGTCTACGGCCGAACTAAAATTCCCTAATGTGTAGTATGTTCATTTGGAGGGTTACATGGAAGTGTCAGACTATAGGCGGAGCGCTCACTGAGCATGTTCCTCTGGAAAGTACTATCTCCCGCCGTTTCTCGCGGTCTGGGTCACGGTCGTGCCGCGGCCTCCGCTGTCGCTCGCTCGACTCATGCACCGGCGGCCTTCCCCCAGTTCGCGTTCTCCCGACGCCGTGGCAAGACCTGAGGATCGCGCTTGCGACACACCACCTACGCTGGAGACCCGTAGACTTTTTTTTTTCTGTCTGGGTGTTTCCAGCGCTGCTCTGCGAATGCGGTATTCGCTTGCGTTCTCTTTCGATGACGAAAGCCAGCTTGTTGTGTACGTCACGTTCTCGGTGGAGCTGCTCTAGCTTTCCGGTGACTGTAAGGAAAAACGTCTCGCGTAGATTTTGGAGGAACGAGACTTTGTAATAAGGAATTTGATGCGAATGGGCACGCACTTCATAGGTTGGTAACGTTGTCACGCTTGTTCGTGCTATTGCGTCATGAACCAGGAAGCGGTGAGAAGGAAAGCGAGAGGCTGATCTTGGTACAGAATTGTCGTTCCGGCTGTACACTGAGCGATGAATGCTGTGAGCATCAGGAATTGTTACTTCGGGATCTTGAACGTTCGTTTTCTCGGGCCGCCCGTGTCTGTATTTCCGGTTTTCGTAGTTTCAAATGCCGCACTTCGTCATGTGAAACCTCTAGATCGTGCATTCCGATCATTTAATGGTCGAATCTGCCCTCGCACGCGCTTCACTGGACGATTTTAGTGTAACGAGCACTGTTGCTCTCGGACGATGTGGGTCTTCCGGCACAGGTACACATCTCGACGCATTCTGTTGCGGGCCGATTTCGTATACATTTGCGGTACAGAGCAAAAATATGAAAGAATTGCTCATTGGTGGACATAAGAGAGTCCCGGAGCTTCAGCTAACGAAAGTTATTCCTGCAGCTCTGTTCTGCTGCGTCCTCGCGGTTGGCTCCGTAGGCAACAGAACAGTATATGGTTTTAGCAAGCGAATACTGTCTCTGGGCGATAATGCACGATATATACGCGCGCAGGCAGCAAAACCGAGCGCGCGGACGTCTTTCTAACAAAAGTACCCTTGCGTAAGGTTTCTCTGAACATCCTGATAGAGATTGGAGGTCTGTTGTAGAGGCACGGAGGTAACAGAGTGGGGAAAAGGAAGAAAAAAGAAAAATGACTGTGCATCCAGTCTGGCAGCAGCATGACGATCTTTGGAAGCAATAAGCCCTCGAAGACCGGTGCATCACCTGTATATATATATACACACCGGAGAAAGCCGAGAGTCAAGCGACGGGCGGATATGTGCGAGACAGGGTTAAAGGGGCACGGCGCGTTGTTGCCTAGGGAGAGATCACCGATCTCGACCAGCCCGGCTTCTCTCCGCAGGCCTTTTCTTTCCTGTGTGCGTGCTACGGTTGAGACGGAGCAGCGTGCCTCGCCTGCAGAGCCGGTCCGTCGGTAATGACGAGACACTGACAGCCGGCGCACTCGCAAAATAGCTCCGTCTGCGGCGGTATAAGATTGGAAGTGCTTGCCATGCGCTTTGCTACCTGTCTCTTATACTTTCTCGGGATTTTTCTTTTTTTTTTTTCCTGCGAGAGCGATCTCTCGCGTCGTGCGGGAAATTGAAGAGAGGGCGCAGATGGGGCCACCGTTTGATTGACGGCGGCAGTTCATGTCCGTCCTGACCGCGAGAGCCTCTTCTATGTGTATATACTCTATCTCGTTGATTTCGCCTGCGCGCCTGTGGCGCTCTTCTTCGCCGCGTGCGTTAATGGCTCTGCGGAGAGTGCGACGAAGGGTGCCGTAATGGGGCGCGCAGGCCGTTGAGTGACGGGAGATTTCGGGAGTGTTCGACGTATACACCATATAAATCTCATTGCATTTTATTTTTGTAAGTATTCTCGCGGATCGTGCGTTGCGTGCGTCTGGCCAGTTATGCATGAGCCACCGGAAGTCGATCGTCGAAGGCGATCAACCTCTTTCCTTTATTTTGAGTGGCCACTGTCACAGACGAACGCAGAATACCCCCGCCCCTATACGCATGACGTTGCCATACAGTATAGGGATTATGTATGATGGCGGGTCATTTCCACGTCCTTGCTCGTTTCGTTGGCGAGTGAATAGGGCCAAATTCTCGTTCAAACTCGTTCGCTTATGGTGGTCATTGGCTGGAATTGCGTGGATCACGTTCTGTGAAGCCGGTCTATATACGAGCCATCGCCAGCGCAGCTGAGAGACTCCCAGTTGACTTTTGACTCGTTCAATTGCGGGACGGCCGAAATGGGCGCGCGCGATTGCCCGACACATAGTTGCTGACGGGTGAGCGGCTTGTTGAGTGGCTTTCTATAAACGTGAATAAATAAAAAGAGAGAGATTGCCATTGAGGAAAGTTTCTGTATCTCTCGAGGCGCACGTTCTCTTTTAGTGGCAGGGATCTACCCTCGACGTGATGTGACGTCACTTCCGCCTCTCATCGATGACCTGTCTAGAGAGGCGTCGGCGACAATGAGTGGCGTACTCCTTCGGCCGACTATCTGACTTTTCTTTGGATGGTTTTTTTTTTTTTCGCGCTGAAGAAGTAACTTGAATATGCTTTCAGTACACCTGTACGGCATACCCAGAGAAAAAAAAGAAACAATCCAGCGAAAGAATAAAACGTGATTGAGGACCGCCTGCACGGCAATTCACACCGTTGAACTCTATGCCTTATCATTGTCATTGGTTGATGATTGTGTGAGGAGCCATATGCGCAAAGTTAACGCGCTCTATAATCATATATGTTGTCATGTACTATAACGCCTCTAGGACTGCATCACTATGCCCTCCCGCAGCGGACTTGAAATGCCATATAGGGCTCGAGGCTGGTGGTCTCTCGTGTGAGTTTTGATCGCGTGCCATTTTTAGCCGAGTGTGCATAGCCGACCGCGCACTCTATCAAGGTCTATTTAGCCCACCTTCCTGTTCGCTTCTTCCCGCTCTGAGTATAGCTGCAGGCCAAATGAGTGTTTCCTGCGTCCACCCAGGCTGCACCTTCCTCTCATTAAAGCACCGTCTATCTCGTTACCCTAACGCAGAGCCGTCTCCTTGAGCCCGTATTAGCACGTCGCACGCAGGGACGCGTCGGTTCCCTGTGCGTTCATATCGTAAATGAGGATGACCGCGAACGGACGTCCAGTCTCCGCGCGGTCCACCCCGTGTGACTGACTGTTTGGAGGAAGAGTGCGTCTGCTTGCTTGCTCATCCTGTATATACGGTGACTGCGCCCTTGCAAACTACATACATGTACGTGAAAACGTCAGCTTCAGCGGCGCACCTGCCCGTCTACGAAAACGGCGCTTTTGTGGCGAAAGGGCTCCCTCGCGCGAATATGCTGAGGCTGTGGGGGAGTATGTACGGCCGGACGGGTATACAGGAAGGCAGGCAGGCGCGATATTTTTGCTCCTCTTGCGGGGAGAAATCGGCTGGACAACCGTGAAGGCTGTGTTTCCATCAACTCGTGTACGCGGCGGCGTCCGCAGGCATGCGCCAGCTGTGTTTGCCCGAGAGAAAGCAAGAATTATATATATATATATATATATATATATATATATATATATATATATATATATATATATATATATATATATATATATATATATAACATGGCGTGCGTGATACGCGAATGCATGCGCGCTCGCGGTCTCTAGCCGTGAAGAAGGCGGAACTCGCCAACATTTTTGGTCCTTCGGCCGAGTTGACCCCGCGCGCTGACCCTCTGTCCCGTCTCGTGCGCGTGTCTTGTCTCGTATATATACATGCATACCTGCTTTCGGGCATTTGAGGATCGCGTGTCGTGGCCGCGCTTTGCGCGGGTTTTATTTGACCGTCCCTTTTTGCGAGGGCTGTGTATGTATAGCACGCTCTCTTCTCTCTCCGGCGAAATTGCATTCGTCGCAAGCCTGTTGAACGGCTTGGCTTGGCTTTCGTTATGCGTGTCGTCGTCGTCTTTGCCTGCTGCTCCTGCCACCATGGTTTGTCTTGTAAATGGTGTGTAAGGTGTACACGAGAATGTATATAGTGTATGCTTGCCACGAAGAAGCGACGCGCAGTCGGGCCTATATCTCTCTGGACTTTGGAGCGAAGGTCAGGCGGGTCTCCAGCGTCCTCTTGAAATGTGCCTTGTGGAAGGCTATGCGGCCCAATGTGCGCTGCGGACATTTATTTATTTTCAGCGCTTTTATTCCTTGTTGTGCGTATGGCGATTTGCATGAGGAACGTAGCCTTTGCTGTGTATAGTACCTTGATGTGCTGAGGCTTCGTGCGTTTTGCGTGTGAAAGTGAGGGCCGTCAGCCTGTGGGAAAGGACGCGGTAATGAACTGTATACACGCGCGAAAGTCGGCCCAAACATGCGATGCCCTTTTTTCTGTTAAGAGGGAAGCCACGCGGACGCCAGAGGCGCAAACAAATTTAAGACGTGCTAACGTGTAGGGTGAGACTGGCGCAGTTGACTGCGAAGCATGTGTTGTAGACGTGTACGTGCTGAGACGCTGAAGTTATCGCTGCGCACTTGTACGTTCATATGCGTATGTCTCGTGTGTGTACACGTTCATCCTCTTTGCAGTTTATCTTAAATACGATATGTATACGCGCTTTATACATGGTTTTGCGGGTGACCTTTCCTCAGTTCGTCGGCATATAACATGCAGCATCAAAGGAGAAGGCGCAGAGTTCGTCGTCCGATTGCTAAGGCTTATATAAAGTATGCGACGTAGCATTTCAATGATATTCCATTCATTGGTCGACCAATAGATGGAATATCATTGAAGTGCTACGTCTCATATTCATGTGACAGCCGAAGCTATACTTACTTCGCCAAACTCTCTCTCTCTCTCTCTCTCTCTCTCTCTATATATATATATATATATATATATATATATATATATATATATATATATATATATATATATATATATATATATATTCTGAAACTCTATAGATTATGTTGTTTTGTGGTGTTTAACGTCCCAAAACCAGCGCTGATTATGAGAGACGCCTTAGCGGAGGGCTCCGGAATCTTGCACCTGGGGTTCTCTTTACGTGCGCTGTCATCGCACAGCACACGGGCCTCAACATTTCGCCTCCATCGAAATGCGGCCGTCGCGGCCGGGATTCGATCCCGCGACCTTCGGATCAGCAGCCGAGTACCATAGCCACCACCACTCTATAGATTTCTCCCTCACTTCCATTTGATTCGTCGCCGTTAGCCGAGTGGATGTGGCCTTCTCTTGCTGGACGGTCTAAGATCAGGCGTTCGACTCCCCTCCGCAGCAGCTCGTGTGACGGATGTTGGCGGCGCTTTGCAGAACTCCATTAAGGTCCCCCCCGCCCCCGCCCCCCCTTTTCTTCCAGAACTGATCCGAAGCCATCTGCTTTGAAAGGTGTCTGTAGCAACCGATTGCGCAGATCTTTGACATGCCACGCACCCGGCAGTTTAAATTGAGAAGTTAAAAACAAGTGACCCAATCTCGTGGCATGCTCTTGCGTCGTGCCCGCGACACGAATTAACGCAGCGCATGGCGCGAAATGTCGCGGCCTTGAATGCGTTTTCAACACGAAAATATGCGTGCAACTTCTGTTGCTCGACCTTGCTAAACTATGACAGTGCTTGTTCATGCGCTCCCAGAAAAAAGAATAGATAGCATATAGGCGCGTGCTGCATGTGCATGGCAGTGCACTTGCGTGCGCACGCATTCCGCGAGCGAAACCGAGCGTGCCGTACCTGGCACTCTAGGGATCGTTGTCGACGAGCGCCTTCCGCCCCTCTCTCTCGCACTTCCGCTGTCGTCACGCCATCGCCAATTACGGTCGGGATGGTGACCAGGGCGAACGAGCACTACCTTCCGTGTCGCATCGCCGTATTATGCAAGGGAAGCATCCAGGTTGGCCGAGCAGTGGTTGTCTTGGTTACTCCTGTAGAGAAGGAGCTTCTACTGTATATTGTAGTCTTGTGGTTCGACGAAGCCCTCCATTAGGTTAGTGCAACACCGATGCGACTTATGACCGCCTGCACGATCTATTAAAAAGGAAGAAACTGCAGTCTGTTGTAGCCTTTGAAGGCCATGAGTGCATGCGCAGATACCGGTTTCTGAGTTTGGCTCGGCGAAACCCCTGAATATCTTCTTGTCTTCGTAGATGTCTGTGGTTACCGCGGTTGTGTTCGTGTTGCTGGCATTAATGAGGAATGGAAGCCAGTTATGCTAAGGCAAAAATAAAATCTAGGCTAGATACTCTAAGGGACACTATCGCATATTCCACAACGTTCAATGGAGTGAGGCAGATTCGGTACTCTATTACATTTTTATGACGACAGTTCGCCAAAATTGAGCAGTCTGGTCGTACGCAAGTGAATACGGTATATCCTTCACTACGTACGTCATTATACCTTGCTTTTCCCCAAAGCTCAGTAATATTTTATTTTTAATCTTTTAAAAAATCTGGAATGCTTACCCAAACAGAGCGAAAGAATTGCTTCTGACAGACCTTTCCCATGGCATTAGATAAAAGTTGCTGTACGAATGGATGAGCATGCACAGCCAGTCGCGGAACGCTTTTCAGTCGAGAAGACGTGTCATCCGTCCTGGTCTCGTAGAGGGTATACATATATACATGGTGCCCCCACTTCCCATAGACGCCGTAATTATCTTGCCCTAAAGCTGATACCAGAATTGGCTGCTAGGAGCAGTAGATCAAAAAGCGCATGCGGCGCGACTAGACTCTTCAAGCTACACCTGTCTCAAACCGCGGGCGCGAAGTGAGTGAGTCGGTGTCAGAGCCCGCGTCGTCTTCCGGGGCTATCGATCACTCGTTGCGCACGTCGCCGCTGAACTGCAGGTCGGCCGCGGGGTCCCCGCGACCAGGGCTCCTTCCTGCGCCACAAGGCTTCCGCCTTGTAGTGACATTGTCGCGACAAGCCCTGGTTCGTGATCGTCGCTCCCCCCTTCCTACAGCGATAGCTATTCGGTGCTGGATCCTTTCCAGCTTCAGCGGCCCAGAATGCACGCCGGGCGGATATCTCTTCTCTCGAAGCCTGTAGTATCCGAACCGCAGCTGCAGCGTCGACACCGTGTGCAAACATTGCATATCTGCAGGGCTCGCTTTCCTGAAGGTCGTAGAGACGTGTTGCTTATCGATGTCCATGTTAAATAAAGGTGTGTGCCTGTCTGACTCTTTAGGCGCGCTCCTGCAGCTCGCTGATAAGCGCACCCCCGATTCGTGAAAGCTTGTCGTCTCGAAAGAAGTAAAGTTGATGCGCTATGAATTTACATGCGTTCTTGTTTCGGAGGCCTGTGTGCTGCGTTGTCCGCACACGTTGCTTCAGACCCGAACGGGAACTAAGTGATTATATATTTGTTACGCTTAGTTACGTGAAAACTCGACATGGCAACGGCTTCGGGCGAAGTAGTTCGAAGCAAGTTGTGAATTGAGGCACTGTTACAAATACGAGTGACCCTATAACGACATAATGCATCGCATCCGCTCTTGCTTCTGAGCGGCGGAAAAACTCTTATGTGGGCTTTGAGTAACGCATTATAGCATAGTTTCGGATTGGTTTGTGTTTGAATTTGTGTTGAGCGTACTCGGCGCAAGGTTTCGCGCCGTTCACGTGAAGTTATAGGTAAGCTCTTTGAAATGAGGTGACACGATGCATGTATACGATGTGAATAGCTGTTACAGCACGTACAGTACGTAGCAAGCCCCTTCTGTCCTTGTGCCTAACTGCCTGAAGTGCATTGGTAGGGGGTGTTTTCGCCTGTGGATGCCTTAAAGGCCAGGATGCTCACACTCCGGCCTCTTTATGTCGCTACAAGGAGGCTGTGGGGAGAACAATTAAAAACGGGCACTTACAGTGGAGGCCTGTGAAAATTTGACTTCCTCGCTCCCGTACAGGTAGTCTTGTTTGCCGCGGTGCTGTTCACTATCATACTGTTTACTGTCACTTCGTTCACTTTGACGTTGAAGGCGGTTTTCCGTCCAATTCTCGATATCATGTGTTGATTGTAAAGCGATGCGTCTCGAAGATAAGCACTTACAAGAACCTTTAAAAACAGTGCCGTCCATCTGATGCGTGGTACGTTGTTTGCCCAGGAAAATCATCCTGCCTATAATTCAGAAGCGTTGTGTAATACGGCGAAAGAGAGAATTTTCTCTTGGGCAATCAAACATACTGTTACACTGGGAATGCTCTGCATAATTTTCTCGCGGACACGCGGCATGATTCTTTGTGAGCAGTAACGTTGCGTGTGTTAATTTTTTTTTTTTTTTGCGGTATCGTAGCTTTGTGCCTATTTTGCTGCAAATACACACGTATTTTAGAGAAAAAAGGAAAAGAAGATGGAGCGTGGTTACATGTTAGCGTCTCCGATTTCTGTGCATAAAAGGAAAAACACAAAAACCAGAACCATCGTACTCTATCTCTGTCTTTTTTTTTTTTTTTTCTCGTAGTGGAGCTGGTTTTAGTGCACTTGCAGTTTTCCTTGTTTTTTCTTATTTTTCGGCTTCGTTTTGCGACGTAGCTTGCCGTTTCAGAGGGCAGCGTGGAATTTGGCTCTTGTTGCTGACAGAAAAGATGAACCTGGATCATTAGGTTTTCTAAGTGTAATTTCCCGTGTTACGTGAATTAACGGAGTCATCACATAACGTTCATATGGTAACGTGACGCGATAAATCACGTTTCGTGTGCAAGGTATTCTTTTTCCCTCCCCCCCCTTTCCTTTTTTTATTTTTTTTTTCTGGTAGAGGGGTTCTGTAGGCACAGATAGCGTGTGCATGCGCGTGCCGCACGTAGTGGGTCTTTCCAATCAGCATATACGGCTCTACCAACCACACCGTACTAGCAACGGCAATAAGACCAGCATCGTAAGAGGCCATTTTTTTCCCCTCGTTGATGTGAAAACTTGTATCGGCGATTCTGTCTATATGCGAAATCGACATCGTCCTTGTGGTGGCCCTTTTTCGCCTTTTAGGATATAGGGCAGGTGCAAACGGGTCAAAAACCACCAGTAATCCACGGGTGTGGTCGTTCCGCGGGAATAATCCTGCGCGATCTTTAGCCTGCGAAATATAATATCGGGAAACGGAGGCCTGAGGAGGGCACCCTAATTAATGTAAAGCAGGCGTTGCAGGATCTTCACGGCACCCAATTGCAATGAGCGATTTACAGCTGTACAACGCATGCACGCGAAATGAACGAAGCTAAATCAAACCGTACGGCGTAAACAAGAAAAGTGTACTCATTAACGTCCTCATAAGCACGTGTGTGCAAGCTAAGGGAACATCGGCAACTATAGGTTGAAGACGGAAGATTATGAAAATGTGTTGGGTTGCCTAACTGTATAACATTATATAGCCGCTTTGAAAATGTTCCAAACTGGTAACTTCGAAAGAGACCAATCAGCTTTTTTTTATTGTCACAACGTCACTGAGGGGTCTGTGACGTGCGTTTCAGCTTGTTGCTGGTTCTAATTAATTTCTGCGTTCACTAAGCGTTTGATGGTCTTTGTAATCACGAAACCAAATTTTTTTGCAGAGCTGAGTCGACGCGTATTCGATGGCGGCGCGCCCGAAACACGACCGTGTGCGAGTGTGCGTTCAAGCCTTTCTGCGTGGTCTCGCCTCCCGGACAGCGGACGCTGCTATTCTGGGCGGGGAGAAGTCGCGCCTCGCACTTGTTTTTTCCCTCCTTTGTTTTCATCCCTTCGCGGCGCGCTGGCTTCTCTGCATACGGGCACCGTAGAGGCCTGCATTGCGAGCATCGTGCCCAAGGGGCTGGCTCTGCGCACCCTTGTCGGGGAGGGTGCCGGAAGGGTCTCACGGTGCCTTTTCAGGGATTACAATATGTGTATGTAGGCGGCTGTATCGCAGTAGTTGGTAGCGCTCTGGTGACGTCTGCTGCGATGTGGTGTGGAACAAGGTGCATGATATTGCTCGCTGCTGCTCACAGACACAAGTGAGTGAGTGCGAGTGAGTGAGTGAGTGGTCACTCATGAACAGAGTGGCGACACATGTCACTAGTTGAACGCACTCTTCAGCAGTGGATGAGTCATTTGCACGGCACACTGGCGAAGTCGGCTTTCATTCTCCTTTCTTTCTTTTGGGAAAGTTCCTTTCAGATTCCTCGTGATGAATGTCTCGGTTAAAATCGCAGCCACGAAACGGGCTTCCTGTTTTCCCTTAACGAGCGCGATACGATAGGAGAGCTTCACGTCATACTATCACTGGAACTTCCGTTCGTGAAGCACGATAGTTCAGAGATAACCTCGTTATGGTATCGTCGTATACAATTAAGTCGTTCGCTTTTGCTCTTTGTCGCTGCTTCTTTGCTCGAATTCGTTTACTCGCAGTAAACGCGATGCCAAGTCGAGACGCGCCCGTTGTTTATTGCAGATTCAGAATATTTGAACCCTCTCCCGCGGTTCCGAAAGGAGGAAACTCCGCCGTGGTGGCGCTGCTTAACTACCCGAAGTGCGCGCGCACCCTTTCTATCTTTTACCTCTCCAGCTCTGCCTTTCCATAGAGAGAGAGCAGGCGCCTTGTGGTGACGGAAAGAAGGGCGAGGGACGTGAAGTGGGCTGGCTCTTCTTGCTTGCTTATGTTTTTGCTTTTTTCTTACGGCTCGCCTCGGAGTTCTCGCCCTAGCCGGGGCCCTGTTCTTTTTCTGGGGAGAGCCAGCGCGGGCAGCAGCAGCAGGCAGCTCGGGAGGAAAGAGCTCGGTCGGCCGTCGTTTCCTCGCGTAGGACGTCCCGTAGTTGTGTGCGTAGTGTATAGAGTCCGCAGCATCCAAGTTCGAAGCGTGTGCTTTTGTTATTCAAGCTTCGTTCCTTCGTCGTCACCTGCGCCGCCCTGTGTAGACGTCGCCCGAGTGTTTTCTTCCTCCTGTTTCCAGCCCTTGAGCTGCTGCAGCGGTGTTCGATGAGGCAGGTGTTTTTCTCTGAGCGCCGCGGCGGACGTCTCCCGAACACGAGACTCACGCGGCAAGCCGGTCCCGTGGGCATGAGCTGGCCTGATGTCGGTGTTGTCGCTTCTTCTCGCGTGGCGCGGCTGCTTTCCGTGCATGCGCTGTGTGGCGTGATGTTTCTTACGCGTCAGTCACCTCAGCACTTCTCTGCGTTGTGACCGTATGTGTATATATATGTCGGTCGAGGTGCCGTCTCGCCTGCTGTCGTGTTTCGGAAACTCCGCTCTCCTGACGCCTCGGAAATTTTGACCGTGGAGAACATATTTAAAAAAAAAAAAAGATTGTTGCTTAGTTTGCGCAAATCTATCGCTCAACTTCGCTCATTCATAGGTGATATGAGCGCCCCTTTCGGATTTGTCACCCTAAACACCGGCTTCACAGTTGGCTTATGAATGTGTGATGTATGAAATATTGATCGCGAGGATCTTTGCCGTAACATGATCATTAGCAGCAGTGTTGGATACGCAGTGCGTGCAAGTCAAAGTGGTTGCATTGTATTTGCCTCGCTATATTGGCAGTGACGCCACGTTTCTAACTCTCGCGCTGCATGCTGCCACTTGAGCTGCCTGTGTTAATGTGGAGTGGTTTAAAAGTGCGCGTGCTGTTGTGGGTCCCGAGGCTTTCGCCCGTCCATGTATTCCGACATTCACCTCCCTTACGTCTTCTTTTCTTTTTTGTTTCGCAGAGATATGGAGAAGAGCGTCGCCGTCCCTCAGGGCTTCCTCACCGAGGCCACGGCTCCGGTCAAAGTCACGGTGAGGACCGACAACGTCGCCGACCACTACAACGTCGAGCCTCGGCCATTCGCAAGGTGCGTACAACGTTCTCTTTCGCGCGTAGTGCGTACGTATGTACGCTGGGCATTCACATCCGCAGCGCAAGTGACCAGCTTTGCAGCACATTCGTTGTCTTAAGACGTCTCAATTCGTGCATTACAATATAGTTCCCAATAATAGTATCGAAACGTCCTCTAAAGCTAAAATTAAATAGCCTGTGCGAAATGTACGAGTAACTAGTGCGCTCGCACACTCTGAGCACTGTCTCACTATAAGCGGTTTTAAAGAATTGCTGTGTGCACTCGAACACGGATATATCGCACCCACATATACAACGAATTATTGTGTCCATCGAACAGCCGTAAGATTCCTCTCAAAATTCCTTTATGAGGTTTGTGTTTTATATACATCTCAATCACCTATATATCGAACCTTTCTTTTGTTCGATCCCTTGCAGATTCGATGTATCCGTGTTCGCGTGCACCTACCGCTTCGCTGGCAATCAACCGCTGTGTTTTTCAAATCGCGTCCCTCCGCCTACACAAGAAACCGCGTCTGTGCCAGTTCGTCCGCACATATAAAAAATACGTACACACCCGACAGTCGGCGTCCTTGGGGGGGAAACGCACTCATATTATTGCTTCAGCGCGGTTATTCCACTGATTGATTGCGCGCGCGATGTTCTCGGCAACCCCGCGTGCCTCAACCACACAGCTTATAACGCGCGCGTATATGTATGTACGTATGCGATCAAGCGCGCGTTGCGGGGTCTTTCCGTCACGTGCGTAACACACGTTACGCTGCGTATGGTTGAAGTGCCCCCCCTCCCCCCTCCCCCTCTTTCTCCCCGTACATACTATATTAGCTGTCCGCGATCTCTGCTGCCTTCGTTGGCGCGCCACGCAAGGCCGGCCGATAGCTATAGCGGGCGTAGAAGGGGAGGAGGGTGTTCGAAAGCTCGCAACCAACAGGTTCGCCCACACATCCGTCGCGTTGATCCTTGGCGTGTGTGCGTGTTGTCTCTGCGTGTATGTATACGTACTGTTCACGTGACTTGAAGGACACATTTGCCGCTCTCAGCATGGGGTGTCACGCTTTCGTCAGGCATGTGTATAGTTTACGCACATAATGTGCTTTCCGGCGCCGCGTCCGTGGATGCACGGTTGAGCGCGCTATATACGCTCGCCAAACCAGACCGCGGCGCGCTGCATCACTCTGAGCGTGGGGGCCCTTATATGCAGCGTATATGTTATAGGCAGCGGCAGTTCCGAGTGTTTAGTCGAAGCTGTCACGTGCGACCCCGTTCGATGCAGCTGTGCGTGCGCGCGCTTCCTTCGTGAGGTTAGCGTAGCGTGCGCTTGTTTCCAGCAGTGTCGCGAGAGAGGCGAATAAAAAAAAAAGTGAGGAGCGTACAGGGCGATTGTTATTATAATGGTTGCGGGCAGGATATGCCGGCCACCCAAAAAAAACGCGCGTTCGATCCCGGCCGCGGCGGTCGCATTTTCGATGGAGGCCAAAATGCCGGAGGCCCGTATACTGTGCGTTGTCAGTGCACGTTAAAGAACCCCAGGTGGTTTAAAATTTCCGGAGCCCTCCACTACGGCCTTTCTCTCTTCTCTATCTCTTTCACTCCCTTTCCCCCACCCCCACGGACGCTTAGCCGTGCTCCCTACATGGGCTGCAGAAATTAGCGTGCTTGCCTAACCAAACCACAATAATCATCATCATCATCGTCAGGATATGCCGTTTCTTATCGCATCGCTGTCCCAGTAGTGGTGCGCAAGAAAAAAAAAAGAGAAACACAGCAACTGTCCGGCCGCGCTTTGTAACTGACTGTCCTGGATGAGAGTGCGTGCTCCCAGCCCGTTTTCGTTCCGCCGCGTGGGCACTGCGAATAAATAAACGTTTTTTAATTCCAGCTATGCGGCGGCCACCGCGAAGATGCGGAAGTATGTTTATACGCTTTTTTGCGGGTGTTTGCGAGAAACCCAGCTCCGAGAAAAATAAGGATGAAACGCCTTTGCAAAGTGGCCGCCGGAAACGTTGCGAAGTGTGTATACGTATGTGCGGCATACGGCTGTGTGCGGGGCCGTCGCCGAGCTTGTTTGCACTTGGCAGTGATTCATGGATATGGGGCGGTGAACTGGTGTTTGCGTGAGGCACAACTTCCTTTGTTGCATGCATTCTTCTCTGTGTGGCTTTGGCGTGCGTCTGACACTGAGGGTCCGATAAAAAAAAGACACCGTATTGCGACTTTTGTTTTTGTTTGCAGAATGCATACAGCAGCTTTAGCTAGAAAGAGAGAGAAACGTTATTTTGTGCATAAACTATAAAAACCGACCGTTAGGGTGGAGACCCTGTTCCAAGGTCCCGCTGGCACGGGCCATCTGCTCAGCTCCTCATATCGGGTCGCAGCTGATCTTCCAAGGGCCGGGCTGGACAGCAATGCCTCCCGTTCTTACGCATGTGTCATTTGTGTCGTGTTTTTCTATTCGCTTATTTTGCTGCCGCTTGTATAGCTCGTTGAACTGTATCGGCCAAGTAACGTTTTCTCTCTCTCTTTAGCACACTGCATTCTCGCTTTCGCCATTTCTCCCACATTATATAAGTACTCTCATCTAAGCGTATGTGCCTGTAACACACGAAAATTTACATATACAAATGGACTCAATGTTTACAAAGTATATATGTTTAACTCCTGCTTTTATAGCATACGCAAAGCTATATGTACAAATGGACTAAACGTTTACAGAGTATATGCATATGTTTAGTTCCTTCTTTTACAACGTACGGAAAGCTATATATAAAAATGGACTAAACGTTTACAGAGTATATGCATATGTTTAGTTCCTTGTAGCTAACTTTTATGCGCCTTAACTGAGGTCGGGTTCGTATACGTGTCTCGCTCCAACGGGATCAGCGCCAGGTCTTCGACGTGCGAATTTGCATATGCATACATGTATACCTTCCACGAATGTGCGCGACGAGTGGTAGCGAAGTGACGCACGTATCTCAAGAGGTGCGGCTGAGTGTCGTATCGTTTTATGCGTCAGCGCGTGCGCCTCTTCTCGAGGTGCGCGCCACGTAAGTCGCCTGCCGATTCGTTTCCTGCTATTCTGTCGTCGTCGTCTGTACATACATACCTCCGTGCATATCCGCGTGGTAGCGCAAATAATAAATTAACCAAACAAACTGCGAAAGAAAGCGGAACTCTGGAGAGATTCGGCGCGGCCTCGACCTTATACACCTGCCACCGTCGATGCTTGGGGAGCGCTATCAGCTCGCTTATCGCGAGCGCGGAGTGGTGCACCTATTTGGGACGCGATACGCGCGTGGTAACGGGAGCATGAATGCCTCGGCGCACGGCTCTTCTTTTTTTTTTTTTTTTTTTAACGACAGCCACAAAGACGGCGTTTAAGACCCTCGTGTTGCTGCGTGACGGATGGCGCATATACGCAACATTGCGTGTCATCTATATAGTACTGGACATTTCTATACTCTGTTTCATACATAAGGTGCGACTCTGTCGAAGCTTTAGTGCTCGTGTTTACGCCGTTTACTTCCGCGACCAAAAAGTAGTGCGTTGCTTGCGGTGAGCGAAGAGCAACAAACGCTTCGCTGGCAGCCCTGTGCTCTAAATCATAATACATTTCCCATCAGCTTTACAAAACACCCTCATCTTTCTGGGGAAACAATCGAAATATGGTAGTTTGTAATTTATGTTTGTCGGAGCGAGACGCTTCTCCTTTTCTTTTTCCTTTACGGACTACTTGCGTAGCCTTCAGTGTTGCACCTGGTGTATATGAAACGGGAGTGTAGTGCTGGGTACGCAGGGCGGCTCTGCGCATACGCACATTCCCGCGTCCCTTTTTTTTTTTTTTTTTTTTGTATATTCCCCTTGCGGTAACGTACGAACACGACCAACTCAATTCCCTGCATACACTGCAACGCCACCACTGCTGCTAAGCGTCAGAATGTTATTTAAACGCTGCAATCTTCACATATACACACACATGGTATCAACAAACCATTGATGTACACAGCGCGCAGTGTCATAGCCGCGAATAGAAGTCAGTTGTGTGGGCGCGTGTAGAGAACTCGCGCACGGGACATTAAGCTGCCATGCGTACGCGTTTTCCGGCCCAGTATAATACTGTTGTGTATGTAATATGCTTGACGCAGCATTAATTGTTCGTCTCAGTTGCCCTCGGCCCATACATTGCTCGATAAGTGGAATGCGCATGCGTCTTAGCCTGCGCGTGTCTTGTGGTGCTTGCGTTGCTGCGGTGAAAGCAATCCCCGACATATCGCAGAGAGCGCCGGCGCAACCGCGTGACTTCGTTCCGGAGCCCGTATAGGAGATAACGAAAGCGCGCGCTCTTCGAAGCCGTGTAGGCTCTCGCACACTTGGCAGCCGAAGTGGCGCGCTATGCCACGAGGAACTGGCGAGGCAAAAAAGGCCGCACCTTGAGTACGCGCTGCGCAACACTTTGCCGCCAAACGCGCGTATCTCGGCTGAACTTTGCTCACCTCTTTGCGGACGATGTAGCTTGTGTCGCGGCCGTGCTTGTGTAAGTCTACAGCTCAAGGAGCTCTCCCTCTCGGAGCAAAAGGTGTTGATGGGAGCCGCGCGTCGTGGGACTCGTCCAGCTCTGTAATCTCCTGTCGCGCGCTCTCGCGAACGAGTTCACGCAGCCTCCCTGTATGCTTTGTGCTCTCCGCCGCTCGTTGATGCGATTCCTCCGACAGGCAGGCCTCGTTGGCATTAGTCCCAATTTTCGCGCGCCGAAAACACAGTGGGAAAGCACTGTCGTGAATTGGGCCTCATGGTTGACTCCTGATGGAAGGCGCTTATTTAATTTCCCCCAGCGCGCGGCGCGTTGTTTGCGCTGCCGCGGATTGTTACGCGCAGTTTGCTTTGCGGGTCGACACTTTGCTCTCGCCGCCGCTGCCGCCGTTCGTTGTGTAGGCCGCCGGCACGGTTGCAGCGGGAAGCTTTAGAAGCTCTTGCAGCGTCTATTGGCCGAGGAGGAACTTGAGGAACAAACGGAGTCCTTTGTTCGAATGCGGCATCTTTCACGACGCCGGGAAAACAACAAAGGAGCGCCGAGCAGAAACAAAACGACACCGTCGTCCCGCGGCCATGGGTTTCGGTGGCAGGGTGGAACGTACTTCCGGCAGGCCTGGGGTCGTCTGTCCGTCGTGCCTGAACCGCGGAGAAGGAGCCTTTCTTTCCATTGCTAGCTCTTGCTAAGTCGCTGCTTGATGAGTCGGATGGCTCGTGTGGGTTGTGCGCGCGTTTGCGTGTGTGAAATGGAAGGGGGTGGTGGTTGGTGTGCGCCGGCGAAGGAGGTGATGCGCCGGGAAAGGGGCTGGGAAGGTCAACGATTGCGTGACTCCTCGCGGTCTTCTTTATTTTTTCGTTGTAAAGAAACGGAATGGGCGCGAAGTGCGTGGGGACGCTCCTCGCAGCCTTCGGGCGTGTGTACACACGATTCCGCCGGTCGTCCCAGGGTTATATCCTCTCGCGGCGCGATCGGAAGGCTGGCTGTTTTTTGACCGGAAGCGGGCGGGAGCGCGATTGCCGTGTTTTCTCAGGACGCCAACGGCGCGCGAAACAACGCGCGGCCGCAGTGTACGCACGCGCGCGCTCGACCCTATATAGTGCGCGTGCGTTTTGTTTCCTCAGAAAACAGTGCGTGTTCGTTGACTCGGCGCTATATATGAGAAGCCGCGGGCCCTTGGCACTTGAAGCCGCGCGCTGTCGCACGCCCTTGAATACGGAAATGGCGAGCCTTGAAAAAAGAGCGGGCCACGTGTGTGTGTGTGTGTGTATTCGAGGCGTCGAGCGAGCGCGTGCATGGGGGCTCTTGACTCGTGAGACACACGCACACGAGGACGATGACTCGCGGCCCGCGACCGATATCGACAGGTCCCCGGTATCTTTTTTCATGTTTCTTCGTGCGTGCTTCTCTACGTGTGCGCTAAGAGTCCCGCTTATACCTACAGAAACTCATCCATGCCCTGGTGCTACGCACTCGGATGCCCACCCGAAGGCCGCGGGGTCGAATCCCGGTCGTGGCGGCTGCGTTTCGATGGAGGCGAAATGTTGAGGCCCGTGTATTGTGCGATGTCGGTGCACGGTATAGAAAACCCCACGCGGTCGAAATTTCTGGAGCCGTCGACTATACTACGTATCTCGTTAACCGTATCGTAGCTTTAAGACTTAAAACCCCAGAAATTATCATTGTCCATTCCACTAACTCCTTCCTTATCCACAAGATTGCCATGGAAAGATCCGACAAATGTCTTTTCAAAAGCATTGTCTTTCGAAAACACTGCTTTTTAAAAGCTAGCTCCTTACTTTGTCGCCAGTGGTGCGAGGACATAAATATGGAAGTGTTTCTGAAATAAAACTAGAGTTGCGAGTGCAGCAAATGCCTTGTCTGTCTGTACCTTCTCGTGTATCGATTAAAGTGCGGCTGCTTCACCAAACGGTATGACGATCAAGAGATCGCATAGTTGAAGTTGAAATGAGGAAAGCTACCGAAACATGGTATAGTTTCTCTTTGATGGCCAGCCGCATTCGAGCAAGCAGCACAGCAGCGATAAATCCGAAGGCCTCTCATTCCCGCTACGCCCACGCTATAATCAGGCACGCTGAAAATGGTCAAGGACCACACGAAAGAATGCTTATCGTCTCGGAAAGGGCGACGCGGACCGTGATTATGTATACATGCATGCAGCAACAGCCCTTGAGGACTCGGGCGAGTGAAGCAAGGAATTAAGAGATAGAGGCATATAGTATTGCACAGGTGAAATCGGCGTAACGCGTATCTGTACGGCACGGGGGTTTCGAAATGGAGAGGAAGGCATGCAGGGGGAGAACTCCTCCGCTCGTCTCGATGGCTGCGCAAATAAAAAGGGCGACGACATTTCCTTCTCCCGGGGGTTCCTTTTCCTCGATTTGGCCCAGTCTTGCGTAACGGCCTTTGCCTGCGCATTTCGCTGCTCTCGCGACTCGTGGTAGCTACTTGCCCTCAGCTGCGCCCCGCGTGTGCGTTCTCTCTTCTTCTTCTGTTTTTCCTTCCTTGCGTTTCTGTAGTCGCGCTATCGCCATTTCCTCTTCAAGGTCCGAGAATGGGGTTGGTGCCCTGCGGCCGACACTGTGTACGTGCTGCATGCTGCCGTTAGCTATATAACTATTCGTGGGAGCTGCAACGTGTCAGTGCCATTTCCTCGATTAGATATACTTGTTCACCGCTTGCGTATATAGACACTTACGTAGGCTCTTACAAGCCGTGGCCGCTTACCATAATACCGTACGCGTGTTGCCTTCTAAGTGTGTACGTCCCAAAAAGGAGAGCAGCGTTATGACGTTTTTAACCGCCAGCGAGTTACGTCGAGTTTTGGACCCTCGTTCACGAGCGTAACAATGCCATTCACCAAATGAATCGACTTCAACAGATGTCCCTAGGTAGTTACATGTAGTCTTTGAGCTATTGCATACAAGTCCAAAGAAAGTGTTTTAGTCGCTTTTGACACATTGTATTTGCTCTATAATTGCGTGCAGGCTGCTGAACGGGAGTGACTTTGCGGTATAGCAAAGCTGTTAGTCACTGCGCACGTTTTATGTAGACGCAGTTACGCGCTTTCGCCATGCACAAATCGAGGAGCATGCCGGAAACGTTTGCGGGACGTTGTTTTAGTGCACGCGTGAAAGGAACCCATTAAAGCAGTGAACGTAAATCCAAACCAGTCCACTATATAGATACACACATCGTCTCGCTTATTCCCTCCCCTGCGTTGCTGCTGGTTAAAACGCCATCAATCATCGAGAAACATCAGTGATACACGTTTAAACATTTTCGCGCGCGCTTATCACACCTGTCGCGTTCTCGCCGTGGTGGTGATCGGTTGGCGTCTGCGTGGAATGCAGCTTTCTGCACTATACACGCCTGCAGCGCCCGCCAGCCGCTGGGTGATGGAAGGTGGTGGCGCCCCGGTCTGGTGATGCGGAAAAGGCAGCGCGCCAGCTTCTGTGCGTTGTTACCCCACCTCAGCCCGCTTAACTTTCCTCCAGCTGGGGGTGCCTCCATGTGTGTGTATATATATGCGCAGGGGACGGAGAGAAAAAAAAAAGTGTGTGCGCGCGCAATGCCCGTGGGCGCTCGCGCGTGCCACTTCATAGAATCTCTGCGATCGCGGATGCCTCGCGTTCTTGGCACTGTCGGTGGCGTGCAGTGTCCTTGCGGACCGTTTCTTTTGGCCTTTCGCTGCACTGCTGGCTGCACTGCGCCTGGCTTGCTATGGCGGTGCAGTATCGGCGCAGTTATCGGTGTGTACAGCATATGCATACTGTACTGGTGTCCTCTACAAGTCTTGTTGCCCGGCCACTGTGGTCTGTAGTGGCTATGGTGCTCGACTGCCGATCCGAAGGTAGCGGGATCGAATCCCGGCCATGGCGGCTGCATTTCGATGGGGGTTAAATCTAGAGGCCCCTGCACTGTACGAATGTCAGTGCACGTTAAAGAGCCCCAGGTAGTCGAAATTTCCGGAGACCTCCACTACGGCGTCTCTCATAATCATAGCCTGGTTTTGGGACCTAAAACCCCCAGAAATCAATCGAAAGCAGTGATAGAAGAAACAAAATATCAGTGCAGCCCGGTTTGGCTCGACTAAAAGCTCCCTCCCGTCCAAATTCAGATAACATCTGTAGGTTTGAGCTATCCGCCGTCCTTGATAGTGCGTCGGACCCTTTTCTCTTTATTATTTTTTTATATAGCTCTATGGAGTCCTCCTATGCGCTCACTGCGCAGCTCGGTATATCTTAAATTAAAATCTATCCATATACATGTGCCGTCGCCGCCAACCTTCGTGGCAGCGGCCAGGTTTTCGCGGCCAAGCGCCCTGTATCCTACCTTCGTAGATATGCATATATTCGACGTCCGCGGCTCATTCGATGGACAGCCAATTTTCGCCTTATTCTTCCAGCTTTTCAACGCGGCACGCATGCTTCTTTATTCCTAACGAACCTTGTGAGAGCGAGCGTTCTTATGTTGTATACACAAGTGGGCGGTATCGCATATCTAAGTTCGCCATCGCGCCAACTCGCTCCTTTCTCTCGCACGTCTTATATGCGACGACATAACGAAGGAGCAGCCCTTCCATGCTCTCCGTGAGCCTCCCTACCCCCTCCTTCCCCTTAGTCCGCGCGATCTGTGAACGGTGGTGTCCTCCCCTACCGTTCTTATTCGAATACTGCCAGCACCGGTTAAGACTGGATGATGGAGGAAAATGCCAGAGGCCCGTGTCCTGTGCGTTGTCAGTGCACGTCAAAGAACCCCAGGTGGTCTAAATTTCCGGAGTCCTCCACTACGGCCTTTCTTCCTATCTCTTTCACTCACTTTCCCCCCACCCCCACGGACGCTTAGCCGTGCTCCCTACATGGGCTGCAGAAATTAGCGTCCTTTCCTAAACGAACCACAATCATCATCATAATTCCAGCTAGCGTTGGCATACTAAGTAGCGCATGTTGGCTAGAGTGCCGTGCCTAGTGTATACGCTCACTGTTGGTAAACGTTGGCTAAACGGCCATATGTGCACCATATAGCGTTGTATCAATGCGTTGGCGGCATTGCCATGTAGGTAGACTGTAGTTTTACACTGTTGTGGAACACTGTATACATAGTGTCAACTTACCATTTGCAAATGTTGACTACATCGTCATGTGCGCACTAGTGTTTGCTCAAGCAAGGTCCTGCTAGTGTTGGCAAAATTTTGGTAAGAGTCGGCTGTAATGTTGACTATACTCTTTTATAACAGATAATTCCTTGCAGCTTCAGTTTGCACATGTAAGCAGCCCGACCTGGTTCTGCTCGAACTATTGTCCGGTCGACTTCCGTTCGAAGTGGGAAAAGCATCAGTCTCTTTGCCTGGTGCGCCTTTTTAAGAAGCCTCGCGCTCGGATCATTTCGCCGCTGGTGCTGACGCGTGCATCGCGCCTGTGTTTTGTGGCTCCCCGTCCTGTCGTTGCTCTTGGCCTGTTGCCCGTGGCTCGGTTGCTTGTGGAGTTTGTTGTTCATTTCAAAACAGGCCCGCGGGATTCCGAATGTGCGTGGGCGGAGGGCTCTCCGTGCTCCGCTGCCGATTTTCTCTTCCTTTCTTTTCCTTTCTTCTTTTTCTTTTTGACGCTGCTACCTTTTGGTTCTTTCTGGCACTTGGGACGTGTAGTCATTTTCTGCGTTGCTTTTTTGTCTTCCCGACTCTTAGGAAATGCCGAGTCCAAGATAAAGAAAGACAACCCCCCTCCCCGTTTCTTCTTGCAGCCTACGGAACGAACGGTTCAAAACAACCGTATTCACGCAACGAATGTTCGAAGATGTATTATATTTCTTTTGCGTTCTGTATTTCTCGCTTTTCACTTGTTGTTCGACGGGGTGGTTTGGACTACGGAAAATTTTTTGTTGACATGTCAGGTGTAGACCCGCTCAGAGGTGTGCAAGCTTGCGAAATGTACCTTTTGTTTTCGCCAAGAGACGTGTTGTTGTTCTGCGTGTGTGTGTATATACGTACACGTTCCACATTCGTCATTTGTCTCGATGACACTGGTGGTTTTGGTTTCGCTTTTTTTTTCTTTTTCCATCTTTTGGCCGTTCTTCTTTTGTCTTCGACGTATCCGCCAACGTTCCCGTACATTCTGCTGGAGATCCGGAGACTCGTCAGAGACGGAAGCGAAATGTCGGATGTGCGCGACAAGTTGTCCCCCCCACCCCTTTCCTAACGCCGCCCCTCTTCCCCCCACGCGATGCGCATGCGGTGGGGGGGGGGGGGGGGTGCCACTTTTTTTTTTTTTTTTGTTTCCGATGCGCTCGAAATATGCCGCGACGCATTCCCGGTGGAGACCTTTAACGCGGAAACTGCATGAGGGTTTCTTTATTGTTCTAACAATATACTTCGTTCAGCAAATTGCGTTAAAGCGTAGTATGTACACGTTGCAGTTCATTCCATAATGACTCCCCCATGCATGGACAGTGACCAGTGGTAAAAGCGTGGGAGGGTTATCTCGCAAGGTGGGCTTTGACTCTTTTTGAGGAACTGAGTTCAAGCGTAGCTGGAGAGGGGGAAACTTGGAGTCAGTAGACATTACTGGACAGACAGACGACAGACAGACAGACAGACAGACAGACAGACAATGAACTTTAATTAATCCTGAGGAGCTACGTAAGGACTCCCTAGCGGGAGGCCGTTGTAACCGCTGGCCGCACCCACGTGGAGGAAAGAACGCCATGACGCTCCGCCCTTTCGTGGGCCCTCTGGATAGCCTGGGCTTGCTTTCGGAGCACCGTGCTTGTGATAGCCTCCTCCCATTCAGCTTCGCTGGAGAGAACGTCATCTACAATTATTTGTCCCTGGCAGTCCTGAACTTCCCGAGCTGATGCACGTACCACTTCACACCCTCAGGGACGGGCAACCGAAGATGCCTGCTGAAGAAACTTTGAGTCGAGTCACGGTGGCAGCAAGTGCAGCATTCCGTAACTATGCGCACCGCGGCGAAGGTGAACACTAGCGAAAGCAGCTCGCATAACAATTCCAGCAACTACTGGCAGACGCGTTTCGGCCGACAGTGAGGAGTTCCTAGCGAGTGTAAGTTCGGACATTCTAGACCACTTCGTGCGTCCGCGTCTGTATGTGCAAAAGCAAACCACGACTTGCTGCCGTATGCTTTAGTCAGTGGTTGCTGCTGCTTCGGCTTTCAGGACGAATTACCACAAGTCCATCGAAATTACACTGGAAGACAGCGCATACGCATATATACAGCAGGAGAAGTGTACGTCCTCTTTGTACGCAGTGCCGTGGCAAACCATGGCCACTGTATGCCAGCAAGAAGACCTGCTCGACACTGCGCGGGCATACCGCGGCGGTCAGTGCGAAAGTCGCTTATGGGTGCACTGAAGGCCTGCTTACACTTGGTCATGTTCGATTTCCCTGCAGCGTCGATGGGTTCATACGTATGGTATAATGTCTCCTTTTCCCACCGCATTTTCCCGGGTGTACATTGTACACCCTCCTCCACGAAAGTGCGCCGTCAGCTCCGTCCCCGTCGGATATTCGCTGGTCCCGTTTTTTTTTTTTTTTTTTTTTTTGTCGGCGGCGTGTCGCGGGCCGGCGGGTGGAGGGAAGCCCGCTTTGGGCGACATCTTGCCTGATGACCTTCTTCGTATTGGAGTCGCAGGAGAAACGGTAGGTCTAATAGGGGGGTCCCGGCCAAAGGGCGCACGTCGTCTTCTATATGGCAGCAGCGGCAGCAACGACAGCGCCTGTGGCGAAGCGCGCGTTCGGCTGCCCCTCCTCCCCCCCGTTCCCCCCTTCGCCTTTTTGTGCGACGACGTGCGCGACCCACATCCCACGCCGGCAGCGGAGATGAGACCGCGAAAACGTCGCGAGCGCGAAGCCGCCAGCAGCACGCAGAGGTCGCCTCTGAAAAACGGCTCCGGCGCCAGTGTTCTTGTTACTCCCCTCTTTTTCTCCCCTGGCCCACCGTTCGCAAAAGAATGCCTCCTCTTATTTTTGGCCGTTACCCTCGGTTAAGCCGCGTCTCCACCGGGACAGGCTTTTTTTCCAAGACGCCTGTCATTCGCTGCAATCCTATCGTTGCTCGCCTGAACGTCTACTTCGGGACACCGTGCCGCTCCTTTCCATTGGACACACGCACGCTTGTTTATCCCTGGCTTGCGTTGTGAGGCAACAAACCTTCGTGCGACCGCGGTCGAATTGGTCGCCGCCCGACCTCGTCCAGTTGTCTCCTGGAACGAGCTGAATAGCCGATTGCGTGCTGCAGCGTTCGGTAATTGCTAAACCTGCATGCGAGACATACCGAAGTGATCTGTATGGCCTCTATACTCGCATGTCTCCGTGAAGTGCGTTAAGCAGAACTGTCCGTGGAGTAAGATTAATTTTCCGTAATGACGCCCCACACGTCCAGCTTGCGCTTGGGCGGCGAAGTTCGACGGAAAGCGTTTGTTTCACACCGCGATCGCTTTCCAGGGACGAAAGTCGTGCGGGAAAGCCCTTATACGTGCCGCGAGTACGTTGAGGCCGCGTACAGAGCATCGACGCGTGACTAATTGCAAAAGGTTTCAACGGCGGCCGCTCGGTTCTTGTGTGACTGTGAGGGCAGCGCGGAAACGTACACGCTTGCCAACTCAGTCTTGCGCCGTCACTGGTGGGATTTTACTCCATACACACGCGGTCATTCCCTCGTTGGTATTTTCCTACCTCACCGGTCATATACCGATGCCCTAAAGTGGATAGGGTTGTCCCTGTTAGCGAAGCGATTTCACGTTGCTGCTCGCATTGGCGTATTTTTGCTGTCCTAGCTGATCTCGAGCCTTGAGCTGGCAGTGTGTGTGTAGCGTGATTGATCAGTCCATCTGAGTGTCTTGCATTGATATGGTCCGCAAATACGCATCATCCATGGGCAAGTCATTGCGGACACTGAATATCTCATTTACGGGGTCGCGACGAAGATTCCTAGCACATTTATCTTCCTATTGTTTATAGGCACTTCAAAACGTGAAGACAAACCAGCACGCTGCGTTGGTTTGTCTTCCACTGATTCTATTCGTGCTTGCACAACGAGCTTCCCATCCTTATAGACGTCGGTGGTTCGCCGCATATGGAAGCTGAGGCACCGCAGTCTTGCCTATCTTGCGTACAGCGAACAATAGAGGTCGGCAGCGCGCGTCCTCCCTCACGTGAGACGGCATGAAATTCAAAACTATGTAAGCAGCTTTGCATATATATATATACGCCTAGTTCATCGTTATCTCTCTGGAATGCCGCTTTGACGACGCAGCCCTTGCGCACTCGCGGAACCCTGGCCTTTTCCTTTGTGCCCGTCCTTCCATAGATTACTGCACCTTGTGCATCAGCTCCTTTGTTCTTACGCTTATCTTTCGTCATACGGCGCTGCCCCTCAAGGGTGGAACACCGTAGAGGGCAGACCTTATCGTGGCAGTGCTGCTGTTTGCGAGGCTTGTTGGGGACGGACGATGTAGAGTGCCGATAAGGGAGGGAGAGCAGAGCTCGTGTTAGTGAACAGCGCTTGCCTTGTTGCCGCGGCAGCTAGCAGCCAAGTTGCCTCCTCTTGTTCTCAGGTGCGCTCGCGATAACGGGCCGTGCCGCCTTATCGTTGTTGCGCTGTCCTTGCGGCAAGGACGCCTGGAGGACTGCGTGGAGCCTGTTTCCCCCCAAAAGTGACTCACCCGAGCCGCGCTGCTATATTTTGGAGAGCCTCGATATTGCGTTATCGTGGCTCAAGTATGGTGCGGAATGGGTTAGTCACTATAGGGCGGTGTGCCCCTACGGTTATATGCCAAACCTTTCTCAAACGCTGCCAGGACAAGTAGCCGTGACTGCCATACGCTTATGCTATCGGGTTTTCGCGTGCACTAGTCATTTCTTTCCTTGCAGCTGGTTTCGAGCTGCCTCGATTGTCAGTGGCAAGACGCTGCCAGATGTCTGAGAGTGTTGTTGATGTTTCCCAAGTGCCATTCTGGCAGGGTAAAAAGGCGCCGGATGAAGGCATAGATAGCGGTGTTTCTTTGACGTCGAAACGCTGAAGGAGTTATATATTATCACCGCCGGGCTGGCCTTCAAGTGATGTGTACTTTCAATATGCCGGATGGCCCCTAACTTCCCAGCTGTCATTCACTGAGCCTTAACATTGAAAGAGGGATTATGCAATCCAGGTAAATAAGACCAAGCGTACGTCGTCTTGCGTAGTATTGAGGAACTGCCAGAACAGTTTGGTTCGTTGGGGCGCGATTATTTTAGCAAGGATGGTTATTGAGCTATTATAGCTGTACTTAATGGGACGATGTCAACTAGGTTGTTGTAGGGAATCGTAAGGCATCTCAGGTTGAGGTGTTTCCAGCTAGGTTCCCATCGCGTGATTTTTATTTTGTGATATATATTTTTTTTTTGGTGAATGCAGAAAGTGGGCGAAATTTGGGAACGTGCCCGCGGGAGTAGCTTCATCATCACACATACTCAGTGGTAGAGTGGCAGAGGCCAAGAGGCTGCCGTATTCCACAGCCTATAGTGAGCTTGGCTCCTTTGGAGTGTTAATTTCGTTAGTGAATTCGCAGTCAAAAAATTATAGTTGGCCCTGAGGGATGCTGCAGCCTCTGTGATTTGTTCAAAATTCTGCGGTTATATAAATTGACAGTATGCCAGCATTCGACCGTGTCCAGAATAACAACTTTGGTTTTCATACGTACACTGTTTGTATAGAGATATGGTTACTGGACTTAAGCCAGCGCATTCGTTCTGTGGCCTTACTAACCACAACGCCCAACAGCCATGACGAGCCGAAATTCTCGCCATCCTTGACGGTCCGACATTTTTTGGCCCGTATCGAAAGGAGGGGCATGGGGCGAGAGCTTGCGGCAGACCTCGACCTTCCGTTGACCCACGAAGTCGCTGTCGTCGAGGCGCGGGCTTCAACCGCTATAACTGACAGGCATATACACACGCACACATTCTGAGCGCGGAGACATCGGGTGTGAGCTGCCAGTCGCGCTAGCGCGACTGGCAGCTCGGTGGATGTCGACAGTGTGTTGCGTTTATATTTCCTCGGGGCATTTCGAGCTCGCCAGCGTCGCACGCGGCCCCCGAGCGTGCGGCACATTTAGGTCGATCGCGTTCTTAAACGTGTCACAGAGCTCGACACAACGCCAGTGCACAGGGCATCGTTGCGAACGACGAAGGAACATGGTCGTCGTCAGCAGGCGGCAAGAAGAGAGACAGCTTCACTCGCTCGCTGTGTTCGCGTCTTGTCGAAGTGTTTGCCCGCTTTGTGTCTAGCCGCTGTCGTTCGCCGGCGCTTGCTTGCACGCGCGGTGGCCGTGGGGTTCACGTTCCTGTCCTGCAGCTGTCGTCATGATGGCAGGCCGCAGCAGCGGCTCGCGACCTGCGTGGTCGGCGCTGAGCGTGCGACCTGAAGTTGTACCAGACTGGCGGTTAATAAAGCTTGGCTGCTGCTGTGCTCAGTGCGTACATTTCTAAATGCGGCAGCGTGCGCTGACGCGCTTGTCATACACACGTGTGGCCAACACATCGTCGACGTCTTCTGCTTGTGCTTGGATATGCTTCGCGACGCTGAAGCAGCCTTGTTGCTTTAGCGCTTGCTCCAGCCAAGCCGTTCAACCACATCATCAGTTTTTGTCTGTCTTTAACGGGTATGGTCGTCGAATGTTCTCACAATGACCTCTTATTCGACGCAGATATTCATTATAACAGACATTCGTAGTACGGCATATACCTGCTACATGCCGAATTCTGATAGGTCTTTCTTTTTCGTTTGTTGCCTTCGTTTTATACCGTGATTCGTTTGATGCACGATCATTCATCGTATACGTACCATGTAGCGTATTCAAACTCCTCTGTGCTGCAAGAGCGTTCGCTGTGCGCAGCTTTTCATCTAAGCGTACTATTGATGACGTACATTGCGATTGTATAAAGCAAGCGTAAAGGATAAATGTCCTTCTGGCGCCTTTGTTTGTTTCGCTCGCGTGCTTATACACGTTAGCGTTGGCTGTTTATTAGGCCTGTCAACAGCATTTCTTTCTTCTTTTGTTTGCTTGCTGTAGCGTGGCTGCCGTTCGATGTTACTTGAAAAGAGCCATGCAAGGTGTTTCAGTCTCGAGCCCTGCCAGCCAAAGGAAGTTGCCCTCGCTTTTATTCCTTGTCCGTCCTTATATCCGTTGCCGGTTTCCTCCGGGGTGTTGCCACGCGTTCAATGAATCAGCTCGTGTTGCGGTGTCGGCGAGGCGTAGGCCGGAGCGCGCACACCCTCTCCGCCCGCAGCTTCCCGAACCATACAAGGTCACTCGATCGCTCTTTGTTTTGGTCGTTTGTCCCTGTCCTCCTATCTCGATGCTTTTGCTGTTTCGGTATGTTGTTTCAGCGCCCTCGAACGGCAAGTTGTTTGGGTGAAGAGCAAAGCGTTGACATGAGACGTGTTTACGTTAGTGAATATTTCTCTGTCAGTAGTTTATAACCGTGACGCGCTGGAACTATTTTTTTTTTTTTGAAGTCACTAGCTGGCCCCATGGCTACAGCTGTTAGAGTGCGCCTCAAAGAACTTTGAATTTAAACCTGTACGCTAGCTCGCGTCCGAAGTCAGGGTGTGGCATTGGATGTTGAAGTCCGCCTGCAAAATCAAAGGACGATCAACAAAGAAAGCTCCTTACTCGTTCGTAGATTGCTCGAAGGTCTTCACATATTCGCAAATCCGAAAGCAAGCAGAACGTTGTGCTGTTTATTCATGACATGACAGGGTATAACAAGAGAAGCACCTACAATTTTTTGAAGGCTTATATATCTTTGCTCTGCTTG
Source organism: Hyalomma asiaticum (assembly GCA_013339685.2). NCBI lineage: Eukaryota > Metazoa > Arthropoda > Arachnida > Ixodida > Ixodidae > Hyalomma > Hyalomma asiaticum. Next base: position 94,479,297 of record CM023482.1, on the reverse strand, counting down.
CGTGGAGACTCCTTGAAAACCGTTTATCGCGTCTTCTGCCCCGCGCATGCGTAATAACTTATCGTACCTTTGCGCAATGCTGCTGGGCGCCTTTCAAGGTCGCTATCTCTCGGAGACGACTATTTCCCATCGCATCTCTCGGAGGGCAGGAGTTTTCCCACACTCAACAGCCAAGTGGGGTGCAACCTGATGTCTCCCGCTGGTTTCATTCATTCGAACACGCACCATATCGTCTACGCATTTAACGACGTGTGTATATTGAAGTCGGCTGCTAACTTTCCTCGTTTGTATTTCGCCTTCCGAACGATGTTTTGTGAGATAAGGTACACACGGGTGCTGCGAGTGCGCAAACAAGCATGTCCCACGAGGAAGGCCCAACACAAACTATATAACGAGGGTGTCCGTGAAAACGTGCGTTGTATTACATCGTGAGCTGTTATGAGATCACAACAAGGGCTGTTTCTGCGCCGTAGTTGTCCGCCGCCGCCGCTGGTGTCCGTAACCGCTATCGCGCAAATTTTAGAAAATATAACAAGGACCGAGGGGGATTCAAACCACGTCCTCTGCATGGATTCGAACCCACACCCTCTGCGTGGCAGTCGAGCATTCTGCCACTGAGCCACGCCTGTGCTTGAAAATTCTTCGCTAAATGACCTCAACAGGTATAACGTCTGCCGAGGAATCGCATTAAGAAATGTAATGTTACGTGGCAGAATAATAATACGCCACTACAGGTCGGAGAAAGTGGATTGCATAACGAGTTCGAGGAATCATTTCAAAGAACACAGGGCTGCATGGTTTGTAGCTCTGCACCCATTACAGATGCCTCATAAACATCATCATTATGAAACAATCTTCTTCAACTTTACCGTCATCAATATTACGAACCGCTGCCCTTTATCGTGTCGTATCGTGCCATGTGACATGCGGCAGGCGACGTGCGCAGCCCCGACAGCAACTTGACTTGGCTCTTCGATATACCTGATGGCTCCTCCTCGTAAGGTGCGGACCGCTGCTGAAGAAGCGAATCGCAGAGCTACGCGCGCGGCTGCAGCAAGGCAACGTCGGGCACAACAGACAGCTGTGCAGAGAGAAGCCCAGACCGTAGCTCGCCGTCGACGCCGGGCCAAGAATTCGGTTCGTTCTCGGGAAAACGACGCCAAGAGACTCTCTATGATGTGCACTTATACAGATTTGCACCTTACAATACCGCAGTAATTAATGCGTAATGGGTACTTCCCTATTGGCTAAATGATAAGAGTTATGGCGCCGGGGATAACTATCACCTCTACTTGCGCTAGTTTCCTCAAGCGTTTAAAATGGCCTCTAAGAAGATCGCTTCTCCAGCTTACGCTGCCATTGTCCTGCGATTCCGCGCAGGCCTGGCTCTTTTATGTTACTATGGCGTATGGTGTTGAACACTCCTTGTGGGCCCGCATCGCATTTATAATCGTATAGTGATGGTGTCCCGCCAGTTCAAGCGTGGATATATATATATATATAGGCTATGCCATTGTTGCCCAGAGACTTCATAGGCAGCGCGCTTTTTTTCTTTCATATATCCTTTACAGTTCACAGTTGTAACGCTCCGTCGTGCAAGATTGCGCTTTTCACAGATATCAGTTCAATTGGGTCGTCTATACACGCTATCAGCTCGGAATGCTCCCTCGTGACTCTACACACCCTGAATGGAATTTTTCGGAGATACGTATAACTGGAGTGCCCGACGTACACCTTATCGTTATCTTGTACGCGTGTATAGGTGGCGAAACAGAAGAAATATGATTGTCCTTCCATGATGTCCCGTTATGCATATACCTCGCGGATAACACACAATTATTACAGTTCCAGATCTGGTTGTGTGTATGTCGCGTGTGTTTTGAACCGTTTTTTGCTGAAGCAGGATTGCTCAATTTGTTTACGGAGAGAGGGGGAGAGAGCAAGATGCAGTTTGTGTAATGATATATAGCAGTGCCTTATTATTATTATTTTTTTTTTTACATGTCAAGACAGGCACCGTTACACACATGCGCAGCATGTACGCGGGCGATCTCCTATGTACTGATAGCATAACCCGAAGTGCTCCGAGCGTCCTTTTTTCCACTGCGCAATCACAGCCCCCCTCTGGAGATGGCGACGACTTCCATTCGGCCGAACCACCCGCAGCCAGCCGTGCGATTTGTCTTCAGGACTCTCGGAGCCAAGCTGACCGCTATACCCGCGGTGGGTCGGGTGGCTCTAATAACCCTTTGCCGTGGTACTGTCATCAATATTATCCCCGGGCCGCGCGCTGGCTCGCGTGTGGTCCGCGCATTAGTGTCAGCCGCGTGCTGCAGGTTGCGATCGGAATGTCCGCGTTGGTGTCAGCCGTGAAGGGTGCTTGTGTACATGGATGGAAGGAAGGAAGGGCTTACATGTAGAGAGATGACGGGCGCGGCTACTGCGAGGCTGAGGTCGAGGAGTCCGCCGCAGCCGCATCACGGCTCGCATGCGAGCCATGCTGAATCAGACGGCGAGGTTCGCCGCAGCTAAAGCTGACACGCTTGGAATTCGCCGCCACCAGTAATATGGCAGCGTATTCGTGATGCGCCGTGAATATAGAAAGGGGTTATACGTGCTGGAGACACGATGCGCGCTGCTTCTCGGAACACACAACTGCAATCATGCGAACAACATACACAAGAAAGCAAGATGGCGACGCGAGGACGCGCGTGTACTAAACAGAGATTAAATACAAACCGCGGAAGGACAGCTCTGCCTGCTTCTTCGAGCCCAGTCGCGCGGCAGTTTGACGAGCTTTACTGACACTGCGGGATGGTTTTGTTCTTTATTATTATTTTTTTTTTTTCTTGGCCGCCGTCCCTGGTGTGTCCTCCCTCCTCGGTCGGCGCCGCGTCGAATCGCGGCTGCTCGAAGAAGGACGCCCGTGACCTTAATGGCGTCCAGCCGCGGTGCACGCAAATTAGAGATCTAATCCGTCCCCTGCGTAGCTGCAAAACCCGGTTCCACGCCCTCGCTCGCATCCATCGCCTTGCGTCACGCGTCGCAACGCAGAGACAATGGGGCCCCAAGGTGCCGAGAGTCGAGCACGTTGTGCGCGCACGCAGATGGTGACGACTGCGTTTTTTTTTTTTTTTTATCAGGGGAGGGGAGGGAGGAAGGGGGTTTCTAGCTGATGGACATCCATGAACGCCGAGCATTTGCCTTGTATGTGATGAACGTTTTGGACAGCTTCTTCTCAGTTTGCTATGCGCGTGTTCAACGGGCGATGTGACGCACGCTTGGTGATGTTGATGCAGTCTTTGAAGGCCAGAAATACGGGCTTGTGTAGTCACGGTGTGATTGCCGATTTTCTTTGAGCGCGCGCCGGACGCGGAATTGGGGTAGTGTGGTTCGAGCAGCGGTCATTGCGTGCGAGTGATTCGATGACGTAAGGATCGATCAGACGAAATGGCGTTTATAAGTCGTGGCGTTTTGTACTTGCGCATTAAGGCCACGGGGCCTGAAAGCGCTTTGTACTCTCGATCGAAATGAGAAGACGCTGACGACATCCCCTTAAGACGAACGAAAGGGTGTTCATTAGAAACGGTCTAAAGGATGCGGGATCGAGAGCTAATAAGTATTAAGGTCGCGAGCTTAAGCATTTAGTTCTTCGCTTTTTGATTCGGGCATCCTGGAGGAACCTGCTGTCCTCACGCTTAAAGCGTTCCTCTACTGTGTTAATCGTTTCTTGTATCGTTCGGATGAGGTATATTCTTCGGCAGTGACTGAGTCATTATGGAGTGTAATAGCTACTTTCCAGTGTGCGTTCGTATTCGTCTGATTTTACCGAATGGTTTCACTGTCTTAGTTCTGTAGCTGGTGCCGGTCGTATATGCACGTTAACATTATATAGTACACGCGCTGTAAGAAACAACACCTGGTATGTAACGACTTTCCCGCATGTGTTAATCCCTGATTTTCCCTCCCTCCTCCTGGTGGTTCACTCCCCCTAAATTGGAGTGTACATGCGTGCTGTAAATATGAACTTAAATGAAGTTAAATGTGAGATAATCAGCTATATATATGCCCTCGAAAGAAGTCAAAAGTCGTCATCACTCCACAGCCCTCCTTAATGTGTTTATACGGTCGTCATTATCGTGATGTGTCTGCGCTCGGCATCACGTGATCGTCCTTAATTGCCGTTGTTTGCGGAACTCTCTCGGTTTCTAATGTCAGCTCCCTGGCCTCGTCTTCTCCAGTTGCGCATTCTTATATTTGGCACGTTACCCGAGGAAACATATTATTCTTTCTGTCCCTGTATTTCTTTTGCTTTTTTGTTTTTTTTTTTTTGTCCTCGCAGAAGTGGGCCACGCGTATTGTTTTATCTCTCGGCCTCGTTGTCACGTGCGTCCAGTAAACCGCCGTGTCGTATTATGCTTGAATTTCAATTTGTTCTTGTTGTTGTTATTCCGACCGTCAGCGCGGACGTTCGGTTTTGATTCTCGTGCCTGTTTCTGCTGTTTTTTTCTTTCTTTTTTTTTCCCCTCGAGATTTCTGCGTCCGACCCTGTCCGCGTCCTTTGTGAAGAATAGAAGCGAGACTTCTTTCGTACGTGTGGGTGATAAGCAGCAGCGGTGCTATTGAAGATGAGCACTCGACTGACCGGCGTCATATTATGCGAACCGCCATCTATTACGTGGAGCGTGTTGATAAGCGATCTCATCCTTCCAGGAAGCACTTGGCGATGCCATAACTTATATCTCTGGATATCGCCTTTGCAGAAGCTCTCGCGTCGTTCGACGTGTAATATGGCCAACTTTCCTGCGCCTGTTGTTTGTTTTTCTTTGTTCACGTTTCGAGCGGAAGGACGCGCACTTCTTCATTCGGCGACCGCTTTTTTTTTCTCATGAGCTGGAAGAGCGTTCGACGTCCGCTGGGTTTGGCAATTGTAAGTTATCGAGTGTATGTGTACTGTATAGAGGAAGCGAGAGAACGAAGGGGGTTGGGGTGAGCGGTTGCGCGCATTGTGGGAGCGCTGCGTCTTCGTTGCGTTTACGGGCACTTGGTTCGCCTTAGTAAAGGTATAGTAGCCTCCGAACCCACGAAGCTGAATTCGCGTTTAGGATAGATATACACTTCGTTTGCCACCCGTGTTATCCCCTCTCGCTCCATGCACGTGTATATTGTCCTTAGAATTGAATGTTGGCAGAGTTACAGGTGCCAAGGTGCTCACGCGTCACAAGGGCCGAGCTTCTTGACGTATTCTTCATGTTGAAGGCTGGTGATGAGTGCGTTGCTAGGCCCCAACAATTACCTTGCACTGACGCCGAGATTGCACATCAAACGTGCACATCAAACGTCCTTTGGTTTAATCATGGTCATGTATTTCCGCCCCCTATATGCTTTTTCAATAAAAATATTCAGTTGTTAGTATGCTCTTGTCTTGTCACCGGCTCTGTCTTTTAAGCTTTTCGCGCAGTTTCGTTCAGAATGCACACCTACTGCGTCACACCACTTCCGTCGTTTATAGCTCTCTGCACACTCACTCACTCACTCACTCACTCACTCACTCACTCACTCACTCACTCTCTCTCTCTCTCTCTCTCTCTCTCTCACACACACACACACACACACACACACACACACACCACGCACGCACGCACGCACGCAATCCTGACCGACCAGCGCATTTTATTGATATTGTGAAAGACAGGTTCGAATACTGAATAACTTATCGTACGTCTTGGTTTTCTCATGTGTAAACACACACGCGTGCAATGCACACCCGTACCGAACTTACTCGCATAGTTTTCGCAATTTCGGTCCCGCTTGTTAAGTGTGTACGAATAGTATACATAAGTGCGCGCGACCCAATACCGATCGATCGCCCGCGGCCGGGACCCTATTGTGCTTAGTCTTCCTGCGGCATTCGACGTATATATACGCGCCGGCAACAAACGACGACGACACACACAAGAAACGAGGAGACGACCGAGGAGGCTCGTTAACCTTATTCGCCGCCGATCCGATGCGGCGGCTTGCCGGCTTCCGAGAAACCACATAACTCACGGCCGCCCGAATCGAGGCCTTCCGTATGGGTCGCGCTTCGATGGACGTATACATGTACACGTATACGATATAGCGCGTGCACATAGCGTGGCAGGCCGTTACTGCACCGATCGGCCAAGTTCAGGGGCGATTATTCATCGGACGACGCGACGACGCACAATGCAAGCGCCGGCCGCGCCGCAGGATATATATATATATATATATATATATATATATATATATATATATATATATATATATATATATATATATATATATATAAGGTGTGTGGCTACTGCCGTGCGTGGCTCCTCTCGGAGCACATTGATGCATGTGATGCCTGTATAGGCGGTTGACGGGAGCTCACGTGTAACTCGATATGGCCCAAACCTGGCCACGCCAGTCTTCCGGCTGAACACTAAACTGCCTGCCCCTCCACGACGTACGAGTCGGTACGACTCACTGCATGGTGGTGCATGCTTAGTTGCTATGCCGCGGCGCCCGGCGGTGCAGCGCCTATCGGCGCCGCTCGGCTGAGCGACCGATCGCCTTTGAGAATCGTATAAGGCGGTCAGTCTGCTGGCTTCTGCGGTGTATACTTGAGCACCGGCGTCGATTGCTTGCGCGTCGCTCGTCTTTTTCTGCTTCCCTTTTTTTTTTTTTTCGAACTGGGATAACGCCGTGCCTGAGACCGACTGTCTCCGCGTGCCCGCGCGGTCTTCCTTCATTTTCTCTTTTGAAACGGAATCAGCCGGAAGCATGCAGCGAAGCGATTCGAAGGCTGCTTTTTTGTAAGCGGCGTGCGTGCATTGGCAGCTTCTTCTGCGTTTTTTTTTTTTTTTTTGCTTCCGCCGTCGCGCATTTTTATCACCGTATAATCCCGCGACGCTCTGCGGCTTCCGGAAGAGTTGTCCGGACCTTCGAGACGCACGCGCGCTGTATACGATTAATGAGGATAAATGGATGTGTATGTATACGTGTGTATAACAAAAAAAAGGTTAAATCGGTTTTGACGAGCGATTAGGGAAACGTGAGCGAGTGTACAAAAACTACCGTACGCGACTATAGACGTGTACCTAGCTTGTCGCATGCATCATCATCTTTCCTTTTCCTCGTGTTAAGCGTATACACGTACTCTATACTATAAGTCCGTTCGTTGGAATACGTCTTTAAGCCCTTAGCACTCTGGGAAGCCTAAATAATCGCCGTTCACTACAAGCGTACACACATCCAGTTTCTTGAGTAAGCGGCAGGTGGATCGTAATCTTCTTACGTATAAGGTATTTATCTTCGTCGTCGATAAATCCTTTTAACTCGCGTCCCTTCGTAGAGACACCCGGGGCTCAGTTACAGAGAGGAGATAGAGGGATATCGCCGTAATTGGCACTGCGCCGCATGCACATGCAAGGATAGTATCGGTGGTTGTAAGATCGACGCACCCGATCGGGTACCACCTGTACGGGAGCGAAATTGCTCTACCCCGACCGGGGGAGCATCGTATAAACGAGTGCATCGTAAAGGTGAGGTGAGATGAGCTTAACGAGGTGCACTTAACCCTCCCGCAACCATTAGTGGTGGTGAGCGAGCGACGCTCTCGTCAGGCCCCTTCGCGATAATGGCCGCACCGCGTGGAGGTGCTTCCGCGCAGGCGTGCACTGAATATTCCCTCGGCGCCTCCTTCTCTTATGCTGCGTTTCGGCGGCGATGTAAGCTCTGAAGATGAAGAAAAAATGTCGAAGAAAGAACCGAGAATCGCTTGATTGTATCACCTCTCTCGGTGCATGCATGCATGGGCGCCGGCGATATTTCGTGTCCGGGGCCTTCTCGGCGGCTTCCGCCGCGCTGATCGGAGGCTGCTGGCCGCCTGTATCGGCGGCGGCAGTGTCTTCTTCTTCGGCGTGTGAAACAAAAGTGCCGTAACCCAGCCTTCCTCCATCCCCCCCCTCTCCGTAGTTGTATATATATACACGATGCGCGCGCACTATCTTCTGCCGCGCATGGCACGGACCACCACCGCCGTCTGCGTGCCTGGATGCATGGTGCCTTCTGTCGGCACGAGTATGCACGAGGCATGCTTCCCTGTACAACACCGCGCGTGCGTGGATAGCGTATTTTTCCCTTCGTTATCTACGAAGCTGACGTTTGAAGTTCACTTGGCGACGATACGACGCCTTATAGTTCTTGCTTGGGTTAACATGCCCGCCAGGGGTTAGTGTGGTATTATGCGCACTCTGTGATAAGCGAAAGCCATTTGACGAGGCTTTCGAAATCACCGACTCGTTGTACACTTGCGTCTCGTGTGTCACCTCCGTGGCTGTCGAAAGAATGCGACTGCACACGCGTATATAAACACTTCATGCCTCGCTGAATAACGTACGTTACGGACGAAGCACTGTAAAGAAGACCAGCCTCTTCGTTTGTGTGTAGTTTTGTACCTCTGTCTGATCTTTCTTATTAATTTGCTGCCTTTCGGTTTAACATCTGCATGCGAGACTCCTCCTGTGGCCCTTCTCGTAATTTTACTCTTCATTCGTGACTCAAAGCGGACTTCTCTCTCTCCGTGATCCCACAATGGCCGCCTAGCTCCACCTTCGAAACTATACGTACAGCGCATTGTATAGAGCGCCCTGTTAATTATTCAGTTCTTGAGCATGGATTGAAACCGCTCCCAGCAGTGCGTGAAGTTATTGCAGTTCGCCCCGTGGATAACAACGTGGGACGCGAGAACTTCTGCGCGAACACACACGTGTTAGGTGTATATACGTAGCAGAGTTATAAGACAGGGCTCCATACACATCCTGCATAAGCGCAAACTTGATGCGATACGTGCACGCTTCTACATATGCGTATGCAACGCATGCGCGGCCGTCTCTACATATACACGCTCTCCCTCGAAACCGATGATGATGATGATGATGATGATGAAGAGGAGGAGAGCAGCAATTAAGCCGTCTTTGGGAGCGTGAGATTTGGGTTCGCCTCGCCTCGCGCCTCGCATGGTCGGCGGCGAAGGGCGCGCGCGCGTTTCTACTTCCTCTTCACCTCCGTTAATTTCTTCTTTTCTTTTCGTCTTTGTTTACTTCGCGTTCTCGTTCATTACGCCACCGCCTGTAATGCACGTCGTTACGGGGCCGAAACAGTGCGTGCTCGCGCGTTACGGGGGTTTGCCAGTTCCGGTGTGGAAGGTCGCGCGCGTCTATTCCGGCGCCTTCGCGGGCTGGCGCCCGGGCCTTTTATTTTTCTTCCTCGTATCGCGATGGCGTAATGGTGCTCTAAGGACACTTCTCCGAGAATGAAGCGAGCGAATGAAAATCGTCGAGCCGGATGTTGTATCGCGTGCCGCGCTGGCTAGCTTCCTTTCTGTAACGAGGCGCGAGCGCGCCCCGCCGAGGCATGTCGCGGGCGCGATGATGTGGCCCACTCATGCATTGTACGTACAGTGAAACGCCTTGATGAAAAGGTTATCTGGACCTTGAAAATGCTTCGTTATACGGGCCACTTCGTTGTACAAATGGAAGTTGCGCACCGCAACTGTCGCAGTGGAGTGGTCCGGGACGTGTGAGGAGTCCTTCGCTACATATGTGTACTTGCGATCCCTTTGTATATATAGGCGTTCGACTGTCTAGCTTTGCTCGTGGTTTCAAGTAGGTCTCTGCGGCTGTGTAATCGTGCAGTGTTAGCGCTCCTGAACAACTGCAACACATTCTGAACATAGCCATACATAACGGTGCCCGCCAGTCGCGGATGTTCCCGCGAACATGTGATCAAAATATTACTGCACTTAACTGAAACCAGGGAATTTAGTTTCAAAAACTTTTAGAACTCGTCGCCTCTTCTTTCAACAAATTACGTCACAGGGAACATCGACTACACTTCGCTTGACTTTTCCCGGGGGCTTTATGGAGATACACACATTTTCCTTATTTGTTTAACGCAAAACGAACAAACGAGGCATATTAGAGAGCACTGTTTCCGCGTTCACGAAATCAATCAGTGCTCTAGTGCTGTCTCAAGCACCCGCGTGCACCTTGTGACGCAATTTGTTGAGAGACGAGCAGGGAGACTAACAGCTGTATTTGAAACCATGGAAGTAGCAAATTCCCTGTTGCAACAGCCTAATACAACAGTCTCGAACACCGATCTGCACTGTTTTCTGGCAGTGTTAAGGGAGTGTTGCAGGGGCCCCTTAATTGTACCTGGCGCACATGTTTATTGCTCTCACGGTGGTCCCGTTTGTCTCTTGTCAAATGTGACGTCAGACAAATGGTCAGCGGTCAGCTTTTCCAAGTAAGGCGGGCATTTGCACCGCTTAGGGGCCGTGTGTAATTTACCTGCCATTTGGGTGCCCGAACTGAACTGCATATAGCATACTGAGGGCGGAATTCATATTGTTTCTGTTGATTGTTTCACTTCCTTCAGGAAATTGCTTTTCTTCATCATTCAATGCCGGAGTTCACTATACATCGGGAGCCATTAGCTCTTTCGAGTGATCAGTCTCATCTCTCATTGACCGCTTTATGCACCCATCAGTCTACATGTTTAAAAACGCATAGCTGGGACTCCTGGACAGTAAAAATACAAAGTAGCGAAAAAAAATAACTTAAGTCGCTTGTAGCTGCCTAGGCAATTCCACTCCACGGGTGGTCTTCAGTTCAACTACATTTCCGTGTGGCCAGCACGCGTTTATCCGAATGCGGAAATCCGAGCCGAATTGAACGCGAGGCCATATTGTGTAATACGGAGCGGCGGCGCAATCGATGTTAATCTCGTTCGCAAACGGACCGTGTATATTTTGTTGCGCTTTCGTGCACTCATAGCCTCGATTATGCGAGCAACTGCGTGGTGGTCTCCCACGAAACTGGTTTTCTCGCTCCCATTGAAATCCCAGTGTGTATATTAATGATCCTCGGTGTTTAACGAAAACGGCAGCTATTAAATTTGCCACCCCCACCCCTTTTTCTTTTTCAATATCTCGCTGTCTCGTTTCTCCTGATCTCCCGTTAACGAAATTTGTGACTATTAACGAAGTTTGAGACAGTTAACGAAATTCGAGACATGGCTGTCGTTAAGCTTATAATGATACGGACTCTTTCAATTTGACGTACGCCCCGCCACGGTGGTCTAGTGGTTATGGCACTCGGCTGCAGATCCGAAGGTCGCGGGATCGAATCCCGGCCGCGGCGGCTGCATTTCGATGGAGGCGAAATGTTGAGGCCCGTGTGCTGTGCGATGTCAGTGCACGTTAAAGAACCCCAGGTGGTCGAAATTTCCGGAGACCTCCACTACGGCGTCTCTCATAATCAGAGCTGGTTTTGGGACGTTAAACCCCACAAATCAATCAATCAATCAATTTGACGTACACTCCCCAACACCGTGAAAGGTATCACCGAGCTCGTGTTCGAGCAACGGTTACTCGTGATGTGCAGATAAGGATACGTTGTATTTGTTCGCGAGAGGGTATACTGTCGGCTCGCACATTTCGTGTTATGAACACTTTTGTTCGCAACTTCGCTTGAGCAACTCTCTTTGAAGGCAATTTCGCCATTCCGTTTCATATAATATAAAACCGCCACACACACACACACACACACACACACACACACACACACACACACACACACACACACACATATATATATATATATATATATATATATATATATATATATATATATATATATATACACACACTATGCCGTACGTGCGTCAACGGTATGTAACACAAGCTCTGTACCGTTTGCAGGCCAGCTGACGTCTCTCTCCCATATGTACGCGTGCATTTGTGTAAAATGCAAAATGCTAATACCTTTTCTCAGCAGCCACGCATATACATAGATGCCCACGCCTCTGTTCATTTTTATTTCTGTAGTTTGCAAGAACAACCCACTTCTTGCCCATCCATGATGCATATAAGCCGTGCAAATCGGGGTACGGGAGCGAGGGATACGTTCGAACGCGGCTTTGATCGACGGCCTCTAGCTGTTCGCTCCACATCGGGAGATGCGCATTTGTACACTGCGAGAGAAGGGCCACGACAATGAGAAGAACCGCGCCGATTCGTCGGCTTATACGACAAAACGTATAGCAGATGTGCCCCCGTAGCACATGACAAAAGTGCGCTCGTGCGCATGTGCAATTGCGTAGATAATTGCGTGCGTAAGAAAATAACGGGCTGCACGTAAATATCGAGACGGGCCCGATGGCCTTCTGGCGTTTTTCTCGAAGAGCTAGGGAGGAGATAGAACAGGAGAGGGGGAATCCGTGGGCGTAGTGATTAGAATCGGGCATCTACGATCCCGGAAGGAGAAGGAAGTCTGCGCGCGCGTGTGTGTTGCGAATATGTATATGTGCTACCGTGAATTGGGTTGGGAAGCGTGCAGCGCGTAGCCGATCGCTTGATTGGATACCACAGCACGCGTGGAAGTCGGTCAGAGCGCGCGGTTCTACGCGAGGTTTATGCGCGCGCCGTAATGCATATGCTTATAGAAGACCCCCGCATCGACGACGATGTATGCACGCACTTTGATTGGCTGCGCTCGCTTCGTGCACGCTCTCCTTCATTAGTTCGAATTACAATGATCTGTCTGTCTCACAACCCGTCGCCCACTCCCCTTGTCGATATATTGATGATTATAGGGGCTGACTCCTCGGCCGTCATGCTTAAGAAAACTGGATGAGGTTCGATAGGGGACGGGGGGGGGGGGGGGGGGGGGTGATTGAATAGCGACTGCGAGTACTTTGGTCGGAGCGTACACGGAACAAGTCACTGCCAGTCGTTCAGTAGCCTGACGTATTTTGCAAGTTTCCTGTACAACTGAACGTTCCTAATAACGGTATCCCGCACTGCTTCGTTACGTCTCGCAGCTTACACAGCTGGCCTTAACCGATAATTATGAGAATGGATGTGCAAGTGGCTGTCTCATCTTTATATTTTGTAAGTACAGGCAATGGAAGAGTGCCAGGGATGAGGTAGAATACAAATAGCGCAGTGAAGCCCCCGACATGTTGGCCAGGTCATGTCGCATGAATGTAGCGCAGTGAAGCTAACGGTATAGGTTTGGACGGGGCAGGTCCGCAGTTGACGCATGTCCATCGCATCGTTGCCTGCCGACCCATATGGATCGGGAACTGCTGATCAAGATGATGAAGTCGTCATGAAAGGTGCGATGACTTCGTCTCGATCGTTATATTCTGTGCATTGCCGTCCAGGTCGATTTCGTTGCCTTTCCTTTTACCGGGGCTCATAGAAGTATCATAGACAAGTCGGCGGTCGTTTTCCAATATTTAATGGCGTATTCCTGTAACGGTCGTCGTATTGATGTGCTGGCAGGGTAACTAGGGCATGTTGATGATTCCTTGATGCTATATATCCCCCAGGGTAGCATTAGGTCGAGTGAGAAGTTCAGCTTAACTGTCCAACCACCTTGCTTAGCGCAGGCAGTTTCGGACATACTGACAGGAAACCCGTTTTTTTCCCCCGCGACTCACGATTTAAAAAAAAAAAAAACTAGAACTGCCAGTTAAATAAAAGAGTACTGCACGACAAGCACAATCTGTATTCCCGATTACCCCTTTCTTGCGAATTAAATTACCTGAAGGACCTGTACGGACGCCAGATTTAATATTTAATGACCTCGTCTGATAGGGTGACCGTTTGCATTGTTAGGAGTAAATGTCCAGTTGTGGCGCCAGTTAGCAGCGTCGGCTTAGTTCAGCTCTACTTACTATACATTAAAAACAACAGGAGCGTTACTTAAAACACCCCGAATCCCGTTATTGAACGATTAGTGCTCTTGCCTGAAAACGGGGCATATCTTTCGGTTAACAAGCAGCAAACAGCGCGCGCAGTCCGTGCGCCATCCCTGCATTACAATATCCTAAGGTTACATTAGCCGATTCTGTTTGTTTATAGCTTTCGCACTTCTATTTCTGTTCAATTACCGGAGTGATTAGCGTACGGAAATTGTGCTTCTCACGAAAAATAGGACAGATCACCGAACACGGAGTAGTTACCGTATATCGTGCGTTTCTTTTTTTTTTTTTTAACTTTTCTAACGGAATCACTTGGGAGACCTACTGTATACCTCACCCTGTCAAGCGAGCATTGTCTTCGCCCTGCGGACCGTAAAAATGCTGTCAAACCCGTCGTCTTTGCAGCGACGACCTTGTCGCTGCTGCTGCTCTGTCCCCGGTCTCACTCCTTGTCCCTCCATGGCACGAACGAAATAAATATAAATAAACCGGAAGTCGTTCGGCGGAGACGAAGTGGCGAGTGGAGGCAGGTGATGATACAGAGTTGGTGCAGAAGAGGAAGAAGCCTTCGATTTTTTTTTAAATTTATTTTCTTGGATTGGCCGCAGGGCTGATGCGAATGACCTTCCCCGAGCTTTCTTGTTTCTACATTATCGGCCGCGTTGTCGCTGCCAGCCTCCGGCCGCGCAGGTTCTTTAAACGCCGCGGGCTTTTTCCTTTAGTATATACTTCTTTGTTCGGTTCGAGACCGCGGCGCTTCTGTGCTTTTTCCCACGCGAAAAAAAAAAAAAAAGCGCGCACTCAGGTTCGTGGGAAATGAGAGTTAGACTGTATATACACGTGCGCGATGCTTGGACGCCTTAGGTGCATGGTATCCCGATGGGCTGCGCGTTTGCTGGGGACCGGTGTAGCGTCGTCAGCGAGGCAATTAATATTTATAGCAGCGCGATCTCGCGGATGCTGTCACAGCACGGTTACAATATTGCGTCAGCGGGTGCCTCTTCTTGCACGTGAGCTGATATGCCGACTTGCTTTGCTCGGTTGCTTCTCAGTTGTTCACCGTTGACAGCTTCCCTGCTATTTGAAGGGAAGCCTTTTGTTACCCCCTTATGTGCGGAGTGGCTGCGAAATACTTCATAATGCTGCTTGTACATACTGAAAGGGCTTTGATTTACGGGCGTCGCGTGCTGCGGTATGCCAACTGTGTGACTCAGAGACGCGTCACTGCTAGAAGTTTTATGATGTGCACACTTCGTGTTTTTTACGCTTCTTTGGGGATATTTTGTCCGATAGGTTTTCTTTTCCTTAAACGTGCATGTTAATTAGTAAATTGACTAGGCTGGTAATTATACATTACTGTCAGTGCGCGTGCGAACTAAGATGACTTCAGAGAGTTACCGCTGGTGACGTTAGTGTTTTTTACGTTATTGTCAAGTCTTTCGCGTTTAAATGGTATAAGAATTCCACCGTGTGGAACCTTTGTCGTGTGGAAGTGATCGATCGCTTGAAGTACCCCTCGCGTATTGCATTAAACGCACCCGTATGTGCCAAATCTCCGTGA
This sequence comes from Hyalomma asiaticum, assembly GCA_013339685.2. NCBI lineage: Eukaryota > Metazoa > Arthropoda > Arachnida > Ixodida > Ixodidae > Hyalomma > Hyalomma asiaticum. The sequence continues at coordinate 94,463,954 of CM023482.1, read as the reverse complement.
AAACAAGTAAACTGCTAAATGTGGAACCTATACACGCGGCGCTGCGCTGTAATCACACGATGCACGCACTTGAGCGAGCGTATCTGCCACGGTTCGCGTTCTTCGATGTTGGTTCGCGCTATGGCATTGGCGAAGTGGTGGTTAAGCTGAAGCAGTGCAGGGTATTCCTCCTATGCAGCGTACCCAGCCGGATGATTTAATTCTGGCCAACCTCCCTGCCTTTCTCTCATTTCCTTTTCTCTCTGTCGAAACCAGAGAGAGAGAGAAGGAAAGGCCGTCCTCTCTCGCTCGGCGCCTTCAGATAACGCATGCGTCGGTAGCCGACTTGTCCTCGACGGAGGCGTACTACGCAGCGAGTATGTGCTCTGGGAACAGCAGAAATCTCTGATGCAAGGCTAACGACCGCTGAAAAAAAAAAGTTACGTACCGCGTCCTCTGTTCGTCGATAGACGTACGTGATGGTCTCTGGAGCGGTGCACTTCTAAAGCCTTTGCAGCATTGCCCGCAGCCACGTCCCCTCACTCCCCCCTCTCTCATTTACTTGAGACATCCGCGTCTCTTCTTTTCATTATACCACTCCATTTGATTGTTGCTGATATCGCCGCGACTTGTGCATGCATTGGCTGTATCGCACACTGTATATACTATCCGCACGCAGATCGCCGAACGGCGTACGTTCGCGTGACGGGCGCGATATTTCGTTTACCCCCTTCTGGGAAATTCAGCGGAGTCGTGAAAATTTATGTGCACACGCACGCGGACGGAAGCCACAGATTGTGGCCCTTTATGGAAGGCGGCGGTGATGGTATCGTTGCACGTGGTGAAGGCCAAGTTCTGGACAAGTTCTCGTCACTGTACGCGTAGCTGGATAAGTTATGTCCCCACTATACCGCGCATATAAACGACTGGAATGAGTATACGCTTGTCTGCCCTCACTCCTTTTTCTCCTTTTGCATGCTTAATGAGGCAGATGTTAATTTATCGCGTTTGATTGCAGCATACCGCTTCAGTTGTGGCGAGATTGGCCAATGATACGGTACTGTTTCCAAATGTGCGATTGTGTTGCGTCGTATCTTTAATTTGATTAGCCAAGTTACCTTACTAATCGCCCCCCGCCCCATTTCTTTTTTCTACCGCTGGAAAGTTTCTTCGCAGCTTTGTGTGTCCCTTGCTTTGTCTCCAGTGTGTCCCGACAGAGCATCGAAGGGCTGCGCAGTCTCTATTGCTGTTAATATTTTGTCATCCGCGGTGTTTGTCTGCACAACACTGCATATCTATATAGACTCTATAATGACCTCGTTTATCTGGCGCAGTCTCGTTGAATAGGCATGTCTCGTAAGAAATTCGCTGCTCTGCTGCACGTTCTCACATTGATTATTTACTTGTACGACAGACTTGTGCACAGTAGAACCTCGTTGATGCGAATCCGTTTAATACGTTTGAGGACAACACGTTTATCTTTGTGCCGGCCAACACGCCGTATGGTACAATTTCCTGAGGATACCCCATACTTTCGGGTTCCCGTGAAGATCGTATCTACGAGATCTCTCTGCAGCTCTTGCACGTATGTGCATCGCCCCTCCAACTATGAGAGTCAGAAATAGAAGCGAGCGATGATGTTTCGTAACAGCTATTGAAAAATCTGGAACACCCATTGATGTGAATGCGAGCCGATATACTGCTTCTTCCGTCTCTCATGGGGAGTCGCGGCCAGTGATTAACGACGTCCGGTTCCCGTCTTACAAGGCGCCACGTGTTCAAACAATTACGGCACACTTCTCGTTCTTTTCTTTTTTAAATCTTTCCCGCCGATCCTCCGAAGAAGGAGTGGCGTCCTTATTCCATCGGGACAAGACAATCCGTGGGCCCGTCGGCCGGTAGTCAGCTGCGCGGCTACTCTTTCATTTCATTGCGCGCGCTCTCTCCTCCAAGGGCCGATCGCTCCATGCACAACGCCGTTATATAGATCTGCGACAGCCGGCCTGTCGATATTGTATGACGTGGGCACTATTTATCTCCACTGGCCTGCCCCATTGTTTTCTTTATTTTTCTGCATTTTCTTCTCACTTCCTTCCCGCGACTTGGCGCGGATAATTGCTCACATATACGAGAGGAACACAAGCGAGCCGCCGCCATGGCTTTTCACGATGCACGCCTTCGCTGTCGGCCGAGGCACAGGGGCTCTACATCTTCGCCGCCCTATTAGCCGCGCGCACACACATCCGTCTCTCGAATCGGCCGAGCGGCGTTTTGCGTATGTGTGCCACGGTTGATCGGACGTTGAGAAAGAGCTTGCCGACCCGAACGCAGCTCCCATCGTTTTTCACAGTGGCACGGCTTCTGCTGCTACTGCTGTTGTTTGCTGGGAGTTGTCAGGCTCGGGCTAGCGCGCGCATTTAAGAAAAAAAAAAAAAAAGGCGGTGGCTGTGTGCGGCGGTGGCGTAACAGCCGGACGTGTAGTGTACGGTATGTACACACCTGCCCTCGCTTCTTGCTTGAGCGTCAGGTGTGGCGTATGCGTTACGTGAACCTCTCGAAGAGTTTGGGAGTCGGGTAGATCGGTTCTCTCTATCGGCAGGAGCGATCTCCTAGTGCGTGGGCCGCCGGTTTATCCCGGCGTGCATCTCTTCCCCCCCTCCCCCCCCCCCTTGAGGCCCGAGCTTGGGAGTCCGACTGCCTCCTTGCCTGACTGACCCATCTTTTTCCGAGGTGCGGGGCGGCGGGGCTTCTCTATTACCTGCACGAGGACTCTGCTATTATACACGTGTTGCCACACAAGGAACAGCAAAGTGGTCGCGGCGATATATTTCTTTAAACGTCTGAACGCGTGTGTGTGCGTATACCGCGCAAGGTTGCGTACTGCAGCTTATGCCTTTGAGCGCGAGTTTTATAGGAGAGATTAGATATCTATAATGTCCGTGGACCCGGCGCGTCACAAGTGTACGTGCCATGTCTAACGATTATGCATAACGTGCTCGGGCTTTTAGCGAAGGGAGTGCGTGCTTGTGCGCATTGTAAAGCGCGGAGAAAGGTCGTATAAACGCACGACGGCGCAATCAAGCTTGCTACCGGAAATTATCTTTCTTGTACAGATATTACACCGCACGTTCTTGCCTTGACCCCAACACAGTCTGCCGTCTGGTCTTGTCTCTTTGCAACAAAACTCGTGTCGTGACGATTTCTAACGTGAGCATTGTAGAGAAGGCAGGCATGGAGGCGGGGCCTTCGTGCAGTGGTGCTTGTATGCATTATACTACGCACTATAGCGTGTATATCGGCAGCGAGGAACAGTTTGTAACGCCGACCCCATGCTGGCCGATCCCCGAATGCCGGCCCGCGCGGTTCGCGACTTATGGCCGACGGAGCTCTCTCTGTTGTCTTCAGGTCAGGCCGCCCTGCAGACTCGAAGCAGCGTGCGACCACATTTTTTTTTTTTTTTCTTGGCCCGCGCGCGCTCTTTGTCCGCGCAGGGGCCGCAACAGCGCCCGGCCGTTGTACGGGGGTGCGTTGCAACGCGCGTTTCTCGCGTCGGCGAGAGATCCAGGTCGGAATGTGCCTCGAACGAAATCGCGCGCCCCCGAGGAGCGGGTATCGGCCAGGCTGATCTCGCACTGCAACTCTCGAAGAGTGTGCGCGGTTTCTTCCCTTTGCGCGCAAAAAGGCGCGCTCACGTCTCTCTCTCTCTCTCTCTGAGTGTGTGCTTGTCGTGCTGAAGCGAAGGTATATATATGCTACACACACACACACAGGTGTGCAGGGTGAGGATTAACTGAGCGGTCTGGCTCTTTCTTTGTCGCTGGTTGGGCGGCGCCGTGACTTATACGCGCTGGCATGTCGCGCGACCGCCATGGGTCCTCTCGACAACGCGCGGCGACTCAGATCGGCGTGCACGATAGGTCCTTTCTCTCGGGCCGCCGACGCCTTCGTTTTGGAGAGGCCAAGCGACGACGCGCTGGCATGTGCCGTCGTCCCCCTTGTGTCGCGAAGCTCTGTGGAGATTGAAATAAGAGTTCGTCGTCGTCCTGACGTCACGAGCGAAGCCGTGGCGGCATCCTTGTGTCGATGGAGAGGTGCTCTTGCATAAATGCCGGGAAGATCAACGGACGACGCTTTTGGAATGTGACCGGTCTCTCTCTCAACCTTTCTGTTTCTTATAGACCTGTCTGTACCGGTGCGGCATGCTCGTGTGGTTACAGGTTCGCTGTCGCGCGCATGTAACCGGTGCGTAAGTTAATTTCTTCCATTTGGTATATGAAGGGTTATGCGTAATGGGAGTTGAATGTGGTTGGAGTAAATTAAAATCCTCAGCATTGTTTTCTTCGCTACCCCTGTTTGTTTCCTTTTTCCAGAAAGTGCTATAGAAGCAAGCAGAGACAGAGAAATTAACCTGCCCCTGGTTAATCTTTCTGTCTGCGCTTCGGTTCAGTTTGCTACCCTTACACTCGGGAGAAAGGATAGAGAGGCGAAAAGCGATATGAAAGGAACGGGCGATGGAAAGCATTAGTTGCGCTCACACATGAAGGTGCCTTCTGTTTTACTTGGTATTCTGTACCGCACGCGATAGGGTTCAGGCTCTATGCCACATTTTATATGTGACACACTATATCGGAGCATTTGCTGACATCTTTCGCAAGACTGTGTCTGCCCGCAGCGAGAAGTAGTTCTCACTCCTTCCCTATTCCCAGTTCCCACTACGCGCGAGTCCTGAAGACGTGTCATCACGCCGAGTAGAAGCAACTTCCGTATTGAGTGATTGACCCACACAGGTACTTGTGCATCGATTAAGCATAAAAGACGGCTTATCTATGTCGCGACAACGTGACATATATAGGTACCACCACCTTGCCTTTTACGTAACTTCTCTTTCCTCTAAGTTCAATAACGGAGGGGGGAATTTGCGTCGTCAGAACGTTGGCATGCCGAAGCGTATATATAAGCCTGACCCGTATACAACGCGTATATACTTGCGCGCGGTCGCGCGACAACTCACCGAGGTATTCAGAAATTGGATCACCCCTGTGCTGCCGGGCTCGCCGTTTTCGTCGCCGTGTGGCCTGCAGGGACACCCGGCAGCGTGACCGCCCGTAATGGCGCGATTTCGAGGTCAGGAAAAAAAAAAAAATGTGACGAGTGGTGCGATCGCTTTCCTTCGATCGATCTCTTGTTCGGGCTACGAGAAAGGAGAATCGCTCTCTCGCGACGTCAACGATCTGGATTTTGAGCGCAGCTCGCGGCTCGCGGCGGGAAAAAAATGCCGGATGGCCCGACTGCTGCCCTATACCGCGTACCTTGCGACAGGTGTGCGTGTGTTGTTACGTGCATGCAGTTTTGTGTGTGTGTACCTGGGTCTCGCTTCAAAGGAAACATAACGGCTGTAGACCTGGGCTGCTGCAGCGTGCGCATGCGCGTTGTCTCCCAACGCCGCCTTCTTACTTCGCTTCTTTTCACTTCAGTGTTAGTTCGAGGCGGTGTATTCGGTTTCTGACCACAGAATTGTCCCGCGTGTATCGTATCATCGTGTGCACTCACATCTCGGTATTCCGGCCGAGTTCGTAGCGTCCGCGGTGATCGCAGCGGTTTCCTATCGGCGAACCTCCTCCGCATATCGCTTCCTCGGAGTATATCGCCGCCGTGTATACATCTTCGGCTCCTTTTTCAACTTCCGGCACCGACCTACAACAACGGGGCTGCCGCTCGTCATACTCGTGCGGTCGTATATATGTGCACTGCTCAAGCTCGTTCCGGTCCCGTCATTTGTAACATATGCTCTGTGTAAGACCCTATTGATCTACTGTATACATTTACTGCACCTACCCGGAAATTGCATGTCCAGCTGCGTTGTAGACTGCTGTATAGGGTTCCGCATGTATCATGCAGCGCGCGTGTTCTCCGTTCCCTGCCGCCGTGTCGTCCTGGAACGCCGTGCTCGAATCGAGTCTCGATTGTCATTCGAGCCTCAAATTACGCCGCCCTTATATGTGTATTCGTGAGAAGACTTGCGTGACTGGCAGTGCACGGGTTTCTCCTTTGTACTTCTCTCTGTTCCTTGGCATGTTTCTTCGGAAAGGACCACACCACGCATTGGAGGAGGTGCGCGTGCTCTGTGTACATGGTCTTTCGGACGCATTTTGATGTAGTATAACGCACTGTACCAGCGAGCGTTTTGTTTCTGGTTAGCTCTATGTAGGTTTAGTTTTCGTGCTGGATCGTAATTGCTCCGCAAAGTGGAGCCGCGCGCATTAAATCGGCGTCCTCCTTTCTTTTATGTATGGCTTCATCATGCGGCCTTCCTGCGATGGCGAACGCGCAGGCTCCACCACCCCTTTCTGGTCGGTGATTGAGACGCGTCTTGGTCGCTTCGAGATTCGCTGGTCGCATGCACGTATCGTGATTACCCTTGATGAGGAAGGAGAGCATCACCGGTCGCCCCATTACGGCGGCGATCCATACGTGCACCCATCATCGTCGATCTGCCGGTCCAACGAACTCCTTTTACCCCCTTCAGCGAAACCTCGCGCGGCGCGTGCGCCTGCGGCCTTGTGCAGGCGAGCGATAGACATGCTGCATGCTCTTATTGCTTTATGTGTCTATACGTGTATATAATAAAAAGAAAACTCGGACCGTTTCCGCTGGCTGCATCGTGTGTTATAGGAAACAACCTCGCAGCGCATGATCAGTTGCCGTAATTTCTTGCGTTCCGGTGCTCCATATAAAGAGGAGGGGGGCCCAATTATTTTGCTCCCTGGAAGAGGTTGCCCTGCGCCGCTCGTTCTGCTTGTTGCGCAGCGAGCTGCGCACCCGGTTCCCTCGGGATCTCGGCACGGTCTCTCCGCTTTTGTCTCCCTCGTTTGTTCTTTCGGTATACATCCTAGCGCGAGGAGAGAGAACAAAGAAAGAAGAAGAAAGGCTAATAAGGGCGAACTCTATATACGTATTCGATACGGGCTTTGCGTGGGCCGCGGCGCACGCGAGCCACCCCCCTCTTCGTGTAACGTTTTGTGGCCGCATTAATTCGAGCCAATTCATCTGCAGGGGATTGCGCGCGTGTGCTCGCTCCTCCACGATTGCCCGAGATTGACGCGTCCCTTTAAGGCATCGCCTCTCTCGGTCGTCGTCATCGTCGTCGAGGAGGACTCCTTGTTTTTGTTTTTTTTTTATGTATAGATGGCACGGGGGCTTCCTGCCTTCCGGGCGTCGTTACATAAGGCGTGTTGCGCGCTCCGCCCCTGGGCGCCTCACGTAACAGGGACAGGCTCAATCGGGACCGGCCTTTTTTTGCAGCCGCGCCGCCGTCGGGGATGCCGTTTTGCGAAGGCATGCCGCGGTGCGAGCCGTTCGCACGACCCACTTGCTGCGCTTGTGCTCGTGCGACTATGCTTGAAGCGGCATCGCGCGTTTTGTCGCGAGCTTTCTTATTGCCAGTCCTGACGAGACCTGTCTGGTAAGGGAGAAAGAGGATTAACGTCGTTATTGGCGTGTGTGCTTTGCTGGATAGAGTAGATCTTACAATATCTTAGAGGCGCCAACGTAATTCTCATGAAATGTAACTGATAGTAATAAAGGAGCCTTAATTTTGTGACCCCGCCGCGGTGGTTTAGTGGCTATGGCACTTGGCTGCTGATCCGAAGGTCGCGGGTTTATAAGGCCAGGCTGCGGCGGCTGCATTTCGATGGAGCCTAAATGTCGAGGCCCGTGCACTGTGACATGTCAGTGCACGTTAAAGAACCCCAGGTGGTCGAAATTTCCGGTGTCCTCCACTACGGCGTCCTCTCATATATCGTGGTTTTAGCGCGTACAATCCAATAAGTCGACTCGAATCTTAATTTCGTGAGAAATATGGTTGAAGAGAAGAAAAGGACAGTTCTTCTGTAGCCCTAAAGGGGAGCACGGCTCAGCATATGTGGGAAGCGAACGGAGGCGGGGAGAATGCTTCATAGCAGAGTGGAGGCACGAGGCCTCTTCAACTGACGATCCCCCCTGTGTTCCCAAGTTCGAAGATCCGGCCGTGATTTCAGTTGGGCCTCTGTGATTGTGGTATACGGCCAATGGACACACTATGACGAAGGAAGGATGGAACACCCTATAGTTGGAACGTTGCCTCTAGGCTGAGCTGTAGGATTACCACTACTACTTTTCAAGCCTCCCTTTCATCAGCCTCCGCCCCACCCTCACTTCTTACCCCTCGCCTTCTCTTCTACGTTCTCTACCTGCCTGTCACTGCATATGGATTCTGCAACAGCACAGCACTGTGCGAGCAGAAATAATTTCCCGACTACGCATAAGCGCGTACTGATATAGCCGCTCAAGGGAAAATTTCTATCATTGATTATGAGGCGGCATGTCGAAGTCCACCGTTCGTTTCCACCGATATCCTTTCGCCTCCGTCCAGGTGTACGCTGTGTGCATTACGAATGCCACTCAAAAACAATCAGGCGCTGCAAACGGGCACGCCCGCACATCGTCGATCATCTGCTGATACGACGAGCCCAAATATGCTGGAGAGCTTGAACTAGAAAGAAACAAGTCTGATATCGTTTCTCCACTCCTCCAACCCTTGTCGAGAACACTACAGCGGTGTGAGTAGTGGAACTTGCCACAGGCCTGAGAAGCGCTCATTAGATACTAGCGGTCGGTCATGCTTGAACTTGTTCTGTGTTTTGGCGCCGAGAATAGTCAGCGACGTATGGACAACAGGATGCGCTGTATAGTGATATGACGCACAAGGTGCGTCCTCATTTGCTTTCAGACATCGTACGTGTTTTCTGCTTTCTCCTTTGTCCTTGTGTCGCGAAGACCGCGTCGCGTAGAATGTTTTCTTGTTCTTTTTTCTTTTTCGACTGCTTTTATAGCAGGGTGCTCCAGCAAACGAGCCGGCGCGCCGCAGGGAGTCTTCTTGACGACGTAGTACCGAGAACGAAGACCACGTGTGTGCGTCGCGGCCAGTTTCTGGAATGTGTTGTTTGTATTAGTTTTGTAGCAAAGCCGGATGCACGCGATCACGAGAGCTCGTAGAGCATCGTTACCTTCGACCTGCCTGACTGGCCCGTGTAAGCCGTTTTCCTATTGGTGAGAGGCAGTGGTGTTCCGAGACGTTCGTGTTGCCGTGGGCGCTGAAAAGTGCTATTTAAGCGGCGACACTGGGCTTTTTTTGAGAGCGGACTCGGGGACCATGACGCTCGGCACCACCGGGGAGCAGTCCGGCAGGCAGACGGGGTATGATACCATTTTCTATGTTGTATAATTTTTGCCCTGTGTGTTTTCCAACTTCAAGATGTCTTAGCTAAATAAACCCCCCAATGAGTGCTCTCCCAATTCACTGTGTCGACTCCTCATCGCTTGCCTGCGCGGAGTGGCTCCCATGGCTCTTCGTCTTCCTGACCTTCCGATGCGTCTAACATTCACGGCCTCGACGTTTCGCTACACTCGCATGCTGGTGCTACAGTGTTCCCTGAATTCGAGTGTGCGAACACGCTTAACGTACACGGCAAGACTGCGTACACCTGCTTGAACCAATCGCGGACCTGTTCAGTGAGGGACCGAGTGACCAGTTTGTTTTGAACTTCGTTCTATATGAGGTTAAACGCGCGTCCTTCTCACGGTGAAACGGCAACACACGGCAGCGCAGAGGCAAAACGCGCAAACGTTTATGAGGGAGGGGGGGGTTGCTGCGATGTGCGTGGACGGTCCCTCGTTCCGCGCCAGTGGCCGCGCGCCGGCGTGACCCCGTGGCGTGACCCGTAACAAGGGAACGACCCCGCCCTGGAGCTAGCTGTAGAGCAGCAGCAGTATACAGGCTGGCTGACTGGATGGTGGCCGCGCCTTGCCCGTCTCCCCTTCCTTCCGTGGCAAACAAGTACCCTGTTGCGCTCTCCATTGCCGCTGTTCGGGCTTTCAGTGGTCGCCCTCCTCATCACGCGGAGCTTTCGGCACAACCTTTCGGCCACGCCAGCGTAGCGGCATCGAATATAAGTCGATTTGCACCCGGTCTGCATCTCTTCCCAGCTGGCCAAGTGCATTTGCGTGTCGATTATGTGGGCTGCGAGGATTCGGGGAGGGGAGAAAATAAGCGGCCCGGCCGCGCCTTCACGGGAACCCGTCGGAAATCAGTGATTGGTCGGCGTGTCGAGCGTCAATACTACAAAGTGCCTACAGGGTTTGTTGCTTTGTTTCGTTTTTGTGTTGTTCTCTTCCCTGTCACATTGCTATGGCAGTGTATGACGATTGGTCTTACATGTTTTTGCATGGAGCACCTTGCGTCGGGAGACCTTCTCAGAACTCCGTGATGATGTTTAGTGCGAAGATTGTTTCCTTCTCTCGTCCCTCACATTATCATCCCTCACATTATCATCCCTCACATTATCGTCCCTCACATTAACTGGTCCGTTATACTGTAGCGAAACGTCGGGGCCGTTAATGTTAGACGCATCGGAAGGTCAGGAATACGAAGAGGCGTGGGAGCCACTCCGCGCAGGCGAGCGATGAGGAGTCGACACAGTGAATTGGGAGAGCACTCATTGGGGGGTTTATTTAGCTAAGACATCTTGAAGTTGGAAAACACACAGGGCAAAAATTATACAACATAGAAAATGGTATCATACCCCGTCGGCCTGCCGGACTGCTCCCCGGTGATGTCGAGCGTCATGGTCCCCGAGTCCGCTCTCTAAAAAAAGGCCAGTGTCGCCGCTTAAATAGCACCCCTCAACATCCATGGCAACGCGGACCAATCAGGCAGGCCGAAGTTAACGATGCTCAACGCGAGCCCTCGTGATCGCGTGCATCCGGCTTTGCTACAAAACTAATACAAACAACACATTCCAGAAACTGGCCGCGACACACACACGTGGTCTTCGTTCTCCGTACTACGTCGTCAAGAAGACTCCCTGCGGTGCGCCGGCTCGTTTGCTTGAGCACCCTTCTAAGAAAGCAGTCGGAAAAAGAAAAAAAAGAACAAGAAAACATTCTACGCGACGCGGTCTTCGCGACAATACTATTAAGGTGCTAGAACCTCTGTCGCCTCCAATTCAATATTTCCCGGCGGCTCAGTGGCCGCGTGGCACCTCTAAGGTATATCAAACGCGTGACCTGTCGTTGCCGCCTTTCTATACGACGTGAAATACGTTACTGCATTTCCTCGAACCGCGTGCATGTAATTACGACTTCGGTATATAGTCGACGCTCCGTGCACCTGCATGCAAGCGTCACGGCGGGGAACATTTTGGACCCAGAGATATCACGACACACGCTCGCTGCGGGTTGGAAACGCTGCTCCATTTTCGGTCGCATTGCGCAGCTGCAGCATGGACGGGAGGCACGCAGGCGGGGACAGCTGCTTCGGCGCCACTTGCGAACTGTGCGGCTCAGCGGGCATCTAATACGCGCGCGCACCTGTTGTGCACGTTTTGCAGTGCTGGCTGATGGGACACGACCGGCCGTGTATATCGGGCCTTATAACGTATTACCCGGGCCGGGTACGTGTCAGCGAGGAAGCACCGTTATGTGTAGGAGTATACGTAGAGACTGGGCACCGGGATGACAAACTACCGGCTTATCTGTCGACTCCGTTGGGCTCTCACCCGTCGGTGACCTGGGTCGCGTCGGCGGCGTCGACGCGCAGCTGTATTGTGGTACGGCCGCGTCGCCGTACGGTCGGGGGGAGACCGGTTTTCGGCCTTCTCCGGAGACCTCGCATCCTTTGAACGGGGATGCCATTGACGGGAGGATACGACGGTTCGAGTCCCGTTATACCAATCTATACTCGGTCCTTGCGCGTGGGCGGTTCGCATGATACCGGTTACGCGCGCGGCAGGGTGCCACCCCGCCCAGTCCCTTTCTTTCCTTGCGCATTACTCGAGGGGCTCGCCCACCTGTAACCGCGGTGTCACGTAATTCCTGTCGATAACGTTGAGAGCGCGGAGCCAGTTCATAGTCGATAACATCACGATTCGGTGAACGGTCCGTTGTACAGGCACGCAGCTGCGGCGCGCGCGCGCGTGCTAGCCCAACGTCACCTCGCGTGGCCAGCCACATGTAGTCTTCTACGGATCACAGTCGTCCAGATCCACAGGGAAACTCTTTCAAGTAGTACCGAGATTTACGTAGTCGCATTTTCTTCCTTCTTTCTTTTTTTCTTTTGTTTTAATCGACGTTGTCATCAAACTGCTTGCGGGTGTTCTCATTTATATTACTCTGGCTTGCAGTGATCATCGGGGTTACATACTCTTAGAAAACAAGCGCTGTTTTCACTGTAACCTGCAAGTTTCCTCGTCTTATTGGTTCTTTTCATTCTTGGGTTAGCACTGCTTTCCGGTCACTGCGTTCACTGCGATAGGGTCAGTTGCAGTGGCTCGCGACCGGTTCTATCGCATCTAAGCGCGCGCCTCTTGCACAACGCACGCCTCGTAGTACGTGCTGAGCGCGGACGACCACCGACGCGCCCGAGCGAGCCCGTCCGGTTCGCCTCATCGGCACCAGGCTGCTGGGCCGTGCCGAGGGACTCCCCGGGCGGGCGTGAATATTCGCTCACCTCCACGTGCACCGCCTAATGGCGACGGTGGCGCAATCGTAGAAGCGCAGCGGGGGCGAGTCATAGGTGTGATAAGTGTCGGCGTTCGTGGCGCCTTGCTCTTTGAGAGCGTGCGCTCCGAGCGCAGCCCTGGCGAAGGGCACATATGAGCGCGAGTTCCAGAAAGGTTGCGCCCGATGGGAGTGCGACGACGTGGGAGGCTTTTCTTTCTCTCTTTCTCTCTTTCTTTTCCTTTCTTGTTTTTCTTTTTTTTTTTTCCCATCCTATCGAGCCTGATGTAGCGCGCTGTCCATCTGGTCCGAATGGCAGCATGCATTGGTAAGCCGCAGGACTCCCCGCCGAAACTCGTATTTTTTTGCACCGGGCGCGATGAAACCACCGCCTCCGCGCATATGTATATGAACCGACTTCTCCTTTTCATTTCTTTTCTTTTCTTTTTTTTTTTTTTTGTCATGGCGGTTGCCGTGTATTAAGCTCACCTTCTGTGCACCCCTCCCCATAAACTGTTATTGCTCCAGCCCGTAACCCTCTTCTCCCCTTCAACGGAGCTGTTTGTACTATCTCTTTGCTTTATGCCGTTCCGCGTTGTGCACTGTCGAAACGGCTTTGCAAGCGACGCGTGGGTGTGCACCGTATATTTCGAGAGTCCTTGGGTATACGCAGATTGCTCCGGTAGTCAGCGTGCAGGAATGAGGTGCATATATTATATGTTATATACTGACGTGGTACCCGTACTTTCTCGCTTTACGGGAGCTCCGTAATGACTACATCTGCTTGCTTGCCAACGGGTTAGATTTATGGCTCCGCTTTCGTGAGCGCGTTTAAATACTATTGGTTGAAGGCCGTCATATATACGTGGAACACTCATCGTATAAGAAACATTAATTTTACTTCGAGCTAATTAATATACACGACCGTGGGTTGTCGCGTTATAAGATAACGCTAATATCAAATGCGACAGCGGGCAGCCACATTCACGTAGCCCGTTCTGTGGACTGAACTACTCCCCCCTCCCGCTTTTTTTTTTTCTTGTTTCACGCCGGCTTGTATAAAGACGAAAGCACACAGCTGCCAGCTATCTCACTTTTTTTATCTCCCTCCGTGCGACATGTAACCGTGCTTACATGCGCTGCGTTAGCCATTTACTTATCTCCCTTGTCGCATCAATGCGATTCGCTTTGCTAGCGCACTACTACCACGTATGTGGATGGGATAAGCGCTAGAAATTTGATTCGATACGCCACTTGTTGCACTCACGTAGAGACAGAGAGAGAGGTTCTTCGAAAATTGAAAAAGAATTCGGTTCGGAGCGCACGGTAACTGCTCCTCTCGACTGAGGACACCTCAACAGAAACACTCACAAGGGACGGGGAGTGAAAGAGGAGAGTGGAAAGGAGGGGCCACCTTCACGAGAGTGCAGACTACCCGCAGCACCATGCACCAGGCCAGGATACCTCTCTCCCCATTAGAAAAACCAGTCGGCGCCTGGCGGGAATCGAACCCAGCACCTCCCGAACTCGGAGGCGCCGCGGATGCGGTTTCACATAGACGCCGCTTGATGGCTTGCATCGTCGCCTTGAGAGAGGCATTTACCCTTTTGCAGTCGCGGGAATTCCCCGCTGCCTTCGACAACGTCCTTTCGATGTGCGTGTCCTTGCAGGCTCGTGAAACCGCTCAATAATTCGAACTACTGTAGCGAACATAAGGATATGTTCGACGCAGGTAATCTCTACCCGCTGTATGCATGTACAGTGCTCAAGGAATGAAATGTGACATGTAAACATTGAATTAAACCAGCTAAAATGTGCAATTGCTCGCTGTAACCGCGCCACGTAGCTGCGCATCTGGCCTCTGAAGGTGGTGTTCTTTCTCGCGCAAGCATACGAAGCAATATTACACCGATGGTATACATGAATTGGAGATCGTAAGAACAAAAGTATGTGCATTACTTAGGCCCAAATTTTCTCATTTCAATCCGTGGGTACTGTACATGGCTCCTGTTTTACATTATGCCCGCGAGTAAGCGTTTATTCGCTAGTGTATAATGTTCGCAATAACACGCGCTGGCTCACTTTGACGCGTGACTGCCATGGACCAGCTTCCGAGTCGTCAGGAACGCTGCAACCGTGTTCGTGACCGGTTTCTCTTCGTTTTGCATCGAGCGCACACGTCTCGGTTGCTGTCTTGTCCGAAGCATATGCGCAGTATATATGGTATGCACCGCTATACGGGGGCTACTATACACGCAGACTCATCAGTTGCGATCACGACACGATTGCTTATATACTGCCTTCTTTCTTTTTTTGTGAGAGTTCACCTGCAGCACGTTATAGTACATACCGCCCTGCGCTATAGCGGTGTAACTGACCTTATTTTCTGGGACTTCGTCAATTTCAGAAACTGACGCGTTTGACGCATCGCGTCACGTATTACATATATGCGCATATGCACGTAAGGATCTTGTCTTTGCGAGCGTGTACGAAAAAAAAAATGAAATAAAAAACGGAAGCCGGAAGTAACCGGAAGCGGCTGCTGCATATGCGATGGCATGCGGTGACCGGATGAAGCGGCTCGATCACCCAACGCCCGCGTGTGTGTGTTACGAGAGCAGGCATATTACCGGTCACATTAGACACGGTTATTTTTGGGCCGTGGTTGAAGAGCGCTCGCGCCTTATAGGCACCGGAAGAACGCAGCTTCCGGAAGCTGTCTCTCGCCGCCGCGTGGGAAGAAGCCCAGTGTGTCGTATACACTCGCTGACGTCAAACTGCGCGCGTTCGACGCGTGACGAGCGCGGCGGCGTTGGTTGCACGACTATGCGAAGATTTCGTGGTTCTCTTGTCTTAAGCGCGCTTATTTTCGTTTCCCTTCGTGTTTGTTATGCTGACACCGAGACGGAAGAATAAAAAAAAAAAAAGGGGGGGGGGGGGGGTGTAGGACTGCTTTGTTTCTCCTGTCACGTGACCTCTTTGTTTCTCGCCCCTCCTGAAATGAAAAAAATATATATAAAAATAAAGACACTACACGCTATAACGAATCCCGTTTGCGATCGTGCATATATGCTCCGAATGTGGCTGCTATATATATACTCGGCCTCTTGGCGTTGCATTGTTCCGGTAGTCGTGACTGTATTGTGTTGAGCGAAGTTCGGCATAACGGTTATAAATCGGTATAGGTGTGAGGAGGAAAGGGAAGTTGCAGACACACATTCCTTGCCCGTCTGCACTGTGTACATTTCCTGGCGCAGAAAGAAAAGATCTGACGCCTTTTAAAGCGTCCAGTTGTGGCAAGGGGCGCTTTGTGGTGCATATATCGTGGAGCGTAACCCAAAATAGAGCACGTGTGCTTGACTGTCCAAAGAAAGGAATGCGCACCTCATCGTCGCATTGACGATGCCAAGTGTGTACAAAAGTTAATTATTACCTCGGGCGCTTGCATTTGTGCCCGATGGCTTGTCACCTGCGCCTAAAGTTGAGGAAGGCATCGCTTGGGGTCGTTCTTCTCGTTCTGCAGACCCCTTGACAACGTTTGCTTATTTGACCAAGCCTGCAAACGACCAAGGCCTTTGTCACGCCTATAGGGGAAACGGTATAGCATATGCTTCGAAGACCTGCGTCTGCGTTTGTAGTTATCAATAGATAGGCATATATGTTGTATACCTCCTAGACATGCGCCACTCGACATTGTAGTGTAATCGCGGTAGCAATCAATCCTAAAGAGTAATTAGCGGTCCGCCAGGAGTGTGTCGCGTGCAGTAAATATACCGCGTAAATGGAACGTCTATGCATATACGAATTGTGCTCCGCATACCACCCGCGGCGGCCTTGGCACGCATATCTGTGTATAACATCCTCGACAATTAAACGCTCGCTGTTAGCTCGTGCGGGGCGTCTGCATTAGCATACATCTTTGTGCCACACCGCGTGAACACGGGCCGTGCGGCCGGCTCGCGGCCGTATGTATGGTACCTTATTATATGTACACACATACGACGAGGCGTGAACGGTGTGTGCGTGTGTCGCGTGCGGCGCGGCTGACCCCTGACACTGTATACGGTACGCGCGGCTTCTATTTCCTCGCCGACCTGGCCGCCAATGGTGTCTTCGCGCGCCGTACACACGTGGGGTCATGCTGATCCCGACCCGGCGGTGCCAAGGTTAATGACGCTCCGGAACTCTTCACCTGCACACCGTTGCAGCAGTTTTCGCCTCTTCCGCGTGCTCCAGCTGGTCACATCCCCCCCTCCCGCTTCCTTCGGCAGTGTATATATCCGTGTTCCGGCATGAGAGCTGTCGTTTCTTGTTTGCCGGCAAACGTTGCTTACGGAGCGTGCGTGTCTTTCGGTCAGTTTGGCGCCTGACAGGAGTGGTATAGCGGTAAAAGACGGTACACATGGCGTCACCGTGGAATATAGAATAGCGCGCGTACCGCGCCAGCAAGTTTTCTGTACTGGCGAGTAAGCGTACGGTCACAGCCCTAAGGACCGTATATTCATAAACCCACCTTATCCTTACCCCTTGTTTTCCTTATCGCCCGTGTGACATTATAAGGCGCGTTAAGGGGTCTGGTATGGTGATCTATGCTAATTTGTTCATCAAGCATGATAAGGACACAGGGAATTCAGATAAGGAAAACAAGCGATAAGGATGAGGTAGGTTTATGATTACGGGCCTAATTAGTAAATGATGTACTGATAGATGCCGAGAAGATTCGCTAAGACATAGATCACCCGGGGAAGCCAGTTCTCTCGGGTTGCCATTATTCAATGGCTCTTTTACGTATATACGTGTTATCCTGAGCACGCCTTTCTTGTGTACTGTGTCACTCGAGTTTTCGATGGAGGCACAAATGCTATGAGGCTCGTGTACTGTGCGATTGCAGTGCATGTTAAAGAACTCCAGGTGGCCAAAATTTCCGGAGCCTGATACGGCTTTTTTCTCCTTTCCAATATTTCATACCTTTTCCCTCACCCCCACGGATGCAGAGCCGTTCTTCTGACAAGGGCATGCAGGAAATAGCCTCCTTTCCTTGGCCGAACCGCAATTAAATGTGCTGCGCACATCCACCACGCATCTATCATAATGTGTGTTTCGCGGGGAGAGTCCCAGGACGCAAACAAAAGGTGATCGCCCGTTCTTCTTCTTCTTCTTCTCCTACTTCTCTGTAATTTGGCACATACCCAATGCAAGGGACTGGCCAATACTGTTTTGAATCGCCCGTTCACTATACGCTTTTTCTTCTTCCTCTTCTTCCATCCAACGCCCTCAGTCCCCACCGCACACTCAGCATTATGTCATCAACTGGTCGTTTCTCACCATCAGCGATAGAGTTGCAGTCGCGAGGAAGCGATCTTATATATATGCACGTGGGACGACCCTGCGTATGTATAGCAGCCACGCTGCCACAAATATTGAAGAATTGACCGGCTCCGTCCCGTAAAAATTTGCGGCGTTTGTGATGACAGCCTGTGACGGATCGTTAGTAAAGCACGCCGGTATACGCACTGCTGAACAAAGTCGTTTCCACCGGTTCGCCGATATCCTCTTCGTGCATGCACACCTCGGCGTCGCTGCAATTTATCTGCGACTCCGTGTGCCGATGGGGCAACTCGAGCAACGCGCCTACACGGCGCGCGGCGTTTTACAAAGCGCCACCACGCACGGTGAATTCATTCCGGTCGGCGCTGCCGGAGCGTTGCAGCTCGTATAGATACTGTATAAAGTGTAAAAAAAAAACAAAAAAAAATGCACGGCGGCTCTATACAGGCAGCTCACGCTGGGCCACCTCTGAACCGGCGCCATTTCTCAAGCGTGTTTCGAGCCGAGGTCAGGGTGTCGGTCGGGCCCCCCTTCCTTTTAACGCTTGTGTGTCGGGGCGCGCCGAAAAAAAAACTATAGTCTCGCGTTTTCACGGCAGCAGCGCCTTACTCTTACGCCTCAAGCCCGTTGGATCCGGTATCCGCGGACGACGCTGTAAAAAAAGCCGCTCGCCGCTGCGGTGAACTGCACGGCACCGCCATCTCTTTCGCGTATGGGGCGTTGTCGTTCTTGCGGCATCGAATAGGGTGGAGGCGGAAGGGACGATGGCCGTACAGCCTCCCTTCTCACGCGCCGCTTGGTGTTCGCCGCATTGTTCTGATCCGCTCCGTTGAGCACCGTGGGCTGCAGGGAAGTTTGCAACAGCGGGGCACCGTTGATGCACAGGTCTGCCAGGAGACGACGATGCCACACACCTGGCTGCTGCTACCGCATCTTCTGCACCCCTTCCTGGCACGCAGCCGACGTGCTTTCTTCCTGCAGGGTGAGGCCAGGCGGCAAGTGTCATTGTTGAGCGAGGTCCGTTGGCATGTAGGAAGGTAGGCTGCGTTGGTGGAGTTTTAATTCGTATTTGCCGCGAGTCAGCGCCCGCAGAACACGATAACGTGAACTATACTGCACAGTCTATTCGCAGAGAGGCTTAAAAGGGTGTTCCGGATGCGTCATAAATCTTAACGGCCGTATGGGCGCCGGGTGCCTCGGTTCTCTCCACATTTAGGAACCTTGCACGCGGGGGTCGAGGCTGGCGGCGTCTGTCGACCGAGGTCGCCGCCCGACCCGTGTGCGCGGGGCTGCTTGAGCGGCAGGAACGCACGCTCCTCTCGCCGTTCGTGTGGGCCCCGCACCTTTTTACGGCTTATGTATACGGTTCTTCCTTGTTTTGACCGTGGCGGCGTATCGCGCCCTCTGGTCGGCGCCTGGCACAAGCGAAGACGTCTTTATCCTCTCTCTCCCATAGGAATGTGGGCCTCTTTATCGATATTCCTCCTATAACTTTAAGTGAAAATGTGAACCAACATGTTCCTTTTTCATATTACTCGCGACTGCAAATCCCCACTGCTATTATTTTGTATTTCACCTGTGTTTTGGTTCTTGCATGCTTTTGCAACTGTGACGGTGTTGCATTTATTCGCGCAAGAACTAGGCCCATATCCGTGTCCGTGTTGTGTTTCATTTATTTTAGCAAGAACTATAGCCCCATATTCGCATCCATGTCTGTGCTGCGTCGCTGTAGCGCGTGTGGGTTTACGTTGGGTGTATAACACTTCGACACGTGTCAGCTGCCTTGCGTGTGTACGTTCGCTACGTGTATGCAGTCGCCGCCACAGATATCATGGAATAGAGCGAAGAGCTGCGAGTGCGAAACATCTACTTGCCGAACGAGTTAACGAAGTACAATCTTTTCGAAGACCATGCTGCAGGACAGAAAGTGCGCGCCTTGTACCTTCGTCTCACAGGCCCTCCGGTGCAGGCAGCAATAACATTAATTCAATCTATTATGTGGCTCCCATACGGGCCGTACATCAGTGTTCATTACAGGCGCAATCGTTCACTGGGCGCGCGAGTTTTAAAACATTAACCTTCCGCGCATGACGAAATCTGTGTCAAGGACAACTTCCAAGTGCGCGTCAGTGTTCCACTACCCTTATATACTTTTATGGCCGAGGCGCGGCGGCGATCCCGGATAGCCTGCATTGTGGGTGGCACTGCATGCTCTCTCGAATTGACCTTCCGCTTAAACGGGTTAAAACACGGCGCAACAAGACCTCGGAAACCCCCCATTCGGAGGCTGTCCATATTCGGTGTACGCATGCACCTTGAAATCACTGCAGCGACGCACGCATGGTTGAACCTGGTGTGCGTGTATGTTGTCTGTCCTCGGCGGTGTTTGCGTGGCCGCGTTTTCCCAACGTGTGAATGTGCAGCAGTGCGCGCGTGTGTGTATATGCACACTCCCTTCTGTTCGTGGGTTTTGAAGGCTGCGTTTGACCCACAATACGTGCCGCGCATACATATCACACGTGCTCGTCCGCCGTCTAGGACAACCTTCCACTCTGCTGCATCGAACTTGAGACCGTCGCTGCAGGACGCGCGCGTTGTATACGCATGCACGCTCTCGCAAAACTGCCGCAATTTCGTTGTCCGAAACAATAAACGACGCAGCTTTCTGGCGCTGTTGCGCATGCGCGCGCCTGCTTCGTTCGCGTTTATGACGCGCTTAAACGTGCGCATCCCGTACACGTTGTAGCGCGGCGGGTCGGTCATTTGAGCCACGTGATCTCATAATCCTTATACTAAAGCGCCGGTTATGCAGCCTGTACCTGCTCGCGTCGTAAACGTATATGCGGTTGCGTAACGGAAATCGTCCTTGTGCGCAGCCCGTTCCGCGTGTTCCAGTTTATCGGAGCATCCGCGACGACCCCCTCTACAGCGAACGTAAACACGGCCGAGCCCTTCGTCGTTCTTTCAAAGGGGGCGCGAGTTATTTGATTGGTGTACCGTGTGACCCTTCCACGAGGCGCCCTCGCTTCTCGCAGTCACCTTTACGTTACAAAGGGAAACGGTTTTGCCGGAGTTATTCCTTGCTTTTATAGATCGAACGTTCTGCCCCGTTCTTCTCGTGCGACGAGCGACCTCTGACGCTGAAGAAAAGATGTCCGTGACGCCAGCTATCATTCTTTGAGCCGTCGCTTGTGTGGGCCTCCTGACTCGTACACGTGTGTGTGTGTGTGTGTGTTGTTCGACGGCGAGCCCTTGCAAGCGTGAACACGCTCCCCCCTTCCTGAGAAAGCCTGTATTTTTTTTTTTTTTTTTTTGCCGCGTTATACGTAGCGCGAGTATTGAATCGGACGTCTTTCCACTTCCTGCATCGCGGGCATCATCGGTTCTCGACGACCGGTGTGAAAGAACGGGTTGTGCCGGATGAAATTACCGAGTGGCACTTGCCGACCTCCGGTGGGGACCCCTTCATCACCCGCCCTATGCTCTATAGCGGCGCCGTGAGCTACGGCATTTTCTTTCTTTCCCTGGTAAAGAAACTGCAATTCTATTTGACTGCGTCGTGTTCCGCAATACTGCGTACCGCGCTGACATTCATGTACCGCATGCACCTGAAGCGAAGGAGTTGCGTTGTGTCTCGCGCTTGTGCGCGATTGTTCGCGCGTGCGTCGTGAGGTGCGGTAGAGACCTGGCAACCGCCAATTTATGCACTGGTGGTTGTGGTGGCGTTGCGGTGGTGGCACCGTTTCTTCTCGGCCATGCCTCGCGCTGCATGGGAGGCCGCTTGCAAGGGGCCCTTCTTTTTCACGCCAGGCTCTTCAGGCTGTCCGGTGGAACGCCCTTTGGCGCCCCTCGAGTTGCTGCCCCCCTTAAATATGCAAATGCGAGCCTCTCGTTGTACAATGGTCGGTGGTCGTTGTTTTTCCCGGTGGTTATTGTGCAACGCACGGTGTAAAAGACCGCTTATGTGTGTTACAGGGCCCTGGCCCGTTCCCTTGCTCTCTCTCTCTCTCTCTCTCTCTCTCTCTCCTTATTGAACAGTACTAGAGGTGCGTGGGAGCATCGGCACGGGATCGACCGAGATTTGACATTACACGGGCTGACCACATCGGGAACCAGTCTGTTCAGGTCCAGCTGTGTAGACGATTTCGCTCTGTAACTTCGGTCTCGATCGACTCCGAGGAAAGGTTGTGTATATACCACTTGCGTGCGTCCGCGATGATTGCTGGCGGTTAAGAAACTTGCGAGGATGAGTGTGAAGGTATCGTCGTTCGGCTTTTCTTCACGCGATTCTCGAGCGATAGCTCGGGTTTCGAGCTGTCGTTTTACTGTGTGAACATCATACAAACTCATACATACATCATCATACAAACATCATCATACAAACATCATCATACAAACATCATACATACATCATACACACACACACGTGTGTGTGTGTGTGTGTGTGTGTGTACAAGTCCATTTCCTCCTTACGGATGGCGTTTATTTAGTATAACTTTAAAGACGAGCCAATAAAATTTTGTTATTTACAATACGTCGCGGTCACAGTCACGGGAATTGTCCAACTCGATTGCGAAATGCAGAAACGAACAAATAAATAAAAGACACAATGCTTGAGCGTACTCGGCTTACTCACGCAACTCATATTTATTTCGCAGGCGCGGCTGAAAACTATCGTATATATCCCGTCAGATCAGCCGCACGACGTAACTCATGTGACAGTTGAAAGTACCGAGCCTGACGGCGGTGTGGGATTCGATTGGCTGTGAATGCGGTGATATGCCCGACGAAAGTGTCAGTTGTATGACGATCGGACGTATTCCTTCTTTTTGACATTTACGTATATGGTTGTCATCACAGGCTGACGCGTCAGGGTTGCCCGCCGGCACTTAATATTTAGGGTGGGTCATCGCCATGAAGCGCAGTGTGTGCCGTTCTTCTTGTGCGCGCATGCTATGAGAATGTCGAAACCCCTGGGTCGAAGTGACGCGCAGCAGTATTGATTCAGCGCCGCTTGTCACTGTCCAACGGCACGCTGATATGGCGCGATAAGTGGATATGGCAGAGCTGTGTATATTGAAACCTTCAATTGACTTCCCTATTGGATCTCTCTTCGTGGAAGGCTTCGCTTGGAAGGACGCAGCACTTCCGCGCACAATGTTGCAATTGCGAAGAGACCGTTCTCTGTGTGACTCACGGGATCCGACTCCCTCTGTTGGAAGTCGGCGACCACCTTGGCTGAATGCCCTGGCTCCGCAGGACGGTGCCACTTCATATCGCTGTTGAAACGTGTATATACTTGTACATAACGCGAGTGCATAACGTATTTGGCACTGCAGTTGTGTGCGCATGCCCGATTGTATTAATACAGCTAGCCGGATTTTCTTTTCTCTCTCTCTCTCTGTTTCTATAGGGTGCCGCTTTTTCTTTTTCTTTACCTGGACGACGCAGCGCGCGTTTTCCGCTTAGCGTTGCGCAGGCTTCGAGTGCTCGACCTTGCGAGAAAGTTGCGCAGGAGAGCTGCCTTATCGCAGCCGTGAGGCCACATATGCCCTTCGCTCTTTCCTTTTTAAATTTTTTTCTTAGCTCTTAGATTTCAAGGTGACTGCGATATAGGTAAATGTAAACATCGTACGCTTGCGAAGTAGATATCGGTTCTCGAAAGCGAACTCCTATACAAAGAAATCGCCCTTTCCTTATACACGAACATCCTCTGTAGCAGACTGTTTGGAGCCTCGAGACAGACATGTTTGCTTAACGCGTCTTCATTCGTGGCAAGCCTTTGACTATACTCGACAATTCCTGCTGCTCCGGCGATCCCTTCTCCGTGCATCGCCGACTCGAGCACCGCCCATCGTTACCCTTTATTACAGTTATTACCTGGCGGTTGAAGGAAAGCCGCCTGCCCCCCTGCTTGCTTTGTATTTGTCTTCTTTTTTCTGCCTCGCAGCCGTATGGATGGGTGAACGAAAATATTGAAAGGTATGCGCATTAAGGCTCGCCCGCGCATCGTCTTCATCGCATCGTCTCGTCATGTGCCTGCCCGCCATCGCGGAATTCCTTCTTCGTTCCTCTTGGACGCGCTCCAACGGACACCTGCTCCCTCTGACGTCGATCCATCGCTTTGTGCGTGCATGTTCCGGCGAAAGCCACGTTCCGTTGCGGTATTGCACGCCGGTCCGGGTGAACTGTACGTATGTACACACTATATCGTCGCCGGCAAGATCATTAGTGAGCACGCGGGGTGGCTCAGCTGGCGGCCGCTCGTCGTCGCGTGCTGTGCCACGCTGGCGCCAACGTTAGGGCGGAATGCACGCCCACCGCTTTATTCACGCACGTGCTGCAGGACGGAAGGAGGCGAGACGCTGCGTAACGCTTAAAAGCTAGCGCGCGAGGTGTACTTCAGTTTCTTTCTTTTCTTCTTTCTTTTTTTCACGTGACGTCTTCGAGTTCCGGCGTGTATTCATTCAGTGACGTTCTCGGTGTGCACGGATTTTTTTTCGAACTGCGGTCTCCTGTTAGAAGGGAATGGCAGTTCTGACCAGTTCTGACGAAAGCCTTTGTGCGCCCTTAATTTATCGCCGTAGCTTGAACGACACGTAACACGTCATTGACGATGCTTATACGCTTAATCGACTGTGGAGAACTAGCAGCGTCGCCTCTCATGTCGAGGAATGCATGTCCGAAACTGGTAATGCAAGCAAGTGCCAGCCCTCGTGTAGCTCTTCGTTCCCGAGTTTGACGCGGTTGGTCGAATTCCCGAGAATCCTGCCCAAGTCGCTCCTCCTTGTGGTTTAAATTTGAGGGTGCTTTGTAAAGAAATAGGTGGGAGAAGGCAACTGATTATTGACAGGTAACTGTCATGTACAACCAGTGGTAAGTAATTGGGCTCTACCATGTATATGTACCATATAGTGAAAACTAGTATAATTTTGCATCGTCCAGACAGTCGGCTGACTGAAATTTCCAACTCGGGAGCCTCTGGCAACGATGCCTCGTTTTATTGCCGCTTTCTGAACGGGCTTCCGCACTGTTTGCCTTGGCCGCGGTCTCCCACCCCTTTATATAGGCGCAAAGAACGCTACTTGCGACCTCGCCCGCATACTGTGCACGGCCCTCAATGCCGCACTGAAGCACGCAAGGCTGCAGCAGTAGGAGCAGTACGCAAATATTTCACTCGGCTTCCGACCCGTCCTCTCTCGTTTTTCTCTCTTCCGGCGTGGCTCGACTACTCCCTTTTCGCGCTCCTCCCGTCATACACACACACGTACGGGAACCAACGCGAGGAACACGCTGAAAACGAAACGCCACCGCCACCCTTTTCGAATGCTGCCGCGCGGTCGTGTTTTTCTTGGACGGGGCGGCGCGCGGGTGCTGGGACGGGGTGTGTGGATCAACTTTCTCTCCCTTTTTCCGCTTGTGGGACGATGCGTTGCGTGTACGGGTACACACAGACACACACACACACATATATATATAATGTCCGCACGCACGCGCGACGAGCAAAAGGTGAGCTTTCGGCATACAGCTCTATGCTGTGCGGACATCGGCGTCCTTGAAGGGCCAGCGCACGAACTCTGTTTAGCGCGGCGGCGGTGTGGCCAAGCTGCTGCTCCTCGCACGCGGCCTTGCTCGAGCCGCAAGGCCAGCCAAGGTTGGCCATAAATGGTCGCCCCGCGTGCGGGTTCGGTCTCTCTCACTCGCTCAGCCCCTGACGTAGTTGTGTCGCTGCTTTGGACCTCTTCTCGCCTGCTCTCCGTGGTCGAATCGCGCGATGCCTGACGTTGCTGTTGCCGACCGCGTGCACCGCGCCAGACGCCGCTTTTGCTTTCCGTCTCTCGCGTTTCGTTTTCGAACGAAGCTCCGTTCGTGTGAGAAGTGCGGATGCGTTACATGGATGTCGTGTTTGGCCGGCGATATCGCCTGCGACGTACCAGTGCTTGGGGAGGTCGCTGGAGTGGGGCAACGGAACAGTGCGTTTAAAAATGATTTTTCGCGCTCATTTGTGCGATGCCACGCTGAGGGGCAGGGGTCGATCCAGAATTTCGATTGGGGGAGGGGGGGGGGGGGGTTACCCGTGGTGTAATCAATACGCAGGGGGTGTGAAGATCAAACAAAAGGCGGGAGATGGGAAAGGGGGTGGTTGGGTGGGGAGGGTGTTGTTGGGGTGTGTGTGTAAATCCCTGTTGAGAGGTACGTACATTGTTGGCATACCAGGGACTGGCGTTCATTGTATTCGTTATTACAGGAAGACAGTGCATGTAGCCGTTTCAAAGATGTCTTGCAAATTTCGTTCCTTTTTCATATTTTGCCCTGTCTACATAGGGAAATTATACAGGCGATATAAATTATACAGGCTTGAAGACTCCGAAGGGAAATCATCGTTCTGGCTGCATATATATTACGTTAATATGGCTGGACAAGCTCCCTTCTATATGTCTTTGCACGTACTGGTTGTTCAGCTTAACCGCTTCGTTATCATGATAAGCTGCTCGACGCTCATGCGAATCAATATCCGAACACAAGCTTCGTTAACGCCGGCATATCTGCCCCTTTCATGCATATATATGAACAACAAGCGATCGAATGCCTTAACGAGGCCGTGTGTTGAATGCATTACACCACATTCAAATCGTGTCCCGATAACCCTACCACGTTTTCCAGCACTGGCATCACCACCGCGCAGTCATGGTTCGTGTGGTTCTGTCCGCTGCTTAGGCTCTTGTTCTTCCCACCATCGCCTTGCAAGCCAAGAGTGCGCGCGGCCGGCTCATCGATCATGGTCTTCTTGGCGCTTAGAATGATATTACTTGCCATTGCATTTGCGATATGCAAATCGAACTGACTACGCGCTTACGTGTCCAGTCGTTCTCATTCGCGCATATTGAAAAATCTGCGACGTGCATGTTTTCCCCACCTCTCCATCCTCTCCTGGGCATCTTAGAATGTTCCGATCAAGCATGTTCGCGTGACTTTACAGCAGGAGCCGTAGGGCGTGACATGCATCGAGGCCTCGATCGGCCGGCGGACATCAATGACGAGCAGCGGCGCCCAAGCAAATTTGCATTTACACGCGTCAACCGACTTCAGCCGCTTACATGACGCGGTGGCTTCTCACATTTGCTCACGCGCGAAGCTATAGCTCCGTGGGAATCAGTAGGCCCTCGATGTGTGTTACGTATAGGATACATTGCTCCGCGCATTACTTAAAGACAAAAAAGGAATAAAAGGAAATGCGTTGAGAATGTATTGGCTGGCTGCGTTTTTGGTATGCGTCATATATATTCCCTAAATCGTTTTTAATGCGTTTCTTTAGCGGGGGCGTTTATATATCTGCAACTACATCTTCTGAGACACTCTTGAATGTCACTCGTGGCATTCATATTATGCGTCTTTATAAACTCAGCGCGCTCACTTAAAGCTTGCGCACACTATTCAAGCCGTAGTCACGTGTCATTTCTTTCCGAATGGTGAATTCCTCTCTTCTGTACTGCTGAAGTTGTTTGCTAATTGTTGAACTCCTTTCTTCTATACTGCCGAAGATCTTTTGTTATTGAACGAAAAGCAGTACAAACGAAAGAAAACTTAGCTCAAAGGGGCCTGTCATGTGCTTCTGACGAGTTCTTTACACAACTTTATGTACCTTGTCCATTTTTGATGTGTGTAATTGTATTGGCCTCACTGTCATGACCCTCTATGAGGGTTGACAGTATTAACAAATAAAAATAAATAAATAAAAATATACGTAATGCGACCGTCTCGAGGAATACTGAAAAGGATGTCGTTGATGTCGTCGCCGTCTTGATTGTCAGCGCGCGCGCAGCGCGGATTGCGTCGCACGCGCACACATCTGTCTGCTTGCGCGCGTCTGCTATATACCATTCCTGCGCGCGCCGATTCATATTCATCGCTCCACGCTGCTTCGCCTCATCGCGTGAGTCGTGTAGCGGCGCTCGCGCGTCGTGTATATACTTACATACCTGGAACGGCGCGAAGTGTCGTCACGTGATGGCAGCGGTTGCATTGCAATCGACGGCGTTGCACCGTCCAGCGCGTTCGACGTTGTTGTTCTGCCGTCACGTGTGTGGCGCGTAATACAATGAGTGACGTATGCGCCTGACGTGACGTCGCATTGATTACAGCATTGCACGATGTGCGGTGGCGATTCTTCCATAGAACGTGGGGCGGGTGTCGTCACATCAGTTCGGTATATAGTGTATGAAATTCGTCGACGTCGTATGATACGCCATGCAGGTTGGTCTATAATGCTGCCGGGTGGAGCACGGCGGTGTGTTTAGAAATATAACTAATGAGGAAAACGGTTCTCGATTAACGGGATCGTGCGTAGCTCTGTGCCTTCGCACGTTGTGATAGAACTTTTGTTGTAGTTCGTAACACGACATCCTCTAGCTATGTGGAAACCAGCCAAAGGACGACAAGACGGAAGTAACACACACACACGACTGTTCTCGAGGCTTATCACATTATCATGCAAGGTGCCAATTGTGTCAGGACTAGTTAGATTTCTTTGTTGCACAAGGAACTTCGCTTCTTATCACAATTACGTTAGCTTCGGTGTTCGTTATTTGGTTGTTTGGTCTGCGGCATGCTCTCCTGGTTTTTCCTGGAAGATGGTTTTTGTTAATTAAACACAGTTGTTAGTCCAGCCGTTGTGTGTGTTACTTCTCTCTTCCGTCCATTGGCTGGTTTCCACGTTTTTGTTAACATCATGTACCGACTGACCCAAATTTCAACACTTCTAGCTATATATGTCGGTCAGTGCTCCGCGTCACAGCGGGCGAGGACCAGTGACAGCGCAGACAGCTGCTGGGAGCTTCATAATTAATTAACAAAAGAACTTTTCGGTGCTTATGAGCAGGCTTTCTTATTATCATATGAGTACACAAATTTCTATGTCTGTAATTACGTTTAGCGTGTTGTTTATTTGTTTGGGGACCGGGTACCTTGTTGTGAAAATGCGCAGAACACATTTACAAATAAAACGACATGCATGGAATATTGATAACGCGCATGTTTTCGACTTGGTGCGTCTGTCCCCTTTTTTCGCTCGCGTTGTATGTTCAGACTCTCGAACCCATGTCTTGTTTGCCCCGCACTACCTGACGTTCGTCAGGAAAAGAAAGAAAGAAAAGAAATGTGTTGAGAAAGGTCACATGGCGCTTTATATTCAAACTGGACTTCAGCGCGCGACCATGACAGGTCCCTTTTGTGCTGTCGGTGACCGTCAATGAAAGGGTCCATGTGTATGCAAAGGCAGTGGTCGCTCTTAGGCCTTCCGTATTAATGTTTTATTGCGATTTTCTTCTTCCTTTATCCTTTTTTTTTCTTCTTTTTTGTTAAACTTTTTTGGCGTACACTGCTTGCTTCAAAGTGCGCGTCTTCGAACACCGACTGTCTGGAGGTCGCTGATTTCCCACGGTGCCTGCCGGCCGTGCAATTTCTTTTTCTCGAACAAAGCAAACAGCAAGCATGGAAGCTCGTGGCCCCCCTAACCACGGCCTGTGCGCTCTATCCTTCACCGATTGCACACGCGTTATCTCGAGAGCTTATGTTTGTCTCTCGACTTCCGCGCTAACTACCGTCACGGTTGCCCGAGCACGTCACTGCAAGTATATAGCGTCAACTTGCTTTGAGGTAGTACGTGCGCAAAACACAGGCAGTTAAAAAAAAAACTGCACATGTGGCGAGCGGATGCTGGCGGGAAGCTTGATGTCGTGGTATAGCCATAGTACGTGTAGGCCAGGAGTTACTGTTCGATATCACTGTCCGCTTTGCTTTGATATGTTTTCACATAATGTAGCCCGTACTACCTGAGGCACGAAACTCTTCTCGAGCTCGCATAATAATAATAATAATAATAATAATAATAATAATAATAATAATAATAATAATATATAGTGACCTGTTTTAGAAACCTGTATGTCACGTTTGATGGTTCCTTCGAACCCCGTGCAACTCCCAGAACTTTCAACTTGTTTTATTTATACATACCTCGTAATGTCGCGATATGTCAGTGAAATTTCGATTGCATATGCACTGATGATATTTAGCGCAGGTGCGATATTTTCAAATGTATACCTATATGGCTAATGGTGGCGTTCTTTTCTCTTTCCTGCAGGTAAGACACGGCATGCCTTCCCCCTTTTACGCCACAGGCCTCTTGTCGCGCGGAAGACATTAAAAGGTCCGAGTCGTCGACTTGGGCGGCGTCTTTCTGCAGGTTTGCTTTGTAATCTTTTCGTCCACTTTGGATATCTCTTAATCACCTACGCCTTACGCATTGGTGATTAAGAGAAAAAAGAAAAAAAAGACAAACGGGTGAACAGTTTTTAACAGCGTAGCCGTTTAAGCTCGGAGGAACTCTCTTGGGCGCGAGCAGAAATCTTCATCGTCATGAAATAAGTGCGCGTGCACTTTATTTCCTCGCGCTAATCATCATCATCATCATCATCATCATCATCATCCTATCTTTTGTCCACCCCAGGACAAAGGACTCTCCCAATCCTCTCCATCCTTGCCTGTCCTGCGCGAGCTGATTCCATTTGATACCTGCGAATTTCTTGATTTCGCTCCCTCATCTTACTCTTTGTCGTCCACGGCCGGCTACGCTTACTTACCCTCTCTTGGTATCAATTCCGTCGTTATAACTGTCCATCGGTTATCCAGTCTTCTTATCACGTGGCCTGCCCATGTCCATTTTTTCTTCTTAACATCGGTTATTATGTCGGCGACCCTGTCTGCTCCGTGACCCACTCGGCTGTCTTCCTATCTCTTAATGTAACGCCTATTATTTATCGTTCCATCGCCCGCTACGCGGTTCCTAACTTCCTCTCGAGCTTCTTTGTACTTGCCCTCAGCCAATGCCCTCTAGATTAGCTAGTATATAGGGTGTTGCCTCAGCCACTGCACCGCATAGAGGCGCGTAGGCATTTCATCGGACTCCTTCCTTCTCTTGCGCTCATGTCTTCGGTTCACGACTACAATAGAGACAGGTATGCGGCACAGGAGGGAGTATGTGCCAAGCAGCTTTCAGCATAGCATAGACATGCATAGTACAAGTATAGCAAGGTGGTTGGGAGTGGAAGTAAAGCTGAGGTGTGACGTGAGGGTAAAGAGGAAGGCAAGGAAGAGGGCGAAGTGTGGCATTCCCTTCTACAGTATAGTTCAGCAGGGGGGTGCGAAGACGAAATGAGGGTAAGAAGTGGGTGAGAGCGTAAGCCACAGCATAGCCATGTGCAGTTCTGCAGAGCAAAAGGTAGGAAAGAGAAGTGAAGGTGAGGAGGAGGGAAAGGAGAAAGGGAGGATGGAGTGCCATATATATAGAGAGATAAACAAAGACGACAGGGACAAGAAAGAAGGAGATGTAGAAAGATATAAAGAAATAGAGAGAGGTGAAAGAAAGATTTAAAAAAAAAAGGGACATTTGCGTTCGCAATCTGGTGGTGCTTGCTTGCCAGCTACGCTGTTTACTCACATTGCACAGGCGTAGAATTGACTTAAATTATTTGTTCGTTTAGCGCACCCAATTTGCGTATTGGAGGCAGCTTCAGTTAGTGTGAATATTGTTCACTGATCCTCGGCTGGGCTATTACATCGTTCGCGCTCGATGCTTACAGTCTTATCAAAAAAAAAAAAAAAAAGGTAAAGGATAAAGATAAAGGATGACGGTCGTCATGTTATATGTAACAGTTTCCCATTGAACCCAGATGTTCCCATGTGGCATACTGCACTGCGCTGTATAGGTTGCTTGATCATGTGCGCACGCGCACTCAAACTTCGCCATCCCTTTCTGCACGTGCAAGATGCTTTACTGTGGGGTGCTGTAGGAGCATCACGTAATGTTCGTATATACTTGCCATGTTTCAGCTTCAGGTATGCCTGTATGAGCTCTTCTGTTTCGCAGCCCTAATGGTCTTGTTGTTCCAACTTCCAAGGCTTCCAAATGACGGAGCTAGCTATCCGGACTCCGCGATCAAACGTTGCCCCTCCCACCTCCGCACTGTTTGTGCCGCTTTGCAATTAGCTCACTCTAAATATACCGCAGCGACTGTATAATTATCTCTCATATACACCTTGCATAGAGCTCTCTCTCTCTCTCTCTCTCTCTCTCTCTCTCTCTACGCATCGTGGCATTCGCAGAGCTGCAGTACATCCTTTCCGGCCGAAGCCCGCGTGCAGTCCACACAGTAATAGAGCGTTGCCAGAGCGATTTCTTGGAGGCGCCGAGCTGCGGCACGCAGCTCCGTGTTGCAGCATGCCATTGATTTCGCCCGAAGAACGGAAGCGTGCAGTAGCTGGTACTTAGCGCCTTATCGCGCCTCGGAAGGCCGGCTGCCGCGGCCGCCCGTTGGCTCGCAGCCACATCGCGTCGCTGCTGTGTGTGTATACTGCTTCGCCGCTCGCATGCCCTGATATATCGTCGAAAAGCTTCCATAGATCTTACACAGCCGCCCAAGTCGTCGCAGCCGAGCGCGCTGGTCTGTAATTATGTATGCTGACCTCGGCTTCACGTGAAGAGTTGCGTGTACATATATATTATAGCGTTCACGCTCAATCGGCCGGGCATCGGCAATGAAGGCTGCCGAGGTGTACCTTTGCCGACACGAAATAAGAGGTGCGGAGACGCTAGAACGCGGACTCTCCTGCAGATATCGCACGCGATCGTCGCGCGCGCTGGCGGGCTTCCCTTGCACGAGCGATTTCGATTCAAATCTGCGACGACCAAGGCACGAGAGAACGTTTTAACTTGTTTGTGTAGGATCAGCCTATCTCTAATACGTGGCCCGAGTACCTAGGCATTGCCCCAGGCTGTCCGCGCGCATACGTGTATGCAAGGGCTGTGGAATTTGAAAGCATTATTCTAATTGCGTACGGGCATCACTAAAGAAGTCGTGGTCCATTGTGTGTCTGTCGCTGTGCACATTTGTCGACGAACTTTCTTTCTCACGTGTGTATGTGCGCATGTCGTTTTTGAGCAGGCTGTGCAAGAAAACAAGAAAGCATATCAGCCCGATTGGTTTCAGGTCTCTGCCATGATTTAATTAAAATATTGGAACTTTCTCATTCGGCGCTTATTTGCATGCGAGCCACTTTATGTTGTCACTGTATGCTGGTTCATGTGCGTGACGGCCCGTTATCAGAGTATCCTGGTTCAAAGAACGGCGGCCTTCTTTGAACCAGGACAGCATGCAGGAAAGAGACAAGGCGATGCTGTGGCTATTACGCCTTAGAACCAACGAATGACTGCGCAGTTGAACGAGCCTGGCGTCTACATGCAGGTCACTGTATATCGGAACAATTAAAGCAAATCGCTCGATTGTATATGAAGACGAATGGTGCGCGGGCGTATGTGGACGCAGTCCCTCGAGCGAGCCAAATGGACTCTCATATATACGAAGGACACGCGTTCGCGGAATGCCTAATCGCTTCTCCCCGATCCTGCCAGGTGCGCATTGTTCAGTCCACCACTGGGACCGCACGTGATATATATGTATACACACACATACGTTATCGCTAATACGCGGCTTTGGAACAGATGCGGTCGCGCGCCTATGCTTTGATTGCGCAGGGAAAACAAACAGTAAGCACGAGTTGGGCGTGGCTTCATCTTTTGTTCCTCGCGCTTCTCTGACTGCGGTGATGGCGCGCTTGTATGTGTATATTTCTTCTGCCCTCGGGTCCTCCACGGTTTGTCAGTGTGTATAGCCTTGAGGGGCGACGATGACGAACACATTCCGGGGCGGAACTGAGACCCCGACAGGCTCGTTCATCGTCCGGCCGGCGGCAGCAGAGAGCGCGCGCACTCGCCTTCCTCGCTCCAAATGTAGAGCCAGGGTCGCGGTCCGAGTAATGGCCCCTCTAATTGGTGCGCGCCTTGTTAAGCGCGTATAACACGCGACGGCTGCCATGGCTCAATGAAATCGCGTCTCGCGCGAGCCACCGCTTTCGCCCCATGTGTATAACTGCTTCGTTTTGTTTCGCGCCGACGTTTTAAACTATAGCCCTGCCTCGCGTCGCGTGTCGCGCGGCGTTTAAGTGACAGCGACGAGCAAAGTAACTTGTGTGCACCAAGGAGCGTGAAGGCTGCGTCTTGTCCACGGGTGAGCGCGACGCTACTAGCTCTGTGGTGATGATATCCTTTTGCGGCAAGAGGCTGTCGCGACTTCCATCTCTTCCGGTCTCACCTCCTCCTCCTCCTCCTTCCGCTTGTCCTCGCTCGCTTGTCGCGCGGAACAGGAAATCCGGAGTAAAGTGGCGGCAACGGCGATGCCCGCGCGATATATCGTGTCGTATTGGGATCGCCTGAACCGGGAGACTCATGGCGGCGAGGCGCGGGGTAGGCACGCGCTTGAAAGCCATCTCGCCGAGTGCTGGGGGTTGGCGCCGCGTGCAGTCGCCGCATGCTGCCCGCTTGTTTACCGAGATGATTATGGGAGTGGCCGCCGCGACATTCTTCCTTCCTTCCGACAATTCGGTGGTGAGCAGCCGCGTCAGACTCGCCCCGTTTCTTTCTTTCTTTCTTTCTTTCTTTCTTTCTTTCTTTCTTTCTTTCTTTCTTTCTTTCTTTCTTTCTTTCTTTCTTCTTTCTTTCTTTCTTTCTTTCTTTTTTCCGCCGTGCGCTGGCGATTCCTGGGCGTTTTCCATCGCGACAGAGTGCCTCGAGGCAGCTCCTGCCGCTCCTGCATGCATGGCGTGGAGGGAGTGCATCGATGTCCTTCCCATGCGGGCGAGGGGGATATATAGAAGCACCATATACTTGCAGTGTAGCGAGAGCCCCCTTGCATAGTGCACCCTCTCTAGATTTAATACTGTCGTTGAGTGGATTACAGTCGCCCACGGGTCCTCTCCGTGATTACGTTTAAATGCCCCGCCATTTCATCGCGTTCATCGATGGGTGTATCCACCCCAGAGCTGACCGATCTGTCCCAGATCGCTGCTGCTTCCACGCGACGCGTCGTCTTCCCCGATCTTTCTTCTTTCTCTCTCTCTCTTTTTTTTTGTGTGTGTGTGTGTGTGTGCTTGCCTTGTATAGAGGCCGCGGCGCGCCTAATTACGTGCTCGCGTTGTTGGTACCCGTGTGTGCGTTTATACTTGACTGCACCCTTTCTCGCAGGCCAGTGATGTATGATCCGGTAATTAAGAGGGTGCGGGCGCAGCGAAGTAATGCGACGGTGCATAGTTGAAAGAGCGTAATCTGCGTATAAGAGATTCGGCCTTGCACTGTAAAGAGTGAATTTCTCGACTTCGCGTAGTACTTTGCCGCGGCTGCAGTGTTGCAGTAATGGAGTCATTTTGTTTCGGGGCGCGTTCTTTGAGCGATTTAATGAACTCCGTGCGATGCGGGGCTAAATTCATTTCGCGCGCTATGGGCGAGATGCGAAATTGTAATTTAATATCGGGCTGGTTACGTGACACTTCATTAATATTTTCGCCATCTATTTCGACGTGTCCGCAGGAGGCACTGCACCCCTTCACCGTGCCTATGCCGGCACCTCCTTTTACCTGAATGAATAGAAAATATAGCTGAAAACGACGCTTTGCTTGTGTACTACAGCGTCATGCACTGTGTATTCATGAGTCGTCGACGTTGTTGTTGTTGTTGTCGACGACAACACATCCGATATTCTTCGACGAACGAATGTCTGCTGAGCGCTTCGTTTCACGGGCCTTGTTAGCGAACGCAGGCGTCGCAGTAGCTCGCACGTATACGCCCCGCCACGGTGGTCTAGTGCGTACTGGACTGCTGATCCGAGGGTCGCGGGATCGAATCCCGGCCGCGGCGGCTGCATTTCGATGGAGGCGAAATGTTGAGGCCCGTGTACTGTGCGATGTCAGTGCACGCTAAAGAACCCCAGGTGGTCAAAATTTCCGGAGACCTCCACTACGGCGTCTCTCATAATCAGAACTGGTTTTGGGACGTTAAACCCCACAAAACAACAGCTCGCACGTACTACCATCCACACGGTGTTAAACAATAGTGTGACCGTCCATCTGTGTACTCGTGCGTACGCATAAGATCGGCACTAGAGTGTACTTCTAGTACACTCTATCGGCACCATCTACGACGTTCACGGAATGCGCGTGGTTACCTTCGAGATTTGTGGCCAAAACTCGCGGTGATGTGGCATGCGCCCGCGGTAGTAACATCCTACGCTCTCGTGCACCGCCCCGGCGCATCTCGTGGGGCGCGACACCGCGGGCTTCCCCTTGTTATTCTCTGAAGATGGATGAATCCGAGAGAGCCGATCGGCTGATGGGCGAGTGTGGGCTGGTGTGGCTCTAGGCGGACTATAACGTTCGAGACCTTGGCCCGGTCCGGCGGACAATGTGGAGTTTCTTTCTCGAGACCGCGGAGGCGCGTGGGCTCAGAGGCTCTTCGCAGTCGTCGTTTTCTTTGATATAGCTCGTCGATGGACCGCAGCAGTCACCCACGATGCATCGAGTGATTCGGCAGTGCGCCTCGTTGAGCGATTGCGCGTACGTGAAAGGCAGTAGCAAGGGAGTGATTCATCTAAGCGAGCGCTGTTTCCACCTACGTTTGCCCTCGACATTGCTGTCGGACGTTGAAAGAAAGCCTACCTGTAGCTTGAAGGAACTCGAGCGCTTTTCTAATTATACGTCGTCGCTTGTGGCGTGCACAGTAATATGTGAGAATGTTCGAAGACTCAGCGACTTGACTGTAACGTGCTTGTGCGGCGCAATGTAGCCCAGCGTTCTTTGAATGAGCGTCGATGGCATAGCGGTTACAGGTACTCGTCGGCGTGTGTTTTTTAAACCGAACATAAAGTGAGCACTTCGGGTTGATTATTCTGCAAGGCATCGCGTCTGAAGCCCGGACAGATGACTTTTCTCTTTATCTCCACTCTTGTCCTGTATGCTGGCTGGTTCCCTGGCCATTCCTTTTCTGTATTCGTTCCGTAAGTTCGTTAATAAGAGATATAAAAAAAATTGTGGGATCTATATGTATTTCGTACGGGAACGTGTGGAATTATTGCCATGGCATACGGAACGTTGCAGATTGGGGTATGAATAAACTACTGGACGCCATGGATTGCCGCGCAGCACCTTATCCAAAAAGCTGCTTCAGACGCGTCGAAATATAGCTAGAACATATAAGCCATATACGATAGGCCTCACGAGAAAGGGGGTGGGTGGAGGGGGGTGGGGGGGAATGCGTTCGTATATGCAGTACCTTTCTCTTGGTGTTACGGTCGCTCACTTTTTTTTCTTCCCTCGCTCTCCCCGCGTGGTGCTAAATGGTCGCCTCCGAAGTGCATCCAAAGGCGCAGCGATCGATGCACACGCCCTTGTATAGTGCCCTGTATACAGTACTACATAGCCGCCTTCCCCTCCTGTCATGGCGGCTGCACGCAGCGAGGTCGACCATGGCGCTCGCAGTCATGGCGGTATATATCGGCCGCCGTAAATATAGTATATGACCGCCGATTTAGCGAATCGGCGCGCCGTTTTGCTGCGGAACGTATACGCGCTTCGTATAATGTCGTGGGTGCGGTTATAGCGAGAAATCTCCGTGGTGTGGGTTTCGCCCGTGCGACTGCCGCGCTGAGTTATATACCTCGCGTATGGCTCGTTGCTGATCGCTTCGCAACTCTGTATATAGCCCCCCCGGTCCATGGCGTGCCAACTACTTAAGCCTCGATTCTATATCGCCTCCTGCAAATGCACGCTGGTTGGCGGTCTTTTTTTTTTTTTTTTTTTTTTTGCCAATGTGCCCGGCGCGTTAAAGTATACGCCCGAAGAAAGAGCCGAGGGTGCTGCTTTGGGTGGTCGTTTTATGTATGCTCGGTCGGCATCCTTCTTGGGGAGTCCGTGACATGGCGGTGGCGCCAGGAGCTTCCCCCCCCCCCCCCCCCCCTCGCCCTCGCTTTCCATCCGTTTGGAAGAAGGCCAAACATGCGTGTGCCGTCGATTCGCACCTTCGTGCACGCAGAC
Organism: Hyalomma asiaticum; assembly: GCA_013339685.2. Classification (NCBI taxonomy): domain Eukaryota; kingdom Metazoa; phylum Arthropoda; class Arachnida; order Ixodida; family Ixodidae; genus Hyalomma; species Hyalomma asiaticum. Next base: position 94,426,139 of record CM023482.1, on the reverse strand, counting down.
GCCCGTTTTCGCCTGTGTATGTATATATACGTGTGGTGTATACGTGTATTGACACTTAATAGATTTACGTTGTCGCGGTCGTGCAGGAAGCGCGCTTAATCAAGGCCCCCCCCCCCCGCGGACGCGTGGTGCGCAGCGTGGAGTTAAGTGCCTGCGCTGATGTATGTTACCTGTACACGTAAGCGTACACACATATACTTTGCGTATACATATAAGCCGAAACCTTGCATGGTGTCAGCTAACGCACTTCGGGACTAATTGGAAACGGCTTCCTTGTAGGAAGACTTTAGTTGTTACGATGTTTCCATGTCTTCGTGGGTATCTCGTCATCTCTTATCGGTTGAGTTGGCCCTTGCTGTCCAGGGTCCCAATTGTCGGGCTTATTCCTGGTTGTGCTCTTTAACCCTGGTAAAAGTTCGCCGATGAATATATTTACGCGGGTATACACAGAACGCTGGTGGTTCATTGTGCGTTATAGTATAGAAGGGAACACACGGAAATTATTCGGCGACAGAGAAAGTCACGCGTGTGTTCTTTGTGTTTGAATTGCAGGTGTTTACTGATACGGGTAACGTCCATATACCAACACTCTAGCTTGTTTGCTGATTTTTGCGTTAAAGCGACGCACTCAGCAGCTTGCGCGTATACAGTGCAGTCCTCTGACATGTCTCGCATCGACGACAGACTGCGCAATCGTATAGTCGCCCACCGTTCTATGGAACCGCCGCCGTGGCAGCGCGCAGCTCGTATTGCTCACGACAGCAGGCAGGCAGGCATGTATACGCTTCCAGACGGGCACTCGGGCATGTAATCAAGCTTTCAGCAGCGCAATATCACGCGCCCGCGTCAAGGTTCCCGTCAAGGACGAAGTCGGAGCGCGCAGGTGCTTATGTAGTGTACGGGCGGCAGGAATGTGTCTGAGCTTGTTTCCTCTCTCGCGGTTCATGCGTCGAAAGACGAGGAGACCCTCTCGGTTGGCCGCTCCGCTGGCATCTCGACGCGGCTCCCGTACATAATACGCAGCTGCAGCCACTGTTCTCGCCCAGCATTACGCACTGTCCTTTGTCTCGTAGGTTGGGTTTGTCCTTGTCGTCCTCTTCGTCTCTCAGTTCCGTCATCTTATATCTCTCATATGTAGGGAAAAGTTTACTATGATTCATTGTTTTCGGGGATTTCACAGTTATGTCGTATGACAGCAGGACCCCACGGATCCTCTGCTGGTAGTCCCGTCTTGATCAGTCATGCCTCTTCGCTGACTAGTGATAATGATTTCTTTCTAAATCATCGTCGTTCGATAATAATAATAATAATAATAATAATAATAATAATAATAATAATAATAATAATAATAATAATAATGATGATGATGATGATGATGATGATGACCGACACAAATGATAGCCAGCAGGCATGCGCGTTATTTGTGCAAGCACTGATGTGCATAACGAACAGATTTGACGAATTCTGCTTTAGCAGCTGCTGTATAACTCCACCTATTATATTGCGGAGCACATACAGTAACTCTAACTTCACCCAGCTGCGCCACCTTATCCAGTGGTCGCTGAACTCGCACTCGTATAGGGTGAAGTAGAGAAGCTCTAGCACACTTAAGTGTATGCGCGGCTGCTAAAATTAAGCTCGCGAGGGGTCTCTGACACCGCCACGCGGCACCTGTTCGGAGTATGCCGAGCTTGATCGCGATAGTGTACCTGGAGCGCGAACACTGCGGATTCCCGACGTGACCCGCAAGTCTGTGTAGTTAGTAGTTGGCTCAACTCTTCCGGTCCCGGTTTTAAACTTCGTTATAGCGTTCAGAGCACCGCTCGGTTCGCGAAGATGGGATTCAGGAGCAAGATAAGAGATAACGGTACGGCCACCCACGTGGCCTTGTGTTCGCTCACTTGAGCTCATCGCTATCTACATCTGTGTTAGTAACGCCAAGCTCCTCGAGCTGCTGCACCCCTTCGTTTCAGGCCCTTCCTGAACGACGACACTACCGACGACACTATCTCCATTTCCCATGTATACTTTATTAGTATAGTTCAGTGCAGCACTGTGGAAGCTACAGGCCTCTTCAGTCAGTCCAGAGGGCTAACATACGTTAAATGTGTCCTTCCGCGGCTTGTCATCTTCCAATGGAGGGCGCTGCAGTGCCAGCTGAAGCCTTGGAAAGAGGAGGAGGAGGATGAAGCGGCGTTCCCTATTGGCAGGAGCGGCTCGCAGGTGTGTGTCCGAACAATGGCACTTCGCCTCGCTTCGGAAGAATGCTGCTCTCGATGGCCTCGTATCCTTCGCTCTACTGCACGGAACTAGTGAAACGGAGTATAGGGCCTCGGGGTCTGCAACTGCGGATACACGCGCGCGGTGCGGCGAAATTTCAAGATGTACCTTTCAAGATGTCTTCGCCTTCCTGGCGCCCCGCCACGGTGGTCGAATGGTTATGGCGCTCAGGCTGCTGATCCGAAGGTCGCGGGATCGAATCCTGGCCGCGGCGGCTGTATTTCGATGGAGGCGAAATGTTGAGGCCCGTGTGCTGTGCGATGTCAGTGCACGTTAAAGAACCCCAGGTGGTCAAAATTTCCGGAGCCCTCCACTACGGCGTCTCTCATAATCAGAGCTGATTTTGGGACGTTAAACCCCACAAATCAATTTGCCTTCCTGGCAGGTTGAGTCTCGCGTGGTGCACCGAACTACTGAAACAGTAGAACTTCTCTCTCTCTCTCTGGGAATCAAACAAATGCTTAGTCCGCGAGACTCGCGACGGCAGCTTGCATGCAGCAGTTATACAGCGGTATACTTGGCAGGGTTCCCCTATAGACCCTCGACGCGAACGCTGCATTGCGATCTCTATCCCTCCTCCGACGGCGACGTTCCTGCACGGCGTTCCTTGCTGGTGATTCGCCCGTTTGGGACGGTTTATTTCGGGCGACGCATAGCGAGGACTGCCCGCGTCCGCGCCGCCGCCGGCGCGTCGCTGTCGCGCGCTGACCTGAGTCACCGCTCGCGAACTCCGCGCCGAGCAAGCATGGGTAGGTAGTGTACGTCTAGCACCCCTCCCTTTCTAAGTTGCTGCTCTACCCGGCATATCGTCCCCTGCTTGCTTGATTATTTGCTTTTTGCGCTCGAGCGCATTCTTTAGCTCGGCCGTCTAAACATAACCTCCGGCGGAGCCCCGCGATGTCACCATTGGAGTTTTACATTTAGTGACAAGCGGAGCGACGTCGAAGCATGGCTGTAATAGTGCATGGTATCCAGCGTATGAACGAAACCGGACCGCGACCTTGCGCGAATTCTGGAGCGAGCAGTCTCCCGGTGTGCGACGAGGAACGGAACTGTGTGTTCCTGCGCTGACGCAATGCTATCTGCGCGAGTTTGCTGTGTGAAGTGTAAGACATTTGATGAAGTGAACTTTTCTATAGCGGTGCTCACCAATTGTTATGCGAAAGCTAGCGAAGACCCGTACAAGACTGTTCACATGCCACGGAATATGCAAAATCGTCTGAAGGTCAGCCATACGTCTGAGATGTGTCGCGTCACGATCACGCGCGCACTATGCATAGGTTTGGTCCACCACATCCAAGAGCAGCCGTGGGCGAATGGGAGCGAGCTCGCTTGGCACCTGGGGGTCCTGCCCCCTGGGTGTACGTTCCGTGCCCAAACTGCGAAGCTTGCTTTCGAAAACCGTGCTTTCTTGGCAGGAACCTGTTTGAGAAATTTCACCTCAAATATAGGTTTTTCTACGTTACGACGTCGTCACTGATGACGTCACCAGTGACCTAAGCGCGTGACGTTTACTTTGTGACGTCGTGTGAAGTCGTCGCCACTTGGTCGTATTGCTTATGATACGGCGCGGGTATATGCTTGGCGCGCTCATTTATGGGCTTCGTGGGGTCATGCGACGTCTTTTGGTTTTCTTCCATCCGCGGCGAAACCGGGTTTTCGAAAAGGTCATTGCCAGCCTCCGCGTGGGAGGCATGAGGCTGTCGCCTTAATAAATTACGTCAGACTAAGTAAGGACTTGGCTAATTCATTTTAATATACCGGGAACGGGCTCATAAAACGCAATGCAGCTACGTGAAGTGGTCAGTACGATTAGGTGTTCGATGGTTTGATAAGAGCAGCGCGTTTCACAAGCTGTTTGAAATCCGCGCCGAGGGGCGGTGCTCAAAGCAGGCCCAAATGAAGACAACACTGTGGCGAAGGGTCGATGCAACGTGTGCATGCGAATTTGTGAAACCGAGTATATATAGCTTCGCTTTCTGTTACAATATTTCGTGCAAGCGGTAAACTTGAGAAGAGCTTCATGTTAGTGTTCTTCGACATATGGTGCGCTGAAGTGAGGGACCTCTGGGCGCGTGACGAATGATTCTATTTCCGCATCCGTTGTCGCTCTAGCCAAGAATGCATGACTAACTTTACCCACATTTGTGTTCAACCTGCCCTCTCCCTCTCTCTCTCTCGTCCTGACTTCTCCCAAGGGCCGCCTTTCCCGCTCTCTGCTCTGCATGCTTGAGCGTGGGCGTGTGAAGGACACAAATGGCTGGGACGTCTGTGAATTCGCTCTGAGAGTAACGCTCGCGCTGCGGTTTGCGAGTTCCTCATCTCGCCTGATCGACCTTGGCGCTGTACATTCGTGCAAGTATATTTCGAGATACATCGAACGATCATCGTCGTCTTTCCGTTGGCACTCCGTGCACGCAGCCGAGACAGATTGACCGCTTGCCCGCGCCAAAAGCCGCGGAGGCGGGCACCTCATAGTCCAGTGCCTTTTTGTTCTGCGTAATTACTACTTCGCCGTCATCATTACCTCTTCATCTGAGCCGCGCTTCGCAAGAGCGTGGTCGGGCTCGCGTGGCGAAACGCCTATCTCATTGTTTCATCATTTGTTCGTTTCTTCTTTCTTTTTCTTGCTTTTTTTTCCGCAGTGGTCTGGCAGATAGTGTAAAGATGAATATATGTTCACAAAAGGGCAGCGGGATGAGCAAGTGATGCAATGCCCCGAGTACTTCTTTCCTTTCTTATTGTTCTCGTCCTCCTCTTTCTTTTTCCTTTTTTTTTTTCTCAGCCCATAGGTATGCGTCTATCCCCCGCGTACGTAATATTTCTGAACATGGGCTCGATGCGCGTGTGTCCCACGTGTACAAATTTTCCTCGTCACGAAATGTGACGCTCTAGGCGCCTCTCATGGCGCCATCTATACTATATCCTCATCTCTCTATAGCCTCCCGGCATTTGCCTCTCTATCCGCCTTTTGTTTCATGCTTCTGGCAAGTTCTCTATGTATAATTATTATTCTACGAACGGGTCGCCAGGTCGAACGTGCTGTTGTTGCACGCTGAGCGTAGTTCGAGTCTGCTGTTTCAGGTGCACGGAGTGATTCTATATCGGGCGTCTTCTATAGCTGGCGATAAGCACATCGGAGGTCGCTATAGAGAGCTTCTTGAACCGAATGTTGGTTGCGCGTTGATTTCAGATTGCATAGTACGAGCGGGAGTGTGTGAGCATTAGTGTTGGGCCGACAGTACATTTCGTCTACGGTGAGCGAGTAATCGTTGTTGCGAAACGGATATGTGCTGTATACTTGTACAGAGTTGACAATATAGTCCTTTCCCGTTCCTCTTTTCCAACGGTCCTGTACGTGCAGTCGACGCGCTTGGAGCAGATAACTCTGCATTATACTTTATCGATCGTCAAATATGCGTCTAAACTCGTCTGCGGCTCAGTACAGAATTCCTGTACGTTCGTTATTTGAAATGACTAAGTTCTGTTAATGTATTCACTCCTACCCCCCCCCCCCCTCCCTCTTTCACTTAAAGAGTAGAGTCAGTTTAACGCACGTCTAATAGCTCTACAAGTGGAACAGACATGAGATACGCGATGCAGCGGAGCTGACTTCCATTGGTGTAATATGTAGATACCGTTCTTCATATAAAAGTTTCACGCGAATTCCACTTTTGCCGCCTTTTAGGTACAATTCTAAGTTTTTGGGAGCGCTGTCTCATATCCCGCACACGTATTTTGTTTCTTTTTTTTCTTTCACCACGCCTAGGTGGCATCCTTGTTCTTTTAAGTGGTTGCACAGTGTCCTCGAAGCATTCTGCTGCTATTAACATTGCTCCACCCCCCCCCCCCCCCCCGCCCGCCTAAAACCGACCTTAATTGGCTCTGTCTATATCATTTTGTTACATATGGAAAAGAGGACTCTGTGACTAGTCTCCGCTTTTCCCTCTCAAAATGGAGAGAAATAATCTAACCGAAGCGCGACCTAGCTGTCTTGTTATTCAAATTCAATTTTCGTTTTTTTTTTAAATCCTTACTGGCGACCTCACTCGGAGGTCGAGTCGTATTTCATAAGACTGGATCGCTGCTTAGCGTTTTAGCGCCGTCAATGAAGCCGTTTGTATAGCTGTATAACGCTTGTCTGTTCTCTGGCGATAGTGCAAGGCATACGCCGCTTGTAGCGCCCTCTAGAGTTGTGCCCCATTGCTTGGTGACCCGTGAGAAAAAAATGCGCCTAGGAGAAGGTACATAGCGCATTGTCGTGATGGAGCGCCACACACACACCGGCTTTCCATTCTCTCGCATTTAATCCTTTCATCTGTAATTCTGCTCTCCTTGCCTCCACTGTATTTCTTCTCATCATCTGCAGCCTGTAGGTACAAAGAGTTTGTCTTCTTCCCAGAGTGTGCGTGTATTATGTATACCGCGTCGTGCAAACGCAATCTGAGCAAGCGAAACCTTTCGAAGGTCGTCGAGGAGAGAGCGGTTCCATTATACATACACCTGTGTACTATATCGTAGTCTTTCATCTTACTTTTTTGTTCTGTATAGTCTGCCACGGTGGATGGAGAACGATAACGTTTAACAATGCGGGCGCTGCAGCATAGAGGGCAGAGAAGAATAAAAAAAAGGGGGGCGCCCTCTGTGTGTATGATATATCTCTCCACTGTGTTTGCACGGCTGCCGGGTAAAAGTGTCGTGACTCCGCTTGGCGGCCGCACTCAGTGGATTCATTGCCCGCGCCTTGCCGTGCAGCCAACGTTGACCCTCTGTAGTGTACGCCTCACACTATAGAGGGGGGTCGGCAGACGTGATACACGACCGCGAACAATGTAACTTCGCTTCATTTTTATCGTTTTCTAATAGCACTAGCACGCGAACTCCTGGCGGCACAAGCGCCTTTTTTTTTTTTTTTTTTGACAATATAAAAGGCATTCTGCAAATGCGGAAGTTGCTTTCAAGCCGTGAAGCAGAGGCGCTTTTAAGTGTATCACTAGTATACAACAGCTAGATTTCAGCTCGACTCGTTTTCCGCCTTGGGTTTCTTTATACGAAGTACCGGTGAATTGATTCTGTTGTGTTCCACAGTTCTCGTAAAAAAATATGTGGTGTATATGGTCGCTATAGGGTATAAGTGCACCTGGCATACTGTCTCCACCTGCCATGTCGCCTTAGCGGAGATCTGTAGTACGCTGCTGTGTATTAGAGCGTACGTTGGGTTCGGTTCATTTCAGATGGTGGCAATAGATATGGCTTCCGCGCCGTCACGTAGTACACAAGACCGGATAGTTTTCACTCCTTGTGCGTATGCGAGGACGTGACGTTCGATGTCTGCTTTGTTTTAAGACGCCGTGAGGCTTCACGCGGCGCATACTTGCACGCACGAACGCGGCATTGCGTAATGGTGACTGAATGTACTGCGTACGCGAGGAAGAACCGCGCTTCTAGGGGGGCCTGTACGGCCTGTTCGGCGTCACGGAGATGATCATGATCCCTTACATGCGGTCTCTACGCTGCCGACGACGATGTCGACCCTTCGCGCGTGCCGTGCCGTCTTCGAAGGGTGCGCGCGCGCCCGCCTTTAATCTCGGGTCAAGTTCGGGTCTCGTCCTCCCGCCGCGCTCGCTCAGCTCTTTCCCTGTCGTCCTTGCTTCGCCGCCTTTTTATTGATTGTCTCTACGACGCGATTGCGCTTCGCCGTGATGGTGCTCGCTTATGTAAGTCTACGTTTGTATCCGCGCGCGCTTCGACTGTGCGTAATCGATGGGTGGTCCTTTTACCGTATCTTTCCTCTTTTGTTTCGATGGCGACGCGCTGTAGGTATTCACCCTGCGATATACGTGTGCGCCGCTTTCGACGCGTCTCTCCCGAGTCCAGCCGAAACTCTAGCGCGTTACGGTCACGAGGCCACCGTGTGCTATAGAACGAGCTCTTGTTTGTATAGTGCCTTTCTATATCTGCCTCTCTTGAGCGCGGTTTCTATAGGCCACAGAGCTTATTTTCTTTCTGTTATGGTGCGTCGTTTGCTTAAGGGTTATATAACGACACCTTCGACCGCACGACAAAGGTTCGAGAGGGAAGGTACCATTTCACGCTATATAATCGCTTGTTATTTCTCGGGTATTTCGGAATGCCGTAGTATACAATGGGAGCGAACACCAAAGCAGTAAGCGTGCAGCACTTCGTGGCTTAGATCTACATAGACTTCGTTGGCTCTATTGGCCACGGTGTCTATTCATGAGAGCTGGTCCACGGTCTTCCTGACTTGGTCGTGGTGGTATAGGTAAGATCATACGGATCATAGGAAAGACAGTAAGGGTGAAAAGGTTTCACATAACACAAATGCCAAGTTGTCGTTACCTATTTGCGAAGGATGGCTACACCCACTAACGTGACTATCATATTCATCCCGCCGTATCACGTTAACCTCGAACACTTTAACCGTCCACGCAGGCAAGGGCCGGGTAAAGGGAGAGTTCAGTACGGCGACTGGGGGGTTTAGAGCGAGATTTTAGATTAAGGACCTAAAGAAGCTGAGCGCATATAAAGTAAACGCAAATACAACATTTATACGGTTCAAGTGATCGGTCGAAACTACGGATGAAGAGTCCTCGCGACACGCAGCTACATCTTCACGACGCGCAGCTATGTGCAGTACATGCATGTGCCGCGCCTCTTACCCTGACAGGGACATCGAAAGAGACGCGTCTATAAGTCACACTGTTTCATTAACCTATATAACGCGGGTGGTGCGACCGTGTGTCCCAATACAGTCGCGCGTTGCTTAGTATAGCGTGCTGCATCACACGGCTCCTCACCACTCTCACAGTAGCTGTCAACGGGTGTCCTGTTCTGATTTGCTAGAGGTATATTTAGGCATACACCGCTACGTATAAAAAACGCAGCAACGATGACGCGTAGCGCGCGTCTGACCCGTTCGCTCTGCAGGATGGATACATGTTTCAAAAAAAGAGTTGCGCGCCCAATGTGTGTGCTGCGCACGCGTTCGGAAAGTAAATAAACAAAGCCCGCGCGACACCCTTCGGCTTAGTCGCTGCCTCCAGAACGACACGCCCGCGTTGGCTTTAATTAGGCGGCCGGAGCAGCCACTTCACGAAGGCACGCGCGCGCTCTTGGTTCCTTGCCACCCAAAGCAACGGCAGGCGCGTGCTCAACGTGGCCCGGTCAATCGAGACGACGCGCTGTCCTTCAGCGGGAGCGCACTCCACTTGTTCATTTTACTTTTTTTTTTCCTGCGTGCTTCGCGCAAATGTATACGAGCCTGTCCCCGCGCAGTGCCGAGACCCACTGTTTGCGAAGCCTGGATCGGCGGCGAGACGGGTGCACGATCGGCGAAGGTGCATGCGCGCTGTCGGCGGCGCGTGTTCGCGCTTCTTTGCTCTTCCACGACTGAGGCCGCGTGGCGGGATGTTTGTCCGCAGCGTCGGCCCGTGTGGCTGGCTGCTCCACTGACGGACGGGTCGCAGTGTTCGAGGACGGCGAGTGCTGCTGCTTGTCTCGCGACTTGGTGCCGCGGTCGGTCGGTCGTTCGTGTTTGCTTTGGCCCCCGTCGTACGCGATCCGGCCGAAGCGTGGCGGACGGCTCACCCCTCGCCGGATGTCTGAAATGCCTGCGGGTGCGCCGCGTTTCTCTGTGGAACGTCGCGGGAGAGGTCTTTGATTTGCTCGATGCCAAGTGTCTCGCTTGGCTCTGTTGATGACGTAGAGAATGTTACAGTATTTCCTGGGGATGTCTACACATGCTACGCAGAGCACGAGATAAACAGAAACGACAGATAGTACGGTGCAGTATATAGGTGTATATTTTCTTCCGGCATTCTATTACGTTTGTATCGAGTTCTGCCTTAACTCGTTTTATGTCTTCTGAGTAGTTGCCCCGCCACGGTGGTCTAGTGGCTAAGGTACTCGGCTGCTGACCCAGGGTCGCGGGATCGAATCCCGGCCGCGGCGGCTGCATTTCGATGGAGGCGAATTGTTGAGGCCCGTGTACTGTGCGATGTCAGTGCACGTTAAAGAACCCCAGGTGGTCGAAATTTCAGGAGCCCTCCACTACGGCTTCTCATCATAATCAGAGCTGGTTTTGGGACGTTAAACCCCACAAAACAACAATCATCCGAGTACGTGATAGCGCATTACCTATCGGTGTCAACTATGTTCCCTGAACACTGCGAAAATTAACCAAGATGATGTACCATGGTTATCGTTATTGGTCCTGCAGTCGACCTCGTGAGGTTCGCGTTCACGTTGCTATACTTTACCACCGTGCCCTTACTATTCCAGTGGCACGCGGCAGCGCGCCCGGCATCGCTAGCGATCGCAAGAAAGAAGGTTCACCTCCGTTACTTCGTAATCCTTCCCGTTGTGTCCTCGCCGCCCGAAAAAGCTTTAACGGAACAATCTGCATTGGACGGCTCCTCGAACGGGACTGTGTTCGAGTATAGATAGAGAAGCATCGCGATATCGCCGCCACGATCGTCGCTGCCGCCCGGTATTCCAGACAGACTTGTCCGAAAAAAAAAAAAAAAATCGCGGCCGCACTCTGCAGCGAACGACGCCGTGCTCGTTCTATAGCCGGGACGCGGTGGTAATCTGTGGAATTTCGAAGGCGATTGGCGCACACGACACCCGCAGCCGTCCTCTCCGAAACTGGTTATTATACGAAGGGCCCCGCTATATAACAGCGCCGCCATCACGGCAGCAGGTCGCGCATTTTACGGCCTCATCTTCGACATCGCCACACCGCTCGCTTGTCTTTCAAGAACGCATTCGGGAGCCCGCGGCGTGGAGAAAAAAAAAAAAAATCGGAAAGGGTTCGGGCGTTTCGTGAGGAGGCACAAGAATGTACGTAATATGGTCGGCAATCTCGGTTCCGCGTTTCAAGTTTAAAATGGGTCTCGATTGCGCGCTCATCTCTCGCGATTCACACGGCGTTGTTTCTTGTGTGTGTGTGTGTGTTGCTCCCGCGAGAGGCGCGCACCCTTTCTGTGTATCGTGCGGCGAGCCTTTGGTATTTGATAAGGACGGCATTCGAAACGTCCCCTCGTCTATCTTCTCTCTTTTGCGAGGCAAAGTATATGAGATCTTACGTTTGGCCCGCCGCGAAAGGCACCCCCTCTAAAGGGTGCCGGGGAATTCCAGCTGATGCTGCGGCGCTCTGCTTCTAAACCGTGCAGCAAAGACAGGAAGAAGGAGGAGGCTGCGTCCTGTGTGTGTGCTCACTAATATACCGCTTTCCTTTCGAGGATTGCATGCGGCGCGAGAAAGACTTGGCGCTCACACAGTACATACTGCCCTCTAAATACACACACGGGTTTTTAATTCTGCCCATTTAGCGCCGCTGTGGTCTATTTGGCTATGGCACTCGGCTGCTTGTCTCGGAGGTCGCGGCACATCGAATACCGGCCACGGCTGCCGAATTTCGATGGAGGCGAAATGCATGAGGCCCGCGGTGTGTACTGTGCGATGTCAGTTGCACGTTGATGAACCCCAGGTGGTCGAAATTTCCGGAGCCTTCCACTATACACGGCGTCTCTCATTATCATATCGTGGTTTTTGGGACGTAATAACCTTGCACATTGTTATTAATTCTGCCCATTAATCGCATGGACGTCAGGGTTATAAGAAGAAAAGCGAGAACAAAACGATGCAGACGGTCGGTCGATCTTTTCCTCACGGCATGTAATAACCATGAACGCGACGAGGAATCAAAGTTCTGCAGCCACTGCAGGAACAGCGCGCCCACCTGTTTCCGTAACCTTTTATATACTCCAACGGTGCTCGGAGCCTTAAGGCTTCTTCGCTCGTTTTATATCGATTGCGGCGCCCATAAAATGTTTTACCGCGCGCGCTATTCCGGAAACTCTGTTGTTCCTTCCGCCTTTATATGGCGTCTTCGCGACGAGGTCACTATGAAATACGGTACGACCTTGACACGCTAACCGAGCTACCTTGAAAAGGCGTCTCTCTCTCTCTCTCTCTCTCTTTATATCCGCCTATAAGTTTGACAAAGGCACACATGCCCACTCCGCGTACATGTCTTTGTCGAACGCGTGTCCACTGCCTTCAAATCAGATTCACTGTGGCGCGGCTATAGCTGCATTTTACCCGCCGCGGTGATGTAGTGGTTATGGTACTCGGCTGCCACCCAAGAAACGCGGGTTCGACCCCGGCCGCGGCGGTCGCGTTTACGATGGAGGCGAAAATGCCAGAGGCCCGTGTACTGTGCGTTGTCAGTGCACGTTAAAGAACCCCAGGTGGTCTAAATTTCCGGAGCCCTACACTATGGCTTTTCCCTCCTTTCTATCTATTTCAGTCCCTTTCCCCTACTCCCACGGACGCTTAGCCGTGCTCCCTACATGGACTGCAGAAATTAGCGTCTTTTCCTAACAGAACCACAATCATCATCATCATCATCATCATCATCATCATCATCATCATCATCAGGTGCATCCGTGAAGGTCCATTTGTGTGCTGAGAACGTGCAATCGGGCGCGCCTGAAGTTTCGTGGTCACTTGTTGCGCTTGCTCGGCTTCAGTAAACTGTAAAGGCGAGCATACAAATCGAGAAAATTACCCGTAATGGGACATGAAAGTTAACTTTGCGAAGGAAGATGGAGCCATCTGATCAGATGCCGTGGAAACAGATTGCAAAACGGTAAAACGCGGCAGGGGACAGTTACAAGGTTAGGTGAGGCGATAAAATTACGAAATTCACAGGCGTACGCTGGAATCGGCTCGCTCAGGGCAGGACGTATAGGAAAACATCGGTGCCCTGCGCACAAGACTTAAAGATGATGATGATGATGATGATGATGAAATTTGTAGGTGTGTTGTGGAATGTGGTAATTAAAGACCACTGCCACTGAGAAGATGCGGAACGAAGAAAAAAAAATGTTTATTTAGTTGTGTGGTCCGTAATCTTCACACGGTGTTCTTGTCTTCCCCCCCCCCCCCCCTTTTTTTTTTTTGTGCCGTGTTTATCACGAGTCTTTTGAATTTATTGACGTTCTGCATTCTTTCAGTGTTGTTGCTTCGTACCGTTTCTTCGTGGCGTTGCAGCGAATCGGTGCGGTATATGATTATAGTTTAACTTCTCAACATTTCCCCAGCTCTTATAGCATTCACAGATCGATAGTACGTAATGCGCGCCCACTGTGGAACTCGTTCCTGCTCTTGTGTATGCTGGTTCACCGGAGGAAAAAAAAAAAAGCAAGAGAAATCACTACTCTTCGTTCGACCTCACAGATCGCAACGCATCGACATGCTTCCCACGTCTTCTTACGAACACCGGATATTCGATCGTTTTCGGCTACTTTAAATCGCGTAATGTCGCTTTCTTCTTTTTTTTTAAACCCTTGCAAGCACTCGTTATATGGCAGCCGAATATCTATATGGGCCCACGCTGGGCCGGCCTCCTCCATGTTTCGTTTATGGGTCGTTAATACACATCCAGAATGTAAAATGCTATCTCTTTTACAGCAGTGTTGAGTGCGCGTGTGCTTTTGCTTGTTCTGTTTCCCCGTCTTTCTATATGCGCCGCGTCGACGTCGCCGTAATTTTTGCATATCTCGCCCAGTGTCGTATAGGGCGTGCAGCCATTAAAACACCGGTGTGTACGCAAAATACCTGACTCGATAGAGTCGTGCGGCCGCAGGCCGCTCGGGAACGGCTCTTCGACGAACTTCTATCGCTGGTTTATGCTCCTTTAAACAGTCCATTTACGTACCGCTCTCCGTCGTTCCGTTCTGTCGTTATTTCTGTGGATTTCAGTTACCGTAGGCGTTTCCGTATCGTCGCTCTTTCCCGTGATGGGAACTCGCTAGGTACGTACTGAATTCGGGCTTTACGGGAAACTGGGAAAAAAAAAAAAAACAATGTCCGAGTGCAGTATATTGCGCATACCACATCACGTACCGGTGTGCTTCACGTAAGAATGTCCTTCGCGTAAGAATGTAAGCGTCCGGTTGTTCCTCATGCCAACTCATTGCAGTTGCGTTATAGTTAGCGCTCTCGTTCGCTTCGCACGCCGTGATAGGAACCGCCGTACATTCGGTGTGGAGCTGTTTTTGGAGGCGGGAGGTCTCTTCTCCCGACAGCGGCGAGGCGTTTTTGAGGCAGTTCCGTCGCGTCCTTTTCCACGCCTCGACCTCGGTCGCACATACCTTGGCAACACTTGTGACGTTCCCGTGTGGGTCACTGCGTATATTGACGCTCAGTGCTCGGATTGGTGCGTGGCGGCAGCGCGCCCGTCTGTCCCCGCAAGCATTCGTTGGTCCTCTGGAGAGAGTTTTGTCACTGGCGCGCGCTGCATGCACTGCTGACGCGGGGAAAAGAAGTGTCAACCGTCACGTCACGTCAGAGCGGCCCATGTCGCACTGCTGGGCTTTTCACGTGTTGTGTCCTCCATCTGTCGGGAAAACCGACCGACCGCAGAGCGCGCTGTGCAGAATTTTCGTCTTCCGCCGGTGCGTACTTTTGCGCGTGCCTTCACTTGTTGCGTTGTTTTTACGCGTTCTGTTATTCAACGCGTCTGACGCGCCACTTCGTGTGCTGTTGCTCGTCTGACTGTCAGGCGGAACGTTCCACTCTTCTTTATTTATGCTCGCGGTTAAACTGGCACGCTGCTCGCAGTCTTTCCACCCTTCTCTCTGTCTCTCTCTTTAGAGCCTGCAATGTAGCTGTGAAGACTTTGTGGGTGGCTGTCGTGCTGTCACTGGTTACAGTATAAAGAATTACAGCGTGGACTCAGACTGCTGAGCTAATAACGAAGAATGTTCATACCCTTGAAGGACTGCGTGTTACAAGTTTGAGCAAGTTGAGAAACTCTCTCGAAACTCTCTCTCTCTCTCTCTCCTTTGCATGTAGCATGCGCCGAGAACGTGCATAGCACTTCAAGGTTCAAGCGGGTGCCCTATATTGCCAGGCTTTCTGTAGAACTTACGTGCAATGAGCCATACCTATGTAGAAGTTTCGTAAAAGTGAATTGCTGAATCTTTTAGGCTATTCCATCTTACACACTTGCTGTCAGTGCGCCTTCGCAGCCGCCTATATTACCTTCTTTCGTTTCGTTTGCTCGCGTGCATGACAGCTGTAAGGTTCAACCGCTTTCGCGCCAGCGCTAATGTGAACCAGGCTCGTTTCCATCAATCCTGTGTATATTATAGAGATAAGGAATGCATTACAATAAGCGTATGAGCAGCCAAGTCATTAGGCGCTTCGTCTGCGTAATTCCGCGACGCCCACCACTTTCCTTCGTGTCATCAAGCTCTTCGCGAGAAATGAGGAAAAAGCGACACGTTTGATGCGTCACGCGATGCGCTTGTTCCTCGAGTACGTTGCATTTTATGTCACACTGGAGCATATACGAGGGGAAACCCTGTGACGGCAGACCTTCCGGGACCTGTTGTAGAGGTCAGCAGACTCCCTGGCGTGGGCTAGCCACGTCTATTGAACATAGTACGTTTTCTTTGCTTCTTTTC
This sequence comes from Hyalomma asiaticum, assembly GCA_013339685.2. Classification (NCBI taxonomy): domain Eukaryota; kingdom Metazoa; phylum Arthropoda; class Arachnida; order Ixodida; family Ixodidae; genus Hyalomma; species Hyalomma asiaticum. The sequence goes on along the minus strand of CM023482.1, from coordinate 94,410,360 downwards.
TTTCTTATTTTGCATATGGAAGGTCATAACGGCAGGAACGGCGCAGCCGTCCTTGCGGCACCGGACGCTAGAGGGCGCTTGTGACGTCGAGCGACTTACGAGCGACAGGTGCATAGCCTTTGCCGCCCATGCATGCATGCATGCACGCACGCACCGACGTCCAGCCTGCACGGGGGAGGGAATAGGCCATCACTCTTCTTCTTCTTCTTTTTTTTTTTTTTTTTTTGCCTGTTCCGCAGGGTCGCGCTGGAAGGATTGACGACTGGATTTGCATCATGCCACCCGGCCAGTCACTACACGGCCTCCGGCGACGTGGCTTCCATACACGCTTGACCGCGTATTCTTTCTTCTTCCTCTTCTTTACGACGACCATCGCTTGTGCACTGAGCGTCGGGCCCGTTGGCCCCGCAAGGCGGCCGCGCATTATCTCCTTCGCGTGAAATTCATTTCTTTCTTTCTTTCCTCGACAACCACAAAGCGGTGAACTTATTTACCCGCCGTCCTTTCCCGCATTTCGTATCATCCTCGAAGTTCGCGACTTCACCCTTTTTTTTTCTTCTTCTCTTTTCCTGCCCGCAAAGTCCTTTCGCGCGGTGTACGAACGAATGCTCTCCTTTTTTAACGCTGCAAACGTCGTGTGTGGGCCTGCCGGCGTAAACGCTCGTCCATATGCGCGTTCTTGTGCGTCTCGCTTTTCGTATCTTTGGAACAAGGAGCTGCTGCGGCGAAGGGCACGCTCTGGCTTGTAGGAACCGAAGAAGCGCGCGGTCTCTCGCTCTGTAGAAGAGAACGGAATATTCTTTTTCCCGCGGGTGGCGAGGTTTGCGGCCGTGTCCTTTTTCGCTTTTGGTCGCCACTTGTATAGAGAGGTCTCCTTTCCCGCCAACTGCGTGTTGTATGTACGAGTCGCGTAGGTCGCCGCTTGCGAGTGGCATCACGGGAGTGGAGTTTGCAGGTGGTCGCCACGTAGCTGTATTTTCGTCGAAAAAGAAGAAAAAAAAAGAAACACGAAGCCTGAGCGAGCGTGTGCATGGCCTCCTGTCACTCAGAGCGGCGGGCGAGCGCGATGTTCTTGGGACACGGGGGCGAAAACAAGTCTTTGTACGCTACGCTCGTAATAACGTATTGCCGTATGTATTATTGAGGGAAAGACGCGCTGAAATCTCGCTGGAGCTCTTTCTTTCTCGTATATCTCTCCTTTTCAACTTCTTTTTCTTTTCGGGAGCGCTGATATCTTTCGCTTCCTTGTACTCCATCGCGTGGAAACTTAATGCCCTTTTCTTTTCCTCGACAATACGTTTCACCCCCATGTGCGCTTGCGCTTGCTTCAAGTTCACGCAGGACCCCACGGGCGATACACAAAGCTGTACGATTTCGCACGTGTTACGGTTACTTCTTCTGGCAACTGTAGCTATCCTGCTTTTCCTCTGTAGCCGCTCTGTGATCTCTGTAAACTTGTCGCGGTGACCGCGTAGTGCTTAAACGAAATCCTTTGTTTGGTGCGTCGGTGTCGTGTACCCTCGACGTTCAGTGTTGCGCAATTTCTCTATAGGCTTCGTCCACTCGTATATAGTTGCGTTTCTCGCGGGCAGGGCGCGCACGACTTTTCACGTGAAGCAGCCATACTTACGCGTCGATATACAGTGTATTACAAACGTTGGCGAACTTAGCGAGACGCAGATCCGCGCCCCGTTCGTCCTTTCCGCGGTGCTACAGGTTCAATTTATGCAGATGGCGAGTACGTGTCCCCACGTATATACACGTGCCTGGGGGGCGATGAACCTCGTCTCCGGTTCGTTGCCTTTTCTGCTCGCCCCGCGTATTTCGCTCCTTCCTTTCCGCATTATAGTTTTCTTCGTTCTTTTTTCTCCTTTGACGCACGTGCGTATCCTCGCATACGTAATCTTCGGCCCACGAACTGTGTCCTCGCTCCCTCACGGACACGTCATTTTCCGCGGCTCCACATAATGAAGACGTGATTCGCGCGCGGGCTGCTTGGTCCCTCGATCCGGCACGCCTCGACGCCCAAGAGCTCTCTCTTCGTGTGTTCGCACATGCGTACACACACGCACAAGCAAGGACGCAAGGCAAATCGCCGAGTCGCGTGAGCGTGGCGGCTATATGTAGCGGCGACGGATAACGGGACGATTACCCTTGACAGAGCAGGGGGGGCCCGGACGTGCGGCTCCGGTTACGGGCACGCTGTTCTGTGCCCGTGCCCTCCACGAGACCGACCGCGGTCTGCGCGCGGGGCGTGTTGTTTATCTTCTCCGATAAGACGTCTGCTGTCTTCGTCACTGCTGAAGTCTCTCCTCCGGGAACTCCTCATCTTCCTGATGAGGAAGTGGTTGCTCCTCCTTCCTCCACTGTTCTGACAGCAATGTGTGCGCTCGTGTCATTCCTCTGAGAGTCCACCGATCAGCTTCCGTCACACGATGTTTCCTGTCCGGAGGAACGCGTTCACGGAATTGGCGGGTGCGCGGTCACTTATCCATCTGGTTCATTTGCGGTCTCTAACCCTCCCGCTTTCTTCTTCTCTCTCTCTCTCTCTCAGACACACACACACACACACACTTTTCGTGGTCATCGGATCGCCTGACTGCTTTCTCCCTGACCGCGTGTTTACCCTCCTCCATTGGCTTCCGTATTCGTTGACCGTTGAAAGGCCTGCGGCGGCGCACCTCTCGTCGGAGCTCGTACACGAAACCCGGAAAGCGCGCGTAGTAAAAGTCGCATTTTTGCGTGCACGTAAGCGAGCGCCCCGTAGCGCTGGCCTGTTCGGAGCAGGGGATTGCATCCTCTCGTGACTGTGTGGGGATGGGCAACCTCCAGCAGTTGCTCACGCGATCGCTCTAGCCGTCTTCATTTAGCGTCCGCGTTACGGACGCTGATGGTCGTGTTGCGTTCCCCATTGCGCAGCGGCCAGCGCCTGAGGGGTGTACGGAGTTTAGCAATCGGGCCCGCGTTGTCGTTATAGCCATTTGAACAGCGAGCGTCTTCGTTTTCGCGTGTCGTCGCAAGGGCTCACGCCGTTTCCGTCGGCCCGCGCTTGACGTTTCAATCTTGTCCCGTTGTGCGCATACGAAGGAGTCGCTGTTCCTTACTCCTGCATGTTTCGTCCTTTGCGCATCGTTCCTTCGGAGGAGGGAGCCGTGGTTGCAGAGGAAAGCATGTCTTTCGATTTGGATACCAAGGTCGTCTATGCAAATATGGCTGTGCGCTGGCGGACAGTCCCTTCGGGAAAGTCAGCGTCTTCTAGCGAAATGGACCTGGCGAAATCGCTTCACGTCCTCCACGCGGCGTGGACCGTTATCAATCTTAGCCGCATGTCTCAGCGTCGCTGTCAGGAAGACGCGGCGTGGGATGTCTCCCGACTCTCGAGCTGGACGCGGGCGGAGGTGTGAGGAGGGTGTCAGGGACGTTCTCATCCAAATCGCGAAACGAAAGCCGACCTGTCAGTATATGACGTCACTGGAGGAACCAAGCGGCCGTGACACAATATTCGCTCATTTCTTTCCGTTCGGACCGTCGCGTCGCATTGGAGCACGCGTGCATATACGTGCACGTGTAGGCACGGAGGCTCCTTTTTCGGCGGCACGCTGCACCTCCCTCGTTTCTTCGGGTCACGATAGGGATATATTAATTCTCGTTAGCGCACTTCGTCCTTCATTAAGCGTTTATTCTTGTGCGTCAGCGTTTGTATGCGGAAACGCGCGCACCCTATACATACCTCGATCAGCGCTGCCTCGATCGACTGGTGGCGTCACACTGGCCTCTTCCAAAAGATGCGGTTCGTGTTTGTTTCTGTTGTTGCTGTTCAGGCGTCCATATTCCGCGCGTCGTTAATCGCAGTATTATTGCATTTATGGTACCTGTGGCGTGTGATCTAAATGGGGGCTCTTAATTTCGATCGTACGTGGACGTACGGTGGACGTGGTCGGGCCATGTATAATGCGAAGGCAAGACAACCGTTGGTCGTTAAGGGTAACAGAGTGGATTCCTAGAGAACGCAAGCGTGGCAGGGGGCTACAGAAAGTTAGGTGGGGTGATGATATCAAGAAGTTTGCGGGGATAAATAGGTCGCATTTAGCACAGGGCCGGGATGATTGGAGATCTATGGGAGAGACTTTTGCCCTGCAGTGAACGTAGACAGGCTGATGATGGTGGTGACGAATTGCGATCGTACAATCACATCCTGGTTTCATTGAACTTTTTCACATCTCGAGTTCAAGTTTAGTTTCATAACGTTCGCTTAATTAAGTCGGTCGAGAATGTATGCAACACCGTATATCATTCTAGGCGCATGAGATGCAGGCATGCATATAGCAGTAGCTATTCCTGCATTTTTTTTTTTTTTGGTCTCCGTTATGTATATGCTATATAAGGTCGGCTTACGTATACGCACTGCTGTATCGTATTTCATCCCGACACCTATGTTGGGTATTTTTGCTGCGAGCTGTATATATATAGGAAAGGAGCGTGCTCCATCCAGCGCTTTTAAAACAACGGAAGAGTAATGTCAGCAGGGGGTGTAGCTATATTTAAATGTTCTTTTTTTTTTCTTGATTTTCGTGAAGAATCATCTCTTGGCGTGAAGAAGCGAGCGCGGAGGCTTCCAGCGGCGTGTCGTTTGCGTAAGCTCTCTGACGTCATTCTCTTCACACTCTGCAACGCAATCTCGAATGCTAACCAGGAAAGACAGAGAGAGAAAGGGAGAGAGATGGTTATAATAAGCGAGGCAAGAAACTGTAAAATGACAGTTTTGTGTTTCTTGGAATGCAGTCACTAAACGCGTTGCAGAGGCGGAAAATGTCCCGCGAGCGTAACCATATTCCCCATGGGCTTTTACGAATGGGGAGCGACAGCTTTCTTAGCGTCGTGTCTGCTGGGGTTGGAAGGGGGGGCGCTGATGCAAGAGTGTTCGCGGAGCCTTGTGACGCCGTGGAGGACGAGTCATCGCGCTGAGAATAGCGGCCGCCTCCCCCGCAAGCACGGACGACATGGTCACCGTCCCTTGTTTCTGTTGCAGAGCTCGTCACGAACAGGGCAAGCGACGGGCGAGGTGTCATACGTTGCGTGGTTATATTGAACGTGGTGGATTCGTTTACAGGAAAGTATTTGCAGACTTCTCAGATAATCGAACTTCACGTGCGTCGCACGCATTTGAGGACCAGGGAGGCTTTTTTTTTTGTTTTCAACGTAGCGTCCGTGGGCGCACTCAGGCGTGTACTGAGCAGCCGGAACCATAAACTGTTAAGTGCATTGCGCAAGTGTCGCAAAGCTTGCCGCTCGGCCTTTCGTCAGGTTACGGTTAGGCGAGCGAAACTTAGTAACGCTGGGTGAGTGCTGCCGACGCAGTGTCAAGAAACAGTACTTGTTTTAGCGTTGTTGAGAGAACCTCAGAGGTGTTAGCCACTGGAAACGACGAGAGAGAGCGCTCGTCTGCCCCGGACTGATCTGCGGAAGGAGGGGACAACCCCCCCTTCCCCCTACGAGCCCTCTTTAGAATCTAGACGTCATCGACAATTACTCCAATTATTCTACACATGCATAGAGTTAACCTATAGCGTAACCGTTTCACTTTGCAATCGCACGTTTACTTATGCAATGTGCTTTCCTGAATGCACAGATACTTCGGCAGGCACCACCTTCCCCTTTCTCTCTAGGGAAATTGAGGTAGCTGACGGCGGCTACCTCAATGCTTCGTCAGATGACACAACGGGTTAATCTTGCCAAGACTGCTATATGGAGGACGATGCATCGCGCTTCTTTGTGCGCGGCTCACTGCCGGGCGGTCTACTTATTCCGTTTTTAGCGTGTTGCAAAACAGGTTCGCGTTTGTACAGGTATACGTACTGCGAGGCTAATATTGCCTGGCTCGCGCTCTGCATATCTTAGTCGTGCGTGTGCTGTTACATATACTACGTTCCGCTGCCGTTGGAAGCACATAGTGCACGAACTGGTCGGATCGGAAACACCCCACCTTGCTGAAATAAGACGGAGGAGGAGTGCCAGGCCACTTTTTATATCCGGGGCACTTTGTGCCGCCGCGCCTCCCCGGACAAATGAGGCTCGCACAATACCCAGCCACGCCAAAGCAGCGTGCGTGCCCCATTGGGCACAATATTACAATATTCTGGACAGCGCGCGTGGTACGTGCACCGTCCTCGATCTCGCCCCTCTGTCACGTTGCGTCGTGACGATAGGTGGTATATATATATAGGGCGTCGTCGTATCGGAGCATGCCGCCTAGGCAAGCGCACCATTGCACCACCACAGCAGAACTATCCCGTCGGGGGAGGTGGCTCCAAATTTGGCGGCGAAGCCGCCGCCCCAGCGTTTTTGCGCATGCAGAGAAAACAGCTTACCGCGCGCGTGAATCTCTGGGCGCGTCTGGCAACACGTGCACGCTCTTCTTAACAGCCCTCCTTTTTTTTTTTTTTTAATTCTTGCGAGGTGCTCCATCAGGCCGACACGCACTCGCGTACGCGCTGCGTTTGCTTACACTGCATCCGGTTTTTGCTGCAAAACAATGGCCAGAGTCTCTCTGGCCGAGGCTTTGCTGCTGGCTGTGAAGCGGCGAGCGAGCGAATTCCTTGACCTACTCTTGGCTGCTGCGCCTGATTGAATGCCCGCTCCTCGTGAGCGGCGGCGGTTGTGCAGTTTTGCTGCTCTGGGCTCTGCAAAGTCAGCGTCGGGTGACCCTCCCTCCCCCTTCTTAGTCTTCTCTGAACCTTAGTCTCTCTCTCTCCCTCCATCCGCGTTTCTTTTCATCCATGCATCAGCAGCTGCAGCGGCCGCTGGCTTCGTTCTTATTCAATTCCTGCGCAGCTGACCGCAGGAGGTAATGCATCGTTTGTCTTCGAACGGGCGCGCTTGCTTGCGTGCGGCAGAGGTGGTGCGCAATGTTTTCTTTGCGCACCCTGCAGGGAGGAGGGGGGGGGGGGGGGGGCGTTCGGTGTTGCGTGGAGGCCGTTTGCAAGGGGCAATGCACATAGGGCTCTGAAGCCGCAGCGGCAGGTCGGGTCCCCCCCCTCCCTCCTCCTCCTCTTCCTCCCTTCTCCGCTATTCTCTCGTTTACTTTACGGCACCTGACAGACCTTGGATAGAGCTTTTCTTGCCTATGGTGCCGTGCATGGGCCTTGGTGAAATACTGCGCCCCTTCTTTTATTTTGACGCATACATATTCGCGGTTAGGTTTATAACGTGTGGGTTTAGAAGGTCGGTGCAGCTGTGATAGGGGCGTCGTGCTTTGTAATCATGCAGACACCTATCGAGACAGATTTATAGAGCCTCGTGTTTAAAGAGAACTGACCTCCGCGTTAGTGCGCACTTACCGGCTGCAACATCCACTACGTAACCTCGATTCTTTCCCTCTGACCTGTTTTTCTCCAAGCAGCCGAGTCGTCGTCGTCTGTAGTGAGGACTTCGAGATCGACGCCTGTGCTACTTTGGGGCTGTTAAGTAATCGTCGTTTTATAAGGTGGCTTCTAAAGCCGCGAAAAGACAAATAGAAAAACAAGTCAGAGCACCATCGTCTCCGCGGCTGTGGCGCATTAATTGCTGAGATTCGTTACTGCCACATTTTGGTGGGACCGCAACTTAATGTTTTCTGGCTTGTTTATCCTTTAGCGTATTGCCCAGTTCTCCGCTGTTACCATTTCACATGGGCGCTTACTTGCGGTCGCTTCGTTTACTGGAACCATTTTCCTTGTTTATAGACTCCAATATATTAGGCATTATAGCGTTGTGATGCCGTTGTGATGACCCCCCCCCCTGTGTGTGCGTGTTTACCCTGATGTGCTAGTTACGAAAAATGTTGCGTGATTGTATGTCATTGCAGACACACAAATAGTTGGTAGAGCAGACACTGTTACAATTAGCGACGGTATATCTTGCTTACACGAGAAATGGTGCCTATCATCATTCCTTTATTAGTGAGAGACGTCGCTATCGCGCATATGCCGCGTTGCAACCCTGCATTGAGCACGAATGGCACGCACTCGTCTCATTCTCCGTCGACTGTGGCCATTGCAAGGGTCTTCCTTTTTATCAAAGGAGCGCTCATCACTCCGTCCTTGGACACGACATGCACCGTACATCGCGCTTTCCGGGGCATGCGTTCCTTTAACCTTGCCCCGCTCCTTAACCTCCAGTGCAGGGGTCACGCGGCGAAAGTGTACTATGCCGTAAGCGATGCGGTGAACAACCGCGTACGAAGCGATGCAGAGATGAACGACGACGTATGGACGGAAAGAGGAAGAAGGGAGCCTTATAGCAGCAGTGCGGCATTCCGGCGAGATGGAAGGGCATGAGGCCGTGCAGTGTTGTACGGCATCGCACGCTCACTGACCGCTTGCGGTCAGTGAGCGTGCGGTGGAACGGGCCGTGTCCTTTCGCGCGAGGAGAGCGGAAGCGAGGTTTTCGGTCAGCCGCTGATGAGTGCATTACGTTAGTCCGCCGCGGTGGTGTATAGTGGTTATGGTACTCGCCTGCCACCTAAAATACGTGGGTTCGATCCCGGCCGCGGCGGTCGCATTTTCGATTGAAGCGAAAATATCTACAGGCCAGTGCACTGTGCGTTGTCAGTGCACGTTAAAGAACCCCAGGTGGTCTAAATTTCCGGAGACCTCCACTATACGGCTTTTCTCTCCTCTCTATCTCTTTCACTCTCTTTCCCCTACTCCCACGGATGCTTAGCCGTGCCCCCTACATGGGCTGCAGAAATTAGCGTCCTTTCCTAACCGAACGACAATCATCATCATCATCATTACGATGACCGTCAGCGGTTGTGTACTGGCCTGTCGCATATGTCAACTGGCTTGCTATACCAGCACTGACTGCAGCTGCTACGTAATGCTAGTGTTGGCCCTTCCATAGCCAAATACCTGCTTGTGTTATAATATTTGGCCACGTAGTGCCTAGTCTTGGGTGACGTGGACTGTTGGCTGCTGTTATGACAGCAACATTATCTTCGTTAAAAATTGTTCAATCCAGTGAACAATGCCGCGCGCATATGCATAAGCAAACCGAGTTGTTTCTGCCCGATTGTTTTTCTTTTGCGAGCAGCGGCAAGTTTACGCGCGTGCCGTGGGGGCGAGACGAGCGGCTGCTCGTTTAGCGATATTGTGTGTGGCTACGAACGCCAGGTCATCCTTGCCTTTTGACGTCGCTCTTGACGTCAGCGTCGTTGCTCAATAGCATAATCAGTTTCCAAATCGTTAAGCTAGCCTCACCACACTGCACTTTTTTGGAGTGTATATGCTCCCACCGCGATTCACTTTCGTGTAACTTCCGCCGACGCTGGTCTTGTGCCAAGCGCGCGTGCCAGATCTCCCATCTCGGTCGTATTTTTTTTTTTATCTTGCGTTGTGTTCGCAGCAGAATGCACGGGCATCAGCGATCCCAAACATAAAAGTGCGTTCGGACACGAAAATGCCAGAGGCCCGTGTGCTGTGCGTCGTCAGTGCACGTTAAAGAACCCCAGGTGGTCAAAATTTCCGGAGCCCTCCACTACGGCGTTTCTCTTCTTTCTATCTCTTTCACTCCCTTTCCCCCCACCCACGGACGCTTAGCCGTGCTCCCGACATGGGCTGCAGAAATTAGCGTCCTTTCCTTAACCGAACCAAAATGATCATCATCACATGTGCGCACGTGGACCTTTAGTGATTAACTGTGTTCACTGTGCTGTTCTGCTGTAATGCAGGAAAGCTTGCTTAAATCTTTGTAATAGGGCCTCTTCGTTATGAGAAACTTGGGGAAAGGGTCTAGCTGAAGCTTCTCGTTGTTTCTTGCCACACTCTTCTTTTCCGCCTGTAGTTCACAATTGGCATTCAATTATTAGTACTCTAACTTATCACTTTCTCCGTGGAAAATGTATTTACCGCATATTGAACACTCTCTGCATATCTTCGATGCATAGTTCATTACGACAGACATGTCTGCTACTGTCACCCCGAACCTTAAACGACGCATTGTAAGGACAAACACTCGGTCCTCCGATTGGGGACCTGTCGGAGACCTCTCGGAAGCTTCTTTCTGGGGGTTTTATTTCCGTGCGCAGCTGTACCGTAAATTCTGTAGTGAATGCGCGTGCGTGTCTTGATGCGCTATAAATTTGTGAGATGGGCGGTGGCTGTCTTGTGGCTGCCCTAGCACGCATCTAAAGCTTTTCAATCAATGGTGTTTTACGAAGTCATTATATCATGTCGCTGAAGTTCTCGAAAGCTTCCACGTAAGACTGCTCAAGTTGTCTTGAAAGAGGCGATCTCAGCTTCTGAGGCAGGGAACTCTCGTTTGCTCAATATCCTTCTCCTTTAAAATATTTCAAGCTTTAGGTTGCAGTTGCCCCGCCACGGTGGTCTAGTGGCTATAGTACTCGGCTGCTGATCCGAGGGTCGCGGGATCGAATCCCGGCCGCGGCGGCTGCATTTCGCATGGAGGCGAAATGTTGAGGCCCGTGTGCTGTGCGATGTCAGTGCACGTTAAAGAACCCCAGGTGGTCGAAATTTCCGGAGACTTCCACTGCGGCGTCTCTCATAATCACAGCTGGTTTTGGGACGTTAAACCCCACAAATCAATCGAATCAGGTTCCACTATACATCTAGCTACGCACCTTCTTGATTATATATACCTTCTTGATATCCTGTCGTGTGCCCTGTATATATTATACCAGCCAGTCGTCAAAAAAGCAATTTCTCTTTACGTACAAGCCATAACTAAACCCACCAAGTGCCGAGAATGCGAACGATGCTCTTCATCTTTGTTGGCGTTATATTTTTCGCTCCCGAATTCATCGCGGCAATTGATAAAGAAGCTGGCGGCAAACCACGTTCATTCGAATTGGGCACGCGCCCCACATTCGTCTTCATTTGCTTCGCACTTCTTAACATTTGACTTGCGTCGTTACGGACGTCATTGTGATCCACATGTTTACCAACTCTGTGCGTGCGGTGTCGTAACGTCCTGGCTCATAACTCCGCTGATATATGGCCTTACTCGGTTGCTGCGCGTGCATGCGGCGTGCCACCACGCTGGGCGCCAAGACATCGCGCACGATAACAAGTTGCGTGACGTATATGCCCGTTCACGCCAGCTTGGCTGAGCGATATGGTGCATGCTTGCCTCACTGCACGTCGCGGTAAACAAAGGCAGGTCGCATGAAGGTCGCGTCATTATAAGCCGCGGCATTCCGATGGACGGGCGTCCCAACGTACAACACGGTGTACACGTTAAAGATATTAGGGAGTTTTAGCAGCGGCGGCTTACCGTACGGAAAGTACGGTAATGCCGTACCGTCATGGTTGGCACGTAGAAAATTGAGCTTCTGAGGGCTTTACCAGCAAGTTTTGTCACCTGACGACGTTTCCGTACTCGCCGAGCAACTAGTGCAGCTCTTTCTGACTAAAATAGCCGCGTGCCGACCATGACGGTACGGTATTACCGTCATTACCGTACGGTAAGCCGGCGCTGCTAAAGCTCCCTATTTACAGCGCAGCGTAAGACAAGGACGAAAGGCGAACGGAATCGACAACACGGCGCTGACTGATATTTTATTGAAAAATCGTCCAGACATATACGTACAATATCTTTAACACGAATCCAAACCAACTGGCCCAACTTGCCATTTTACGGTATACGCCTCTGCCAATTGCTGTAAACTTTGAGAGATACTCGTTTTGAGGCCTTGCGCCATGCATTATAGTGTGTCCCGTTATGCTCCCGACAGTCGGTAACTGTGCCGATGTGCGATGGACACTGCTGCAACGGGCATTAAACTTCGTACGCGATTCCGGTGTCTCTGCAAGCTTCCGCGCGCCTCTGGTACGGCTCGGGGTTACGCAACGATGTTGATGGATGCGCAGTGTACGCAGTACGCGCCCGAGGGAGAAAGCGAATGACGGTCTCACTCGCGTAATTCCGCGGTTCGCGCAGTGAAGGCGCCGCCTCGCTTCATCCGTCACAATTAAACGGTCGCCCAGACGCCAACCTCTGGGGAGCGTGCAGAAACAATCCCGGCATCCTGTGTATATCTACGGTGCACGCGGCCGTGCTCTTGTTTCTTCTGCCCCACCAGCTCCGCGCGGCTTCCTGGCTTTTTGCTGCCTGGCTTCACTCGAGTCGGAGACGTCAAGTGTGACTGGCATGCTTGTGTCCGTATGTCTCCCGGCCCCCGTCATGCGCCGTTGATTGCGCGCGCTTTCTTCGTCGTCGTTGCTGGCTTTTTCTTTCTCGGGCAGATAGAACGATTCGTTAGATACCATCAGAGCGCGCTGCGCGGGGATCCTTCCGCTGTGTTGGGCGGGAGGCATTTGCCTCTTGGAAGGCCCGAGGCAATTCATATCAAGTGGCCACTGTGTGGAGCTCTGTATATGCGACTGAAGGGCCTGCGTCACGTGATCGCGACCGGCTGAATTTGCGGAGGTTAACCTTAGTTATACGCGAGGCGAAGGATGGTGCATTTCCTGACTGGGAAAACGGGCTGTACGCGCCGCATTTGGTTGAGGACGAACTGAATGGAATGGAAGAGAATGACAGTGATTAAGATTAATTTCGTATCTTTCTTCGCGATATACATACCGCGCGTTATAAAAGATAACGAGATCGCTGTTGGCAGTGTGCACGCGTCAATGACGCTGTAACATGAAAACATTCTTAGACCTTGCTAGCGTTGTATTGTTATCCAGCGGTGTACTGTGTTGCGCTTTTCTAAAGCGAGCACTTGATGTCATGTTCGGTGATGCACCGTCCGGCGTTGACTCTAAATATATATGCCATGGCCACTCAAAAGTGTCTAGTCATTCGTTTCTAGTCAGGTCCAGCTACCCTACTGTAACATCATAGCAGGAGTCCTTTAATGCCTGCCGTTGCACCGTCCTCCCCCACCACATTTGCGTATAGATTGGTTAAGCTAAACTATGTTGTCCACCTTCTCCCTCCTTGTCTGTCATGCTCTCTCCTATGGCATTGACGTCTCAGTAGCTCTGTAGAACTGTCCGCGGTGTATCTCCGACGTTTTATATAGCTTAGCTCCTGCCCGTATAATGGCGATTCACTGGCGGCGCAAACGTTCACGAATAGATAGGAGACGGGCGCGTCGCCAAAGGCGCCGCGATGCTGCGACTCCCGCGCTTCCTGGCGTCAAGCAGCGCGCGTTTTGGGGTTGCCGACCTCTGGCTGCAGTGGCGGCGGTGGCTCTTTTTGCGGCACTTGCTGCTTCCGCGCTCGTCTCTCGCGGCCAGGAGGAGGATGTGCCGCTGCTGTTGGTTGCGCGTGTGTGTTGTATGCCGCGTCATCTCCTCTTTCTCCTCCTTCTCCCCCTCTTCTGGAGCTCCTGTCAACCCGGCAGAATCTGAGCCGGATGCGCCAATTGTCGAATCTCGCCGGGGGACACCATATATACTGCCTGGCGCGCGGTTCCTTTGGGGTCCTTAATCTGCGCCTTTGTCTTGTCTGGAGAGCCCGCCGCGGTGCATTGTGCCGAATCTGTAGTATATAGGACCCGCGTCCCCCTGTATTCCAAGTTATATCCAGCAGGGAACGAAATGGCAAACGAAGTGTTTCCTGCCCGCTGATTTTCTTCGCCTTTTGTCTCGCTTCTGTAATCCATATAGACGGGTCACGCTTGTTCCGTGGGAATTGCCCGTGTCATCCGCGCGTTGCCGCAGCTGGATGCCGGGAACTCGTCCCACGCACGCGGACGGGAATCTTCCTGCCAACACTGTTGACCAATACTTCACTTCACGTGCTCTTTATTATTTTTTTTATTGATCTACGCGGTAGTACAGTCGCCATATGAGACTGGAAGACACTCGTTGACTCGTTCCCGCAGGAGTATACAAGCGTCACCCATCGACATTTTGTCACAATCGACTTCCTATACGTACGACACGGCGGCGGCGACTGATTGTCGGGCGTCTGATCGAGTTTTATACAACGTGTTCGTTGCTGTCACTCGTGTTTCAACTTGTTCGTGAACGGTGCATTTAGGTTGCAATGGACGTAAAAGCAATGCGGCCTTTTTGCATTCCACGCATTGCTTTCGCTCCACATCTTCCGTGGTTCGTATCATACACTATGCGCACCCAGGAAGTTGGCGCGAGCAGAGAGAGAGAGTCCTCCCCGGTCTTCGCCTGACCGCCAGGCTCGTCCCCGATTGCGAGTGTTCGGCTTCCAACTGGGCCAGCCCCGGCACAGAAAGTCGACGGGGCAGCGCGCGCATGCATGCATGCGTGCAGGCTTCTGTGCGCGCTTCGTCAGAGGGGTTGCTGCAATGCAGTATAATGTATGCGAGGATGTACGCATGCCGCGTGGGGCCGCTGGTCAGGCGTCCACAATCCGCCGACCAGCCGATGCATGCAAAGGCGCTCCTGTCTTGAATGAATCTCGCCGGGACCCCTCTGTGCTCAACGCCTGCCCGCGCCTTCCGCCTGCCCGCGCTGTCTTTTGTCCGCGCTATGGTGATGTTCACGATGCACTGACTCCCGAGGGGCTATAGCGCTTCTGAGGAGCCTGCTTTTCCAGTGGCGACCATTCTTTCGTCGGTGAACGTGGCCGCAGTGAATGTACTGCGTATTGTAGAAGTATCTAATCAAAAGGCCGACCGGAAGCGTCGTATACTTTCTCTTCTCTATAGACACAGTTGCTCGCCGGTTGCACTCGAGAACACGACGAGCTGCGGTGATGAATGCGTAGCAGCTAGCGCACAAAGAATCGGGGAACAATTGTCGGAAACCGTTGCTTTCTGGCATCTCGCGCGCGCGTGTTTTGTTCAGGGATGCTGGAGTTCTGGTTTATGCTCTCGTCCGTGCCGTATGTGCCACTGAGACAACAGCAGCGCGTGATTTGCCATTCGATTTGAGCCACTGTTTTGGCTTTGAAGTTTCACTTCCGCGATTCCAGTACCCGTTATCTCTGTCATTCACGTCATCGTTCGCCACGTACCATCGCCATAACCTTAAGTTGCAGTTCGCGAGATTAAGCTCAAAAGGACATACGAAGCAATCAGGCAGTGCTCTGAAACAGGGCGTGCGAAACTCGCGAGCGATACGCTCGCACGTATACGAGTCGCTCCGGTGGGCATGCCTCAACGTGCCTCTTGATTGCTTGACGGCGCAACACGCAAATTGGCTGATAAAGAACAATCGGAGGAGGCTGATGTTCACTCGAGCTGTGGTGCATAGCACGCCATGTGGGCCTTTGTACGCTCCCACTGCAGAGACACGTGTATAAGATTTCCGGTACACCTGTCAGCCTCTCTCGTTAGAACTTTTCTCGCAACAATGGGGAGTAAAAAAGAAACACCGACGGAAAGGTTCGGTCCACGGGACTTCAGTGTTGTCCGCGCTTGAGAGGCGTGTTTCGTTGCGTGATATACCGGAAGCCACGCTCCGTGTTGCAACGAAACAATGCGAGGCGTAGCCGTCGTCTCTCGTTGCATCGAGCCGCTCGCCTGTTTGACCCGTCTTTTCCTGACAGCTGCGGCTTGTTTCACTCCAGTTCCTCACCGGCGTTGGCCACCCCTTCGTTTTCGTCGCGAGCTGTCGGAACAGCTCTGCATCAGTATTCTTCGGGCAGTGGCAACCGACATTCGACTTCCTATGCGCAATCCTTGACCGCGTGACAGATATCCAAGAACTGCAGAAGCTGTATAGCGACGGGTGTGTAAGATGTTGCTCGCAGAGATATGGATCGGCGATTTCGTGTTCCTTCGTTTGCCTTCTTTAATATTTTTCTTTAATATTTTTTCTTATATTCACGCAAGTTTCGCAAACCGCTCCTTCGACAGTGCCTGCGTGTAAATGTTCGATGCATGCGCCGAGTTTCGTAAGAGCAGAGCGTCGTTCCGTGCTTCCGCGGATTCTCTTCAGTGGCGACCTAAGCATCACGCGAGCTTCAGTCGGGGAAGCTGCAGTTGCGAACCCTCGCTGCTTTACGCGTCTGCTTTCCGTCATAACCGGCATAGGCTATGTACAGCCACGCTTGCTGAGCATGCATTTATGGGAACCACGTGGTTGTGTTGTACCGACAATTGTAACACAACTGGCTAAGGGCTACAGTATTAGAGAGAGAGAGAGAGAAAAGATAGAGCGGACCTAGGAGAGGAGGAAGAGATGAAGAGATAAACATAGAAGGAAGGGTGATGTTTATTTAGCTTGGTGTAAACGAAGTTAATTCCTGTTATTATTATTATTTCCTGAATGGAAAAGAGATTCTTTAATGCTTTCTCTGCGTGTGAGTGGCTTATATAGTGCAAGTAGGTTCGGCCTTGATAAAAAAAAAAAAAAAAGATCGCTTCTGCGTTGCTTAACATTGCAGTGCTTTCCTGAGCCCCCAGAGATACGTTGCAGGTGCGTCATCGGTGTTTGCGATGCTATAGAGCCACGCCTAAACATTTTCCTTCGTTTTTCCCTCTCGTTAATCTTTCGCAAGAATTCAGATCTGAATTGCATGGTAAACTATTTACGTTGCGCTTGCCGTCCTCACCGCCCGAGTTTCGCTGTAGATCTCTAGCTTGTTCCATAGAACAATGGCCAAATTAAGATTATCTTGCAAGGAGCCTTTTATGCATGGGGTAACACTACGCGTAATTTTCAGGGCTCGACTGCATCCTTCTTCGTGCATATGTTTTTCCCAGACTTCTTACTTGCTCCGCCGTACGAAACTGAGTGCACCGGCCGGTGCTTGCCTTTCGTTTTAAAGGGGAGGAATTCCGCAGAAGTTCTTTGTCGTTTTACTGTATAGACAGGCTCATGTTTTCGTTGCGGTCCATTCTTATAAGCATTAGCGCAACGTAAGAGGCTTTTACGTTTTAGTGAGCGAGGCACCTTGTCGACTCCGATTGTTAGATCGCAACTTTGATTCCCGGTCGTCGTTCTCGAAAAGCTGAAAAAGCGAAAAGCCATATAGCACTAAGCGTCTTCAGCAAAAAAAAAAAAAAAAAAGGCAAAACTGCTGGGAGTTGCACCGGCAGTGTGTGTGCGAGTTCCTTCTCCATTTAGGACTTAGCTGCGTGTCACTGACCGCATGAAGGATGTGTCCATTGTGTTTGCATCGAACTATCACGAAACGAATGATCCAAATTCATCGAAGACAATGTATACGCTAACTGGAACATATTTTGAGGAAGGATATTTGAAACAAAAAGGTTGCGCGAAGAAATACATTCACAAGGGAGGGTACAAGGATGTTTGAAGCTGTGCGGTGCGACTTTTAACCGGCCGCGTGGTGTGTATATATATATATATATATTATACGGAAGTGCATTTCCGACGTTGTTACTCGCAGCATGTTTGTGCAGCTTCATGGCACATATCAGCTCATCACTTCGCGATAAAACTGCGCTTTAGGATTTCTCTTGAAGTGTTCGTGCTTATAACATTTTCAGCAGTGTGACAGCACGAAGCCACGTTATATCGCGCTTTTGGAAGCCTGCTGAAACATGTAACCCGAGCTCGCATTTCGACGACCGTAACGCGGCGAACTGATAGCGCTACGCGAAACGAAACGCTCGTCACGCCGCGTCGACAACGTCAGGCAAGCACGCGCTGCCGTTTAGGGCTCCTATAACGACATCTGGCTCGTATACAGGATATCTTTCGTCTCGGTATAGTTAACGCCGTACGTCCTTGTGTATACGGACGGTCGGCCTCCAATTTAGCAAATGATACCGCTTGGAACGTGCAGCGACAGGACCCTGTGTATATAGGGGGCACCGCGATTTCATCCGTCCTCGCAGATGTATGTGCGTGCTGTCGATATCACTGGTCGCTGAGGCACTGATGGCTGATCGCAGGCAAAACGGTTTGTTTTGCCTGCTACCGTTGGTGGTGGCCCAGATTCTTCCGCCTCTCTATAAGGGACGACACACCCGCACCCGCTCGAGCGCTATTTATTCGGCATGACCTTCCTCGATAATATGCACTTATACGTCCGGCGATCGTGCCGGCAACGCCGCTGCCACTACGGCTGTTGCTCACTGTGTCATTGAATTATACATGCCGAGTATGTAGCATATACTGCGGGGCAAGCGAGCACTCGGGAGTCCCGAGAGCTCTCGCCCGCTTTGCGCCGGATTCCTTGGCGTTTGTATAGGAAATATGCCGTGCGACGTGGAAGCCGAGTCACGAAACGGCTCGGACGGGGGACATGCGCTCTCGGCGCGGCTCTCCTTTTTGCGCGAGATTCCGCGATAAACGCGGTTTCATTGCGCTTATAAGTTGGGATTACCGCCCTGCCCTCCCTCCCTTCCTCGCCTTTGTCGGCATAAGCGAGCGGCGAAGAAGGGTGTCTCTTGGCCGCCTTCTCAAGCGCCCCTGCGGGGGGCGCTTCTGAAATGCTAATTTGTAATTTCCGGCTCACTTTGCCGCCTCTAGTTTGGTGCACTATACCTTATGCTGTGCGGCAGTGGCGTGCCCGAGCGTTTAGACGTTTGTATAGTGGGGTATGTGTATGACGTCAGCGTACGACGTATTGTTGTGCTTCTGGAGGTGAGCTGGTTCAGATAAAGCGTCTAGAGTTTTTTTGCAGTGTTGGATGTACAGAGAACTGGCTGCCCCGATGACGTCACCACATGACGTACTCCATGTAAAGTATAGGGGAGGGAATGTGTATCGTAGTAACCTATAAAAACGCTACTCTTCGCGATTGCGTGTTGAGGAGGATATATAGCGTGAAAGCGTTATGAGTGTCAGTTATGCAATCCCCAGATAAATGGCTGCTGAATGTTTGGCGAAGTCGTCCCGTTATCGAAAAACTCGGAGGTGCGACGTTCTGCATGTCCTGCTTACCTCTTACGGAATCAAAAAAACGGGCTTGCTGTCTCTCACGCATGCCTCGCCTCCGCACTCCGAGAATGCGCAAACGCTGCACAGAATTGAAGATACTCGAGTGTTATGGGTCGCCTGAGTGTGCGCTATAAGTCGATAAACGTTCTTGGGTCACTCTGTGCGTTGTATCTGCTCGTTATATGGACCACCATGTGGCGTCGATATGCGGGACCCCACGCACAACTCTTGCGTGCCTGTGCCAGTTTTTCAGGAAAACCCCGCGTATATGCTGCCCGACCTCTCATGACTGTGTACGTGTGTACGGCGTGATTTTTTTTTCTTTTTCGCCTCCGCTCGAAGCTACATATCGTTCGATTTAGAGAGTGCTGCTTTCTTGTGTATGTATATATTGTGTATATATAAATTTTATTCTTTGGTTCGTTTCGATGGACATCAGTTGTATTGCAGTCTGGATTTTCCTAACATATATTACCTTGGCTGCAATTCATGGCGGACAACATCGAAGCGAGCTCTTTGCATTGTAGTATGTATAAAAGTCGCGCCTTTCACTTAGATTCATCTGTCACACAAGTTGCCTGCACTAACGTGACATGCCTGCGCTAACGTGACACTGTAGGGCGGACAGTACTTGGCGCGCCTGCCGTGATGTTCGGCAACGCGTACAACTTTCATCGGCCGGCGCCAGCCGCCAGCTTTCGCGGCGCACGTTTTCGTCGAAGCGACGTAGGCCGCGCACAGGACGCGCCTCCGCTTGCGGACTCGTTTTCAAACCCTTCGGGCTTTCCTGCATGGTCAGACGTTTGACGAAGAAGACCCCTGCAGGATCGCCCATATACACAACGTCTCGCGTGTGCTTTACCTGGCGATCGCGCGCACATGCACACACACGCCAGGACGTCGTCATCTTCGGTGGGTGTGCTTCGGTACATAAGCCGTATACAGGATACGCGCTCCGCATGTGCGCAGCCTTTTGTTGCGCAATCGGTTGAGTGACGGGCAGCAGCGGCGGGGGCAGTCGAATGTTGCTTCTCCTGGCTGTTGATGCACGTTCTGTGTAACCGTCAGCGATCGCGTTCGCGGTGCTTGCACGCTGTCTCGTTTCGTTTGTTCCCTCGGTGTTCCCCTCTCGTGCCTTTCAGTGCGTCCTTGCGTTCGGTCGGAGACCGCGTGACGGATGGGCGGGTTTGATCGAGCATCGAGTTCTGGGAGATGAAGCGGGCCGCGATTCCCTTGTCCGGCGAGTGCTTTCGTTTAGCGGTTCGTTACACATACGCGCTCGCTCGGAGGGGATTGCTCGCGCAGTGCGTTCTTGTCCCCGCTTGCGTTGTGGTCTGGCCAGCGGCTGTGGTATGCACGTGGCGTGATCATAGTTTTTCCTTCTCGGTTTTATTTTATTCATTTTCCTTTGTTTACTGTTTCGGAACATGCACTCACTCTCTATAGCTTGCAAGAGCTGTGACGCCAGCAATACGCGACATTGTGAAGCGCTCTTTTGAAGTGTACGTTTTCAGAAACGATTTAGATGCTTTCGCCGGGTTCGTTGTTTTCTTCGCAAGATGTCTCTCTTTGTAGCCCGTAATTTTACGGTGGAAGCTGTTTCGTGAACATTCTTCTTTCCAAGACTTTCGAACTGCGAGTTTGCTAAGGTGCGGCTACTACGCGAGTTCTTACGATGTGTCGTGAGTCTTCCCGAGCCTCTTTGGCGGTAAAGTGGACACGCAAGCATTCAGCCGCCTGTCCTTGGCCGTCTTGGCGTCCTTCCACATATGGCGGCGGAATGAAGAATGTCGGCTTTAATTATATGCTTTGCATGTTTTACTTGCGCAGTGCTTTTAACAGCGGTCGCCTTCGTGCGTTGCATTGTACAGATACAAAGCTCCGTGCACGGTTGTTTTTACCCACAGACTTGCCAGCTGTGCGGCTGCAGCTTGCCACTTCACGAGCGCACCTGATCCAAACTCGTTAGGCAGGCTGCCGACATCGAAAGCACACTCTTTGACTTTCCTTATATTAAATTGCAGGTGGTTCATTGCACAATGCTGGCGGGTAGTCGAAAAAGAAAATCTTTCTTACGCGCATGGCGTCACATCTGTGCGAGAGAGGCGCTCCATTTGTATATATAGGCACCTTCTTTAATGTAATGAGCAGCCAAGATAACCGTTGGTGGTTAAGGGTAACAGAGTTGATCCCTAGAGAAGGCAAGCGTGGCACATGGTGCAGATAAGATCAGGAAGTTTGCGGAAATAAAGTGGTCGCAGCTGGCACAGGACGAGGTAATCGGAAATATATGGAAGAGACTTTTACCACGCAGTAGCCGTATATGACAGGCCCATGATGGTGATCAAAAACAGGCATCGCTGCGTTACTCGAGCATGGATCACGCATGTTTACCGCTCGCCAGATTCATTCGCATGGACAGCAGCTTCACGCACCCACTCCATGGAAGTAAAAGGATAAAAAAGCTCGTTATATGTATGGAAGAATACGCGCGCAGACCACGAAATTGGCGTGAGCAGCACAGGCGATGAACCATGACCTCAACAGGATGTCTCTTCCTGCTTGTCGGTTTTTATTTCTTTTATTTTATGGACCTCTCGAAGTCCAGTCTCTTAACGTGGTACGCGTAAAAAGTAAATGTCCAAACAGCTGCTGTGCGTGCGAGGGAGCGGTAGCGGTTCGCTGACGCGGGGCGTGGGATGATTTACTTTTCGAGCTTCCAGAACAAAGTCTGTCCTATAGTACCACGAGCAGAAAACGACGCAATTACAAGGAGCAGCCCAAATGCGGCCGCAAGTGGAAGAAGAAAAAGAAAGAAACGAGGGGAAACGGTGCGTCTAGGGGAGCAAAAATGGCGGATGCGGAAGTCGTTAATGTATAGTGGTAGCGGTGGTAGAGTGGGGGGCCTCGTGAACCGAGACACTTGGCCCACGTATTGCGTGTGTACGCCGTTCTGTTAATGACGGCGGCGATAAAAAAAAAAAAAAGAAAGCGTGCATGTTATATACTGCTGGACACGTGTTCGGGACGACCTTTCGTATCGATCACGTCATTTTGGTTTCGCCTCGAGGAATGCCCGACTTGCAGTTGGAGTCGACACGCAGGCATACGCGCGCACGCGCGCGCGCGCGCGCACGCACGCACGCACGCACACACACACACACACACACACACACACACACACACACACACACACACACACACACACACACACACACACACACACACACACACACACACACACACACACACACACACACACACACACACACACGGAGAGAGCATTCAGCAGGAGAAGTTTGTTTTGGCGGCAAAGGTTGTATATATCCGTTTGCCTGAAGTGCGTGGCTCGTTTAGTATACGAAAGCGGGAATGCAGGGTTGTGTATAGGTTGGGCGCGCGCTCTCCATTCCGCATGGCGGCGGCACGCAGGAAACGTGGAATTGGGCGCCATTTGCAACGCGCCCGTGCCCAGCAGTTTTGATGAATTGCAGCCTTTCTTCACTCCTGCGTATATAACCTGCACGGTAGTGCTGCTTGCTTTTTTTTCTTTTTTTGCTCTGACCCGCTGTGTTATACCCTAGATGTGTGTCGGTGGCCCCGCCGCATTCATCTTTCTTTTAAGGCGTGTCTGTGCGACGAGTACTTTCTTTCTCTGCATTTATTTGTTTCTTTTACGTATCTGTTGTTTTCTGAAGTCTCGGAGTGCCGTTGACCGAAGTTAGCATTGGCGCAACTGTTGCGTACCGGCGCAATCGGAAATTGTGCGCTGCCGCAGCCATATATTTTGCTTTGAGAAACGGCTGCACCTGCAATACGTATTTCTTGTAGATTCTTATTGTATGATGTCGCAAAGTTTATATAGCGACACGTTTATACAAGGCCATGCTGCCCCGTATTCACTTCCGAACGAATTGTAGGTACCACGTCAGAAGTAGTGATGATCACCCCGCCTCTGCTCTCATCCTTCTGTTATCGTTTTGGGGCGGAATCTCCTAGATTATAAAGGCTCCACTTTGCTTGGGCCGTCACTTCCCGCGTAGCCTAACACATTATCGACAAAAATGCTTCGGAGAGGCATTGTTAACATACGCGAAGCCAAACAAGTAAGAAAACGACAGCTGTACGAAACGCAAATAACGTGCAGTCAAACAATGTTGGTAGCACTCGCCATATGCGTCGTTAAAACGCTTAAAATATTTACGTTATAGTTGTTTGACATTAGAACAATAATATAAAAAATAAGCCCTTGGAAACTAAGGTTGGATTGTAGTGCGAACTGCGCTTATTAATAATTCGCGGGAAGTTCCTTCTTTTTTAAAAAGTCCCATAATACGACTGCGGCAACGTTCGCCGGGTGATGTAGAATCCGCCAGTTTTACAGATGACGTGATTCGCTGCACGTCGACACCGTTGTAGGAAACAAGGACCGCATTGAGAGTCGGTCGGCGTGTTTGTTTTCCACCGGGGAGGCCGAATTCGGCAGCCTTCCTTCCTTCCTTCGTTGTGTCAGGGTCTCCCGAGGGGGTTGGCAGCGGGGGACGCCCCTCTCTGATTCACACCGGCACAACAACAAAGCCTTTGTGGCCACCGCTCTGTTCGCGACTTTGCGAAAACACCCACGTATATGCACATAAACCCCCCACCCGTGCGTGGCGTGCAGCATTCGTGTAGGCAGTCTCGGACCGCCATATCCGTGGCCTCCGTTCAACAGGAGGGTCCCTGGGGGCGGTCAAGGCTCGGCATCGACGTTGTCTCTGGTGCGCCGCCTATAGCTTCCTGATGAAACGCTTCATGGGAGCTCAAATGTGGGAGTTGTATATGCGGACAAAAGGTGCTTTGCCTGCCAAATCTGTCGTTGGGGCGCTGCCGTCGTGCTGGCGCCGGCGCAACTGGTTCTCGATTGTTGCACATTTGAATAGCGGGTTTTCAAATTAAAGGTTGCAAGGGCGACTCGTGTGGGCGAGAACGGTTTCTTGTTGCTTCGGGTATTGCGCGGGCCCCCGAAACGGCTAGCGCGTGAAGCCACGGACAAGACGTGCGCGTTTGCTGTAGCCGAAAATTACCATAAAGCTTCGTACTTTAGTGGGTACTGCTTACATTCTTTTTTCTGAGCCACTCTCACGTTCGAGACGTTGTAGATGGAATACGTCCATACGCTCGCTTTCTTCCGCTGGGGAGATGGAAAGAGAGAGGAAGGCATTGAAGCTCTCTATAGTTGTGCAGAGTACATGATGTGCTGCCTGGTCGTGCACATATATAAGATCTCCGAGCTTTTTCACTGGGTTAGAAATTTGCACTCCACTATTCTTACTGCATCTCCTTGTGTTTGTTCCTATAATGTAGGGTTCCTGTAATGTTCCTGTAATGTATACTATAGGCTTCGGCAACCAAAAGCAGGCAGGGCCAGCTTCCTGTCGACGTAGGGGCCTTTGACGCTCATGGATGCTGTCGCCTGGATTATTATTACATCAACAGCTGTGCAGCTCCGTAGCTGTTCACACCTTCGTGGTTTCATTTTGCCTTCACAATGTTGCCGGCGAGGAATGTTAAATGGCCTTGCGGAATTCCACGGGCTAAAATCAATCTCGCTTGCCACACTCAACATCTTTTTAAAAGCCAGGGTGGCCTGGGAACACAGGAAATATCTGGGACGTTGGGAGTATCTCTGTAGTGGGCAGTGGGCAGCTGTATATTAGGGAAGTTCATATTAGCCTGATTCACGCGCAAGCATATAGTTCCAACGTATGTGCTTCGGTTGAGTACTGTATACAGAGAGCGCACCTCTGTTGGCAAAGGGATTGGCGAGCAAGATTACGCTGCCCACTTTCTTTATAAACGTTAGTTGCCGCTCATGATACACGTGTCCAGCATTCGTGCGCAAAGCGAATTACCACCAGCAGAATGGGCATCTCAAGAGTACACGTTAACCAGCTAGCACACTCTTGAAGGGATCGTATCTTTCCTACATGTGAGCGAAGCTGTTGTAATCAAGCACCGCGTTCTCACGACCGCACGAGGATGAGGATGTCTTGCGTGGGGATGTGTATACCTTTTACATAGGACGTTCGTGCATCCCGACTCACGATCGCGCGCGTTGTCGCCGGCTTCGGTATCGTCGACTCTCGTTTGCTGCATGCATCTGCCGTGTATGTAGGAACGAGATGAGCCATAGCCAGCGCCATATGAGACTATGCACACGCTGATGATTCATTGTGACATATTTTTGACCTCACATTTCACATGTCCTGTGTTGAACGAATGCAAGTTATCGTGAAACAGCGAAGAAAATGTGCCACTGAATCAGGATATGGCAGAACACCACCGCGCAAGCGGCCTGCTCGCACTGTGGACAGCATATGGGAATGATCGGCAGACTGGCGCATTATCAAGCATGCTTAGGAGTGCTGGCTTAGCAATCGCCGCCGTTTTCTTTACGGTAGGTAGGTTTAGTCTTTGCATCAGCTCGTCGTACAGCCAAATAAGCTAGCATATTTGGGGCTAATTAAGCTAAGACTCATTACGACTAGCCTCATTAAAGTAATACTAATGAAGCCAAGCCTATTAAAGCTAATGCTACTCAAACTAGCGCAATTAAGCTAAAGCTGATTATACCGGTCGTATTAAACTATGCAAAGCCTAATTAACCTAATAATAATTATGTCTTATCTATGTAAGGTAATTATAATTAACCCGAGCCTAATAACTTATGAACAATGAAACCAAAAAAATTAAACAAGACCTAATTAATGTATTACTAATTACAAACCTATGTTAAATAAAACTAAGCCGGACCTAGTTAGGCTGACTGAGTAAGTCATGCCTAATTAAATCAAGACTGAGGCTAATACTAATTAAGATATGTATTATCAGGTTGACCTGCGTAATTAAGCCGATGCTAATTAATGCAAGATTAATTAAGTTATGACTTATTTAGGCATGGCTGACTGCGCTACGGCTAAATTGGTTGCGAAGCGAGACCTAGCAAGGCTATGTAAGAACCATGTATAACTTCAAATCGACGAGCTGCGGTGTGTTAAGCCATGCGCATCTGAACGCAAACCTGGCCTATTATTTTCTTATTTTGTTCGCTTACAGTTAGCATGCCATTCTCCAGCATCAAGAACATTATTGACAAACAGTCCGAGAATTCGCGGCTGCTTTCCGAAGGAAGTTTTGTTTACAAGCATGTCAATTAATTTCGTGTAAAACAAAGCGACAATTAACATGAGGAGGCTAATTTGGCAGCACTTCTAAAAGCTTCAGCTATCATCAGCAAGTATGCACGAGCTCGTTCTGTACATGCCGATTAGGGCACGCCAGATTCGCACAAGCAGAAATATTACTTAGTTTTATTGGAAAAAATGGCGGAGCCAGAATTAAATAAACAATGAGAACGGCATGTCAATCTGTTTTAAAGCGAATGTATATGAAAAGACTACGTTCTTCATATAACCAAATAACTTTTCAGACGTAGGGATAAGAAAATCACGAATGCAAACAGGTACGTCATCGAATTTTAGGCTTTACACAATATCTTTTTCGCTACCACACCGCGAAAGATGGTCGCATACTGCTCTGCATACCGATAATGAACTTGCCATGCCCAGAATCGAACGTTCCATGCTGATCATTAAGACAACAAAAGATTTAAAATGCGCGATTTGACCCGTGGGCCGGCGGTCAAGGCCGAAGAAAATAGCATCGAGGAAAACGCGCTTTCAGGAAGCGAAAGGAGCGCTGGGTCACGCGCTCTTTGGCATTTAACAGGTTTGATACCGGTGTGACTCGCCCGAAGCCGTTTGAAACGCTCCCGTATACACTCGGAGGTCTCTTCCGCGTCATTACGTCGAGACAGAGAGCAAACAAGACGCACCGGTCTCTCTCCGACCGGACTCGTCTCTGATTGCCTGATTTGGTCTCATTAAGTGCAAATACGTCGCATCCGAAAGGCTACTTAGTTTCGGTGACGATGTTATACATCTATACTCGCGATGCCCACGGCTACATTACAGAGGGTACGCGAGTCCGCTTTGATATATGGAGAGGTCGCGTTTCAAAAAGGGAGAGATGCTGGAGAAGTGGCTCTGGGCCCTCGATGATTGTCGGTATTGCTGTGTGGACACTCGTTGGAAGACACCTACACACAGCTTTAAGAAACAATGCACGCGTCAGATGCTACATTAAATGATATTTCAGCGTCTGAGCCATTGTGAATGATTCATAGGGAAGGGGGCGATGCAAGCAGCCGTGCAGTCACGAGCAGCAACCCCTCAGTCGTTCCGTGCGCCTCAGACGTTCCGCGAGGCCAGCTTTCTGCGGCCGCGCGGTGCGCCCATACCAGTGCATTCATGCGGCTCCCATCAAGTCTGGAAAGCCAGCATCTATTAAAAAAAAAGACAAAAACAACACTTTCAAGAGCTTCTTTCCGGCTAGTTCGCTGTTTTCACTTGAATGCTCTCGAGTTGCCGTGACTTCCGCTCCGTACATCTCTGGCTGCTGCATCCCCGCCGTGCGAGAGATAGCAGTCAAGCCCCCCACCCCCTCCTCTCCGACCTCCCCTCACTTCCCGGCCTCTTGCTAACCGCTATACTTCTTTTCGAACGTTCTTATTGTATGAATGTTGTGCTCTGGCAACGCACCGAGATTTTTCTTCTTCCTTTTAATTTTCTCTGCGAGGTGGCCCCGCGCTGAGGGGTGCTGCGCTGGCCGGGGCATTTCGCGTCTCACGAAGTTGCGTAAATGAGGCCGGCGCCAAGGCCGAACGTGACCGAGGTGTGTCTGCACTTTCGTCTTCGTCAGCGAGAGAGACGGCGTTGGTCGGTTCTCCGCGCTGCCTGCATGTTCTGCGACATTCGCACTTTGCAGACCCTTGCTAACCAGCCGTGATCGAAGCGTTCGTGCAGCGCGATCATTAGGCCAGCAGAGCAGCCTTTTCGTTCTTTCTTTAATTTTCTCTATAAAGGTCGCCAGCGTGGACGGTCATAATTCAGGTGTGTACGGATAGTGTAATGCCGATTCTGCGGTACACGAAAATGGAACCTCTTTTGGCAACTGTGAGCAGCTGAGAGGGAGAAAAATAATGGCAGATGTTTGTTGGTCTTTCCCGCAGCGTCATCTGGAGATACGAGCATCGTATGACCGGTGGACCTATATTCTTGTCTTGCACGCTCCGTGTTCTGCCGCGGTTCCGATGTAATCTGACCCGCCTCCCTCTCTCTTTTTCTCTATCTTACAAAGAGCACACGCCACTTCTAGTTCTTGAGCACTTGTGAGCGTTTTGCATTGCATCTGTCCGGTTCAACACGACGTGGCGCGTAAGTTAGGCGACGCAGTGGCATTGCCTCCTGTAACACAGTGGGAGGCTAAGCTTGTTGTAACATGTGTCCATATACTTTTAGCCTTTCTTACTGTTTTCTTTTATGCATCGAAGTTACGATGTATTTTATGCAACCGCCTTAACATTCTTCCACGACGCGTTGACAGCAAGCAAGCTTTTTCGGAATAATATTTGTTTACCATATGTTAGACGCTGTGCAGTCCAACTGAGGGCTTTCGACCTTACCATGGGCTAATGTTAAGCTGAATAATACAGCAACCCATAACTGTTCATAACACACCGTTGCTTTCTTACGTGCTTCTCGTGTTTTAAATACAGGTGGCTCCTAGCGCTGTCGTCTTCCTTCCTTTTTATCTTTTTTTTTTCTGTAGTGCCTGCGCCGCAAGTGGCTCAGTGTCACTTTGCTACCACAGGAACGAGCAGCTTGAGCGAAGCGATAAAATAAACGAAAAAGACACCGCTCCGCCGACCCTAGCGCCTCGGGGCGCTTTGTTCTTGTACGGGACGTCCCAAACTGACCAGCACTACTACTCTGCTGCGACGTGTGGAGAGAGGGTGGTGACGGAGGCGTACAGCGCGAAAGGGGGCCGCTGGAAGATGGAGAAAATGGGGCGAGAGAAGGGGGGAGGGGATGCTACTAGGGCCTACGCACGGCGGTGGTGGCGCTCGCGGCGTTGTCCGGGCGACGGCCTTGCGCCAAGGTCGGTCCTTGACTCGCTTCTGTGCCGCCGCTGGCTTTCGCTCTCTCTTCTTTTTCGCTTGCCTTGGTGAGGGTGCGCTGCCCGATCGGCAGCGGCTCTTGCTCTCCTTCGCGTCTTCCCCCTCTCAGCCGCTGGCCTGCTTCCTCCTCTGCCCCGTCTTCACGGCGCAGCCCTCCGTGTCTGGCGGCGCAGCCAGCTTTTCGCTACCGAAGCGCGGGTTCCGTAACTTCCGGTTCGTAGGGAGCGCCAGAGCGGATCTGTGCGTGACATCGCATTCCCGCGGGAAATGTTTCGCCCGTTCGCATTCGTTGCCGTGGGTATTGAAAATTCTCTTTATTACGCAGTTCACTTTATGCAGTAAGTACTCGGCAGGAAAACGTCGGGTGAACGCTTGTATTTAGTAAGTGAAAACTAACGACAAGGGAATCGGAAACCAAGACAAGCGCTTTTTTGGTTTGTTCTTTCTGTGCGTCTTGTTTGTCTTGCGCTAAAATTGGCACTTAGTTACGCAAGACCAACTAGCCCAACAATCTGTTTTAATATTTACACTTTCTTTTGCTCTGTATTCGAGAACCTCGTCACTTTTCGGGCGTTATGAGTGAGCGAGTCGTGTGAATGAGATACCGTAGAAACTATATTCAGCTGGCTAGCTCTACTTATGCCAGGCTTTTGCTCGCCGTGCGTTGTCCTCCGTCTACCTCTCTTGAGCTTCGAAGAATTTCGATTTTCTGAGGGTGCCGAGGGCAACGTTGGCCGAGGGGGTGTATAAATCCTTGAAATGGACGATGCATCGAGGACATTAAACAGAGACGGAGCCTACCTATCGTAATCGCTGCGACGTGCTCGTTACTGGCCGGAAGATACGGAATGCCAAACCACTTGTACGTGCCTTTCTTCCGCTCGTCCGTGAACTCGTCGGCGGGCCACACCAGCTGGCATTACGCAGCCAGCCGGCCTTTCCCTTCCAACCGCGGTGACATGGAAGATGCGTTCGCTCTTTCTATTACTACCTCTAGGCCGTCCGTCTTGTTCATTCGTGTGTTTGCTTCTTGTTTCTCGTTCCTCGCGTCCACAGCGTTCCGCAAGCGAGTGTGTGTTATTGACCGCTGCGCGGCTTGGTGCGGCTTGCTATAGGTGCGGACTGTTGCGTCAAACAGTGGACGGACACCGGGCGGCTTCGAGAAAAAAAGAGCGAGGGAGTTCGTTTCCTTTTTTTTCTTTCTTTTTTTTGGGACGGTGAAATTACAACGGTCACCGGCCGGCCGCTCGCTGTATACCCCCTTCTCGTAGCTGTCGTTTCGGTTCGTGAGCCGACCCTGCAGAGTGTGCCTTTGTATTGGTGTGGCTGTCCCGTAATTTTTTTTTCTTTCTTGCGTGTGTTTGTAGTTTTCCGGCGGAAGTTGGAGTGCACTGAAAAGCCGACCGTAACGGCCCGCCCCGTGGTTTTCTGACAGCAGGACGAATTGTCGCTGGCCACGGAGACGACTGTCTCTTTGAAAAACTCCGCCTCGGGACTGGGAGAATCGAGGATCGTCTCATTTGGTTCGCTGTCGTCTTACCGTTATTTATTTTTTGTTTCCCTATGCCTGACTTCGGAAAGCGACACCAAAGCTATAGGAAGTGTGCAGTAATCTTCCGCGTCCTATTCTTCTCTGTCTGTGGGTGGGCACCGGTATTTTTTTTTTTTTTTGTCGCTTCTGCATGGCAAGCCGCCCTTGGACATGCAGGTTATTCTTCTACCCTTTCTCTTTCTTATGCTCTTCATTTTGCGTGCTGATATTACCGTAGGGAAGCATATTATTCCGGGTGGCGGAACACTGGCGAGTTGAAGTTGCAAGCCAGGAGGAAGTGGCCTTTTCTTTTTTTTCGTTTTCATTAGGTTTGCTCTTGCGGCAGCTGTTTCAGTGTAGTTCATTCTCTCTTCCGTAGAACGGGCATCTCTCTTCCGTAGAACGAAATACGATGCAGTTTAGAACTGTTGAACACTCAGTCTAAAATTCAAATCCACGTCTTCTGGCGTCTTCGATCATCCCGCACATGCAAGAAACGAGCGAACTACTATAACACTCTTTCTCTGCGCGATCCCGTGCTTTCCACTCGTCGATTCGTGTTGCCTTGCTCTGTATTGTCCATATTTCATGCTTTGCTTCGTGCCACTGTTTAGCAACCTTGTATTCCACTGCGCAACAAGCTCATTTAGGCTCATTAGCTTTAAATCGCCCGATGCGCCTGCATGTTGGGAATCAGTGTCCATTTTTTTTTTTTTTTTTGACTGGACTTCGTTCCCTATGTGTACATGCACCCGCGAAATGCGTGTTTTCGAACGCCGCTTGCATGTTGGCGCTGACAAGGCACGATGTCGTGTTGTCCGCTTCATGCAGTTTTTCCCCTGTGTAGCTCCCGACAGCCGAGTCGTTTTGCGCCGGATATCTATATATCAGATTTTTTTTCTCGACTCGCAAATTGGGTCGCGCATAGCCAATGAAGTCTCTGGCTTCGTCTTCTCGCTGTACGTGTAATCCCGGTGTCGCGGACGCAGCGGTTGGTCGACAGTGGCGGCCCGCACTCGTGCAGGGGGATCTAGTTCTCAAGGCTGTCGCTGCAGATAAGAAGGCTTTGCCTCAACTGCAGCGCACGCACTCGTTGGCTTGCTTGCACCACGCAAGCAAGCAAGCCGGAGTGGTTAGCCTTCGCTTCGTGGAACTGCTGCACTGTCGTCTTTTCTTTATTTTATTTTTTTCTTGCATGTGCTCTAGCTGCGCGCACTTCTTAATTGTCGGTGCTGACGCCCTCGATGTGGCGATTAGCTTGCCTTTAATGAGTTAAAACGTGGTGGCATGAATTCGCAGCTGCTATCTTTCTGCGTCCTTGCGCAGTTTATTTCTAGCAACCCAGGTGCTCGTGTGATATAGGGAATGTCATTCGATTGGGGGCATAGCAGAAGTCCCCGTTTGTGCCTGTTGAGTGCGGTATCTCCATACGGAAAGTCTTTTTGAAGCGGAGTTGTCATGTATATTCTCCAGTTTGTATATATATAGTAAGTACATATGCCTGGCTGTTGGCACGCTTCCGTTAGTCGTTAGGGGGATAATATTTATTCCGGGAAAAAGGAAAAAAAAAAAAAAGGAGCAGCAGATTCCTGTGTGAAACTATAGCAGCATGCGGAAGCCATTGCTCAACAACGGTGAATATTGCATGCATTCCTCTTTTTCTCCGCATCCACAATTTTAAGAGGGCGGCCACTTTCTAGGCCTTAAATTGGCAACAACTTAAATGGCTTAACATTGGAATTGCTGAGCAGAGGTCAGCAGCAGTCCTTACAAGTGAAAGAGTTCACATTTCAGCTGCATTTTCTTTTTTCTTTTCTTTTTGTCATATTTCAAAGTCCCCTTTCGACCGCCGGCCGTGCACCTAGAGCGAATCGTACATATCCCGGCTGCTGCACTGTGCGCACGCAGGCTGAACTGAAACGCGCCGAGTGGGGAATCAGAGCAGGACGCGTACGACACTGTATAGAATGTGCCTCACGAGGGAAAAGGCTGGAGGCTCTCGTCGAATGGCGCTCTCTCTATGCGCATTTCATATTCGGTTATGCCTCGGTGCCACCAAAGCGGGTTTGCACGCATAACGGAAACGCGGGCGGCAGCTCAGCGCACACCGGGTCTGTTCTTGTTCCTCGCCAGCATTGCAATGCACTTATGCATCTTCTCCGCACGCGCCAGTGCACGAGAGAAACGACGAGGGCAAAGTATGCGGTTAGAAGAAAGTAAATTGGCGCTGCAACCTCACTCGGACTTCAGTGATTTCTCTTGCCATGCACGAGAAAAACAAAGAAAAACCATGCAAAACGAAAGCGCCGACCCGAGAAAGAAGAGGGAAGAAGAGATGTAACCGTCAGTTTGGAAATTCCTTCGCTTTCACAGTCGACCCACCCCCTCCTCGTGCACATCCCGCCTGCCTGGCTTCCTTCCTGCCTCTTTTTTTTTTCTTCTTTTTTCAAAACTCGGGGTCTCTTTTGTTTTCTCATTCTGTCGAGTTCTGCGCAGTGCCTGCCCGCTGCCTAACGTGGCGTGAAGGTTGCCTACTTGGCCGTTGGAGGGTTGCTTTCTCTCCGCATTCTTGTGTTTCTCTCTTACTCTCTCTTGTGTTTCACGTTTCGCAGCATTCGTCGTGTCAAGGTGCTCCTCGCAGCGGCGCTGTTCGTTTTTTGGCAGCCGAGCTGCCACGCGTGAGATATATGGACCGATTGCGTTTGCACCAGGAGTTAAGTCTTTCTTTTTTCTTGTTTTTCCTCGAGTTCGGACTGTTCGCCGTTATTTTCTTCGCAGCGGCCTTCGAAGTCGTCTTCTCAGCTGTATCCGACTACATCTCCCGAGTTTAGACCGAGCAGTTAAAACTGGTACGAGACTAAAGAAAAAAACAAAAAAAGCACTAATAATTCTATGTCGTTCTACTTTTGTATATATGGCTTGTTATTGTACTTTTCTTGTATCTCAGGATCGTTTTCTTTAGCTAATTAACGATACTCACGTTGCGTGAACCAGTATTAAATGTAACGCCGACGCCCTTCTCGTTAGAGGGCCGGCATTCTGCTTCGTACAGTATATGTATAGTGTTGTTCGTTCTTACACCCCGAACATGTTATTTGGATAGACGCCTTAGGCCCGATTCCCCCCCCCCCCCCCCCCTTTAATCCCAGAACCACATACCGACCGATTCTCTATCATTACATTTTTTAAGGCTGTACGAAGCTTGTTGCGCACGCACGCTGGCTAACCCGCCTCGTGAAAACACATTCTGTTGGCTTATGTGCAGACAAACCCGTAGCCAGGAATTTTTTTCGGGTAAGCTAGGGGGGGGGGACACTTGCTGAATTGCTTGACTTTTTGAGAAAAACATCTATTTTCATTGTTTATGTACGGCATAAAACACAGTATGTACATTAAGTGACTTTTTAAGTGCAGTGGTATTAATAAGCTTAAACTTTATGTAATTAGCACCACACTATGTTTAATAACATTGTGTCACACTACCCACAACCAAAATTTCGGGAGGGGCCCGGCCCTCTAGGGCACCCCCCCCTCTCTGGCTACGGGCCTGGGTGTTGTATAGTGCATTTCAGCAAACTGCGTGCAACCACAGTGGACGCTACACGACTGTCATTTGTAAGTTCAGATTTGTAAATTTAACGCGAATAGACCCTGAATTTCGGAATAGTTCTATAAAATTTCTTCCCAATTATCTTGGAAAATAGCACGCTCATTTCAGCCCCCAAGTTCGAGAAAACATAAAACCGGAAAAACGACGGACCCTAAGTCTATAACGTCACACGAAGTAGCGGCGTAAAGATTTGACCTTAAAGATTCCCCACTTGCATTCAAATATTGGAGAGAAAAAAAAAAGAAATATGCGGAAGAAGTGCGTGCGTTGTACGCAGGGCCTTATATCCCGTACGGCTCCGGTTGTACGGAGTGACAGAGTTCTCCCCTCCTGCGTGAAGGGCTGGACCGCAGTTTCCAGGCGGCAGTTGTGAGGCGGTCTACATAGTGTGTGCGCGCAGGGCATTGTGAACTGGGCCGTGGGCGCGCGCGCGTTTGTGTGTGTGTGTGTGTGTGTGTGTGTGTGTGTGTGTGTGTGTGTGTGTGTGTGTGTGTGTGTGTGTGTGTGTGTGTGTTTGCATACGTATACGACAGCCGTGACGCGAGCGAATTGAGGAAGATGGAGAAGAGTGGTTTGACCTCCACTGAGGGAGGAAACAAAAGAAAAAAAATATTAAGCGACGTTTCGGGGACCACCCGCGCTTCTCCGACGAGACGCCAACGTGTCTTCCTTTCCGCTGCTGAGTCATCTCCCGGTGTGCGTCATCGTGTGGCGGTATATATAATGCCGCGACTTCGAGGCGCCACCGTGGTCCGCCGGGTGCGCGGGACGTGCCTGCTCCCGTGGCCCTTTTAAACGTGAACCCCTCGCGTGGTGCCCCCGACCTATGAGAAAGCCGTGCACTTTCATCGCGAATTCGAGCGCGCTGAACTCGTAGCTTGGTCCTTTATAGTCGGCAGTCAGTACATACGCGAATCGTATCACTGAGTACTGACTACTTGTGTGTGTATCTACGCGCTGTAGTTCTCACAGTAGTTACTCCATGGAAACTTACCTTTGTTCCCGATACGTTATTTTGTTTACTGGCGGTTACAGCGGAAGGGGCTGCACGGGAGCGGTCGTCTCCAGCAATGATGCTGTTGCCAACAAAACGATGCTGCATTATCAGAAATATGAAGGAATCCCAACGCACGTGCTAGGTTGTGAAGTTGACGCTGAAACACTTGGATCATTTAAGCGCGAAGTGTACAGACTATTAAATAAAAATGTAATGCACTATCAGTGCTTTAGCTCCGGCGAAAACTAATTCATCCTGAATTTGCTGTTGTTGCTGTTTCTACATGTGTTTGTGAGAGACTCGCCTATCATGTGCTCATTGACCTAAGTGGGCATGTCCCGGCGCCATAGACACTGTTGGAATAAAATATACGTACGCTACATCTGTGTGCCTGTAAACATCCGTTATGCCTAAACTATATAATATATACATATACACACACACGGCAATATAATGAGTATACTGCTGTTGCTGACCGTGGGATCCGCCTCTGCGCGAACGTTCACCTTGTCTCTCATTGTTCTTCCCGGTCGTGACGCTTTACTAATTAAATGACGTGTGCCGGCCGCTTGCACGCCTCGCTGGTGACCAGCGTTGCGTGTTGCCCAGCTAATTGGACCTCTTTGTGCGCCGCTGCTCCATCTTCCGGTTTTCTGTCGCTTTGCAAACATTTATTTAATAGTTCGTCCGAGTCGTGGAAGCAAACAGCAGGGCGTATCCGTTCTTCATTTCGTGGGATCCGCTCGTGTCTCGTAAGCAGTTCCACGGCTGGAAACAAACGCATGCAGCTTTGCGGTACATTTAATTTTGATGCGCGTGTGGCTTCGGCTTATAAGCACTGCACGTTTACATCCCGTTAGTCACTGCTTTCGAGACAAAATTACTGTTTTTTAATTAGATTGTATTTTTATTGCGGAAGGCTTTCCGAACTTTGCACAACAAAACAAATTGTGTAGTGGCTTTCTTTTGATACTTTATTGCAAGGTGCCCCGAAAGCTCAGCGTCGCTAAGCGTCAGAGAAAGCCCCGCCAAGTTGGTCTCGAGGCACTCGGCTGCTGGTCCGAAGGTCGCGGGATCGAATCCCGGCCGCGGTGGCTGCACTTCGATGTATAGACGAAATGTTGAGGCCCGTGGATACTGTGCGAATGTCAGTGCTCGTTAAAGCACGCCAGGTGATTGAAATTTCCGGAACCCTCCACTATGCGGCTCTCACGATCAGATCGTGGTTTTCGGACGTGAAACCCTAGAAATTAATTAAGCGTCGCAGGTACGCGAAGAAACGAATATTGCATCCCGCAGCGCTTGATTACCCTAATCAAGAGCTTTCTAAAGCACGGGATGTGGTGTCGCTGTGTGCATGCCCTTATGATGTAAACCGGGCAAAGCTGACTGTGCAGTCCGACGTAGCATTTTTGACGCTTTAGGGCAAATATACCGCACTTCGTTCGAGTTTCTGGAGGTACATTATTAGTGGCGCGGTATTCACATGTGCCAGTCTATAATACGTAACAAGAGCTGCCTTTGAAGTTCTCGTGACCTGGGATCGAAGAGGTGCAAGATTCTTGGGCGACGTTGCAAGCAGTATATATGTTCACGCTGCACTTGGATTAATCAGTCCTGAACGAGAAAGCGTCGTTGTGTGCATGTCGTTCGTGCGGTCTCACTCCTCTGGATGGAAAAATACTAGGCGCGACGCCTTCCGAGCTTTTTCTTTGTGTGTGTGTGTGTGTGTGTGTGTGTGTGTGTGTGTGTGTGTGTGTGTGTGTGTGTGTGTGTGTGTGTGTGTGTGTTCATTGAAATCTCTCTCTCACTCATGCCTCTGCATCAAGTTGCACCAAGTTTCTTTCTTCTCGGGTATCTGCCAGTTCTTTTCCTGTAGCTCTTCAGCTCAACATAATTCTCCAGCTGATAATTCTGTCTGGCTGGCTGATGGAAACAGACACTTATATGTCCCTTAAAACCCTCAGGTGCTATTAACTTATTGGGCACGACCCTCGAGCACATTTAATTTATGTTAAATAGCGGATAAACTCGGTCAAACCTGAAATGTTGATCGGCTCCGCGTTCCCCGAGAGCGCGTTCATTGGAGTCATCCAGAGCGTGCGCCGATTTACCAGATTCTATTTTATCGAGTTAAATATCTAATGGCACAGCGCGAGCGGGTGTGCAGTCGAGTCGAGATGTGCATGCAGGAACGGCGTCGCACGTTGTTGTCGTCCCGTTATCTCAGTGTCGCACCGGTCGACGAGATTGTACTCTGAAATGGACGCTTATGATAATTTCCGAAATCGGCTCCTTGCGCCTACATGCAGTTCGATCTGTGCACTGAAATAGCTGCCGAGTGTTCGTCGTTTAAGAAGTATTGCTGCCATGGCTATATAGAACAGGCTTGCAAGCCTGTTCTATATAGTTCGTTCTCAAAACCCTATCGCGCGATCCGACGGTAAATGCATCAGTTTTTATGTGTTCATTTCGCTAACATTTGCGACAACTGCTTTGTCAGGTCGGCGCTGATGGATCAGTTCGCAGAGCAATCGATATGCAGGCCGATTGCGCCCCACGTGGAGTGGGATGCTGTGCACCACCACCAAATGTCGTGCTGTCAAGCGTCACGCTGTCTTGGAAACCCGTCTAACCCGTCTCCACGCGCAGACAGGTCTTTTTGACGCCCGCGCACTTTTTCATATATAGAACTGCATCTCCCAGCTGCATTGAGAGTTTTGCCTTCTTACTGCAATGGTCCCCACCTGCCAATTAATTTCATTTAATGCGTAGCCATTTTCACGAACTACGTTTATTCCTGAAGTCAGCATATATACTCTCGCAAACAGGAAGTTGCCGTGCCGTGTATATAGATGTTACCGCGAATAGAATCGTTGCGTGAACGCTCGAGGTGCGAATGCGTACGGCTCATTCCGAAAAGTGACGAGGGCGCGCCTCTGCAGGTGCGTAGTCGTTACTACAGGAGCAACAAGTGTGGGCGTACGTACTACATATCCACGCAAACTCACGCTTAAAATATACGCGTGCGCTGCCCGCGAGGCGGCCGGCCGTGCGTGTATATATGCAATCACAATTATACAGTGCCAAGAATGGTTCACTGCAGCGGGGAGTGTGCTTGTTCCCCTTCCTCCAGCAGTGCTTTCTGTTCCTCCGTTGGTGTGTAACTATATAAGTCAGCGACATCACCATCTTCCGTGCATGCACGCGGCCGACGGAAGGCTTCCGTTCTTCTTCCGTTCTGTTCCGCCCGGCGCGCGCTGCTTGCGAAACAAAACGCCTACTGTGGGAGAACGTAGAGGGTGTCGAGGAGGTGTCGTTATTATATAGTGGAGGCTCACCCGCCTTCGTGCTCCGGTACATTAAGCCACGGAGAGTGGGGGAAAAAAAGGAAAGGTAGGTGATTGTTAATACGAACGCGGACTCAAAGTGATCCGGCTCGCATATCACTGCCGGGTCCCAATTGGTCACGCTCTGTTTTGTGCAGTCAGCCCACAGTGCGTTTCGAATTGATCAGCCTGCATGTCTGGTTTCCGGCCCGACTTATTTTGTGCGCCTCGTATGCGCTTTTGTTTTCGAAGGCTGTTATCTGTCTGTTATTTTAATTTTTTCATCTCTCCACTGTGTGTATACAGCCGCGGTTCTGTTATCGGGCAAGTATATAAAGGTGAAAGGAGTCGTAAAAAGTGGGCGTGCGTGCCGATTTCGAGTTTGCGATATCGGAAGCCGTATCCCGTGCAGGCATGCAGGCGCGCGCATTTGCTGTTGTGTATGCATGCCGGCGGCCCTTCTTGTATAGGAGACACTGAAAGTCTTCTACTAATCGCTTTATCGGAGTCAGGATCTTGGCTTTTATCCCGAGGAGACGGGAACACTTGACTTCCGGGTCAAGATATGGTCCGAGGCAGCATCGCTGCGTTTACGAGAGAAGACGAACGGCTGGATTGTCTGGATTCGTATACTGATCGCATATGGCTTCGTATAACGCACTTCTAGGCCTTCTAGGCACTTGAAGACAAGGCAGATTTGATTTCACCGAGACATGGTATGTGGCAGCTGCGTCCGGAGCACTTGACATTGTGATGAACAGCAGTTTGTTACAGCCAAAGTGAGTCTTCATAACTTCAGTGTGCCCATAAACTGACTGTCAGCTAATTCCATGCGTGTGTTAACGCCGTCGTTGCGTTGATAGCAAATCACTGATTTGATAATTGAACCAAGAATTGCAGAAGGCTGAGCGTGGCGGCTCGCTTGCCAATGCGCGAACGTGCAAGTCCAATTTTGGTAGGCTCATCAATATTGATGTATTGGTCGCGTAAGCGTACTTTTGTCTTGTTCGTAGGCACCAACGCATATAGTGTAAAAAACACGTGAGCATGGGTGTCAATGTGAGCTCGTGGGTCTGGCTGTCGAGGGGACGCGCTGTATTTGACACGAAGCTGGGCGGTAAACTTTCTCGAGGTAGATGCTGCCACGAGAAAACTAAGGTAACATGTGTTGGCTGTCATCGCTGTGGTCCAGGCTTCATCCCCGTCTGTTTCCCGTAGCTTCAGACGATATATATGGTTGTCACATACGAAGCCTCCATGGAGGATAGCTTTTACCTGTGGTCTCGCGCCTCCGTATTGCGTCCCACGCACAGTCACAATATACCAATTAAGAAACACCGCAGACGGAAATATTCTTGGTTCATGTCCACTGTGGCATCCCGCGTCCCAGGACGCGGAAGCGCGGGCTTGTCTACAAAGCACACGAGCCAGCTCGGCGCTGCTATAAACTATATATTGAAAGCTTTCGGAGTGCTCTCGGGAACCCGTGCTGTCTATATAGAATCCCACATGGCGCCGCAGCCGCGGCTGAAGTGCACGAATATATATGCACATATATACCCGTCGTGTCCTATAGATACGCGGGATGCATTATCCTGATGGGACCGTCGGCGATGTTATCTCTCAGTCTTTCGCAGATTACCCGGCCCGGTACTTCCCCGTGAGAATCCCCTCCTACCGCATGCATACACTCCTTCTATCCAGCTGACTGTTTATCTATACGGTGGGTTTGGCCCCGCGCAGACGGTCATATCCTAAAGAGCTCGCATCTGCGGATATTGCAGCCCTCCCGCGCTCGCTTCGTGGGGTCGACTCTTCCAATACGACGTGGGTGTGTTTGCAGAGTTCGCCGGCACGGCTTTCATGCAGCGCGTGCACTTCGCTGATGCGAGATCCCTATCGTGCACTCCGCCTTTCTCTGGTAATCATTGTGCGTATATACCATAACCGCCGACTGTACGCTTAGCTGCGTCAGTTAACCATCGCTTCCTTATATCCTTCGCGTAACCAGGGCGCGTCCTCGTTGTGGTTATGCGAGCGCTTGAGACACGCGATGCAGCAGCCGAGCGTCGACTCCGAATTAACGATTCCGTTTCATGAACGATTCATTCTCATTTGCGAGTTGCTCTATGGGATTATGCGTAAACAATGCGTGATGTGCTGTGGTTTTTCTGCAATATACCGGCATTCGTTGCAAGATTACGCGTGTAGCAGTTGATAGTTTGTTACTCTTCATTATATAATTTGTTCGCCCTCTAGCTTATACACTTCGGCGTGCAGTTAGATCGCTTTTCCTATATGCGTGGGCACATTAAGGTTTTGTTCGTGGCAGCATGTGTATAGCAGTCTCGTCGCATATAATATCCCGATTCGTGTGTCGTTGTAAACAACAACAACAACAACGACAGTGATACGATTCGCGAACTTATCCAGGACCATCGCTTCCTCTCGATCCTCGTCCCGCTCTGCCGCAGTGTGGCCTCCGTCAAAACACGAATGGCATCTTAAGACCGCGAATTTAGACAAGCCAGTTGTCAAAACTGTGCATGTTCATCGAAGAAACGAAATTGAGCACTATGGAGGCGACACTCTCTTCAAGGCAATTACTTTCTCGGCTACATGACAACCATTACCTGATTGTAATGTCTGAGTGTTACAATCCCTGACCGAATTCAGATTGTCTCGGGGGTCTGGTGTATTTCGTAGTTATATATAAATATATAAATATATAGGTTGTGATCACAAACAGTGAATTGACCGGAAGTGTGTGCGAACCGCCGGTTAACTATAACTTTTTAACTATATAGATTTTGTGCTGAGAAAACTGCTTACTGGCTGACTATGATATGCGTGGTTCAACTATTCTGAGCACAATGAGTTGTAGGATCACATCCGTACTCAGCTCAATATCCATCCGCTGTGTGAATTGCACGCGGTTTTCACTGTCGTCAGCCCTCTGCCTTGAGGCTCTCACTCCGCGCGCGCTAACCTCTCGTCGCGCCGGTTATTTACGCACTCTTTCGCACACGCGAAGTGTGTGGCCTGCCCTTGGTCGCTCACTTCACATAATCCCGCCGCTCGTTGCACGGTCGAGCGGGTGCACCCTTGAAAGACGGCGGTGAAACCCGATGCCCTCAGTCAGCCATGCAAGGGAGCTCCGTATGTGTGTGTTTATGTACGTACACGGCCTCTTCCTTGTGTCGCGCGGCGGGCCCGCAGCGTCGACAGTGCGGCGGCGTTCGCACCCCCTCCCACGACCCCGGGGTTCCCCGGGCGGCTTCCTTTCGCGAAGAAGGCGTTAACCCCCTCCTCTCCATGCCAGGCACGCACCGACGAGTGACGCTTGGCGGCGCGTTCACTCGACTCTACCGCCGCCGCCGCCGCCTTTTTGCTTATTGCGGCGCCATTATGTTGGGCCAGGCGAGCGTGAGATTGAAACAGAATACGGCTGCTGACGCTGTATGTACCGCCGTCGCTACCCCGTCGCTGTGACGCAGACAGCGCCCAGAGGGACACGTAGTGATGGATTATTTATTTATTTATTTATTTATTTATTTATTTATTTATTTATTTATTTATACTGCAGTCTCATGAAAAGATTATAGCACGTGTGTTCTGTAGAAACAGCGTTAACAACAAAAGAAAAAAAGGCACAATCATGCGCACACAATAAATGGTAAAATCAGTAAGTCTAAAGACACTAACAACAAAAACGCGAGAAGTACACACAAAATGCTAAACACAAGATGGCAATCTAGAACAACAAAAGAAAGGGAAAGAGGCGAGTACGCCTCTCAAAAGCATATTCCGTCGAATCAGTAAAATGAATGACACAAAAAAACTACATGCATAACCATAATTAATACTACTAAAGGACTATTGCAGCGACTTCTTCAAAAGGAGACAGCAATTATTGTGTAAAAGCATTATCAGGTATAGTTATCCAAGTCAACAATAGTTCTAGGGAAAAAGAGATATTTGAAGCAGTTATTTCGTGTGAATAGAGGTGTTACTGTGAAAGAATGGATATTCGATGACGAAGTGCTCTATAAAGACGTCTTCCGACCCGCATGTCCAATGAGTCTGATGGACATTCGGCCTCACTGGACGTTCGGTCTCGTCGCGCACACTCCTTCTCGATTGTCGTGTGACCTTTTCAAGCTTTTGTCTCACTCGAGCATTCAGATTTTTAATCATCCGTAAGGGCGCCGTTTCGTGCTCTTATACAGTGAAACAAAAACTTGCGAACCTCGTCACGTGTCCCTGCAGGTTTTATTTACCGCTGCGATATCGACAATCGCGACTCGACGAAAACCCGGCAACGTTTAAAACTCTCGTATGTACCGGTATACGGTCCAGGTGTGCTGTATCGTCTTTACGCTGCACCCTCGGCATCTCGCGATATCTTGATAGGACTGCTGTCTCGGTTCTTTCCGATTCTCGATTCTTCCGACTTCTTTTTCGGCCGCCGCATAGTGCTTTCGTCTACAGCGCCGCCACCGTATGGATGGTACACTTTTAACGAGCTGCATTCTTCCTGCCCTCTGCGCGGTCCCGACGAGACGCTGCTCGCTATCCTAACCCGTGCATTCTACCAGTCTGGTTGCCGACGCTGGACCGCATCGTAACTCAGCTCTCGCGTGTGGCTGACGTGCTGCAGTGTGTGCGTGGATCGGAGAAGGTGAGAAGGAAGGGAAGACACGGCGCCACGCAAAAGAAACTCGAGGCGGGTCATTGACACCGCGCGGTGGTTCCCTTGGTACAGCGTTCAGAAAAGGAGAAAAAAAAAAAAAAGGTAGCGCTACACGATGCTGGCTAGTCACAACCTGGCGTGCTGCGTGCAGTGATTGGGCACCTACCTGTGCAGTATGACTGATGCAACGTGCGACTGGAAGAATAGCACTTATTTGTGTTTTCTGCGCGTGTCCAATACTATCGCTTCTGGTACTTTTTTTATTTGCTTTTCAGTGTTTCGTTAAGCGGATGCAATACATTGTTACCCCTAAAAGTCGATAGCTTTGTTACACATCGTGAGCGAATGCCACTCAAAAAAGGAAGAGAAGGTGCGTAGATCTGTAAATAAAAAAAGGCAAAGCTTACTTAAGGACTCGGATGGGATGATTGATATAGATGCCATGTACAGAATCCTAACGGCTCTATAAAGTTTGAACATTGAATAGGATATCAATTTTTGATAAGGATATCGAAACTTTGGCTATAACGTGCACTGATATGTTCGACGACTTCACATTGCTTCCGGCTCTCATGTTCCCCATAATTTTCTCTATGTACGTGACACTATGTAACACATGGGACTCCGTAAAAATGAAACCGCTGTTGGTTATAATAAATCACCTTGCAAAGGCCGAGTGATAATCCTCTACTTAAGACAAACATCATAACACGAACCACATTTCCTCGCACCTTGCAAGCGAGCCACCTCACCTCACCTAACACCGGTCTCAGCGTCACGGTGTAGCTTCAAGTGAAGGCAACTAGCTACATGAATGTTTCCACCTGTGAGCAAATAAGTGCACAAACCCAACATCTCCTTAGTGGAAAAAAAAGGAAAATAATGACGGGGAGCATCGCTTTTATGTACGCTTGTCCATTTCGAGATTAAGAGGTCCGGGACCCGCGCGAGAAATCTCTCCCGTTGCGTCACAGGAACACGTCTTCGTGCCGCAGTTGCAGCCGTCCGTCTAATCGCTCTACAGGCGGCAGTCCCGAACGCGTCGGGGTGCGTGGACCCTTCCCTTGTACGTAGTACATATAGCTATGCTGTACTGCGCTGCTGCCATTGCCGCACTGGGCTTCGACCACTTAAGCCTCGCGGCTCTCAGCCCAGAGGCACGCTGATGTGTACGACGCGTGTGCGTGTGCACCCTCCCCCTCTGAGGCACGCGGAGTGTTGTGCCGCCGAGATGCTGCGGGAAAGCCAGCGCGCTGCCTCTTTTTAATTCTCTCGCCAGAAATCAGTCGTTCAACTCGGCCCTGGCGCCGACGTCGTCTACGGCAGACAGAAGGCGCCAGAGGGGACAACTCCTGGTGTGTGTGTATAGCTGGGGCACCGACTTCTTGGACGCTGGTACCGGCCGGCATGCTTATACGCTTGCCGTTTAGTGAAAGTTCGGCGGCGACTCGGTCAGTGATCTTCTGGAAGCCCAAGACGTGTGCCGTCGCGATTGCTCGCTCGCTATTGAGTCGAGTTCCTTTTGAGATTTGTGCGTGTCGCTGAAGGGATATATACTATATACTTCTATGATTCCAGCCTCTCGGGGCTAGCACGTTGAACGCTGATTTCGACGCCATTGCGTAAGGTATGCATAGACGTGCAATGGC
The DNA here is from genome assembly GCA_013339685.2 of Hyalomma asiaticum. Classification (NCBI taxonomy): domain Eukaryota; kingdom Metazoa; phylum Arthropoda; class Arachnida; order Ixodida; family Ixodidae; genus Hyalomma; species Hyalomma asiaticum. Next base: position 94,365,706 of record CM023482.1, on the reverse strand, counting down.
TGGAGTGTCTGGAAGTATACAGAGATTTGGTTGGGGCCGGTCCCTGAGATTGAGACTCGTCTGGCTTGAAGCGAAGACACGAAAGCAGCATGACGACATCACCACAAGGGTCGCTTCGCGTGTCAGCCAGTGGCGTGTTCTTTTGTTGTTGCTTCCCCCCCCCCCCCCCCCGCCCGTCGCTGCGTAACCTTTTCGGTGGACGTCGGCCCCATTTTGATCTAAGCTCACAAAAAGTAAATATAGCGACCATCAGTTCACATGCTAAGCGAGGAATGGCTGTGTGACACAGCCATTCCTCGCTTAGCATGACCATGTCCATGTGTCCATGGCTAGTCCATGTGTCCGGAAGGGACCGGAAACGGTTGTAGTTCGGCAGCAATTAAACAAAGGAATCTACTCCTTTTGCAGCCTTTAGTGAGGCGCCGCGTTGTCACCCGTGTCATAGCAAGGCGAAGAGTTGTCACATACCTTCCTAAACTCTGATATGGGCCGCTTCCTGCGATGCAGGTCGTCTACCCTTCATTTATCTACTGATGCGCTAAAAGAAAAATCAGTTTGTCGGAAATGTCGATGGTTCTACATATTTTCTTGGCTAATTCCATACGATTTCGCATACCTCGGCAGTTTCCGTTGGAATACGCTCGTGCGGGTTCTTCTTTCTTCTTCTTCTTCTAATAACACGAACAGGGCGCGGTTCATGGCTCTCTACATGGCGCCGAAGTTGCTTTTCCTCAGAACTGTGACCACGGCGGCGGTGGTCGCGCGCCCTTGACTCGCCGTGCACACGATTTATGAGCGCGCTTTGTCGATTAACATGCCCAGTCCCGAACCTGCCGCGGGTATATCGTCCTTCAGCATATAGTATATATGCGCCATCAGCTTGTCACCCGCCCCACCGTGCACGCGTTGCCGCGGGGCGGGGTCGGGTCGAAAACCGGAGCGCAGAAATAACAAGGCCTGGAAGGGGGCGACATCTCGGAGTTCTAGGTCGTCGTCTCTGCGGCCGCGCGACATGACCCCGAGAGAGAGAGAGAGAGTAGGAGCGGAGGAGGTTGTGAAGGAGGAGTGGGGAGTGCTTGCGCTGCTCACTCCCTGCGAAAACCTTTTGGCGCCGCCGGTAATTAGTCCTGTTCAGGGAGCGCGTTAATGACTTCCCCCCTCTTCCTGCAGGCCGCTCCTATACCAGTTATAGATGCTGCACGCCGCCTATGTTCGTTGGGCTTGCACGCAACTCGGGGCGTGCAAGGCGAGTTGCTCGCTCGCACATGCTGCAGTGTTCCAAACCTCTTTTCTGAATCAGACACCCTCTTCACGCGGGGTTGATTCGCACGTGCTCGAATATTAAAGCTGAGGGAACGAAAACTACGCTCACGTTGAACTGTTTTTGAACCGAGGCCCCTGATTGATTGGCCTCTGCGATCGGGGGCAGAAGGAAGGGAGCGGGGGGGGGGGGGGCACTTGCGTGTATACGCGCGTGACGATGCGAATTATAAGTGGCATGGGGTTGAAGGGGGAGAAGCTTCAAGTGGGAGGAATTACCTATATATACATGCATGTACCGGGAAGGAAGGCGGAAATAAAAAAAAAAAGGGGGGGGGGGGGGGGTTGTAGCAGCGATAAGATCCATTCGCCGTGCCTTCTCCCGCCGCAGGTTAATTGTTTTGTCATTTGGCCTCTGATTGATGACTGCTTGTCTTGCGCCTCACGTGTTCTGTTGCGCTATAGCGTTGAGTGGCCCGATCTTGGAGCCCTAACCATTTCTTTCTTTAACCTTGTTGTTTTCTTCCTGTATGGACTGCATGCAAGCGGATTTCTCGCTGGTTGATCGCGTCATTCTCTTATATACGCTGCGGCGAACGCGCTGTTTCGGCGGACCTTGGGCATCGGCCGAAGGTCTCGCTTCATTTACATCGCCGTCTATACGTAGAATATATACGCTTCCGCCCGCGGTTTAGTGCAGCGCAAGGTTACGTACTATACGAACGTGACCGCGTCTTCTGCGGACAGTCGTGATGGACCCTCCGTGCATATAAAGAAAGACTCGCTTCGTAAGGCGTATATATCGAGGCGGTTTTCCCGTCTTATAACTGGCGTTGAAGCGAGGTGCTTAGCATCGCTTATCGCTGCTTGGCGGTCTCTTTGCTTTCTTGGCTGGGTCTGTCTGAGGCGCTTTAGCGCTCGCGCGCGCGCGCGGTCGTCTAATTGCTCATTGTCGTGAGATTGATTTCTCTTTCTCCTTGAAGGTCGTCCCACCATCACCCGCGGTTGAATAGTACAAGAAGAAGAAATTAAAGGGGAAAAAGCTCGGTACTTGAGCAACGCAATGGCTCGTTGCAAAGCATGGTTAAATCTCCGCGTCGCGATTGTATATACGAACCTGCTTTTCCCGCGTGCATGGCTCACCGTTTTACGGCACTGAGCTTGGCCTGGCTTCCGGCCGGCCGGCCTTCCGGCTGTTGAGCTTTGTCCTCAATCTTTTTTGCATTTGCGCACTTTTTCGTATAGCCCTATATGTATATGCGAGGCGCGATAAGCGCTGCATCGCTCGCATCCACAAACTCTCATGGCGAGGGATCGACACTCCCATCTTCAAGGTGAAAGTGGCTCCCGTTTCTCCGATTGCGTATTCACGGCGCGTCTTGTCTTGCTGCAGATTCTTCGTGCTGCAGCCGTGGCGCATGCGTGACTTAGTATATACGTTCCCAGTGTCGCGGGTCGAGTTTTGATTTATTGTGAGCGAGATTACGGTCGACCCGCGAGCGACTGCGTTACCACACTGACCTCGGCGAAGACTATGGGAAGGGCTGGGCGATTTTTCAAGTCGATACGAGAAGCGTCTCTTGCGTGATTTCTTTCTTTCCTTCTTTCTTTCTTTCTTTCTTTCTTTCTTTCTTTCTTTCTTTCTTTCTTTCTTTCTTTCTGTTTGACTTCTCCCTCTCTCTCTCATTTTTTCCCCCGATGTTCCGCGCTGATGTCCAACGTGGCATGATGAAGGAAGCAGCGTATTTGGGATAAAAATCTAGATCTTTCCGCTTGTACTGTCTCTATCAGAAGAGCGCGGCTCGGAACAAGGCATTGAGGGACTTCGCTGCACGCGATGGCGTGCGTTTGCGTGCGTTTGCGTGTGTGTGTGTGTGTGGGGGGGGGGGGGGCAAGTAATAAAGGTGTAAGCTTAAGACAGGAATTGGGTGGCTCGCTGTATAGGCAGATGGAGAGCAAGATGCATATGCCCGAGGTGTAGTGTCATTATTGTATTAGTTCATCACCTGAAGTTTAGTTTGGAGGTTCCAATAATTCTGTCAAACATAGGATAGCTGGCTGTGACAAATACGATATTCCTAGGTGTATATACGGCAATAGGGCACGTTACGGATGACCGGAAAGGTTTGTTCGCAAAGTGTCCTAAAGGTGATTACTGTAAAGATGAACACAATGTAATCCTATTTTATGTTTGTGGAAACCGATCAACGTGCAGTGTTGTGAAAATAACCTGTGAATTAAGGCGGTAATTTTTTTTTTCCTTCCAACGACTGCTGCGGCTGGCGACGTGTCACATTAAGTGTTATGTGGCGAGCTCTGGTGAGAGAACGAAGAAGGGTTATATTGTACCGTACTTGCTGGTTATAGGAAGACACCGCATACTGCGCGTATCAGAGTTGCCAACACCCCTTCTCAACGTTGAGTGTACCACTACCTTGCTGAGGACACATTTTTCATATTTTATGTCAACCTTCGCACTAATAGAGCTCTCTCACAGTTCTTGGAACTTCATGCATCGGGTCCTTGAGCTGCGCTATATCGCGTGGCAATCAGATCGAATAAGGGGCGAGTGAGCCAGACAGCCAGGTATTAAACGAACGCGTTTATACGTAGCCCCGTTTATATGTATACATAGCATAACGGTGCACCTTATACCTGTACCGGTTTGGTAGAGATACGAAAATGGCTTATGCGAAGCGCGGAAAAAGGATAGAAAGAAACGGTGCAAGGTGGGATAGAGGTTGGGTCGTATATGTACGCGCACGGTGTCTCGCATTCCTGCATACATACTGCCTCCGGCTTTCCGCTCGCCATGCCCGGAGGCAGCGGTTAAAAGGGATTCAGTTTCATTACCGACACGGTCGTATGCAGTGTGAGACGTGTGTGCCCACCACGTGGGTTGTGGCGCGCGCGTTGGAGATTTATGCCTTTTTTTTTCTTCTTAATTTGTATTCATCGTTGGCCATTCATCAAGGTCGCAGTGCAGCGCCGCGAGCTGTTGCCAGGTGCGCTGAGGCACTCCTTGTAAACCCGCGAAGAACGAAAAGAAGAGAGGAAAAAAAAAATCAGAACTGGCACCTTGTGGCGACCTGCCATTACGCGCAGCGTCTCGGTCGTTTGGCGAATGACGTAAAAGATGTGTTTCGGAGGAAAGGGACGGCCTGCGTAACGCCCACCGCGAGCGGAGAGTCACTAAGCCGCGCGCTGCGCTGTGGCTGCCAAGTGCTGCCTCGGTTGCCTGTGGTGTGCGTTGTGTACTGTGAACACACAAAGCGGTATTAGCAGGCGCACCTCATATCGGTATGTACGGACACATGTTGCAAAGGCAAGGTGTATACGGTTGCTGCGGCACTCAGACTCAACGACTATGCGGCTCTTATGTGGCTGGCCAGTGAACTGCAGCATGCACTCGGGGAGCATTCATTAGCGCCGCACAATTTGTTTTCGCTCGATTACTGTACTCTCTTCGGCGTCCGTTTGGCTCGAGTTCTCGGAGGGTGTGAATGGTCTGCGTGCTCTCAAGCCGCCTGGCCTACTTTTCTTTGTTTTTGTTTTGCCCTTGCACGAACGTTCGCAAGTACGCGGCCCCTTTAGCGCGCCCTGTGTGTATTCCGTCACAGCGAAAGAACGAGAAAAGAAAAGAGTGACTTGGTTCGTGAAGCAGCCGATCCGTCTAATGAGGGGAAAAGTGGTCAAGGACGTCTCGTGCATTAGCTTCGGGAGCAGCCGCAGCACACACAGCGTCATAGTGCGCCCGCCCCGTGTATACTGGTACGTCGATATTTGCGCATTTCTACGCATATGGCATGGGGAGCGCGCGCGCAAACGCACACACACACACGCACACGCACACACACACACGCACACGCACACACACACACACACACACACACACACACACACACACACACACACACACACACACACACACACACACACACAGCTGGAACGTGTGTGTGCTTCTCGAGTAATACATAGACCTGAGCAATGACGGCTCCGTATATAAGCTTCCAAAGGAGTGCATGCGGCATGGGCAGTATATATACACGAGAGTTGCCGGGTGCCAACCTGTATATGTGCACGCCCGCCTACCGATCGCTGCTAACGATCGGCTTGTATATAAGGCGCCTATATTGATATGTACACGGCGCGAACAGTTGTGTGCGTAGACCTCCTCCTCGCGATTGGTGTTGAAGAAACGCTGGCTGCGATATAGGGTCCTTGAATTTTCGCGAGGCGCCGCTGCCTTACACTCGCCGCGGTCATTATGATTTTCCTCTTTTTCTTTTCTCAACGAGCTCTAGAGGCGCCATGTCGATAGCGGATCGATTAAAGACCTTGCACACGTGCCTGCGTGTTTCGATAGACGGAATTTGACGGCAAACTTGCCGTGCCTCAATTAAGCTGCTGGGGATTTTGTGCCAGATAGGAATTGCCTTTCTTTCTTTCTTTCTTTCTTTCTTTCTTTCTTTCTTTCTTTCTTTCTTTCTTTCTTTCTTTGAACGATATCACTCGTTGCGCCGCAAGGTGCATGTTTATCGAAGGTGACCTTGCGTGCAGTTTTTTGCAATACAGCTCAGGTGCACACACTTGTATAGAACAGATGAATGTGGTATCGGCGCTACGCAGCGCGGTATTGACACGAGAATAACCGTACCCGAGGGCTGGTATGGCTTTGAGCACAGCCGTGTATATGAAAATATGAAAACTGTTGGTCTTGAACTCAAATTCCAATGTAAATCGGACGCCGAAACGTCCATGCTGTGCGATGAATTTCGTATCCTATAATGTCAAGGCCACGATGCTTGTGTGCATAAGGACTGTCAGAGGCATTTCCGTTGTGTGCTTTGGCGAACGCTTATCAGCTCCAACCTTGCCGCTTTTAGTGTGTGTAATGTAAGCAGATTTAATTACGAGCTGCGTTGCTGATGTTCTTCCGATACTTATTTATCTAAAAAGAAAAAAAAATACATATGCACACGTAGTCTACTGCACACACATAAACATCAAAACATGCACACATCATTACCAGTGTGCGCGCTGAGAAGCAAATTATCGTAAGCATATAAGCTTCGCATTAATGTGTTCAAATTGCCAAATGAAGGACCTGCAGTATTTGTAGACAGCTAAGTTATATACCTCCGAAAATGGCGTCAATTGTGCGGTTCAACCTTCAGAGCCGAATATTTTCGGCAAGCACGAACGAGGACTTTTTTCTTTTTTTTCTTCACTGTGTTTCTCCATGGTGCATCCGCACGCTATATAGTGAACTGGGTCTCTACACGGGCACATGCCTTCCTATTGTCTTTCCTCTCGTTTCTCAAAGGTAATCCATTCTGCCCTTTATTATACGCTTCGCACTTTGTATCATTTGTCCTCTTTCCTATATAGAAGGAACTACTCTGTGCGTGATACTACAACGGACATCACACCTAAGTCTCTCTGTATATGAGCGAGGTCTGTAGACGGGTCATCGGGAATACACATGGTCGCGTGTGCAATTCACGCCTCCTGCTTTTCACATCCTCCTGACCAAACTGCGACTCGTCGTTCCGGGGCGACGCCGCGTGATTCCGCCCCCTCCACGCCGTGTACGGCCTCCGAGACTGCGTGCGGCACGGCGTGCGGGATCACGGAGGCCATGCCTCGTGCATCGGAACAAGAGGCCACGCGCGTTCCTTGCTGTTTTTGGACACTCGGGAACGCGAGGGAACCGCGAGCGTGCCTATTATTATTATACACGCGCAAATCTGTCTCTCTCTAATGATGACCGTGAGCGTGAGGTTCCGTATATGTTTATACACACCGTGGAGGCTCGCTGCTCGCCTCGTTTCGTACAAAACAAAAGGTCGTATAAAACGACGTTAATGCGGGGCGTCACCTGTTTGCGCGCTATAAAGGAGCTTGTTTGTGGTGCGGGCTTCGCGACTCGTCTTTTCTTTTTTTTTTTTTTTCGCCTCGTCCTGTAATGACGGGGTGTCTCGCCACATCGAGAGACGAAAAGGACGAGGAAAGAGGAAACTTGCGTTGGACGACTGCTGGCTCACTGACTTGACTCCGCGTCGCTGCTTATAGTTTCTCTAGCTTCGCGCTCTCTTTAGGAGAGTTGTTCCTTTTTCGTGCTTGTTCGTGGTGCGAATTGCTGCGCGTGTAATTCGAAACGCAGAGGGAGCATTCCCTGTTCTGTCGTGCATAGCACGGATGTATGTATATATATCTCGTATGCATGAAATTAGCAAACTGTCCGGCAGGAACTGCTGCTTTTCCTTTTCCAGTGTATATTACACGTGCCTGGCGCGTGTTCCCGCTGCCGTTTTTTTTTTTTAAGAAAAACCCGCTAATTAAGACACGGAACTTTCGTGCCTGATAGCTAGCAGGGTTTCTCGCGTCAAAGCAGCGGCGCGAAAAAATTAGCGCGGGAAAGAAGTCTGCGTAGGCTGATGCAGTGCAAGGTGCCGCTCCCAAAGTGAAATGGCTGTGTCCATCGTGTATCCTGGGTTGCGGTGTTTTTGTAAAGTAGGTTGTAGAACTCGTGAAGCTGGGGCCGTTTTTGGATTCGCGAGACAAGAGGTCATATTTCGGCGCTTTTCCTGTTCCTGCGTGGCTGACGCGATCGCCGTCAACGTGGATACCTTTTTTGTACACCACACGACAACCAACTCCAGGAAAGAAAGAAAAAAAAAACGGCGTTTTTGTCGCTCTTTAGAATGTCGCTCCTGATATCTTTGCTGTCTGCAAACTACAATGGCAATTCTTACGCATTGTGTGTGTGTGTGTGTGTGTGTGTGTGTGTGTGTGTGTGTGTGTGTGTGTGTGTGTGTGTGTGCGTGCGTGCGTGCGTGCGTGCGTGCGTGCGTGCGCGTGTCCTGCTCAAGTTTAAAGGTTCTGTGCTCTTTCGCTTTATACCTGTAGCACGTTTTATTTTCATCGGCATCGATAAGCAAGGAAACCACCCGCCGTGGTAGCCTTACTGGCTAGGGTGTCGGCTCGCTATTAAAGCCTGAGGTCGCGGGATCGAATCCCGGCCACGGCTGCCGCATTTCGATGGAGGCGAAATGCGGAAAACAACCGTGTACTTAGATTTAGGTGCAATAAAGTACCCCATGGGGTCAAAATTGCCCCAAGTCATAGCTGGTTTTGGAACGTAAAACCCCAACAATATGATAAAAAAAAAGGAAACTTGACTCTATACAGTGATGACATTGTTTCTTGTTGTTGTTGTTGTTGTTTTAGAGGGAGGGTAAGACACACCGTCGCGACCTTTGTTAGATTCGTCTTTTTCTCCCTGTCTAATATTTCGTACTTACGTCGTCTGTTTCATGCTGAAGCGGTGAACTGCGTTATGGTTTCATCAGCAAATTTATTCCCCCTGTACTGTTAGCCATATCCATAGTCAGCATTTCGCAGTCAGACGCCGGGCAAAACAACTGGAAAGGAAGGTATCGCAGTGAAAAGTCGCCACATGCTGTTGTCGAGAACGTGTTATCTTAGCCGCATATCTATATAGTACAAGCTTTCGTTCGTCGTTGCAATTGACCTTTCCGCTTCATTTGCTGCCGCTTTCAGTGCAAGCGTTCTGACGATATTGTGAGGAACTTGAGGATAACTGTGTAATGTAGCTACGCTGCGTTTTTTGGTTTGCAAGACGGGTGACTCAGCATGTTTGCAACCAGCGTTTGTCCGCTGATACCGGTGGCTCCAGGAGGTAAGCGGTTTGCAGACCGTGCGCTGTAGCCTATAATTCGTGGGGAGAATTAAGTGTCCGATAATGTGCTGTCGTGCATGCGCACGAAAGGTTCGCGAGAAAACAAGAAAAGTTCGAATAATGCCTCTTATTGCTACATATGTAGACTAGGCTTCAGAACATTCGCTGCTATGAAAAGCACAATTTAAAGCCCTCGAAGTGTGGCGTGATTTCCTTTTCTCTCTTGTTTTTTGCCGACACCGCCTCGTTTAGAGGCAGTCCTGGATAAAACATACCGTGGCTCTCAGCACACCTGTCCCTGAAATCGAGAGGGTGCTGCTTGTAACCCGGACATCGTGGTATAATGCGAGCCCCTTTTGTAGCTCGTGTGTGTGTGCGTGTGTGCGTGCGTGTGTGCGTGCGTGCGTGCGTGTGCGCGCGAGCGCCCGTAATAAGTGCTTGCGTGCAGCTCGGGATCATGTGAAAGGCTAGGGCACCCGCTTCTCGTGTGTTTGTGTGTGTGTGTGTGTGTGCGTACCCGCGTGTTTTTGCTCGCACGTAATTGCACGGTGCTGCCGCCGCCGCTGCTGCTGGGGTTGGCCGCTTACAAGCGGCCGAACCCGGTCCACTGAGACCGAGGAAAAGAAATAAAAAAAAGACACCGACCGTACTTCTGCGATAGAACGCTATTTACTTTCAAAGCTCGCGCTCTTGAGCAGGAGGCACACACACTCCCTCACGCCATCTCACTTTCTTTTATTTTTTCCCCTTTTCTCTTTAGTTCGGCGATTTCCCGGCTTAAAACTCCCCTTCGCTCTCTCGCGTGTTTTTTAGCTCTTCGAGAGCAGTGCAAGGACGTTCCCGCGTTGCTTGCAACGTGCCTTTGTTCGGGTGTAATCTCGCCGCGCGAGTTGTGCACCGTTGCTATCTCTGGAACAAAGAAAGAGCACGAGGAACTCGTTGAGAACAGACGAGGAAAGCTAGCTCAATTGCGTGGGGGGAGGGGGGGGGGAGAAAAAATATAAAAGGAGCAGAGTGTGTGCTTGCAAGTGCCAACCGCTCGTTTCCTCGACTGTACCTTGTTGACCCCCACCGCGGCTTGATATCTGGGCGACGCGCCGCATCGTGGCGCTCCTTTTTTTTTTTTTTTTTTTCTGTTCCTCCGAGTCGTTATCTTTCTTCATTAGCCGCCATGTACCCGAAAGTGGATCGTGCACGTATACTGTTTGTTGAACCTTCTGTGTCTCCACGCGGTGTATTCTTGAGTGCTATTGTTCCCAGCTATAATTCTATCTTGAGCGTTCCCTTGAGCCGGGTGCTCACTGTAGAATCATCTGAAACTGCGAAAACAATCTCGCCCACTGTGTTATTTGTGTTTGGCGTGCTGCTCACGTTGGAGCCCTTTTGCAACTGTGTTCGTTGGTGGCGTGTCTGAAATGTTTGTGGTTTCTCGCCTGCAGCCAAACTGTCCGCTCCACATTTCTATTTGTCCTGAAGAGGACAGCCTATAGGAATGGCCGTAATCTGGTCGGCGCCGCCTGTAGAGTGGTTTCTCGGTGTGACAAAACAAGTATTTATATCGGTTATGGTTATTTGAAATTGTTAGGCCAAAAAGAAAAGGAAATAAACACGGGGGCCACGCTACCTTTGTATCGCCGGTCAGCATTTTGGAGAAGTGGTGCGCACAGATGTATGAAAGTGGAGAGAGAGAGAGATTGGAAGGGATTGGGGGCGGTAGCAGCAACTTAAAATACTTTCAGAAGCTGTTGAAAATTTCCGACGCTATTTACGCTGACAATGTCACATTTGTTAACACTTCTTAGTCATGCTCATTGTTCGTTACGCGAATGTAGGGACCCTGGGAAGTGTCAGGCCTATGCTATACAGCCATGAGGAGCACACACAGCGAGAAAATATTGAATATCCCTCAGAAAAAGCACTCGTTAGTACTTTTTCGCGCAGCCGTACGATCAAACTTTAATCATTTGCGTTAGAGTGGAAAGGTCGATGGTTTTCTCAGCCGCGTCCGACGTTGAAATGCTGGCGTACTCCCCAAAACTTGTCCCTCACGCTTATGTCTTTCTACAGCTCTCGTTTCTGTTCCTCGGCGCTAAACCTCCCTCCGTGATCCGGAAAAGAAAGAAAGGGCAGCGCGAGGTATTTGGCAGGGCGCCTTTCTCGTATATCCCACACACGAGACGGCGCCGGCGCCACCGGGCGTGTATGACAAATTGCCATCCGACGCCCCCGGCGCTTTCACGTCGGCAGTCCTTGCAGTGGTCATTACTCATTCACAGCGGTCGGGTAAACAAAAGCTCTCGCGTACACCGGACGCACTACTAGTCAACAATGGCACGCACCGCCCTTCGGCTTTGCTGCGTGGAACTGTATAGCTTTAGTGCGGGGTAATAACGTTTCCTGGGCCTCCTTGCCGTGTACCGTGTTTTTCGCGAGGTAACGGGGCTACCACGTGATGTGGCAGGTTTCTGGTATGCGTCAGTTCCGCTGTCATTTCCCTTGCGCAAAAAGTGTGTCTGTACTGCCGTACACTTATTTGCCTTTATTCGAGCGTTGGAAGTCATTTTTACCAACCCTGTGATGGAATTCGCTAGCCGAATGTTCACCGACGACGTAAGAATGCATGACGGAGAAGGGAGATGTGTATCTATTATCTTGTGTGGGAGAGTATAAAACAGAGAATTAAATGTACTTGACCAAGTATGCATATCTGGAATGATTCTTGTGCCGCATAACGTGAGTTGCACAGTATAGAGTGTACTATTAAACAATGACATCGTGGGCTTGAAGTTGTTTTTCGGGAGGTATTCTCTATTCACGTGAATGACACCACTAGCTTGCTCCTTAGGCGGCTTATTCGCATGGTTTACGTTTGCTGTCGTCTTTAGAGTCCTCGGGATCTGGATGTTCTGACGTTCCAGTGCTCCGAATTCTCCCCTAGACGGCAGGGAGATTACTCCTAGAACAGAGAACTTAGCACAGCGGATATATTTCAAATAACCCAAATATTCACTTAGACGATGGTGCGCTGGTGTTTGCATCCTCTGACGCCATGATGAACCACGTACAACGTGATCACATTGGCACTTTTCAGTGGCGCTAGAAATCTCCTTTGAGGAATGGCGCTGCTATCAGTGAGGTATTTCGGCGCGGTCATGCACCTTATCCTTCCGTCAGACGGTGAAGACGTTTGAGCAAGTTGGGCTTCTCCCAGATGCTGCACGAAATTATCGAGAGAGGAAGGAGGGGGGGAGTTGCAAGGTTGCTTTATACCGGTTTCTACGTTATATACCGGCTTTCTTTTGCTTTTTATTTCTTTTTCTGGCGCGCCGGCCGCTGCATTGCCGCCAGGTAACAGGCCGCGAAAAGTGCGGTGCAGCCCTGGAAAGGGGGGCGCCTGGGAGGGCGGCAGCGGCGCCACCGTAGCGCGCGCGGCTGCTCGCCCAAGCTGAGAACGACCTTGGCAAGGACGAACGCGGCTCGCCCTCGCAAGCCGCCGCCGCCGCCAGTCGACATTATTTCTTTTTTTTATATCGTCCGCGAGGCTCTCGTCTTGCAGTCCGATGTAATGGTTGGCTGCTCGGCATTGCTGTCGTACCCTCTTGATTTTTTTTTTTCCCGCGCCGTCACTATAGGATGCGGCGCGGCTGTCTGGATGGCGGTGCTTGGGTTGGCCGAAGTGCACGTTCTGGTTCTCTCGTTTCTTGTTTGTGTGCTTGTTGTTATTTTTTTTTTCCTTACCCCCTTCCTTCTCAGCCCAATCCACATTCTCTTCCTACCAACGTGGCGTGACCGGCGATCCAGAAAGATTCCGTTGCTGTCTGCGTGTGTACTGTTGACTTCTTGATGCACTCTTCCGCCGCGTGCCATCGGCGTACCACGAGGAGATTCCGATTCGTGTTTTTAGCACGTACCGTGTTATCGGTAGAGCTTGTTCTATTTCCTTTTCTTTTTTTTCAAGGAAAGGACCGCAGCTGCCAGTTTCGACCTGTTTTAGGTGCCGAACGGGGGCCGTATCAGTTCGTGTACGGCACTTTATAACTTCTCTCTGTACCCTTCGTTCTCTCCTATGGCTGGAATTCGCTCAAGAAGGGATTGCAAAGGAACCTGCGGGGTTTTCCTCGTGGACCTCGGTCGCCTGCATGATCCGTCCCATCCTCCCCTGCTTGTACACGCCTCATCTTTGAGCGACTCCCATGTTTGATAAAACAGCTATGCAGCGTCGCTATACAGATTTTCAGCCTCGAGTATTTTGCGCGCTAGGTTTGCGGAAGTCGGACGGCGCCTGTGTGTCCTCTTGTGTCTTTTGTTGTGCGCATACGAATCTTCCGGAACGACGTTGTGCGCCAATACTCAGTGGCAATCCTTCAACTGTTTCTACAACAAGTGTCCCGCCATGGTTGTGGCTATGGTACTCGGTTGCTGATCCGAGGGTCGCGCGAAATCGAATCCTGGCCTCGGTGGCTGCATACTGCGAAATGTTGAGGCGAAATGTCGAGGCCCATGTTACTGTGTGCGGTGTCAGTGCATGTGAAAGACACCCCAGGTGGTCGAAATTTCCGGAGCCCTCCTCCACGGCCTGCCTCATAATCATATCGTGGTTTCGTCACGTAAACCCCCGGAAATCAATCAATCAATCAATCAATCAATCAGCAAGCGTGCAGCGTTATGGCGTGCTGCTGCTGCTGTCAGTTGTATACCTGATTGCGACACAGGTCACACATCACTAGTGAACGCTACAAAGAGCATGTTTCGCAACGCGGAATTCGCGTTGAATGTGCCCTTGCTCGTTCTCGTTGCAAACTTCCGGGAACACAATTCGCGATGACGCAAGCATGTTACGCGACCTCGTAGTTCGTGAGTTGTTCGCCAGCGCGAATGTTCAGGCATGCGATGACGTGGTGGAACATCTATGTATGGTATGCGTGCCCTGCACTTTTAACTGAATCGCATGGGAGCTTCTGGTCGCTATACTTTCTCCCGGAACCGCTCTCGCAAGTCGCTTTTGTTCTCATCTATACAGAAAGGGACACACGCATTCGTTCCGGCTATCGCATATAGTCATTGTTTTGCGAACGTTAAGCCAAGCTCGCTGCGAAAGTTGAAATGCAAAACATGTTTGCCGTAGTCTTATATCTTATCCACTTTCGATTTCTTCTGTTTCCTTTTTCTTCTTCTTTTTTTCGGTTGTGGTCAAACTCGAAGGGATTTTAGGAAAATGTAATTGCGTGGGTATTTGGCGAACCACGAACCACGTGAACCGCATATACAGCAGCCAGCTAGCGGAGATTTGCTATGGCATTCGCATCAGAATTCTTGTCGGATGAACGCAGTCGCCTCTGCTCTTCCCGTTCTTTTTTTTATTTTCTTGTACACTTTCCTCGCTTTCCGCATTGTTCCGGTTCAGCGCCGTCTCGGGACCACGCGAAGCGTGTATCAAGCGTGTACAGCGAAGTGCAGATCACGCGTTATAAGCGCAGACGTGTGCGCGGTCTGAGAGAACGGCACCATAAACTTGCATGTCGCACCGTCCGTATACCTGTACTAGTAAGCAGAAAACGCGCGCATGCAGGAATGTCGCTGCAACATCGAAGGAGCATCTATGCGGGAAAGCAGCCGGCGCTGCGACTTCCCTGAATCTAGCCGACCCTGACGCTGTGCCTCCTTCGAGTACAAAGAAGGGGAGCCGAGAGCATCATGGGATGCATACTTGCAGAGGTCGCCTTCCGAACGCCCGTCACGTTCTTTTTGAGTCTGAGCGAGCTTTCATGCGCTCGGTGGCGGCAGTGTACGAGCATACACCGTAGCTCTGCGCGGTGCCCTGTATGCTAATGCGATGCGACGAGAATTTTTTCTGCGCACTGCCCTCTGGGGTTCGAAAGAACGCAGGGAGCCTCTTTGCAGTGTACAGGACGTTGAGAAGAGGGCAGGCGCTATGCACGTCGTCCTCAGCTGTATATTCCGTGCAGTATTAACCCGGAAGCGAAATGGCCATACCTTGCTTATACACGTATAGGTACCTCAAGGCCTTATCGACCATGATTCTGGATTTAGTCGGTTCTAGTGTAACCGATTTGTTCGTTCGCTTTGGTGAAAACTTGAACCACAGTAGATGAGTGAACCGGCGCTGCTCTCGATGTGGCGGGTTCGCTATATATGCGTTCGCTATAAACGCTGCATTTGTTGCTAGAGGAATGAAGGTCGAGAAAAAAGGGCCCGTTGCGAGAATTATGTGTAAACCACCGGGTCATGCTCGTCTCATACTTCAGAGAACGCGCATGTTAGCACAGCGAAATATACATTTGCAATGGATACACTTTCAAGATAATTTCTCCTGCCTGCACGGCTGTACGTTGCCCATTGGCGGCATTCATGCACCGACATATTCCAAACCCGTTAAAAAAATGTGTTATTCCGGCCGTGGCGGCTGCATTTCGATGGAGGCGAAATGTTGAGGCCCTTGCTCTGTGCGATGTCAGTGCACGTTAAAGAACCCCAGGTGGTCGAGATTTCCGGAGACCTCCACTACGGCGCCTCTCATAATCAGAGCTGGTTTTGAGACGTTAAACCCCATAAATCAATCAAATAAAAAAATTTCTTAGTGGGATCCCTGCCATTTCAGTCGTCGTGTCGTACGACGGCCTTGTCTTGTGTACGGTTTTTCTTGCGTCAAGCACCACTTCGATCACACCTTACAGTGCGCTTATGAGGTGGCAAGCTTCTGTGCGGGCCACCCTATAAGATTGCGGTATATCGGGTGCTTATGGCCACCCAGGTGTGGGCATGACTGTGCACGTTTGGCGTTCTTGTCCGTCGCTTGGCGCCTTCGCCGTTTCGAACGAAAGACCGCGCGATAGGCGTGAAACGTGCCGCAACGCCAGCATGCGTCAACAGCAGCGGCGCGAGCTTCCCGTGTGTCATGGCTGCGTTAGCAGCGCTACATGGGAGATGTTGCGTGTTTGCCTCCAGGCTCACGCGCCTTGCGTCACGGCGAGCTGCGGACGCAGACACGTCGCCGTAGGTAAGCGCGTCGCCGTTTCGTGTAGCACGAAACATGCGGCTCCGTAGTCCCCGTTGTCTCTTGTCGAACTGTTCGTGGCGTTTCGAGGCCTCACGTCACGTTGCGAGCACAATACCTGGTCGACCCCGTCTTTCGATCGCATTCGCTCGCTTCTGAAACCTCTTTCACTTTTTCAAGTTTTTTCCGTCGTGCGCTATCGTGTTGCGCCACAGGGCTGTGCCTCGTCGATATACTGTTCAGCTTAGCTGTTCGCAGTTGTCACTGGTTTGCGACATGCTTTCTTTGTTCACATGACTAGTGTTTCGATGTGTTTATATGAACAAGCGCGTATATGGTTACGTAATAACGTTTGCTGTCGGGCTAGTTGGTGCATAGCTGAACTTGAAGTCATGGCGCAAAAGGTTAGACAGGACCGAAGAAGACACGTAAGACACAGACAAGCGCACACTCGCAACTAAATTTTATTCCTCCGAACGCTTAGTTAAGTACCCTCAATATGGTTACGTTTTGTTGGGTCACGCGCTGGCGTTATAGAAGCTCGGGAAGCATCCACGCGCGTGATGCCGACCAGACGTATAGGAATGTGGCTTCCTGCCCGCGTGGTGTGGCTGTAAAGGTTGAGAGAGCAGGGACGGCGCGCTTCCGAGACTCGCTCGAGGCTGCGCACAGCACGCGCGGAAACAAAAGGGGGGCCCTTGCTCGAGAAGGGTTGCGCATGATTGACGCCACTTTTTCCTTCCCGTCCTCGCGGTCGACCCTCGTCATCCCCGTCGGTTCGCACAGTGGCAGGTCCGGAAGTGTCAGGTCGCGCGGCGGGATGTGCGCACGTTCCCTTCCTCGCGCAAGCGTGCGCTGTCGCTTGCTCGTCCTCGTTCATTTCGCGCTGTCGGTTCACCCGCCTCGGTCACCCGTAACAAGTGTCTCGCGGTGGCCTCCGCCCACGTCCAGGCGACTACCGCGCGCTGCTGTCTCTGTACTGGAAGTCGTCCCTGCGCGCGTTTGGTCTCATCTGGACCGGCGCAAGATGCATGTAACCTCTCACACACTCTCTTTTGTCTCCATGCGGCAGAATCTCTCGCTACAGGCATGCATGGTCGTGCCTGTTTTTCCTGATCGCCATAATGATGGACGCCAGCCGTCTGTTGTCTCTGCAGTTCTGCTGATGACGAAACCGCGCCGCGTTCTCTTTTGTGTTTCCCCCACCTCGCGATCGATCAGTGTGGACGGGCATCGAATGTGCGCGCATGTTCGTCGAGCAATGTTCTAACGGGGCGGCGTCCTGTTACCGCGGCGAGCTTGTGTGACTTCGCGAGGCCGGCAGCCCTGTAACGTTATCGCTCGCCCTTGCCTTCTGCGCGTGCGTTCGATCGCTACAGGTCGTGCGTAACGGCGAAGGCTCCTGCCGATCCGTTGTGCCACCCCCCCCCCCCCCCCCTCTCTCTTTCCGACTTCTCCGGCTTACGTACAGCTGCTTATTATTCCTTTTTCTTTCTGCTTTCTTTTTCGTTCGGAGGGACTCTCGAGAATTCCACGCGATCGTGGCGACGGAAGGAAATGTCCATAGTTCGCCGCCGCTGGCCACGCATGTCTCCGGGAGAAATGGGCGGACACGGCCGATTGCGCAAAGCTGCATGCTATGCCGCGCTGCGTTGCGCTCGGAAATGGGCGGCGTGACCTCGCTTGCGTACCGTACATCGTCTCATTGCGGTGACGAAACTGATCTCATTGAGCACGCCGTCGGCTCGGCGAAATTCCTCGCAGCAGTGCGTACTTATCGCTTCCTTCTTTTTGGCCATCTGCGCATGCTGCGGCTGCAGATGAAAGTTCTCTATGTACTTTTCGTTCTTCCACGAGGCGTCGTGCTGTTGCTATGTGTCAACCCCTTATAAGAACGAGGGAAGAAACAAAATAAGACTGTCATTGGAGTGATGTGGAATAAAAGCAATACTTGCGATAAATCGACGGATAGCAAACACATGGTCACCTCTAGCTATCACTCGCCATCATCAAGTCCAATATTTGATGCACCACTTCGTCGCCACTGTCGAGCATCAGCCATTGCTTAGCAGTGGTAGTAATATATACGGCATTCTGTCAGAAGTCATCATCGGCATCGTACCTCATAATGTAATGTAGATGAGAGCACACGAAAACATTGTCCTCAAAAACAAGCGGTTCGCGCTTATTCTTCTGTTATTTTTTTATGGTCTGGGCTTTTCCTGCATTGAGCGCTCTCGGGGTTTCACCGAAGGAACGTTGCTGCGCGTCCCTTTGTTTGGTGCTAACTCTCACGCGCTTTGTCGCACGTTCTTGATGCGAAAGCACTTCTACCTTGCCTGTATTCCAAAATACGCGGGTTCGATCCCGGCCGCGGCGGTCGCATTTTCGATGGAGGCGAAAATGCCAGAGGCCCGTGTATACTGTGCGTTGTCAGTGAACGTTAAAGAACCCCAGGTGGGGGTAAAAATTTCCGGAGCCCTCCACTACGGGTTTTCTCTACTACCTGTCCCTTTCAGTCTCTTTCTCCTTCCCCTACGGACGCTTAGCCGTGCTCCCGAAATGGGCTGCAGAAATTAGCGTCTTTCCTAAACCGAACCACAATCATCATCAGTCATCGTCTTGCCTGTATCGAGGTTTCTGGGATGTCAGGAAAGACTTCAGTAGGACTAATTTGAAGGACCTCCAGATCGTGCCGATTTTTCTCACGTTCTACGCCTGCACGTTCTCAACGCAACGATCGTATTGTGTACAAGTGCAGCACAGCTCCTTTAATCAACCCCTTCATGCCTTCCCGATACCAAAGCACTTCCACATTACCTGTCGAAATTTCGCGTATTCCAGATACGATCGCGAGACTTCTGATGGACTTGATGGGAGAATTGCATGGTCAGAACTGGCGGAACCAAATCGTGCCTCTCTTTCTGTGTTTTTATTATTATTATTTTTTTTACGTACTGTACGTAAACCCGCGACACGTGTGGTATGCGGAATGTCGCGACAATCGCTCTGTGTCCTCGCCTCTGCCCAGAACCACGCCACGCCGCCCCGCATTGGAATCTCAGGCACGCGTTGTCGTGTCGAGCTGCTGCATAGCTGCCACCGGATGTGTACATAATATACAGCCCGGCCGCGAGGCTGTGCACAGAGCGCGCGCGAAGGCTGCTTTGTTTTTGTATATACCTTTTTCTCTGATGTATTACCTTTCACAGTTTGCGCGGCTTGACTCTGACTACGTATAACGTGTGGATTAAGTATATATGTGTGGTTCGGTTCGCGGTAAAAAGGGTGCCCCGCAGAGATCGCCCGAGGAAAATCTCTGAAGTCATTATCCGTCCCGTTTCGGTTAAATAGCCGAGCCGATTGCAACCTGGCGCAGCGTAACGCGAGATAAGCTTAACGCACCTGGAACGCGTGCCATGTAGTTCACTCCCGAGTGCGCCGCAGCAGCGCGCCAGGCAGCCGGCGACCCACTTATTGAGTGCTAACTGCGAGTTTAACTTGCTTACGCGAAAGTGTTCGTAATTTGCTTATATGGATGGAATGGACCTCGTAATAAGGGCTACCTCGATTCTTATCTCTCGCTGCGGTATTCACAGACGTCTTTTCTTATTATTTTTTTTTGTACATGTAGGAGCGTCACATCTGGAATAATGAGCAGGAAATTACATCTCCTAAAGAATTGAGGCTCTCTGAAATAGTCACTATGGTTTTCAAAAGCAGGGGTAAATCCGATAGCTGGAGTTACGCTCTAGACTGTTTCTAAAATTTGTTTAGTCATTGCGCTTGATTCAGGAGCCGAATGCCGCTGGTCACTCGCATATGTTGTTTATTTTCCTACGCATTAAATTGCTTTTATATGAATTAAAGAAATCGCTGTGAGTAGGTGAGACGATGAAAAAAGAAAAGAAAGAACTACAGGTAACATGAACGAGACTCAGTGAAAAAAAAGGAAGCATGATTGAAGTGTCATTCATTATCGTAAATGAATATCTTACGCTAATCACTTTACCAGGGAATGTTCGTTCGATCGGGTATGTCCAGCACATGCAGTGTCTCACGGGCACTCAGTCATGTGCAAACACGCCGTATTTGTATGAAGGTTTTAACGATAAACTATTCATACTATTAAGAATAGAAATTTGGCATTGATGAGTAAAATGAGCACGTCCGTATTGTGACCTGCTCTGTCACCAGTGCACATTCTTTTTATGCTTTCTTTTGTTTGATCCTTTAGGCAAATCTTACCAACAAATTCGGAATTCAATGCACTTTCAGTACAGTGATCAACTATATGTTCACGAGATGTCACGCTTATAGCGTATTGTAGGTATACGTATGAATAACAACAGTAAGTGTGACGACATTTGTGTGTTTTCTCCTTCTAGGGGCAAGTTCGCGACAGTGAGACGATGCGTGCACCGAGAGTCCGGCCGGGACTTTGCGGCCAAGTACATCCGCAAGCGCCGGCGCGCCTCGGACGTTCGCCACGAGATCGTGCACGAGGCGCTCGTGCTCAAGATGGCCGAGCCTTGCTCGCGTGTCGTCGACGTCAGGGAGGTCTTCGAGACGCCCTCCGAGCTCATTCTCATCCTCGAGCTGTAAGTCCACCTTTCACTCGTAAATGAATGCTTATCGAGTCAGTATAATGTGCTTTTGCCTATATACTTTTTGGGACGTTGCAGTAACCGTCTATAGTAACTTGATGTGGTAAACTAGGGCTTCACCATAGCAGCTGCTCAGTTAGAAGAGACGATCTGGCGCCTGTGCTAGCAGTGTTCATCGCTAAGAGCGTTATATTCCGGCTGTACTGTTACGTTTCGGTGATGTTAAACGAATATTGCCTTGCTATACTATTATACCGTCATACACTAGCGGGACAGTTTCTCGAGTGCAGTGCAGCATTCGTTCATTCATTCATGAACTTCATAGCTGTTCAATATTGAGTAGTGACTATTTTCACCGAGATGTACACAATCTGCTGTTCAATGGCTTCCTTCGGAAAAATATACGCATTTTTCGTCGTGTTACTGTTAACAATTATTATGCTACTCTACATTGTCTCTGCTACGCCAACGTAACTTAGTTACAATTATTTGGTTCTGTATACCTGAAATCCAAAAATCTTACAAACGCCGCCCCTTTTCTTGCGCGGTTACCTAGAGGATTGGATATTCCCCACGATTAGTTTCAAAGTGAACGAAGACAGGACATCGCTTATTCAGCAAGTGCAGAACAGTTTGCCTATACGCCTGCTCAGTTCTGTCTGATAATGGGGTTTCCCCTTAACGCTCGGCACAATGGGCACGCTAAATTTACTGATACGGATAACATAATCGCAGCCGCATAGTCTTCAGATGAACTTATTCAGCCGGCTTTCACGAATTTCGCCGGCGAGGGTGAACATGGACTGTAGAACGATTACCACAACAACGCCTCATTTATTAAATGGGTCGTGAAAAGAATATGCAGCTGCCCGATTGTAATTCAGTAAACATTCCACATGCCGATTCCAAAATATTTCGGTGAAATATTCAGTTCGGCGAAATATTCAGTGTACATTTAACAACGCCCGTTTGAAATTCTGGCCTTCCTGCACTCTCGAAACGACTATGCGACAATACAGGCTGGCATAGGTACTATTCGGTTACGTTTCAGTGAAGTCAACTTAAGACATTTTTAAGTGTAAAAGAATGGTGACTCGAGTTCGTTCTAAAATAATAGGTTTACTTGAAAGTTATGGAAAGTAAGATAACACTTGGAAACCGTGTGGTGCCGCCGTTCGGAAGCAAGGCTGCAGCACGGTTTGTTTTCCCGTGGCCTTCGATGGCGCGCCAAATCTCGGAGGCCATGGTGGCAACTAACATAACGTCAACTGCAGGGTTGAGGGGAACGCGCGCAGGCGGTAGTGGGGGGGTTAAACCGGAACCGCGTTTTTTTATCGCTCTAAATCAACCCGGCGATGCAACGAAACAATGCGTGTTATTGACTTGGAGGGTCAGGATTCCGAATATACACACTTCGTACAAAATCTTCAGAAAACGTTTCACGACCCCTTTAAAGCTTTTCCCTGTCGTCCTCGTTCGCGGGTAGATGAGCCAAACATTGCCCGTTTACACAGGTCTCCCCTCTCCCGGAAGAGAGATCATTTGTGACCCGTCAACTTGTTCGTACATTTCTCTGATTGGACAGCTCCGGTCTTGGTACTGTGTGTACACGCGTGCATGCACGGAAGCAGCAAGTCTTGGTGGGATCCCGCCTGCTGACCGCGGAAACTGAACCCGTTACCCGTCCCGTTGTGCTCTATGCCCTCGGCTGTCCGTTACACAGCTTTCGTCTTTGTGTGAAGCACGTTCGTTTTTTGCACGCGGCGCACACGAAAAGACGAGACGAGCGAAGGCGCGCCTTCTCGTACCGTCCTTGCCGTCTCCTGCTGTCCGCCCCGTACGTCCTGGCGATTAACCTCGGCTGACATATCCTCGAGCGCACCTTCTCCTGCACCTGCGCACTCGTCTCCCTGCTGCAGCGTCCATGTGTGTGTGTATCTGTTTCTGCGTGCCTGTGCAAGAATAAGTGGGCGGGAAAAAGAGTGGTTTCGTGTGGAAGCACGTTCTCGTTTTGGGCGGACTCTCATTGCCCCTGAGTTGTCCGTCTCTTCTTCTTCTTTCTCTTAATTTGTGAGTTATTGTATTGGACTGCTGTATTCGACGACCGCTTAAACGTTTGCAAGGTTCCAAGGAGACAGGCGTCGGGTATGGAACGTTTTCGACACGGGAGAAGTATTGCCGTCCACCGGACGAGGTGCTCATGCAGACAGTGATGGCCTTCTGCTTTCTTTCTTTCTCTCTTTCTTTCTTTCTAATGGGATTGATTTCCGCTGGGAGTTTAGCCGGAGTCCTTCGTTCTGCGCCTTCGCGTGCATAGCCGTACGGATATATATTTCACAGGTTGCACACGTCGCGTCAGCGTGCCGTCGCGTAGGTTAGACCTCAGTACTGGCTTACGTGCTCTTTGCAATCTGTCATATGAGGCATGTGTATGCGCGTGTCAGCATTGCAAGGTTGTCGTTGCCGCTTCTGTTGCATCCGCCGCGCTCCGACGTCATCAGTAAACGCAATCGACTGGTTTTTACCGCGCTGTTTTGCAAGAGAGTAGCCATCTAACTGTGCGACGACGACCTCGAGCGTACTATAGGATTGTACGGCACTGATGCTTGACAATACGCTTTAGTGCCAGCGCCGTTATTTCTTTTTCTCTTTTAATGCTATAGGAGCTGGTGTAACCAGTAGCAGTCTGATTACGTTAGAGTGCGCGGCCGTGATGGTCAACGGAAACTGCTGTATGCCAGCTGGCTACCAGAGCGATGGACTATTAATGGCCGTTTTTTCGTCAATGTCTTGGCGACAAATTCAACCTCCGCTCAAGGTTGCAACAAGCAAGATGCATATGCGAGGTCATCTTAAGGAAGCCGACTGCGTCTAGAGAAATGAACGAACCGGAAAAAAAAAAAAAAAATGTCTGACGTGAGCACTCCGGAAAGAACAAGGACTTGGACGTATCTGTTTGTAATGGGTGTTGACCTTATAGTTACCCGAGCTAGAACTCCTGGAACTTCCGATCGCGTCACCACTAACGTCGCATTACCGCCGTTCACCTCATGTGAATGCGAGAGTGCAATTAAAGCATTGTAGGAAATATCTCTTGAATCGACTGTGTCTCAAAAGTGCAGCTTCGTTTTAATAATAATAATAATAATAATAATAATAATAATAATAATAATAATAATAATAATAATACCTTTATTTCAACGTAATCTTACAGGGAGTTGTGTGAGCCAGCTGCGTCTGCCAAAGCCATTGAAGGGTTCAGCAGCAGAGTCGAGCAGGCAGCGATAAAAATAAAACATATATGCGGTGCATTCCCATTCAGGATACAATGTAGTACAAAATTATAGAAGAAAGCACATAACTGATGCATACAACAGCAACTTGGATCAACGGTCTCGCACTGTATAAATGTGTCACAATGTGTACACGCACACACATGCAGCCGCGGACTGCACAAAATGCGACCCGTGTTTCGTCACGCGAACAGACAGCGCCTCCTTTATGCTGTTCCAGCAACGTTTTGGCGCCAGACGTGAAAAATACCTGGTGCCCAGGAGACGACGATTAACCCACATGTCCGTGTGGGAGCCCTTTGAACGACGCGCGCAGGCGCCGCCGTCATCACGTTGCGTCAAAAGCACTCGCGCGTTCTTCCATTGCTTTCTCCCTCTGCCTCTCTCTCTCTCTCTCACTCACACACACACACACACACACACACACACACACACACACACACACACACACACACACACACACACACACACACACACACACACACACACATATGCTGCCGCCAAAACGGTTCGCTTTCTCCAACTTTCGGTCCCGTTCATGAGCTCTTTTTGTTCGATTCCTCCTCGCTCGGCAGCTCTTACGAGTATACACGTTCACGCACAACTTGAACGCGTGCCCGTTGTCTCTATAGCTCGGGGTGGTGGAAAGAAAAATAATAAGGAAAAAAAGTCTCTTTAATGTTGCGGTATTCTGCACTACATGCAACGGTCCTAGCGGGCAACTGCAACGGAAACAAAGAAAGTGCGCGCACAACGAAAAAGCAACGATAAACGATGCAAAAGAACGGCGAGATCAGCGGCGGTGATACCTATATCGCATCCGTGCGGTGAGCTTTTGACGCTGCGCGGACGTCTGAATTGAATGAGATCGCGTTTTTTTTTTACTTTCTTTTATTTTTATGACAGAATCATGGATGTATTACGGTATGGCTGGGAACAGACGTTCCTTTGTGTCCGGCGATTGTTCCCATGCAAACGTAACGCCAGGTTACAGAGAGTTGCAGTGTGAGCGCCGAGTTTTCTTCTTTTTTCTTTCTTTCCTTCTCTCTTCTAAAATTGAAAGTAATTGCACGCGTGTAAGCGTTGCCGTTGTTCTGGGTCGTTACGTTGCCCGCCGCTTTGTTCGAAGCGGGTTTCCGCGTTGCTGCTGGGCGAAAGCTCGAACATGTGTGCCATCAGTGGGTGGATGGAGAAATCGATGGCATATGCCCGCTAAGATGGCGTCGCGCCGAATGCAAAAGGCTGCTTCTTCATTTAACGTGTAGAGCAGTGGGGTACGTACGATAGCGCGCATGGATAGTTAAGGGGCAGTTTTAGAACAGCGTACCCAAAGCTTCGTGCGTACGCTATCTTTACGCTTGTCGCCATTGCGCATGCGTCATACGCTAAGCCGCCGGATATTGAACGTTGATATCTCGGAAACCATGCTCATACCCAATTGTAAGACTGCTTAGCTCCCTTAAAACGAGCAAGAGGCATCACACCGGTGCAATTCGTCAGAACATCCTGGCATCCCCGCTCGCTTCGGATCCGCGCGCGGTTGCTCGGGGCAAAAGTTGTTCAGATCGCAAATAATCGCCGTTGACCATTTACACTCCTTGCCCCGCCACGTTGCTCTAGTGGCTATATGTGGCTCCCGCCTGCTGATCCGAAGGTCGCGGGGTCGAATCCCGGCCGCGGAGGCTGCGTTTCGATGGAGGCGAAACGTTGAGGCCCGTGTGCTGTGCGATGTCAGTGCACGTTAAAGGGCCCCTAAACCACCCAGAGGTCGAAATTTAGTTTTGGTGTTGCTTTTGTGCCGGTGTCCGCAACGAACACGTAGCCGCAAGAATTTTTCGAAACGGTGCCGAAATAGCGGAGTTACACGCGTTTGATTATTAAAACGCGGCGCTTTCTTGTTTCGCTCTCTCCTGCGCCACGCACCGGCCGCTTGCGGGTGCCACCTCCTCGCCGTGTGTGCCGAGTGCTCCTCCAAATATCACGTGACATACTTCGCCGATGACGCGTGTCCGGTTGACGCGCCTCCGCCCCTCCGCCGGGTTCCCGCGTTCGCGCAAGGGATTTGCTGGTGCTGCGCCAACGCTCTGTGCTAGCGGTATCTGTCGTGTTCTGACAGCTGCTGCAGTTTCTAGTCGGCTGTACCTGACTTGTGCTCGAGCAAACTGCGTCGCTATGGACCCTGCGTTGCGTCTCGAAAGACTCATCAGTGGCATGAACCGGTGACACGCCGTGCAGAAGGAGGCAGGGAGCGCGTGCATTTGCTAGCAGACTAACCGGAAGTCGAAGTTCTCCTTCGACCAATCAGCGGAGCTCGGACTCTTTTGACGTCACCAAAACCCACAATGTCGTCACGGCTAACTTCGGTGTGCCGGAAATGGCCGGAGAGGCGAACGGGGTTGTTTTTCAAGTTTGTGGCGCAGCCAGGGCGCGTAGCGCTGCCGCATTTGACACCGTTCATCGTCACGGCATTCTCAACTTGATGCGCGTGTAAACTTGAAATGTTCAAAAAAATGTCGGGGGTGGTTTAGGGGCCCTTTAAAGAACCCCAGGTGGTCGAAATTTACGGAGCCCTCCACTACGGCGTCTCTCACAATCAGAGCTGGTTTTGGGACGTAATACCGCACAAATCAATAAATAAATAAATCAATCAATCAATCAATCAATCAATCAATTTTTCTTTTTTTTAAACATGCGTAAGAGTTCTCTCTCGTGGGTTCAGGAGAACTGGAATGTTCGGAGCTCCAGCCTCATAAGGGAGAGACATCGCCACATCATGGCAACGTTCGCCGCTTTCTCCGAGTGTCTTCATGTTATATTCAGCAAATTGTGGTTCATGCTTCTCTCATGTTGCAGAGTTAAGTGTTGTGCACATGCTGACCAACCGCCTTCTTTGCGCGTTAATTGCTTGCCCACGTGCACGCAGGGCTGCCGGCGGTGAGCTTCAGCACGTGCTGGACAGTGAGGAGTGTCTCCCGGAGAAGGACGTTGTGCGGCTTATGCGCCAGATCCTCGAAGCAGTCCAGTTTCTACACGAACGGAACATCGCTCATCTCGACATCAAGGTAAGAATGGATGTGTGTGTGTGTGTGTGTGTATGTGTGTGTGTGTGTGTGTGTGTGTGTAAAGGGAAGGGGTTAAGGGTTCGCTTATTGGTTAGGCACGACTTAATTTATTTATTATTTATTTATTTATTACAATACTGCCGGTCTGATCTACTTTAGGCAGGAGTGGGTACAAGTAAGTACAAAAAGAAATGGTTACAGTAAACACATGTGAGGCATTGCGGCAATAATAACAAAACCTCTGTTAGCGAATACATAAAGAGAAATGCCACAACTGAACATCAATAAGAAACATTGCATTAAAGTAATAGGGAAAAACATATACAACAAACTCATACAGACGAAGCAGCAACATATTTAAATGACTAGTGAAAACATGGATGCATAAACATATGGAAAAACTGAGTGTCAGGCAATGACATTTGGAAAAAAAGAGCGTCAGGGTTCATGGAAAACTACTACGTCAGAGCTATTTGTTATGGATTGAAGGGCCTGTACATAGGATGATAGCGACTGGCATTCCACCACAGTTGAGGGGAGGGAATTCCAATTGGTTGCAGTTCTCGGGAAAAAACAATACTGGAACATGTTGGTGCGACTAGAAAACTCTTTTAGAAAACTTTTTTAGTATGATGGGACCGAGTAGGCGGCTGGTGAGCATCTTTTAGATATGTATCCTTTTTGATGCCTAGCTGGCCTTGATAAAGGAGATAAGAGTTTCATTCGCTCGCGGTATCGCCGAATTGTCAATTTCTCGAGCTCAGCCGTTTCTAGAAGAGATGTGACTGATGCCTCCCAGCTGTATTTATTAAAGATAAACCTAACTGATTTCCTCTGTATTTTTTCTAATATTGAGATGTTTCTTTTTGTGTATGGATCCCAAACAGCTGCACAGTATTCCAGGAGTGGCCGAATAAATGTTTTATAGGCTAATAGCTTAACTTCTGCTGGAGACTTACTCAAACGCCTCCTTAAGTATCAGAGTTTTTTCATCGCCTTTCCATGTATGTAGTCAATGTGGTCGTTCCATCTAAGATATTGAGAGATGATGACTCCCAGATACTTATAGTTAGTTACTACTGCAAGAGGTTCATTATCAAAACAGTAAGGAAACGTTATAGGGTGCTTTTGCGACTAATTGTCATTGCCACAGTTTTCTTTTTGTCTGTCATTTGCCAGTCTGTGCACCATGTTTGAAGTAGGTCCAAACATTTAATGTAACCTGGTCATGGGGTGTGGTAATTTCCCGGTATATAATACAATCATCAGCAAAAAACCTTATTTTAACGGGAATGTTCTGAACGATGTCATTGATGTATACGAGAAAAAATAGGGGACCGAGAACAGACCCTTGTGGGATACCTGAAAGGACTGAAATGGCGCGTGAAGTTACGTTGTCAATGGCCACGACTTGACGTCTACATGCGAGGTATAGGCTTCTATCCAAGCTAGTAATGTGCTGTTCTTGAGTGTTGGCTCTAACTTCAATAATAATTTTCGATGAGAGACTCGGTCGAATGCCTTTTCGAAGTCGAGAAATATAATGTCGACCTGGTTATGTCTGTCTAGGGCCGCTGCTAAGTCGTGGACAGTTTCGATGAGCTGGGTGACTGTAGAGTAACCACGGCGAAAGCCATGATGGAAGCAACCAATTAAGCATTTGTCTTCAAGAAAACTTGAAATATGTTTAAAAATTTCTAGTACCTTCGCGCATGTGCATTATAAGGAGATCGGTCTGTATGATGACGGATTTGATGGTGCATTTTTTTAAAGATGAACCAACAAACAATGAAGCCCAGGAAAGCATAAGGGAAGTTATTAAAATTCCTAACTGTACTATTATAATTTTGGACTAAGCACAAAGGAATTAAAAGCGGACGAGAAGACAAACCTGCCTTTGGTGGGAACCGAACCCACGACATTCGGATAACGCGTCCGATGCTCCACTGCTGAGCTACGAAGGCAGTTGTCTCCCCGTCCACTTATATGGGGTATTTATGTACACATAATCCTGGGACTCCTGGACAGCGCCACTCGTAGCCGTGGCAGCGAGTGTGGAACACTCTTTTTACCAGGATGCGTCACGTATAACGTGATCTTATGGCGCTGTCTAAAACTCTCAGGATTATGTGTACATAAATACCCAATAAAATGTGAACGGGGGGACGACCGCCTTCGTTGCTCAGCGGTGGAGCGTCGGACTCGTTATCCGAATGTCGGGGGTTCGGTTCCCACCGAAGGCAGGTTTGTCTTTTCGTCCATTTTAATTCCTGTCTACTTACTCCATAATTACAATACCACTATTAAGAAGTGCAATACCTTCGCCTATGCTTTACTGGGCTTCATTGTGTGTTGGTTCATTAAGTCTCTCTCTCTCTCTCTCTCTCTCTCTCTCTCTCTCTCTCTCTCTCTCTCTCTCTCTCATATATATATAATGGACGTTGTGGGATCGAAAGGCGACTCGATCTCACGCAGAGAGACGACATTATGTAAGCGCGAAATGAAGGTGTTTGAAAGAAGGGAGGCCGACTGTGAAGTCAGTGGAGACTCGCGGCACACGGCCGTCGTGCGTCACAGTGCAACTTAAACACAGCAAGTCACACTGAAGCAGTCATGGCGTGCGGCGGCCGCGTGTGAAATTACCCGTGGTTAGAAATCGCTCTTCGGCATAAAGATTTTGACAGTCTGCCGCGCAGCACGCCGTGGGTGCAGTTACAACGTTTAATCACTAGTTACATACTGTTCACGTTCACGCACTCGATCACGGCATAACCTTTCTTGCTGCTGGGTTGTTGGGCGCATCTGACCTCAGTGCAAAGAGGATATAGGAATGCGGCGACGATCCACATCCTGTTGTCTCGACAGGTTAGGTTAGGTCGGGTCGTCGCGGTCGTGCTTCTTTTGCATCTATAGAGAACGATATAGGCCCGCGGGACGGGTTTGGAGCGCTGCGGAGTGGTCGTTACTCGTTATGACGACGACACGCGGAAACTTGCCTCTATAATTGACTCTGTGGTGGTTGCGTGCATTGTCTTCACTGCCGAAAATGGGCCCTGGAAAAATGGCCCGCGGTGAAGTTATACGGATGGGCTCGGTCGTGGCTCCTCGTGGTGAGCTGTCGTATATAATACATCACGAAGCATTATGCAAGGAAAAGATAACCTGCAATTTAAGAAAGAAAAAAAAAAGCGACAGTTTGCATATGCATGTAAGCATTCACAAGCTCTTTTTTTTTGTGTGGGTTTACTTGTTGCTTTGTTATGCTAAAGAGAAATATGACAGGGTGCGTGTACTATAGCAGGGAAACCCGGTAATTATCGAGGGTTCTAGACGCATCTGGAAGAGATAAGGAATTGCCCGAGAATTCCTGGAAAGAATTCCAGGCTCGAGTCGTGGAAACTGACAGCAAACTTGCTTCTAGGTTGATAGATACGCGACATGTCTGAATTCCCAAATTCGACCTTCTCACCCGACAAATCATTTGATGATCTGTCTAGAAGTGCGCAAGTGTTGTTTTTTAGTAGTGTCCTTACGGTGAAAGAATGCTTTCAGCCATTAAATTTATTCTGCTTGTCTTAGTGTCCAGTCTTCCTTTTTTTTTTTTTTCGTTATCAATATGGAGGGCTCGTTTCTTGTAGAGCGAGAGTTTCCCGAGCAGGCTTACCAGTCATAGAATATGATTGAATAATGAAGAATGGTAGATATGGGAAAGCCAGTGAACTTGAAATATATAGAATGGTAGCCGCGCTATAAAGGACACTTATAATTTATTATGAAGTATACCATCAGTGGTTGACCTTGCCCGTTTTTTTGAGAGCTGAGCTGGCAACGTTTTGCTTATGTGGAATATTTCGCAGAAAACGAATGTTAGTTGGCAGTATACACTTAAATGGACATTTAAGTGATAAGGTGAAGTGGTTTAGACTGATAACTTACATTTCGGGAACTCGATTATCATTAATATCGCCTTTTTTATGCTCGATATTAGACAAAATGAATGTCAAGGACTTCGTTTTGAAATCGGCGCCGGAACTTGGTCCTCGTGACGTCAGAAGCAGAGATGTGACGCCAGAAGGATAAATTCTTTTTTCTTGTATTCTCGCCAAATTTGTTTCATAAAATGTTCTGCAGCTCCTCGTGTTAAACCCCTGGCTTCCTTAGAACGCAATGCGTGTCTTTCTTGCCGATAAATAGTTACGTAGGCCTTATATCAAACGCCGTCAAGGATCTATGACGTCACTCGGGTTGGTTCTGGAACTTCGAAGCGGCGTCGCCACCTGTATATCCTTTTTGCGCGTTCTTTAGCTTCATACATCTATAGCTTCAGTTTTCTACATAGTACGAACATGTAGTCCCGTATGGGCGAGTGACCACAGAACGATATTCTGTGATTTCGTGCTGTTGTCTTGGTTCGCTCTATATAGGCAGACTAAGGCTCGTATTCATAAACTTACGTTATCCTTATCGCTATATTTTCATTATCGCACCTGCGACATCAAGGTGCGTCAGGGGACTCGAATGGTTATCAGCGCGAAAGATTATCATGAGGCTTGTTTGTAGTTACTGCAGGACTAATTCATTCGTGAAGCATGACAAGGGCACAGGGAAGATAAGCAAAACAATTGATAAGGATAAGGTAGGTTTGTGAATTGGGGCCTTATAGTTGGCTATCCTCAGGAAACATACATAATTGTCGTATGAGCATTCACGCCATTGTTGTTATACAGGCGTTTGCCCCGTCTCTTGTATAGATCTCCGTGTGAGAGCTCGGTATGTTTAGGAGAAAGTATATGACAGGTCCGCGGTCTCGGCCTCGTGCTCAAGGAGCAGCGTTATGACGGCTATCCGCGCATACTGCCCGCGATTACGCGCGCAGTTCTCTCCTCCGCATCATCGCGCCCGCCAGCGCCGTACACACCATAAGCGCGGGGTCACGCTCACGCTGCTGCTGGCGCAGTCGATCCTCGTGGTGCACTCCCCGGCGTGGCGCCCGCACGACGTGACTGCGCTGGTGAAGCCTTTGCCGCGGGTCGCCCCAGTTTTCGTGACACCGTTCTTTGGCGTTTAGGACGTCGCTCTCTTCGCTTGCGGCGCTCGTATACATCAACGATGTGCCCGTGCTAGCGGTGTGCCGTTGTCGCCCGCCCAGCGGTGGTGCCCCTGCCCTCTTAGCGGGCGTGTGCTATTGTAACGACAAAAGGTTGGACCGAGGTGCTTGACACCTGATATATAGGAGGCCATTAGTACGCCGAGGAGTATGGTGGGGCACTTTGCTGCAGTCGGCCAGACGTCTCGGAGCATTTCGGAGCTGCGGATTGTTACCTGGGGGTTTCGACGGGAACACCGCGGGATACGCTAAACGTGTGTGAGCACAAACAGAAGCTCGGGCTCGCACGCACGAGCGCGATCGAGCTCGAACTCGCGTCAATCGCGACCACGTGCACCGAATTCGATAACTGGAGGATGCACGGTTGAGAGCACTTTACCATTAAGTATATATGGCAACTCGCTCTGGATAGGACAAATTGGAAACCGTCGGGAGAGGCGTTCGTCCTGCTGTGGACATAAATAGGATGACGATGACGATGAGTTACAGCGCACGCTGAAATACGCGCTACATTCGGTTTTGTACTGATAACTTGAAAGCCATTCGCGATATAACTTAGCACGTACATATCTAGAGTTACTTCACATCTTTGTGTACACGTAAGGGCGGTCCGACCTAATGTTGCAACCACTATACTTTCGTCTCGTGCCGCTTGCGCGGCGTTTCGCCGTATACCAGACGTTTCGCATTACACATGTGAGGGACGCGTGCGCTCGATTACGTCAAGACGGCCTTGCTCTAATCAGTGCGCAGCCTTAGCCTGTGGCCCGATTTCCCACTGGGAGGCGTCACATTGGCCACGGCCACCTGTGCTTGCATGCACGATGCGCTGCTGTGCTCTCAATGCCGACAGGGCGTGCATAACCGATGAGTCCTCTTAAAACGCGGGCGAAGTATGTAACCTGCAGCCAGGCCTTGCTCTACGTATATAACCGACCAAGTGGCACATCGCGTACAGACTCTATCGGAAGACGATGTCTCATCCATGCGCCGTGTATCACGAAGCGCACACGAGGCGAGCCACGGGAGGGAGCGTGAGAGCCGCGGTGCGTTGCAGCGCGTGCCCGTTTTGATTTATGGACGTGATTTTGAAAACGCCAGCGCCTCGGCGCCGATGCGTTGCCCGCCGCCAGCGATGAGGCGCGCGCTGTCGTGCCCCACACTGGCGAGTGGAAACCCCCTGCGCCGCCAGGCTGGCCGGCGCCATATTTCGTGGTGCGCGTTGGCGTGCGCCCGCGCGCGCTCCCCTAACGCGTTGCTGTCGTGTCGCATCTGCGCCGTTCGTAATTGCCGATCTCCTCCCGGCGGCCGAGCTCTGGCACTGCTTTCCCATCGCGTTGCTGCTGCAGTTTGCTTCCATGCAGCCTCGATCTGCCACAACGCGCGCCTGGCGTCGCGTCCCGCCCCTCGGCGTATATGCGCTGCACGGAGTTGGTCTGCAGCCTCGGAATACAAACGAGCCGGTTAATTTCACTTGCTGCCCGCCCAGCCGGCAGGTTCTCCTGCCTCCCGTTTAATTCGACGGTTGCTGTACCCGCCGCCGAGCAAAGAAGCACGCGAGGAAAAAAAGACCCTTTCATTTTGTCGCTGCATGCAGGCAGCGCGCACGCTGCAGTGCTGTGCACTTTCGCCGTATGTGGGTGAGGGCGCGCTGTGTGTGCGTGTGTCTGTACCTGGAGGATGACCGACTTTCTCTACGGCGGGGCATCACTTGCCATCATCGACGCCGTTGCCTCCAGCGTGCTCGCCATATTATGCCATGCCGCCCGCGCGAGTGCATATAGAGCACGTGCGTGTATCGTCCAGGAACCGATAGAAGTGACGCGCCGCCATCAGTGTGGGGGCTGCCTGCTGCTTATAAGCTAGCACGTTGTGTATAACGGATCTCGGGTATAACGAGAGCGCGTGCGAAGACATGGGAGATATGCAGGCGCCTACGTCACGGGCTCTTTCACGCAGAAGGGGGGGACGTATAGTGGGGTTTGAGGGAGTGTCCCCTTTGGCAGTCTCATCGCTTTTGAAGGACGCTCTTTTACGATGTCTTCAACTTCACTGCTTTTCATCCGTTTTGTTTCTCGTGAAAGGAGCGGGACTCCTCTGATATCAAATAAAGGAAATGTCACGAACGAGCCGGTAGCGTTTAGTGTGCGGACAAGTGTTAGTCGAAAGACCTTTTTTTTTTTTTTTCGCTCTAACACACCGACAAAGAATAGGCAGAGGATATGACGTGCGCAGACTCGCAAATGAGTGTTTAACGGATGAGCAATGACGTATGCGCAGAGAAAAACAGGGTGAAACAGCTCATTGGTCATCCACTGCATAGTTATGCGCTGTCGTCACAACAGGCATGCATCTCAAAACAGTATCCCGCTTTGAGCAACTGGCACTCAAGATTCACTTACACACTCACGTGTAGTTTTAATCTTAAGGACCTCAAGCAGTTCACTAACGCTACAGTCCGTATGACGGTACGAAATTCTGGTTTCCTCGAGAAGTGGAAGGCATGTGTTCTTGTCCGTGCTATTGCAGTGATTGCAACGCTTAGCCACGACGAATGTCAAACGACTAGCCCGGCTTGGTGATCCAAATTTCGAAAGATTTGGCGGAGTGTGGTGTGCGTAGGCAGCAGTTTCGTAGCTTTTGTAGACAAACGTACTTCGCGACCTCCGTTAGGCCTTGCCCATGATGGCGACGGCGCTCATCCGCTCTTTTGTCGTGCTTATTCTGCGTGCATTCACACTTGTCGACGTGGCGACGGTGGTACGTGTACTCGCTTACTGCAGGCCAGGGTTGGGTTCCTCGGTGTGGTTTACGAAGTCTGTCTGTCTGTCTGTCTGTCTGCAGCCATCGTATTGTGTCCAGACAGACACGCAAGTTAAAGTGGGAGGATAGCCCACAGATTCTCTTGATGTAAAAAAAAACAAAAAAAAAAAACTGGCCGCGTATCTGCGTGCTTCGCTGCAAATGTCGTCGAAAGAGGATAGTCTTTTGCCGGCCGTACTACGCTGCGTGAGATATGGACGCCATCTGGCAGCGCCGTCAGGAAACATGAGCTTGTGCAGAATCCCTGGGCAACTGCTAGGTGGCAGCACCAAATCGTTGGCAGAGGCGCTTTTCGTGCATAGCGTCGCATTTTTAGCGCAGCCTAAGAAACACTAGGGTCTTTAGAATTGCGTATCTATGTATTTTCTAGTAAAGGAACACACCACCCAATACTTACGTATTGATGTTGCGTCTCAGATGTGCGTAATATTTGCTTTTTGATCGACAATGTTCACAAGTGCAAACGCAGCTACCATTTCAAGATGGCTGGTTCTGCTAGAAGGGACGTTGGAGCTATGGGCTCACCTCTATATCATTATTCACAAGCACGCGTGTGTAAGCTGGGGCGACGTTTTATTGCAGGAAAAGTTGCTGTGCATTATTCGCCGGATCGCACCTATGCAATCCAATGCGAAAAAAAAAAAAGTGCTTACCGGGTCTCAGCCATATACATTGCAAGAAATACAATACGCGTCGCATTAGGACTTCGATATGTATATGGAACGTCCTTCAAGGGGCCGCCGCTCGACAGCTTTAGAAGGGAGCTTTCCATTTAATGCGATACGGCCGGCGCTTCATTCGCGCAGCACATAGAGCGTATATATACACATACCAGATGGGGGGACCTTTGGCCGCGCGGCTTGTTTATATATGGCCCACCCACAGCGCAAGCCGACAGAAACGTAAGTGTCCCTGAGCAAAGCGGCGCCTTCGGTGAAGATATACTCGCATTGGGAATTTTCTTTTCAACTGCACCGACCAACAACGGTCGTCGCGTAAGTTGACCGCGTGACTGCCCGGTGTGCCATAAAACTGCCGCGCGCTGTGCTTGCTATCACCTTCAGCTTCGTTTCCTCGCTTGGGGGAGCCTTCCGAAAATGTCTGTATACGCACAGGCTTAAGCTGGTTGATTTACGGTTGCGCCCTTCGGTCGGTTTCTCGAGCACCTTAGGCGTCGTCGTCTCTTCTTGTTCCTCGCTTACATTTATTGCGATTTTTCTTGAGCAAGCCTTCTTGTAACTGTTGCATGTGAGACGCGGTTATACGACACTCACAGCCGGTCGTAAAGCGAGCGAGCATGCGCCGAATGTCGCCGCGGTTTTTCCAGCCTTTTGCGTATAGAGATTCGGTGATGTGGTGGTTCCACGTGAAAGTGCTGGCTCGTCTTTTTCTTTGCTTTTTTTTTTTTCACTACTGAAGCTTCTTGCCCGTCGGCACCTAATGCAGGGGTGCGTTCGCCCTAGTTCATTTCACTATTTTGTTCATGTGATATTTTTCTGATACGGTGTGTGCGTGCGTACGTATATACCGTCGTGAATCGAATCTGCGAGCCTCTGAGCTTTGTACGTTGACTATGCCTTGGTTCGCGTTTGCAAAATAAATAAATAAATAAATAAGTAAGTAAATAAATAAATAGATAAATAAATAAATAACATTCATCACGAATAATGCAGGATGCAGTCCTAAACTGAATCGAGCTGCGCCAATGCAATAGTTTTCCACGCTATACACTGCGCGCACGCAATGCCACGAACACTCTGTATAAAACAATGCAGGCTCTTTTGTTCGTTTTATCGTGCTGGTTTCCTTTTTCTTTTTTAATGGCGACCAGTGCTATACTTGATGATAATTTAAGCGGAGAACGTGGGAAAGCGACTCTTGGCTCCGCCGTGTGTACACATATCTCTGACTCTCGTTGCAGCCCCAGAACCTGCTGCTGACGTCATCGTTCCCCCAGGGAGACATCCTACTCTGCGACTTCGGCATCTCCCGAGTCATCGGCAAGGGCACCGAGATCCGCGAGATCGTCGGCACTCCGGATTACGTCGGTGAGGCTGCTGCAGCGTGTGTGTGTGTGTTCGTTTCTGTATGCTGCAACCCCCCCTCATTTCGTCTTTTTCCTTCCACTCACCGACCGAGCACGAGGAAAGATTTTTTGTGCCGATCGTGTGCTGGATGATTAAAAACAAGTCGTCGCCCGCCGCTGCTTTGTTGTGGCGTTGTGCTGCCTCAAGTCTCTTTCCATGGAGAGAGAGAGAGAGCGTGAAAACGTCTCGATATGACGTTGTATGCGTGGCAGGTGCACACTGCATTACTGCTACAAAGAAAGGACGAGGCGGAGGTATCCTCTTCATTGTTTCCACTGTTGCGTTATTTGTCCCCGAGTAATACAATGTTATACCTCTTGCGATTCGCGTAATAGAACGACGTGCTAGACGCGCAGCTTAAGGCTGATCATTTTTCTTTTTTTTTTTTTCGCCGCTATCTGGCTGTCCTGCGCGCGTGAGCGTGCTGCAAGCACCGAATAATTGTATACAGTATACAAGGCCGGGACTTGCGTCTAGAAGAGACGAA
Source organism: Hyalomma asiaticum (assembly GCA_013339685.2). Classification (NCBI taxonomy): domain Eukaryota; kingdom Metazoa; phylum Arthropoda; class Arachnida; order Ixodida; family Ixodidae; genus Hyalomma; species Hyalomma asiaticum. Next base: position 94,328,260 of record CM023482.1, on the reverse strand, counting down.
TAGTGAAATGGCAGTAGCCGTCCGCTCGGGGTCGTGCGACAGCTTCCATTGTGATCGTACCAACCTGGACGGAAAGTCGACGCGACGCCAAGGATCCAGAGAATGGAGGTCGTTTATCCTTTTAAACTCGAGCGTGCTCTGGTGCAGCGCGCTAATTGTACCCCGCCGCGGTTTGTCCACGCTGTCTTCGTTCCTAGGATTAGAGTAAATAAAAGTGACTCCATTGTCCCCTAATCTGTTTCCTCCGAATGGACTTCTCTCTTATACCTCTGGAACAACGCCGTGCTCTTTTTTTTTTTTTTTAATGAACGTCAAGGCCGAAGCGCGCTTGAGAATGCTTCCCACGTGCATGATGTGTGTGCATACTGGCCAGCCGCACAGCTTTCCACAAACATTAGAGGAGCGTATCCATCGCAGCTCGTTACTCAGTCTTCTGGTAGGCTTCGTAAAGGAAATGCCTTGTGCATCTAGATAGCTTGCCCAGGGATATAGGCCTTGTCCAGAGTACTGTCACTGTTCGACTTTCTGCAGCTTGCGTGCCTCACAGCACTGTATTAAGGCTTTGCGTTTCGCAATTTATCATAGTGACGCTCGTAATGTAACAGCGCACACGCACACGTAACATCACAATATTACACCGGACAGGCTGCGGACTACAGCTGTCGTACGTGTCTAATACAGAGTGGCGTGCATTCAGTCTGCGACAATAGCCCTATATGCCCGCGTATATTTTACAAATGACCGCATCTGAAACTTATTGGTCGATTAGCGCAGAAAGACTCAGGGACAGAAGGGACGCAGTCATTCACCAGTGTGTTGCGTATCAGTGAGCCCATACAGCCGCGTTGCTAGAAATTGTTCTTGCGCATGTTCGCTGCGCAATGCTAAGCTTTTGAACTGCTTAAGTATGACGCGCAAGAAAGTAAAACCAGAGTGTCATGGAAGGCATGTATATATATAATCTTAGTCACGATGAAGTTGGAAAAGCAGCAGATTAATTGCTGCAACTTGAAGTGCATGGATCCATCCCATATATCGCCGAGACTTTTCACGCTAGACTTTTCACAGCCATCGCTAGCCGTTGTTTAGGCAATATTAGTATGTGATGGTTGCTAGCAAATACGGTAGCTAGCTTATATATCTAAGGAGTGCCGTTACTCGGTATTCAAGGCATGCTGAGTTTAGTAAAACATTCTCGTGACATTATCACGGAAATCATCGTATATACGTAATTCCAGAAAATTGCCGGAAGATGCCCGCAAAGGCACTCCTGCAAACACGTGCATATTATGCGATGTATAGACTGTATTCTATAGCGCCTGCTCTACCGGCGTCTTTCGAATGTCCCTCATCTCTCTGCATCTGGGCTGAGGCGTTGGCGCGCGTGCGTAATCGGGCGGGTATCGGGTTCCGCGCCGGCTTATTTATTGCCAACCGGGGCGCCGAACGGATCCTCGCGGTTGTTTATACCGCTGCGACGCGTCGACGCGGCGGCGGCGGCGTCGACGACGACGTCGTCTTGACCCTCGTCGCCGCGGGGTCGTTTTCCGTCTCTCCGGGCGCGTCGCGGTTGCCACTCAACTCACCCGGCGGTCTTGGCGCTCCTCCGTGATCCGGGAGGCGGACGTGACACGGCTCTAGCGCGGTTCTACGTTTCCGTTACAGAAGAGCGTGGACACGGGCGTGATCTCTCGATATTTCGGTCAGCTTTGCGTCGATGCGTCGTTTGCCGCTTGTTCTGAGGCTATATCTAGGACAGCGTTCAGTCCGTGACGCGCCGCTCTCGAGCAAACGCGTGCACTCGGCGTTTCTCGGCTCGACCGTGTCGACGATTTTGAGTCTGTGATTGCGAGTCTTGTATTCTGTGCGTACGGAGGTTTCAGAAACGCTTTGGTAAAGCTTAAAAAAAAAAAAAAAGGAATGCTCTCGTGGCTAAAATTAGCGGCGAAAAACCACTAGCGGCAAATTGAATGTAGGACTCAATGATATCGCGCTAAATTATGATAAATACGGAATATAAACTAGCTAGTTTGCATTCCACGATCAAAAGACAGTAGCTGGAGCACAATGGTTGGTTAGGACGTGGAGCGTACGCAGAAATGTGGGCCGATCCCGGTGGCAGCGCACCGTGTGAGGTGCAGAAATATTCAGGCGCCGCTCAAAGTTGCGGGTTCGATCCTCGCAACCGCGGCTGCATTTGCACACACACAGAAATACACTGAGAGAGAGAGACAGAGGAAGGAACGCCACAGCAACACCTGCCACAGCTGCACCTCGCCTCGCTTAGATACTGCTTTACATGACCTCGTAACAGCAAGAACGTGATCGAGACCACGTAAACTCACGTAACTATAGCCACGTGACGTTATCCCGCCAAAACCACGTGGTTTCTAGGTTAAAAGCTAGGCCGTACACTAGCTCCGCTGTTGCTTCCAGCCTTGCACCGCTACTGCAACAACTAACGCTAATTTTTGTTTCGTCTTTTTCTGCTTTTGTTTTGGACCTCTGGAGGGCTTCACTCCTTTGTAATCCTTCATTGAATAAATTGCACGATTAAGATTCCCCTTTGTTCAAGCATGGCGGGGGGACCTGATCTACCAAATTTTAAATCACGGACATCGAAAAGAAACAAACAAATAAACCAAACAAATATTTCTGCATCCACCAAGGAGTTTTAATTTGCCTTTAAAATGAAATCATCGGTGGTAACTCTATGCGCCACGAAGCGAGCGGGCCGCGTAGATCGTTGACCGGCGCCTAACGCAATCGTTCTTGACAAAACGCTGAACCTCCCCAGCTGCGTAGAAGGAAAAAAAAAAAAAAAAAAAGCAGCGGCGCAGACGTACGGCCTATTTCGTTACGGCCCTGTTATTGAGGGCCCTCCATTTCCCTTTGCCATGTCTCTGCTTTCTTCTTGCGAGGCTTGTTATTGCGACCGATGAAAACATCGCGTGATTTGATGTCACGCGATTGGACAGCGCCGTTGCATACAGGCATGCCAGATTCATCGAGAAGCCCACACGTGACTCCGCGTGCTCGTGGACAGAAGTTACATATTTTCGTAACTCCTCACATTGACAGCATTCCGTATAGCAAGCGCCGTTGAGAACAGGGATGAGCTAATTTGCTCGGCCCAGAATGTGCGATCGCTTCACGTCTTGGGTTATAATTATTTCTTGCAAGGAGTCCGGTCTTTGTGAGCTCACTTAGGTTGTGCCGCCCGACTCTTCTTAATGAACTTTTTTCCGTTTATTTCCCGCCATGGTACCATTCCATCGCACGTTATAAACGTCTTCGTGCTCGAACGCAAGAACCGGAGGCTCTGTTTCATCCACAGCTGCAGTACAAGATATATACCGCACTGTCAGGCCCGTAGCCAGGGAGGGGTGCCCTGGGCCCCTCCCGAAGTTTTCGTTGGGGGATAGTGTTGATTTAGGGCTAATGATATATTATTTAAGCCAATTAATAATGTTGCGAAAATGAATAATGCCAACAGACGTTTTTTTTTTTTTTTTTCTCAAATAGTCAAGGCCTACAGCAAGTGGGCCCCACACGAAAAAAAAGTTTTCAGGCTTCGGGCCTGCGAACCGTATTACAGCTACCGTATTGCAGTCAGCTTTATTTCCCTTCTAATTTCCTCAAACCAAATCGCGTCTGCGTTTATATATACAAACATGCAGGCAGGCGCTGTGTCCAGCAGACGTGCGCCAACTCCTCTGTGGCGTTGTCGGCGTTTACATACCTACACGCCTTCGCGTGGGTTCCGACACTGGCGGCGGTCGATTTTTGGCTGCTATCGTATAGTGGTTGAGGGACGCGATAATTGCGCAGTCTCAAGGGCTCGCCCCGCCATCGGTGTTGCACAGTGCGTGCACAGGCGCTGTTCTTTTTCAAGCCTTCTCGCTCGCCACCGTCGCCGCTTTTCGGCGCTGTTTGTTTTCGCGCTGACGGGACACTGACTCGGTAACGCAGTCGGGACGCGTCCTACACGGGACCTTGACGCGTCGTCGCTGCCGCCTTGCCCGAGTCGCTAGCGTCGCTTCCTACAGGCGGCTACTGCCGCTGCTGCTGCTACTGCTGCTGTTATGCCTATGACGCAACCGAGCGGTTAATTCCGCCTCCGGCCGTCACTGCTGCGTGCTTGTTGCGAATCATCGTTTTGGGAACGCACCTAACTTAGCGCAGTCGCGTTGGGTTGAATTAGGGTAACATATATATCAAGCATCCCTCAACAAGTTGATTGTTTTCTCGGAACATTATTAAGGCGAGAGCATCAAATAGCTATGTCTACGCTCCCGCCCGCGAGACCTGGGCGAAATTTTGCCCGAAATTCGTTCCGAAGAACACGAGCGAGACAGCTGCCGATTAGTTGATTGATTGATTGATTGATTGATTGATTGATTGATTGATTGATTGATTAGGTGGTTCGGTTAGGGGAAGGACGCTAATTTCTGCAGCCCATGTAGGGAGCACGGCTAAGCGTCCGGGGGGAGGGGGGGAAGGGAGCGAAAGTGATACAGGGGGGAGAAAGGCCGTAGTGGAGGGCCCCGGAAATTTAGACCACCTGGGGTTCTTTAACGTGTACTGACAACGCACAGTACACGGGCCTCTGGCATTTTCGCCTCCATCGAAAATGCGACCGCCGCGGCCGGGATCGAACCCGCGTTTTTTAGGTGGCAGCTGAGTACCGTAACCACTACACCATCGCGGCGGGTAGCTGCGGAGGAGAGCAAAACGCGGGCGTGTGCAGTCTGTTCCTCCTCCCCTGGCGTTGCACCGCAGTAGCAACAGGTGCTGTTGCGCCGCACAGGCGGAGGTGGACCGGCGGACTGCGTCGTCGTCGTCGGCAGCGTCAATAGAGGGGAAGCCAACGTGTATCGCCTGCCCGTTTACATTTTTAGGGGCGAAGCTCCTCTTAGTCTAACCTTGTCCTGCGTCAGGCGTAACCGGCGTGCCGGGAGGCACGCGCTCGCCCTCGGCGCGTGCCTCCCGGCGCGTGCCTCTCTCTCTCTCTCTCACTCTTCCATCTGCTGTCTTGTGAGAGAGAGAGAGAGAGCGAAAGGCGCGCGTTGACTATGGAAACGCTCTTTCTTAGATGAACGCTCTACCAGCTCGCGAAGAAGGAGAACGCGCCCTCACCTGCGAGAGACAACGTTGGCGCAGGCAGCGTCTCCTAGCGAGTTTCTTGATTGAGAAATACCGACTGCTCGCGTTGGAGAACCGTTCACCGGCCACCCATATATAATATATATATATATATATATATAGGCACTGGATCTTGATTTGCAATGAAGTGCCAGTGGGAGATTTCACTTGTGCATAGTTGAACCATAAGGATTCGTAGTGTGCGCGTTAACTAAATTAATCCGGAACTCTGCACGATCTACGATGAACCTCCCAAGCTTTGCCCACTCATCATCATTCACTTCGTGGATATGCTGTAATTTTTTTTTTCCCGTTCACTTGCTCGAATTGGAAAATTAAGGACAAACGGCAAGTCATGAACTTCGCGCGGAAACCTTATCGCCGCTTTGTTCTTCTTTGGGCTGTTCTGGCGCGGGAAAATTCTCGAAGGTTTCAATGTTGGATCTAGTTTTGGAATGAAGATGTAGTGCCCTTTTATGCTGATGTGCGAAAAATTAAACAGTTCTGGACGTCAAGATTCGTGATGTGGATAACTGGCGCAGAAACTTCGTTATGGCGCTCATTGTTAACTCATTGTTAAGTTGTTTCTGGCTCACCCTGTGCCTTCCATTCTTGGAATGGTCATTTTACCATTGTTGAAGTGGGATCGACAATTACAGTTTAGTGCAATATTTCTCATTGGCATATTTTTATTGCACCTTGCCCTCCTAGTCAGTGTGTGCTAGAATACATTATCATGTGAGTGCACTGATGGACTTGTGCACAACTACCACGCTAGACTGAGGCATTCTAAGTCAAGTAGCCTACTTCACACATGGCATCTTCCCATGACACACCTATGTTGATAAACCACAGTTACCCTGCTGAACCTTTCAGTGCTTGCAAAGGTATGCGGGTCATAATGATGTATACACCGAGTCATTGTTTTTATTAACGATGAAGAAATTAAATATACATGGGAAATATTCACTCACCTCAAATGCACCAGACTTCTCACTTTGTGCAAGTTTGTATGAACTAAAATTTCAATGTCTACATCACTTCTTCCATGTGAACATCATGCAGTAGTACTGCTCAGCAGGTCCTGTGCTAATGTTTTCAAGATATATGCATAAGAAAGTTTAAAAAGAAAGTACATATAGGCTGATCGGGTGATATTGCCGGACGTCTAATGCAACTTGCAGAATGTTAGTGACTGCGCTATCACTCTCTTGTGTTTAGTCCCTGATGTGCAGATCGTTTCTTAAATGTACAGTTTACTGGAACCTCATAAATGTGAACCTCACAAAGTGCCAAGTGGTGGAGTAATTACGAATGCTGGCATAAATCGGTGCAGAGGAGTGCATAAGGAGTGCGCCAAGTGTGGTCTTAAGATGCCATGACCTACCACAAATGACCGATCTGAACTTGTGAAAGCAGTTTCCTCGGCTCAAGATTATCACATTGTTTATTTTCTTTAATATGCATTGGCACCCTATTGTGTATGATAAAACAGAACTAAGGTGCCTTGATGTTGTTCTTTTCAGCTCCAGAGATCCTGCAGTACGAGCCCATCTCTCTCGCCACAGACATTTGGTAAGTTGATGTCTCTGAAACTCGTTTAACACTTACGAAAATGTTAAACAAAATTGAGCAGCAGGGACACCACCAGCTGTGTTATTTGGAGGGACTAAAATGGTGTTTGCTTTTCTTATGCTTCTGTTAGAGTTGCATGACAGCTTTAAAGGTTCTTTACTGAGTAAGGCATGGCTATTTAACAAAAGTTATACAGGACTGGTCATACCACACTGCGCTGTACAATTCCTGTTGTGTAACTTTGGAAGATACTCTGAGCACTACATTGGTCAAGTACTTACCCATCGAGGTAGGGCCGTCATTCCCTGGAATAAATCATGTAACTACATTTTATAAAGCTGGCCCATCCTAGGGAACCTGAAATGGCACCATAAAAATACTTTTAAACAATTGTTCAGTGTGCAGATCCACAGACCTTGTGTGTGTATAATGTGTACAGAAAGGAGCTGTAACTCTGTGATGCTCCCCAGTTTAGCATGGTGTAGCTAAAGCTTTTGTAACGTGTTCGTCCTGCACTCATTGATTAGGACATTGCAGTGTAGCTGATATGAGTTGTTGTATACATTCAGTAGCCTGACACACTTTACATTGTGGACTGTTCAGACCGTGGTGCAGTGAGCACCCACTTGTAGAGTATCACTTTTTCTAATATTGTCATCTGTGCGGACCATATCTTGTGTAGATGTTCATTGCACTCGTATTTAATGCCTTACACTGTAAAAGGGCATCGTACGGTATCTTTAAAGCAGATGTTAGCCAGTCTGTTAATCGTCAACATCTATTTCAAAAAAATTCTGCAAGCTTTACTGTTGTAGTTAAGGGTCATAAAAAATGGCGGTAAAGAAAAAAGAGTTATCACCTCCACTATTTAGCGGCATTAAAGCTGTTGCCACTCCCAGACATGAACAACTATGTGTGGAGCGTGTGGTTTTCCCATTTGATACCCCTGATACCCCTGTTTTTGATTGCTACAACAACAAACATCACACCAAAAAAAGAAGTGTAGTTAATACCACACTGCCTGCGATGACCACAAGTAGGCTGATGATGTAGTAGTGGCAAGGATCATTTAGTAGCACTTATTCATTGATCGCCATTGTCGCCGTTTTATGCAGGAGCTTGGGCGTGCTGACATATGTGCTGCTATCTGGCCACTCTCCCTTCGGTGGGGACACAAAGCAGGAAACCTTCTGCAACATTACAAATGGCAGCCTGGACTTCCCCGAGGACCTGTTTGGAGATGTGTCCAATTCGGCCAAGGACTTCATTGGCCGCCTTATTGTTCGCGATGCGAGGTTGGTGCTTATAACTTTATGCAACCATAAAACTTCATTCGTCCTTCACTTTTATTAAGCTTCTGAAAAGGGAAAATCTTTTCAATGCTTGTAATGTGCACAACAATCGAGTTAAGTACTTCAGCTTCACAGAAGAATAAATGCGTAGTGGGCTCACTAGTGCTCAGTCTGTGTAGGTAAATAGAAAGTAACATTTCAAGTAGAGCTTAAGAGGCAGTTTTATCAGGCTGGTGGCTCGCGTAGCATGAATTTGGTGGTTACATAGTAATACTGAAAGACAAAATGCATTTTTTCGTTTGTTTTCCTGTTCCCCTGTCAATTTCATTCTGCCTGCCACAATATACACTGTAAATAGTGAGCATAAAAAAAATAGTTTTTAGGAGTTTGCCTGATTACACAGGCAGAATTAACTGACACCCTTGCAATGAGATTGATGTATATAGCAAGGAGAGAAGCTACAGACATCGAAGCACAGTCAAGAATCACTTGCAGTGTTACATGTAAAGGCACTACAGAAGCAAGCAGTAGCCAAAAACGTTAGAAAATGAAGATAGATATTTTAAACCAACATGGTAAAACCAGGAAAGTAGATTGGCTGCATGCGGAAGCAGTGGAATCAAAAGCCATGAAAAAGTGTTTCAGAGCTATTTTCGACACACCTAATGTGCCTGGGTCGTACTGCTGTTGTTGCTGCGGCTTCAATGTGCGATGAGTATACAATGTTAAAGAATTTTTCTGTGTGAATAAGCCAGGGCTTCCCCCAGCATTTGAAATTTAGGGGTCTGTCTAAATGTCAAGGAGTGAATATATGGGGTGGGGTTTTAAGGGGGAGGTGATTGTAGGTTGAGGTGAGGCTGTGCATATTTTGAATTCGTTACATATTGCTATGAACTCGAAAGGCGCCTTTAGAAAAGCAGGGGGTGTGTAGGGATCTCTAGAATTGGCTTTATCAGGATAGGCACTGCCAGTGGCCTTACACGATGCAGAAGACGGGAAGCAAAGGCAAGAACTCTATGCGGCTATAACTGAATGTACAACAGCCAATTCATTCAAACATATATTTTGAGGAAAACAGGATACTGTTTGATACTATTTGGCTGCGGCAGCTGCATTTAGATGCAGGCAAAATGTTGAGGCCCATGTTCTCTGTGATGTCAGCGCACGTTAAAGAACCCCATGTGGTCTAAATCTTTGGGGCTCTCCACTACGGCATCTCTCATAATCATATTGTGCATTTGTTTTGTAGAACCCCAGAAATCAAACCTCTGATACAGTTGAGAAAGTTGTTGACCTGCTGTAAACAGTGGCATTATGTTAGGCTTAGGACTACAGGTGTTTGTTGTTATTAGAAATATACAGCTAATTCATGTGCTTGTGCAGTTTTCCACAGCTTTGATTAAATGCTGCTGTGAATCAATGGGTTTTATAGATGTGAACTATATAAGCAGCACATATAACTTAATGTCCCTCTTCATTTTTCTCTCATTACAGTAAGCGGCTCAGTGTGAAGGAATGCCTGAGTCATCCCTGGCTGGCCCCTGTAAAAACATCTGTTGTGCCGTCTCCTCCGCCGAAGGCAGTCTGCCAACCACAGCCCCTAGCCACAGGCTCAGCCTTTGGATCGGCAAGCTCTGATTCATCTGCATCTGAAGACAGCGATGAGGCACCAACAAGTGTACCAGCCTTGCCCCCATCACCGCCACCGGTCCTTCGCCCGAGTATGCCTTTGGCTTCAGGCTCAGCCTTTGGCTCGGCAAGTTCAGATTCGTCCGCATCAGAAGACAGCGATGAAGCGCCAACTGCCAAACCAGCTCTCCCCACGTCCCCACCACCGAACTTTCGCCCAAGCAAGGCCCTAGCTTCTGGCTCTGCCTTTGGCTCGGCAAGCTCAGATTCCTCTGCGTCAGAAGACAGCGATGATGCACCTGCTTCCAAGCTAACTCTCCCTACATCAACGCCACCGACACTCCGACCGAGCATTCGTTTCTATCACGATGTTGATGACGACGACGACGGCGATCTCATCCAGCCTCCACCTTTGCCACTTTCACCACCTCCCAAAATCTCTAGCCCTTGCAAGACAATCCTCATGGATCGTACCAATGGAGCCATTGGAAGCCCCCTTCCCAAGAAGCCACAGACAAGCACACTTCAGATCGCTGTGCCTCCGCGCTTCAAGAGGCACAGGACACAGAGTGCCACCTCGGTTACCACGACTGAGCGCAGAGGTGCCTCCATTCGTCACGTTCAGGAGGTGGAGTCTGTCATGGTGGAACTGGATGGACTGTCCCTCAATGGCAAGAGACTCATCTTCACCGACGAAATCATTGTCGATGAACGAGTGGGCATTGTCTACTGAACTTTTTTTGTCCCTGAGTGGAGGTCGCTTTCAGGCTTCCTGGCCTGGCCTCATTCACCGTTTCCAGTAGCACGCATGTTTTCTTTCACCCAGTGAACCCCCCACCCCATGAGTGAGCCGAGACTGTGGACCTTGGGTTAGACTCGGGATGTTGCTTAAGTTATTACTGTGTTCCCGTCAGTGTGTTTGTCCACGTGGGATAAAAGAGCTGTGAGCCTGTGCCACTTGCACCCTCCCACAAAGCCCCCCTCATGTGTGTTAGCACATCTTGCAATGTGGCGATCTCTTTAGTGGCATGAAAGCTTAGAGCCCTTTATGAGCACCACCGCTATAGTTGCTCGGCACAGAGGAAGTCTACAAGTGCCTGATGGTGCCTTGATAGTTGAGAAAGCAATGTACAAAGCCGTCTTCCTCTATGCCTGGTGTACAAATGCGTGTTTGCTGAGCTTTATTCCCGCCTCTACCCCCACCCCCCCCATTTGGTGTATGCCAATACCACTGCTTGCGGATAGACGTGTACCAAAGTCATGACTTGCTGCATACGTGTAAATAAGTGCCGGTGTCCTTTTTTTTTCTGCTGCTTTTTGTTTTATTTTACAGACCAAATGCAGTGTTGAGTATTATGTCTAGAGCAGTCGTTGCTGGGTGCACCAGCTTGTCCAAGTATGCTGGAAGCATTGCGTTGTCTGCAACTGAACGTGCTCAGCTGCATTAAGTTGTTTCAGACTGGATGCACAGGTCTTGAAGGTTCTCGCGAGCTTTCAGTGCTGGGAAGTGTGCTGAACCATTCTTTTAAAGCTTCTAGTCTTCCCGGGTAAAAAAAAAAAAGAAAGAAAGAGTAAGCTTATTTGTTAAGTTGCAGTGGTGGTGGTTTAATTCTGTTAGTAGATTGTATACTGTCGTTTCCTCTTCGTTTTGTTTCATCTTCCTCTATGCTGATGCTTCCTCATCTCTGCGAGTGAAGCGGAGGAAGCACATTGTTATTCTTTGTTTTGTGTGTTGGCTGAGGGAATTTATTCTACTGCAGGGTATGTCTTGTACTGAAGGGCAGCTAGCTTTGTATGCAAATGTTTGGTGCCTTAGACAAGTTTACTTTTTTTTCCTTGTGGGTTTCTTTTCTATGGACCTTATGTCGACTACTTTCTTTCCTTTTGTGCAATTACTTTTCATGTAGAGCACAGGTTGTGCATGACATTTGGAAACATATATTTTTGTTATCTTATAGTTCAGAATTTTATCAGCTCTAAAGGTGTCAAGGCAGTAAAAGTTAGTTGACAAGAATTTGTCTGGAACAAGCTGATTCACATGTAGTCCTACCTTTAATATTTCAACTTGTTCTTCTCAATTTGCAGATATTTCCAGAATTTGGATTCACTCATAGAAGAATACTAATTCTTAGATAAATTCAAACTACACAGTCGCAGCTCACGTCGGACCATGCCTAATAATCTGCTAACATGGGAGATTTCATTCACAGTTCTCTTAGTTATTTGCATTGGCTTGCTGTTTTGGTCAGCTCATTGTATATATGTACATTTTGTGAACATTTTTTTTTTTCAAAGAGTGGAATGATATTGTGTTGTTTTCTTATGGTATGCCTCTACAACATTCATCTAGATTTTTTTTTTCCTGCTCTTCTGGCACACCTGTGACTTGACAGAAATGAAGTAGTCACTGACAAGTGCAGCCATTGTTTTGTTTATTTATTCTTTTAAGGAAGCCAGTTTTCTCGACATGTGCATGTGTGCATTACTTGCTTTTTGCCAAGCTCATTATTTGCCCAGATTTTGCGAACAATCAAAGCAGCAGGTGGTCATCGAGAGAAGGTAGAGAAAAGGCCAAATGGAAAGCGATATATATTTTGAGACAGCAGTCGATCCTGTGATCTACGTCCCTGCATATACTGCCATCACGATGTGCCTCTCTGTCTGTAGCAGTGGCTCGCAGTGAAACAATAAATGACGCAACAAGGTTTTGGTCGTTTCTTGTCACTCTCATTCTTTGTGAAGCGAAATGCTGTGGAGGTACTCACTCTAGGCTGCTGTTATGTTGAGCTAATAGGGAGTTGTAGCAGCGACGGCTTACCGTACGGCAATGAGGGTAATGCCAGTACCGTCATGGTCAGCACGTGGCTATTTTAGTCGGAAAGGCCTGCACGTTGCTCGGTGGGTACGGAAACATTGTCAGATGATAAAACTTGCTGGTAAAGCCGTCAGAAGCTCAATTTTCTACATGCCAACCACGAGGGTACAGCATTACCGTACTTACGGTACCGTAAGTCGCCGCTGCTAAAACTCCCTAATGCTTAATGGTCGGAAATATGTGCATCTGTGTGGTGTATGTATGGTATGAAGAGTTTTAGTTGGAAGTCCACAGGAAACTCTTCAGACTGCTATGGCACCATAGTATTGTAACTGGTAATGATCGTATGATGATAAACAATTTTGTTTTCAAACGTGACCCCTCACATGAACCATTTGCACAAATAACAGATGTGTGCATGCACATACATGTGGAAGCATGGAGTTTCAGAAAATATAACATTAACGGTTACACTACCACCAAATATAAATAGCAATCTAATAACTAGCATCAAGCTTGACTGTGATATGAACTTTGTCATGTTTTGATTTAGTCTAAGAAGCAAAAGATTCTTATATACTCGTTTCTTATATACCTCCTGTAACAAACCATTCAGTTTAATACACTCGTACTACAGTACAACAGCACAGATAAAGGCTCAGATTCACTTGTGATGTATTGGCAGATTGCAAGGTTTCTTCTTCACTCGACCCAACCCAACTACGGGTCTTTACGAGTAGATTCGGTATGCTACAGTTTTGCTGGCGTGCAAAGCCTACGGGGATCGCGTTTACTACCCTGAATTTATGGAAACGTTGGTAAGCCCTGTGTTTGCAGTGAACTCAAGCTTTACAGCTGTTAATCACACTGTCTGCTCCATGTTGATTCGGTTTACAGACGCGGTATTGCGTTTTACGCAAAAGATAACAAAAATAGAAATTAAATATTGCAGCGCTCATTACAGTGTACTCACCCTCACTTGCTGTTGTACTCGTGGAAGGCAGAGAAATCCGGTTATATAATGTTAACTGTGCCGGTGATGGCCTTTATGTAGAACAAGATGTCGAGTTGGAGTAGTTGGTCATATTGTATGTAGTATCATGCTGCTGCACTCGTGGCAGGCAACTGATTTAAACGCATGCTGGAACTCGCTTCACGTCATTTTGTGTAACGCCAACCATGATGCACACATGCACATCCATATCTGTCACTTTATTACAAGTTAACTTTTGCACAATACAGTAAAGTAAATCACTGCATAACAGTCCTTTCTCGCTCCATCACGTGGTGCCACCTGCACTAGCCCCCCGTGCTGGAGGTACTGCGTTCGATTCTCCGTGCAACCGGATAACCGCCGTTTCTTCTAGTGGGTGGAGATGCACCCTGGGCCTGACGTGGCGTTCGACTTTGAGGGTAATATCCCGCACATGCGTCGCCAGAGGGAAGGTTGCGGAGTTCAAACCCTTGCCAAAATTTTTGGAGTTTGCACGCAAGTACAAAGACACACAAGCACAGACATAGGGGGCTTGGGCCCCTTCCGAAATAAAATCCTGGCTACGCCCCTGATCTCCCATCTCGAGAATTGGCCTCTCGTTTCACACTCTTCTTTCACTCCCGGCGTTTCCGTTGAAGTGTCCATGCTTCTTTTCTTTATCTACCTTAATCTGCCTCTCCTCCGTCGTACAGGACTGTTGAGGTGCCCTCCTCAACGAGAGACGGTAACTATCCCGTGCTTTTCTCTCGCCAAAAATCTGTTCTCGAGAAACAAAAATATTTGCGGGCGCGATCCGAGCCGAATTTCCTTTCCAAAGTATCTCTAGCTCCTTGATCAGGTTTCTGTTTGGTGCGAAGTGAAATTTTCTTAGAAGTTGGAACGCGTTGCTGTGAAGCGAGATACAATAATGACGAAGACAAATGTGGGAAGACTAAGGAAAGGACGGAGCAATGTATTAACTGAATAGCGACGTCCGCGCGAATGTGTCTAGAAGTTACTTTAAGTGAAACCTTTAGATGTAGAGAAAGCACGGGAGAGGTAAACATGCCGCGATAGAGTTAAGTTAAAGACCGTTGAAAGCTAAGCGTAAAGTTGCAAGCGTTCTTCGGGGAAATAGTGTGATCCGTTCCATGAAGACGGATGACCAGCGAAGCTGTTTAGCGCATGACCCAGAGGGGACGGGGACAGTTTGGCACGAAAGGCCAGGTTGCGAACGTGCCCATCAACGGGCAAACCACTGTGCACAGTGTACCGCGACGTGTCAACGACGACATCGCCGTCGAAGTGAAGCCCATGTACAAGACCGCAATTTCCGCATCACGACATATGCGTGAGCGATCTTTTAGGGGCGAAGCTCCTTAGGGTGTGGGTCGTTCCCTCCTCTGTAGTAGTAGTAATAGTAGTAGTAGTAGTCGTATGTATGTAGCCGCCGGGAGGCTCGCGCGCCTGGAGGCTCGCGCTCGCGCTCGGCGCGCTACCTCTCTCACTCTTCCATCTGCTGTCTTGTGAGAGAGAGAAAGAGAGAGAGAGAACGAAAGGCGCGCGTTGACTATGGAAACGCTCTTTCTTCGATGAACGCGCTACCAGCTCGCAAAGAAGGAGAACGCGCCCTCACCCGCGAGAGACAACGTTGACGCAGGCAGCGTCTTCTAGCGAGTTTCTTGATTGAAAAATACCGACTGCTCGCGCTAGAAGACGCTAGAAGACGCTGCCTGCGTCAAGCTTGTCTCTCGCGGGTGAGGGCGCGTTCTCCTTCTTTGCGAGCTGGTAGAGCGTTCATCGAAGAAAGAGCGTTCCCATAGTCAATGCGTGCCTTTCGCTCTCTCTCTGTCCCTCTCTCTCACAAGACAGCAGATGGAAGAGTGAGAGCTCGCGCTCTGGGAGGCACGCGCCGAGGGCGAGCGCGAGCTTGGCTACGACGCGACAACGAACCAGCGAGCGCCGCAGCGCCATCTATTGATCAATTCACGTACTAGCTAAGCAGCACCGCACCGCCATCTCGTGATCATTCTGAGATCATTCAAGAGCGAGCGCATTCAAGAGCGAGCACGAGACCTAGCGGTCTCGTGCGCCATGCACTCCCATACTACGCGTTCCCATACATCTGAATGAAGCGAGCACCGCAGCGCCATCACGCCATTTAGTGAGCACTTCACGAACTAGACGAGGTGGCTACGAGGGACAAAAGAGGATGGAACGACCCACGGCGTAAGGAGCTTCGCCCCTAAAACAACTTCATTTATGTCACAGCCCCCTGGGGCAGGGCACCATTTAACGTGCCTGTCTCAGAATCCCACTCTATAAACAACAGGTCTATTTGACGCTTCTGATATTCCACTGTGTGTAAATTATTGCGATAGCAATTATACGGACAGTCTCGACGGATTTCTTCCGTCGCCGTCATGTCCCGTATAAAGCCCAAATTGATAGCCTCCACGCGTGTGGGGATGACGAATATGGCTGAAGCAGAGATCAAGCGAGCCCGGTCCATCTCCGTCGCTCGGAGGACGCATGCGATAACATCACCCCGGTCGGGACGCCTGTCATCGAAGCGGAGAGGAAAGAGGCGTTGCCGGTGTACATAAGATCGGCAGCTTGGTCTCTGCGACTATACCTGTAGACGATACGTTGCTGAAAGTGTACACGCGTAAAATGCTGTCTCTATCTCTCTGGAGTCTCTGCCATTCTATTTCAGCGCGTTATTACTTCCCCCAGAGCAAGGTAGCAAACCGGATGTGCGTCTCTTCACGGCATCCGCGATCACGCGAGCTGGCAGGTCAACCTGCCGCGCGCTCAATCTCGGGCTGTGTTCCAATTCTGGACAGCATCGTAGACAGCCTACCTTGACAGCTTCAAGGACAGCTTCGCGTGCTTGCCGTCCGAGTAATGGAACGCGCCCGGATGACGTATGCACGACGAGCCGCCATCTCGTGTCGACAAAAGAAAGCTGAAAAAAACGCTCCCAATTTTCGTTCAGTTTGCTTATTTCGTGTTACAATCTACGAAAAACTAAATGCAGCTCACGTAAATTGCGTAAGAAAGCGCCTATTTGCGAGCAGACGACCGTTCCGGCGAGGTTTGTGGATATTCAAGCAATCCTCGCAGCCGCCATCTTGTTTGGACAGCAAAGTAGCCTGCATCGTTTTTGTCTTCGTATGCCGTCTTCGCGAAGCTGTCTATTTTGCCGTCTACGTGAGAAATGGAATGGGACTTAAGATGGCCGCTGTTACGTAGCCGTCTATTTAGCCGTCTACCGTGAGTATTGGAACACACCCTCGGAGGCCGTGGTCTGGCCAGTTTCCTTGCTTTTCCTCTCGTGCTTATTTCTGGAGTTCGCACACCGTCATGCTGCAGTAACCTTATCTATAATCGCTGGAATTGCCGGATCTGCACGCGCAAAAATGCATTGTCTTGAGAAATATGATCTTGTTTTCTCTTCACAAGTGCTCGTACGCATTAGTCTTAAGGATGGATGGGTTCCAAAATTAAACTACCTGGCCACAAAGAGCTGCCAGCCGTCGTTACTGCAGTTCGGGCAGTCACCCGCATTTCTTACCTCAACAAACGTTGACAAAAGTGAAAGAGCCATATCGGTAAGGAATAATAATATATACTACACAGCAGTCGTGTCAAAACTGCCAATGCTTGCGGAACCTGCACGCGCGCCAGCCACGCCCGGTGCCGTGGCGTCTGACGTTCCAGGGCCAGTCACAAGTCTTGTACGCGTCGTTGAACACCAGGCCCCGAGCGCATTTAAAGCGATGCGCATTGCCTCGGTGGCACCGGAAGAACTCGGCGCAGTCTCTGGGGCTCGCGTAGAAGCCCTCGCTGGCGACGCACATGACATCACCCCAGCGGTCCATGGCGACGCCATCGTCCGCTTCTATCGCAGTGGGTCTGCCGTTTGCGCAGCGCACGTTCCTCGGCCAGTCGCACACACCGATGCGGTCGTTGAAGAGCAGCGGTCCGGGACACTGCACCAACAGTGTGCGCCCTTGGACGCAGACGAAGAAGCTCGAGCAGCTCTTGCTGTTTGCCATGTGCTGGCCGTTTTCACAGGTCGACGCCGGTCGCATCGTTGTTGATGTCGTTGCTGGCGTCGTTGCTGGTGTCGTTGCCGTTGTTGTTGCTGGCTTTGATATCTGTGTCATCGTCGACCCGGCTCTTGCGGGGTAAATGGGCAGCACTGGATCGGATAGGATAAAGTCCTCGATGGGCCGAGCGGCAGGGGGCTCAGTTTCTGCGTGGACAGACGATAGTATGCATATGTCAAGAGTATAATAAGAAACGACAGTATGTGAATTAATATACTGCTACAAATCCACAGACAGCAGTCACACTCTTGCACGACCTCGTTTTGCGTTTAAGATCCATGGGTGGTAGAAGCGTAGACATAATAAGAAGCGGTACATAATTTTAGTGGCTGATGGGAGGGAGTGCGACCGTGTATACTGCGCAGTCATACGTGAGGAAATCATTTGTTAATGTGTGTTTCCTTAACGTATATCTGTCTCGCCTTGGAAATGAAATTCGTTTGGAGGTTGGCGCCCATACTTGCCTATAATTTGCACTTAATTAAACGTTAGTCCGCTCTACTATAGCCATTATACAGTGCAACAGAAATACGTAGTTTACATTTGTTTTTAAATCGGTAACTTAGCTCGTGCCTCGAAGTTGCGACAGTCAGTGTTCAACGTATCTGCATTTAGAAAGCAAATCATGTGATACTAAAGCTAACTTAATTCCATTCGTATAGCGTGAGTCGCGATAAAAAAGCAATACACCTTCAGCAGCAGATTTACGCAACGTGGTACTATCGCGAAGAATACACTGGAAAAGATCAATAATTGAGCTGCAGTGTCGCTGAGCAGCCTGCACGCCTGCAGGTTGCGGGGAAAATTTAAAAAAAATGACAGCATACCCACGGAGTGAATGATGATGAGTGGGCGAAGCTCGGGACGTTCATCGTAGATCGTGCCGAGTTCCGGATTAATTTAGTTAACGCGCACGCTACGAATCCTTATGGTTCAACTATGCACAAGTGAAATCTCCCACCGGCACTTCATTGCAAGTCAAGATCCAGTGCCTATATATATATATGGGTGGCCGGTGAACGGTTCTCCAACGCGAGCAGTCGATATTTCTCAATCAAGAAACTCGCTAGGAGACGCTGCCTGCGCCAACGTTGTCTCTCGCGGGTGAGGGCGCGTTCTCCTTCTTTGCGAGCTGGTAGAGCGTTCATCTAAGAAAGAGCGTTTCCACAGTCAACGCGCGCGTTTCGCTCTCTCTCTCTCTGTCTCTCTCTCACAAGACAGCAGACGGAAGAGTGAGAGAGAGAGAGGCACGCGCCGGGAGGCACGCGCCGAGGGCGAGCGCGTGCCTCCCGGCACGCCGGTTACGCCTGACGCCTGACACAGGACAAGGTTAGACTAAGAGGAGCTTCGCCCCCCCAAAAAAAAAAAAATTCACAGCATATCCACGGGGTGAATGATGATGAGTGGGCGAAGCTCCGAAGTGAACCACCGATAAACCGTTAATCTTCCGTGTAATTCGCCCAGTCGATCATCATGTAAAGACGTCAGAAACACTCTATTCGAACGCTGGGATCTGGCGTTTAAGGGGACGCTAGCACAAACGCGTTACAAACATGCAGTACACTCTAGTAAGGGGGGAGAGGCCACAGCGTCTTACGCAGCCCCTTACACAGGCCGGAAAGCGCACCGCGTTTGCCGACGCCATCACATGACTGCTGAAAGAGTATAAGGCGGAGAGGCCACAGCGTCTTACACCAGCTTCTTACACGCGCCGTAACGCGCTAGCACAAACCCATCATCATCGTTAGAAACGGACAGTCTTTCGGAGGTAAACAATGGCTGCTAATGGGAATGAGAGACAGAAGAAGTCGGCTTTTAGCTAACACTTACACTTCTACTTCTACTAACGTTTCCTACTGGGGACATGCCAATGGCTGCTAATGGGGAATGAGAGACAGAAGAATTCGGCTTTTAGTTAACGCGCACGCTGCGAATTTTTTATTGTTCAACAACGCACAGGAGAAATCTCCCACCGGCACCACCTTGGAGGTCAAAGCGTAAGACTGGTTACGCACTACGACTACGACTACGACGAGGGACGAAAGGAGCTTCGCCCCTAAAATGACGGCCAAGTGTGGTCTCCAAATCATTGCTCGCGTCTGTATACACACCTGCCGCTAAGCTTGAAGCGAAATGCGTTGGCGTCTCTAAAAGGGTTCCAAGAGCGAAAACAAATTTAAAAAAAGGGGGGCTGGGGGGGCGGGCCGGGGATTATGACAGGACATGCGTTGAGATTATTACTACTGACGGAATGCGGAAGGAAAAAATTTTTAGTTACCGTTAAAAAAATGTATCTGCGTTGAAATAATCACCACTGTACGGGTCATAGTCTTTATATAAGCAGTCTTTTTGATGACTGATTCTTGCTGCTACAAAGACATACAGATTGAAGGATTGGATTGATTGATTGATTGATTGATTATTGGTTGGTTGATTGATTGAATGATTGAAAAAAAAAACGCTGATAACGCGATGCTTCAATGTATATACGAGTTTGCTGCACGTACCGGCCAAGCTGAGAGCCGCGGCACCTTTGCACATCACGCACGTGACGATGAGAAGCAGGGCCAGCAACCGCATCTTCGGTACTTCTTCGCTTCGCACGTTGTACGACTGCTTGGAAGCGCCCCTGTGGAACACAAGACACAGGGCAGAGCCCGAGTTATGCACACTGCGCTTCCGGCGGTGCGTTCGACTGTTTCCAGACACTCGCGCGCGACTCAGCGGATTCGGTACACCAAGCGGAACGTTTTGTACAACCGTCCGCCCGTCCGGTCACTGAACGGGTTGACGCGATACGAAAGGTGACACGCAGGAGCGATCCAGTTTGTCAGCGCTTTCTCTGCGGTACATGGAAGGACGCGTTTGCGAGAGGTTTGCGTGGCAACTTTTTTCCGGAAATAAAACAGTGCCGTTAAATTATTTCGGAACCTGTTTATTTATCACCTGGAATGAACGATTCGAGTGGAAGGAGCGCGAATTTATTACGTCTAGCCGCGTGGTCTGTTGATTTTGGGCAATGCATCGCACAGTATACACGAAGACAAAGCTTGGTAATCCCTAAATTTATGCTTATTCTTTCATTTCAGTCCATCTATAAGACAACATATGGGCAAAGAGAAATTATCGTAAATAATTTTTTAGTATATCTAAGGAATTTAACCTGGGCGCGCACACGTAATGACAGCCAGCGCGGCTCCCACGCTGCCCATTCCGTTGGTGACGTATAACGATCGGGCTGTTCCTTAGAAGTTGCTTGTCACAATTTGAGGTACCTTTGTTAAATTGTTAAGACGTCGCTGGTGGTATCTGTCGTACGTAATTTAGCTTATGTTTATCTGCAAGTTCTTCTGTCGTAATACCGGCTCCTACCGACTTCCCGACCTTGTACAGGTTCAGGAAAGAAGTCGCGTTCCATGTGTAGCACACGTGTACACAGGACCGATAACGACGGTGTCTGGTAAGGAACTGAATCTATTCTGAACTCTGTCGCGTGTCCGAGAGGGCGCCGCGGAGCAACACGAGAAAGAGAGAGAGAGAGAAAGAAAAAGAACATGCCCGGGCAACACTGAAAGATGGGAGCGCGGGCACAGGCGCCACGGCCACGGCTGCCAGCGCGCGCAGGTGCAGGCAGACAAAAGCCACGGGCGAAGAAGTTCCGCCCGCGCATGCGTTGGCGCTGGCAAACAAGAACAATTCAGTGGTTCCGACCACTCACTATACACATGAAAAGGCCTTTAAACTACCATTTCACATATGAGCCTCACACATTCACTCTCCCTCTCTAAGTACATTCATTCTTTTTTTATTGAAGTGGTGAATAGGAGAGGTTGGTGCCTTTAGTACGGCACCGGCTACTCCTTCTCACTTAGCAATCCCAGCAAAAGTTCAATAAAGTGAAAAAGAAAAACAAGAAAAAAGGAGTTTCACAAGACATGCACACTGGTAACACTAAAAGAGTCGGCGCTAAGTTCATATGCTGCAAAACATCTCCAGTATTTACAGGTCCGCCGCGATGGTCTGGTTGTGCTGCTCGACTGTGGACCCACAATACGCGTGTTCAAACCCGGCCGCGGCGGTCGCGTTTCCGACGGATGCGAATGTGCCAGAGGCCCGTGTACTGTGCAATGTTAATGCACGTTAATGAACCCCAGGTGGTCTAAATTTCCGGAGCCCTCCACTGCGACATTCTCTTCCTCTTTCGTTCCCTTTACCCTGCCTCCACGGCCGCTGAACTGTGCTCCGGCAAAGGCGGCAGGAATCAGCGGCCTTTCATTACCCGAACCGCAGTTGTTGTTGTTGTTGTTGTTGTTGTTGTTGTTGTTGTTGTTGTTGTCTTCTTCTTCTTCTTCTTCTTCTTCTTCTTCTTCTTCTTCTTCTTCTTATTATTATTATTATTATTATTATTATTATTATTATTGAATGGCATGACATAGCTCGTAAACTACAGGTTCCAGAGGTATTCACCGCTGATTCATTGCACATAAGGTGGACAGATGTAAGATACAGTGAACAGAATTAAGATATCTTATATTTTATATTTTATAATAAAATATTTTACATCCGCTTTTCTCTTGAGGAATTACCCGTCCAGACGTAATGTTGAAGATGACATTGTTGCTGCAGTTATCGTCCTGAACTAGCATGGAGCTCTTTAGTCGTACGCCCTAAATTATGGAGAAATGAAGATGGGAAAGAACTCCCAGGCCTGCATAGGGGACATAGCACAGCGACCGCATAAGCTAGATTTTGCTGCGCTCTATCTCTTATTCTTCTCTTCCAGTCCTATTCCATTCCAGCTTCTACACCTCTTCAAATGCATGCTTTTTCATGCTTCCTCTTTTTCTCCGTTGTCACCGCCTCTCTTTCGCTTCATCGTCTTATTACGGTCGAGTTCTTCGTCATGGTCTTCATACTCGTCGTCGTCCTCTCTTCCTTCTTCGTCGTCTGCTTCGTAGTCATCAGGTTCTTCCTCCTCTTCGTCTTTTTATTCGTTGCCGTCTTCAACGCCATCTTCTTCTCTTTCATTTTCCCGCCCATCGTTGTCTTGCAAGCGTGTCCTTTTTATAACTCAGAGCCAAGCGCTTTATGTTTAGAAATGGTATTGATACTATTCTCGCATATCGGATGCATGCCTTGCGATGCTTCGCGCTTGTGTTCAAGCCTCTTCCCCCGGCTTTCCATTCCCTTCTCCCGCTTCTTCTCCATATTCGTCGAACAAAATGCGTCCAGTGAGTGACAATCATATGGTCTCCTGAAACACTTTTACACCATATCAGAGCCGTGGCCGAGAATGCGGGATGCCCAACCACGTGGTGAGAGTCAGTCAGGGGTGTAATGGCACCGCTCCTTTTGCGCTGGGTTCAAATCCGTACAGGCATGCAGGTATTTTTTTCACATTGGTGGCGATGGTGTCCACCGCGGCCGCCGGTGTCCTCAACCACGGTTTTGGACAGCGGCGGCGGCGGATACCATCGCGTCCAATTTCGGCAATTGTATAAACGAGCCCATAACAGCTTGCGCTGTGAAATAAGTGGCCTATTAGAGTCTGTCTTGACATCGAGTGATCATAGCACTGAGATAACAAGCCCTACGTGGGTTGAGAAAATTAAGCGCCTATATTCAATAGATCATGCCCATAACGGGCAGTTTCTTGTTTTGGGGCAGAGATGATAACGTCAATATTGAGCTGAAGAGCCAGAAGGAATATGTATAAACAAACAAAAGACTTCCTTGCGTGTTAGAAAAATTGTTCTTCCAAAATAGGAACACTGTTGATGTTCAATATGATTTTCACAGCTACGTTAGGCAATCTTGCCAGGTTCCAGGTTAGCTGGGAAAAGGAGAGGAAGAAGAAGAACGACGGCAATGGTCGAGTGGCAAGAACCTCATCTCCTCGGCATTGCGAGTACTGAGGCTGACTTGCGACTTGTCTACACGCTGCATAACGACAGCTTCCGAGTGACAGCGGCCATGATGGACCACTGGTGTCGGCGCCCCGCCCAATTTGCGAACATCAGCGTAGCCGATTGGAAATCGATGGTCATCCCAATTGACGAGAACGGAGAGTACAGCCGCTGTACCATGCGACAGCCACCGGAGAACCGCACGTACCGTAGCCCTCGTCGTTCCGTGCATGCCGTGGGAGTACGACGTTGATGCGTACGGCAACAACATCGTCAGCGAGTGGAATCTAGTGTGCGACAGGCGCTGGCTCATCGACCTCGCCCTGATCACCTATACGTCGCCGCATCCATCGTCTCACTGCCCTCGTCCGGCGCGCTGGCAGACCGCATTGGCAGAAAGACTATCGTGTTCATGGTAGCTCCAGTTGTTATCGATAGCTGGTACAGCCAGCAGCCTTCCCACCGACTTCCACGCCTTCGTGCACAGTGCGTGCCCTCGTCTCGGCCTCCACTTCCGCCCTGTTACCGCCACTGCTCGCGCTGCTGTACGAGGTGACTCCGAAGGAGCGGATGCCCGTGTACTGCGTGTTGCCCTGGTTATTCAGTTTTCTTCTAGTGAGAGTCGTATTTATGGCCCGATACACCTGCAAGCCGGCTGGGCAGTTTCTCAGCTCGTGCTCGTGGTGCCAACTGGCCTTCTGGTCTTGCTTTACAGCACCGTCGACGAGTATACGCTGGCTTTTGGCGAGTGGGCATGCCAAACATGCTGAGCGCTCCGCCTTGCGGGCAGCAAGATTGAACGGAGTTCCTTGCGACCGTTGCCGCCAGTGTTTCGCGAGGCTCCTGTCTTCTAGAAGTGCAGACGCCTTCCAAGAGATACCTGGCCTCTGAGTCTTGCGCTCAAGTTCTTTCCGGACGCGCACTTTCTTGTTGGCTTGCTTACTGGTGGGCAGCAGTGACGTCTTGTTACTACGCTCTTGTCTTCAACGATAGCGTACCGGTTAGCTACGCCGTGACGATCGTTGGCGTCGTTGCATCTGCGTTGCCGTTGTAGCGTCTCGTGTTCCTCGCTTTGGCTACATACGAGCTCCCGCCGCCGAGGAAATCATCTTTAGCGCGACGTCTGCTGCACTGACCGCCGCGTACACCGACGAAGAAACGTTCATTCGCGGCTGTTTAGTTGGGGTGATGCGCATTGCCGGAAACGTCGACAAGCTCTTCCTTCTTTTTCCTGCTATGTACGCGTACCCAGTCGCTTTACATTCTGCTAGGCTCGGCTTTGGCCTCGCCTGGTCGCGCATGGGTGACATAGTGAACCAGATGAGGCAATGGCATCCAGTGGGACTTCGCGCAGACGTGCAGCTAACCATCGCAACCGTCCTAATGGCGCTATTTGCGGTTGCGGTGGAGTTCCTTCCAAAGCAGGCTGACTGGAAACGGAAGAGCCAGACTGCTACGACCGGTCCGTTTGCAGCTTTGACCGGCGACGAACTAAGACAAGCCCATGCAGGAGACATTGGTCTCACTGCCGAAGACGGCGCCGGTGTAGCGGAGTACCGAAAATTTGGCCAGAACGTCATAGTTGGCGCTCCCACCGGCGCGCCCTGTAACATTGGCGCCGCCTTTTCCCGCGCACCGCGTAGCAAAGAGTGCGCCTTCCTTTCACAACTCTATATTTAACGTTGCTCCCGGCTGTCGCACGTTAACAGCTTTGAGGAGCCTAAGGAAATGATGATAGGTCACTGTGAAGCCCTCTGACCCTCGGGATAATGGAAGAACCCTGAAAGGCTCTTGATATGTCTTACAATATAGCAGCGTTAAGAATGATCAGTAAACGATTTTGACGTGACATTGACCTGTATTGTTTATATGCAAAAGCGATAAGCTTTTCAGTTACTTCCGAATTACTCTTCCCTTGCATACCGCAGCCAGCTTGTGAATGAAAGTGTCGAGTCTGCCATGAAGCTGTAAAGCGTGCGCAAAAAAGAAAAAAAAAGTGCGATGGGAGCAGTGTCCGTGTTATCGCCGTACCTCAGCGTTTCTATACCTTGCAACCTTGAAAGATAACAGATGTTATGCATGTCGAACAGGAATCAACGAATAATTTCGCAATGATAAGCAATGATGAGTTCGAACCTGCATATCGATGGTTGGAATGAATCGCTATTCGACTGAAGGTTGCACGAAGCCATATACGCATTGCTGAATGAACCCCATATTCCTCTCTTGTAAGCACTAGCTTTGGAAAATACGTGGTAGGCTGATGGCATGTTATGCATCTATTAATCAGAATCAATTCTTCCTTTCCACTGCAGTTTAATGTCCTGGTACTTTCGGTTGTGGTACAGTTTGCGATAATTGGGCGTGGAAATGCAGCGGAACGAGAGAGACGGAGTCGACCTTGTGATGTATGCTCAGATAGACGACGTCTGTGACTATATATAGGCACATTCACGGCTTCCTCTGCAGTTAAGCGAAAACGCGTGCCATCGAAGACTGGCGTAACATTAATGAAATATTGATACTTAAGTGCCAATGTATAGAAGCGCCATATCGCATACGTCATTTCACTCTACACCGTATATTGGTGGTTGATTTCTGCGTTCTGTCACGAACGTTCGAGAAGGCAGTCACCGTCCTGACGAAGACAAGTCCACTTGTCGAAACGTTGGCTCCTGCGACATTCCCTGTTCTACATCGTTTTTAGCGATCTGTTCATCGATTCACTGCGTTCTGGAAAGTTGAGTTGCCCGAAATGAAAAGCAATCGCGGAGGATGTACGGATAACTAAACGCTGATATTGTGCTTGTTATCTGATATGAATATGATTGCCGATGAGACACCCTAGAGGGAGATTCCGGGTTCACCTTGAGGGTTCCTTAATTAATGTCTAGCTAGAGTGCTCTAAGCGTTTCTTTCTGTTTTTTTTTAACAGCGAAACTGTTGTAAGCTAGTTGAGGTTTGCCCGTTTCTGATCCGTGGTAGAGCAGAAGGGAAAAGCGGATCCATTCTTGCCCTTGGCCCAGTACCCACACCCTGTCCCTCAACGAGCATCGCCGTTCCAACGGTTTTCTCATGTTGTTGTTTCTTCTTTTTTATTTCATCCCCTATAAGTACGACTACTTCGGTTACGCAACCGTGCATTCGAACTTGGTGAAACGTCATATCCATGGGTTACTATATATACGCTTATTCCGTCTACATCCGCTGGCGTATCGGTAAAGTTACAATCGGTAAAGTTACCGACAGATGGGCACCTCTGCAAGAGGCCGTGCCCACACAGACAGCAAACACGTCATGTTCTGCTAAGAAAGTGCTCACCGCTGAAGCGAACAGCACGAACTTTTTTTTTTTTACGTACTACGCGGTTTATTATAACATAACTATACCACTGTCCCACATAGATGAGGTTCGGAGTGAAAATGCTGTCTTTTTCTGAAATGACCAACTCGCGCGAAGTGAGCCGGAAGCAGCTACAAAACGTAATTATGTATCCATAGAAGAAAAATAGTAACAGTCGATCCATTACTATCATCAATTTCTCGACTGGAACGTTTAATCTGCAGCATCGCTGATGCTTTGATATATTAGATACTTTGAAATGAGCGCATATAAGCAGAACCGCAACGAAAACATTTACTTCTCCCCTGTCAGGTTACGCCTAGCAAAAAACAAAAAAAGGACAATAAAGCAATTTTCGTTTCTAAAGTATGCCTGAGTCGCGCCAAGTATATACAGTGCGCCGGTATTAAATGCAGTGAGCGTGTCCATCCATCAGAAGGTACTTAGGCTCTTCGGTCATTAATATCCTCTCCACTTGACCATAAGCCGAGCTCAGTGAACGGAGGGCGCTATGTATCGGCACAATTAATAACTTCGAGAGTATGTCTCGAGAACAGGGGGTTTCAACACTCCATGTTACGTGCGTGCACGCCAGTGTCAGTGACCGATGCGGGAAGAGAGCGACCGCGAACGTCGCGAGCTTTCTGCAGCTTCCGCCAACTTACACGCGGAAGTTATTTTTTTTTTCCCCTTTTCTCTTTCTCGTTAAAGACGGTATATATGACACGCATACATACACGTGGGCTCACATGCTTGCAACCGTGGCTGTAGAATTTCTTCCCGTTACATAACAGACCCGTCACCGCGACATTGCCAGAGGCGTTCGCTGGATGAATGTTCGGAGGGACGAAACTTATAAATGGCTCACGAAATAGGATTGATGGGCTGACGACGTAGACAACGCGCACTCGATAAAAAGAAAGAAAGAAAGAAACGACTGAACTTTCTGACGTCGGAAGCTGTAGTTGCGTCACCGTCACAGCCGAATTCGCGGAGGGAGTGCTTGTCGCGAGACGTTACTTCGATACGAGATCGAGTCACGTGATAAACGGTGATCGGCAAGCTGCAACATCTATCGAGCGCGTCCTAGCAGCACCATTTATGTGGTTTTCAATGTATACTTGCTTATCTCTCTTCTTTATTTCCGCCCCCTCCCCCCACCTTCTCCGTGCCTGCCCTTGGCTGGTCTTCCGGGAAGAAGTGAAGAAAACGTCCTCGTATAGTTGTCATCCCGGATGCTGGGACCACCTTTCCATATATGCTCCGCAGTTGCAGCTTAGATCGCGGTGTTTATCATAAGGGTGCATGCACCACGCCCTTGCGACCATGGTAATAACAGTTGCTAGGGTTTAACGTGCTACAACCACGATATGATTATATTACTCGCCAGGGTGAAGGGCTCCAGATACTTTGTCCACCCGGGGTCCATGAATATGCACACGGACATCGCACGGCGCATGGGCCTCTAGAATTTTCGCCTACATCGTAAGTGCGACCGCCGCGGCCCTCCTAGTATGTCGGGTCAGCAGCCCGAGTGATTTATACTCACCTTCTATTTCCTGAGCTGACAGCAAACACAAGAGGAATGCGGAAAAGCGGTGGCTGCAATCCGCTGTTACTAGACGGGCTCTCAACTGCTAAATAAATTGAGATGCCGGAAAAAAGAAGGACAGTCAGCGTCTATACGTACCCGATGCACGGCTGTGGGAACGAAACTCGCATATGGTGGCCGCCACGACGACCAGTCGACAACGTCCACCTCTAGCGCCCGGCGTAGCCCGAAGTGGCGACGGTCACGGCCGCTAAGGAGAGCTTCATATTCCTTCTCTTTTTTTTCGCCATTGTGCCCAACCGCTGCGCCCCTCCCACGCATTCACCACCCGTCGGTTTTGCGGAGAAGACAGCCTCGAAAATGACCGCCACGTCTTTCTGCGAGGTGGTCTCCCTTTCAACGTTATACTCGCCATTTGGCCCATGGCGGTCAGCTGGATATATATACTCTGTTATAAGCACCCTTGCATTAATACCGTGCAGTGCCGCGTCAGCTAACCTCTGGTTTGTTTCATGAAGCAATTCTTGCATAAAGGATGACTCCTTACCAATGCACCAATGCATCCTTGCCAATGGCTATCGCGTTCGGTCGAGATACAGGTAGAGGATAATCAAAACCTTTATAAAACGTTAGAGCGTACCTTAACTTAAAGGTTATATCAAATAAAGCCTTAGAAACCATCCCCCGTCATCACTACCCCTCCGCCCTCCTCTTCCTAAGAATAACAGAGAGAGGAAAAGAAAACACGTCAGTTTGTGCCTTTTGAAATAGAAGTACACCAAAGTTGTCAGACGCTGTACACAATGTACGTTGACAGTTCATTGCTTGCACCTCACAAGCATAACATTAGAAATGCGCACAGGTAATTATTAACGAGGAAAGGGCAAGTAGCCTCTTACATCCGCAGCGCTGCACGTATTTTGATGTGACAGGGATGCTCTAGCAGCGGGGTCTCGGACGGTGCCTGCCGGGCGGTCGCATCACCGTACAAACTGAACTTGAAAGCGAGGCACGGTTCTCGTACTCTCGTTTGGCACGATTGGCGGGCTCCAAGTAGGCATATAGGGCGAATGTTAGGGGGAAAACCCTTGTCCGTCACACCCTTGAGAGAGTAGTACCGTGTACGCGTCTAACGCTTCACGCTTTCGAACGCCGTGTATCTGCAGTAAAAGCAAATGTGAAAACAGTTGAAGAGAACAAGAAGCCCGCCTTCCCTCGATTGTAATTATGCATACACCGTAGTCTTTTCATTTATTTTTGTTTTCAAACAAGATGCACACCAGAGTATAGTAAGGTTGTATCATTTGAGTAGATCTCCCGCGGCTGACAGGAATAGGAGAGAGCTAGGACCGGGATAGGCTGTAAGATTGTGGTACGTTGCCTTGAATACTGCCCTCCTGCAAGTTTTCAAACAAGGTGCACGCCAGAGTATAGTAAGGTTGTATCATTTGAGTAGATCTCCCGCCGCTGACAGGAATAGGAGAGAGGACCGGGATAGGCTGTAAGATTGTGGCCTTGAATACTGCCTTCCTGGAAGGCGACGGACTCAGCCGATGCCCTAATACTTGAACCGTCAAGCAAGTGGGCATCAAGCAATAGAAAGGCAAAGAGGGGGAGGGCTGCAGTTTGTCTATTGGCAACCTGCAGCTACCACCTCTCCCCCACCCTTTCCACTCGCTCTCTCTCTCCCCTTGTTTTTGCGCCTTGGTGCGAAGCACTCGAAAGCTTCGGCAGAAAGCGCGGTTTGTGCAGATAAGCTGTCAGTTTAGCATATTTTGTACATAAATGGGTGCGGCTGCGGTCGTTGTCCTAACCATGGCATCTTAAGCAGCAGGTATACAATGTGAGGAACCTGATCCTCGTGCCAGTGTTCATAATGGCGGCTACGTGCGAGAAGTGATTTTTTAAATCCGGAAGCGAAGACGAGTCGAACAATGACAGAATCGAATCGAATGTTATGGAATACTTTCCGAATAATTCTCGAATATTGCACGACTGTTCTCGCAATTAATTTAAATCTGTGTGCACGTTCTCGCATTCATGACTTTTGCCCCAAAATCATAAATTAAGCCCCATAGTGGAATAAGAAAACCCTTCGATGCCACAGATCTGTTAAGAAAAGATAAATTTATGCAACCGGTAACGTAGGTAAGGTCACGTTCGCCGAGAGGAGTAGCCTGCATGCTCTCATGTTATATACCTGTGGATATGCTTGCGCGATTGGAAATCTATCGCATTTTCACACCATGTTCTTTCCTATTTTGCTGCAGTTAGCATTCCGAAATATTAGTAAACTCTTAGAAATATATTCGCGTTTGCGAATAACGGCTATTCGATTCAAAATCGGATCGAATATAGGACACAGGCACGGTTTGATACTCTAAATTTTCTACTCTTCACTCACCCCTAGCTCCTACGTGCGGTATGCTGTCATCTTTTTGGACGTCTACCATTAATGATACAATATTACTCTAAGCGGAGCGCTCTGCCGTGCTAGTCAATAAGAAAAAGAAGATCGCTATACAGGTTTCCAGAGAATGAACCCATGCGAAGCCTCTTCGTTTAGCCTGTTTAATGGTAATTTTAATCAAGTCGCCGTTCTTGGTACCTGTGCGAACTGTCCTTGGACAGGCAGTATTATGCTCATTAGGGAACGCAAATTTCACCGCAACTTAGAGCCGTCACATATAAGTAACTTAAACATCTTAATATTCCTATTTTTTTCCGTCGACTATATAATTTATTTGACGATGAGTCGACGTTTTGTGGATATCCACATCCCTGGATGCATCTGACTGAATGTCAAATGTGATTTTGAACGTCCACGTGCCGAAGCGTTGCAGGATAATCAAAGAAATTGCAGTTGCCGAATGGTATATTGCCTCAAATACAAACATGTACTATAGCTTGAATTAAATACATAAGCATGTATGCATGATAGCAAAAAATGATTTTAAGAAGATTTTGCTAGCGCGTGGCAGGAAGCGGGACCACGCACTTGAGTTTGCACTTGCGGGTGTCCCTGGGTGATCGAACAAGGATGATTGCACCATGGTCAGCTGGAACTGCGCAAATAGGCCTAGTGACGGCAACAAGGGCTTTCTTGTGGGGCGCACAGCTCAACGCCTGTGAGTAGAGGTTTACGTGAGAGCGGATTGAAAGAAGAGTGTCCACCTTCTCGAGACCGCAGGTCACCCACGCCACGGAACACCAGGTCAGGGTACGTCTCTCCCCATTAGAAAAAAAAAAAAAAAACGGTGTGTGCGTGGCGGCACTTATGACGGAAACATATCTGCACACCGCGTTGAAGCGGAACGATGGTGCGCACACCATAGCGTCCGGCTTCAACCGAGGATGTGTGCAATGGTGCTGCCGCCTCTGTGTCATATCATCGTCTTTCTCATTATAGTTTGGTAAAAATCTTGATTGAAAGTCCCGCAGATTGATGACCGGGCTCAGTTCCGAGTCCCACGTCGACGTCCATGCCTTGCCTAATCACCGCGTCGCGGGCCCGTCAGATTTGGTCTAATTCAGGCTCATCATTTCCCCCTCGATCCTCCCTTCTGTGTACGACCACGGCCGCTACGTGTTCTGTATATGTAGCCGCGGTACGACAATACTTGTAATTCGCCTCAAGCGGTACATCACATTTGAATGTCCACTTCATTTGTTTCGCTTGTGTATAAAGATATGTCACGGCACGGCCGCGCAGCCGTGGTCATGGCTGCCTGCGTGCAACTGGAGATGCAAGATATATTAACGTATATTAATAGTTGCTTGCCTCTGTTTAGAGAGGTAACATAGATTAATTGAGGCGAGAAAGTGATTTATTATACCGGGAAATGTTTCCACGTCGGACTCAGAACATAGCGTTATCGGAATCGTTTAGTTATAGGACTCTGGGTGATCTTTATAAAGAAATAAATGACCCTCTTTAAGACGAAAAGAAAAAAAAAAAAGGGGGGGGGGGGGGACCTCTCCAATACGAGCAGATGTGAAAACACCAATGGTTTGATTACTATCTCTCACACTACCCCGATCCGTGAATTCATGGCAAACAGTCGCCGCACGGATTCCAGTAGTTTGCGCATCTATCCCCAGAAAACAACCCACGAAGGCACGGTCAATCAGATATGCTATAGGTCCTTTGGTGCGTCAGCGGTAACGGGGTCACTGGTCGTATAGGTCAAAGACCGAGTCAAAGCCAGGGGTTGTCAAAGCAAAACAGATATATTCTTAAAGGGACACTAAAACGAATTACGATTTTTCTGGCATAAGAAAATTATCTTTTCAGATTACCACGAGCACCAGTCTTGCGAGGAAAAGACGTCTGATAAGCTCGAAAATGCGCCAAAAAGGGAAATACAAGTGGCGACGCCTGCTCGAAGGTTCCCGCACTAAGACGCGTGACGTCGTACAATTTGCTGCACCTGTACATACTGCACCTGTACATGAAACTGAGACAGTTCCTTTTGGGCGAAGCTCTTTCCTAGATTAAATGGTTACATTGTTCCAAACCAACGTCGGAGGTGAAGCCGCAAGGAACAAGAGTGTCACTTAATTGGTCACGAATGACATTTGGCAAGAACTGGAGCTACACTACGCACGTGCGCGCGTCAGCCGGAGGAATCCAACAGCAAATAAAATGCCGAAAGCCAAATAATAATAACAGCTACATTATTATTATTATTATTATTATTATTATTATTATTATTATTATTATTATTATTATTATTATTATTATTATTATTTCCTGCTTAAAGTCCTTGACGGGGCTTGAGAAGGAGAAGAAACCGTTCCGCGAGCCAGTACACGTAGCAACTAAACGGCGAACTGAATCAACCAACCCGCTTAATATGGCTCTCGACGAAGTTCCTCGGCACCCTCTTAATTCAGACAATTTTGTCGCCCCTTGTAGTAATCAGGCTGTGGACATGCTGGCTTGTTTGATGGCAAACGAAGCCTTTGGTGCAAAACTCTGACACGTGAGTATGTCCTATGGATTATCAGACATGCGAGACACGTTATTACGTTTCCTGTAAGTCTCGCACCTCCTGAATTGCAGTGACAACGTCAACAAACAGAACCTTTAAACGCATACGTTATACTCTCAGTGAAAATGACAGTGGCGATGATGGGGATAGTGATATTTGTGGTGTGCCTCGTGGGAGGGGGTGGGGCACACTGGTGAACGGTTTCTTTTTCTCAGTAGCGTGTGCAAGTCTCGATGGGTCACATCAAACTACACGAACCCATTATCGAGCATATGCAAGCATATGCAAGCAGATGCATTATAGTATATGAGGAGGAACACGAAAGAGGTTCTTCGCAACCATCCGTGCTTGTTCTTGGGCACTTTTCCGGAAAGGAACTTGAGGAAACGACATGGGAAATGCAGACACTCGTGGGCTCACGTGGCTCGCTTGGTCGTTCGGGGTTGTTTTCTTTGACGCTGTTTTAGTGTGATTACGAATCAACACCCCCCCCCCCCCCCCCCTCCCAGTACTCGTCGATCTCAATTTGTTCGCACCTGTTCTTGTTTGGAGGCTTCCCTGTGGCCATGTCGGGTGGTACAATAAATTTTTTGAACGACCTGCGACCGACCAGTTCAGTATCAGCAGCACGGTCGCTCGGCCGAGTAAGTCACATATGAATCACTGTAACTTGTTATGAAATGTAATAATTAAAGCTTTCTTCACACAGAATACAAATAAAAAATAAGAAATGTCCTTTAAAAAAACTATTTCGATATTGCGACGTTCTTGACTGTTTCATTATGTCTCTGTACAATTTTAAAATGTAACTGTGCTTGACGAGACAGCAGGAATTGTGCCGAGAGAAAATAGAAATGCAAGTGTTAATATCCACTGAGTTTCATTATCTTGAGTTAAATTTGTCCGCTCTAGTGAATTTCTGAGCTATAGGTAGCTTGGCCCGTTCTTCATGTGTGATTTCTTTTCCTCAAGATTCGCTTCATAGCAAAGTGCAATAAAATACCTATAAGGAAGCATTGCACGCTTCATTTTCTCGCTGAGCACACACACACACACACACACACACACACACACACACACACACACACACACACACACACACACATATATATATATATATATATATATATATATATATATATATATATATATATATATATATATATATATATATATATATATATATATATATATCGTTTATACGCATACAGTAAACGCTCGTTAACTCGAACTCGCATATCTCGAAATCTCGGTTAAGTCGAAACTTTTTTTCGCCGTGCATTAACCTCCCATAGGTGCTATGTATTTGCCCCCTCTTATCTCGAAACGTTTTTCGGAGGGGCCAGCGGATATCTCGAAATCTTGTCCGGGAGGACAGAAGGAAAAGTGCACTCCCAACAGGAAACGAGGGCTCCGTGCGAACGCTTAGCTCTTACTATACGTGCCGAACGCGGTCGTAAAGGGCGAATTTGAAATTCCCGCGGACGCAGCCGTTTCCTATCCGCCTTGTCAAGCAACTTAGGGAGTGATCACATGTGCGCACATGCGCGCGACTTCTGCGCGGTGGGGCGGCGTGTGCAGCGTGCGCCTGGAGCAACTGGAGAACGCCTTTCTCGGACCGAACGCGAAACAGGCGAGCATCACGCAGTTTTTTACCCTCGGTAATAAATCTTTTTCCCTGCGAATTCTTGTGCGTTCACTACGGTAGCTTGTGCGTTCACTACGGTAGCTCTCTCGTGCAGTGGAGCTTTTCCTGGCAGCACTGGCTTTTTTTTTTTTTTTTTTGCAGTGACCTGGGCAAACATTTTCGGCGTTTTGCTTAACTCGAAATACCGCTTATCTCGAAATTTTTCCCGGATTTGACGGCTTCGAGTAAACGAGGGATTACTATATATATATATATATATATATATATATATATATATATATATATATATATATATATATATATATATATATATATATATATATATGTTGCGATGAACAGTGTGCCACGTTTTTGCGCTCAGAAATTTAGGAAACGCAAACTTGGCGAAAAGGTATTTTCGGCGGCAGGAACAACGTGTTTCAGACGACCAATGTTTTCTCGCCGCAAAACTAAGCATATAGTACCATTTCCTCCAGGTCCGAAACCTGCCCATAACGTAAATTTCATCAAAATAAGGAACGAGCTTTTGTTACTGATCTCGAAGGCTGTGGTTTTGTGTCACTAAGCGACATGTTTTACTTATTGTCGCGGATCACGGAGAAACCTTGAAAACCGAAACTCGACTTCGAAAGAAAGAACACTGTATCAAATGTAGGCACGTCGTGCATATAGAACACGAAAGTTAATTTATCCAATTGAAATGCTATGTTTTAATGCTTCAACTGGATGAATCATGAAAAACGTGTTTGCACGCGAGCTCAAGTTGATGTTTGTGGCGGCATCTGCAGTCGTAAAGATGTAATGCTGAGATGAGGGAAATTCCAGTCCTAGCGGCGAACAACACATTGCAGTAACATTGGTTTTGCAGGGTTGCAGGGACGTCACTAACCTGCGTCCTGCGTACGTGATTGCTAAAAGGTGTTTATCGGTAAGCAAACTGCGCTTCCAATGTCACGGATGATGTAATTACTGATGCACACTCATTGTCGTTGGCGTCTTCGTTGATGTGTGCGTGTAACCGAGACAATTTTCGCGCAGTAATTCTCGAGGACACGACCTCATAGTGAAATGGTTGGTTTCAGCGTAGCGTGGTTTCATTTGCGTTCGAGGGCCCGTGTTAAACACATTTACTCATATCTAAACGACCTCTTCTCGTTAGTTTCGTTATGTACTACTGTTGGTAGCTCTTGTTAATGCGTCGCGATGCCTGATCTAACGTATTACGCGCAGTTTCGGTCGTAAACTACAGACCTTGCGACATTCACTTGACAAGTTGTACCTTACGGATGTGTATTTTTCCTCCTTTTGCAGTAATCAGTTTAACGTGATATAAATCAGCCCGTTCAAGCAGGGTACGTGAACTCTTTTCATGCGCATTTCGCCATATTGAGATTCTTTCAGATCGTTCTCGTTTGTGACTTATTGGCACGCTATCATAAACTCAGCCGTTTTTCTTTCAGATGCATCGGCTACCTCGAAGAGTTGTTTATTGTCAGTATCGAAGTTCCCTTAGAGCGCAGAGCCACAAGCGGTTCTCTTCCAGTTCTTCTTCTAGTTCTCTTGCTACAAAGCCAGTCGGGAATGAGACGAAAGGTACGATAACAGTTTTTATTTTTCGTTTATCCAAGCAGTGGCTAGATCACTGTCTGCTAGCCATCCGTATCGCGGTGCTCGCTTCATAATTTGTTGTTTGCTCTGAAATACGGGCACATTGACATCGTTTTGCTACTTTCGGATGCTTCATGATATGTTGAACGAACCATTGTTCTGGTTTTCTTCTTGGCGCATTCTGTACGACCTTAATTTTAAAGGTTTCGTTGTAGAAGTAGGATTCAGGGGACAAACATTTTCTCATTCCGAATACTGTAATCCTGTAGCTGCCAGCGAGTGTTAAGCCAAACTTGTAGCGTTGAAAATGACATACATGCTTGGTCATTGTTCACCATTGAAGTACACTTCTGGTGGGGCCATTGTAACACGGTGATTTTGTTTTGTTTCATTTAGGTAAAGTTGTAACATTCTCTACTGACTTTCTAGTTGTGATGACGCACAGCTAGAAAGGTCGTCCCCCGATCTATTTGCAATGAGTGCATAGAAATCTCAGCCAAATGGTATCATTCAGACTGGGTGCATAAGACAGTGTCTTCATGTTTTTAAGAGTTAATTGTAAAGTAATTAAGGAACTTCGGATAACAGAAATTGAGCAGCTCCAGTGCAGCAGCTTTCATTATGCGCTGCTGAGCTTCAGAATATTAAACCTTAGAGTTTGCTTATGTTGAGAATTTCCTTGGTCACGGTACCTATTAGCAGTGATCTTTGGTTCATTATGTTGCGAACCAATTTCCATAATCATGTATGTATGAAAACTGATGTAGTTTCTACCGATTTTGTAGCACTCATGTTCACTTAAAAAAGTGCAGCTTGTTTGTGAATTATACACATTGACAACATTTTATCCCTTTGTTTTCATCAAAGATTGCATGCTGGATAATTACTGCATTTCCATAAGCCAAAATGTTGGTACAAATTTTAAGGCAAGTGTATCAAAGGATTGTAACTTAGCAGTAAATATATTAATAAATATTTGTCCCTTCTTTAACAGTAGCATTTAGAATTAAGGTTCCACTCTCACTTTATATAGGTTGCCTGCTATTTTAAACTTTAAAGGCATTGGTTATCACTTAATTGAAGCAAAAAGCAGGTGTATTTGGAAGCTTCATTGCTTTCAGACTGGTTAACAAGAACACATTAAAGGTGGCTTGCTTAAGTCTGTAAGTGAGTAAATTTTACTTCTTTGAATGTGCTAAGTGCTTTTATTTTAGTATGCATACAGTTGTTGTGGGATCAACCATAGCAAACACTACTGTTAAGTTGTTTGATCTCGCATATAAAACTTTTTTTCAGTAAGCTTTATTATACAACTACTGCTTAAGTGCAGCTATTGGGTAGAAGCCCATATACTTCCCCGGGTATACATTCTAAGCAATAAAAAGGCTACGTCTTGCCAAGTTGCTGCAGTGGATGGGTATTTCTTCGTTTTGCAGAGGACCAGGGAGCTAGCACCACTCGTAGTGGTCGTGAGATTTCACTCTTTGGGCCCAAGGACTTGAGGGTGCCCCTTCCAGGGAATGTAGGTGTGGTGCCCATAGACTTTGGCGTGACCCCAGTAGCACCTGAACGTCCGAAGACTTGTGATGTGCTCTCCAGGGAGACAAACTCTGAGCGATACAACAACATTTTGGCGCAGTTGCTGAGTCCACCTGAAGAGGTGAGTGTACTGGCTGCAGTGCACCATGTGGCACTGTGGATAAAAAACACGATATATGTTAGGGATAGAGATACTGTGGGGGTGCATCAGCTGGCATATCCATGTTAACTGAACTGCACGATCCTAGCTTTCTGCTTATATAGTGATGTGATGTATTTGAACTACACATTTAGGTGCCTGTCACATCCACTAATGTTCTAATTTGAATAGAACTACTTGTGGTGGATGGTGCTCGTTGCTTGCTTATATATAGTGATGAAACACTATAGCCCAATAGAGCTGCGCATTGATGTCATTGAAGCTGCCACTTTGTAATACAGTCCGCAAGTTGGAACAACTATGCTAATTCATCTAAAAAAAAAGCGCAGTGGAAGCTGGATGTCCTATAACAGAAGGGCGCATGTTGACTTGTGAATACTCCCTCCTAACACTGGTGACAGATGCAGGATTACACTGAACCGCATCCATCCAACTTGCTAGAACAGAGCTACTCATAGTGGTCAGAACTCTCTGTGGGAAATTTGACTTGGCAGCACCGACATTGAACTGGCTGTCTTGCTCAAGATGAAAGTTCTGGGGACCACTGCTGATTGTGCATGTGGACCTGCTTAGCAAAATAGACGTTATGACTTAAAAGCGGTTGTAGAACGTTTTGTGAAATTTTTGTGCGATGTGTGTATTCAGGATCCTGACCCTCCTTTATGAATATACATTGTTTTGTTCGAGGCCTTCTAGGCGACAAAAAATGCAGTTTCTATTTCTCAGGCTCAAGCGCCATCTTAGTTGCCACCATGGCCTCCGAGACTGGCAGTGCCCTTGGAGGCCGTGGTAAAACAAACCTTGCTCCAGCCATACTTCCATAAGGTGACGCCACATGGGGTCTAACTATTTTCTTAGTTTTGATATTTCATAAATCTATTATTTTAGAGCGGATGAACGCTGACAGTATGGTTATGTCCTTCAATGTCTACAGGTGACATCACTGAAACGTCACTGAATAGTGCTTAAGCCAGCCTGTGGTGGCCTGGGGTCTTTTTTTGGGAGCTCAAGAACACTAGGATATCAAACGAGCATTATTAAATGCACACTGAGTATTGTGCCAAAATATATCGTAATCAGCATGCTAAATGCTTATTGAAGCAGTGAAAATTACAACTTGGCAACTGGACTCCGTATTTATTTATTTATTTATTTATTTATTATTTATTTATTTATTACTGCTGGTCCAGAGTTCATACCTTAGACAGGAGTGGTTTACAAGTTAGCACATGCACTCACACACACGCATACGCACGCATGCCCACAAAAGGATACATTTAACACATACAAGTCATTGCAGGATATACATATATGTGGATTTCAACAAAACATCATTTAGTGAATACATAAACAGAATATACAACTGAACATCACGATAAACAGTGGGAAAAAAATAAAGACAGAAAAGAAACAAAATACATCAAACATGTACGTTAGATGCAGCAAGATATTTAAGTAACAATGTTACAGTAAAAAGCTTAGCGAGTAGATATATGCATAGACATGTGATAAGAAGACTCCAATGTTCATGAACTATGTCAAAACTATATGTTATGGATTGGAAGACCTGTAGATATGATTATGTACGAAAGATAAAGAGGCTGCTATCCATAGCACTGTTGGCATTACTGTTCGAGCTGCATGACCAGTGGGGCTTTCAAGATAGGCCAACATTGGTTTGCGTTTTTAGCCATTAATAATAGTTAAGCAAGGAAGCAACCTTCCAGGAGAGATTTCTTGCGGGTGGTACAAACCTTGAATGTTGCTGGGTCTCGATGGGGAAACGCATCTGCGACAATCCTAAAAGCTTGGTACATTGTCAAAGACTCCCCAAGAACATCAGATTGTTGCCAAACTACAAATGATCACACACTGTACTCGAAGGTTTTACCGAGACTTTGAGCGTAATCAAGCACACGGCACTACACCTCCTGCATTCTCGCTGCTACTTGTCCATATGCCTGTGTCTCTTAACCGTGTTATCAACCTGCTGCTGCAAATCAAGCAGTCACGCTGCTCATTTCCACTGTGCATCGCGCTTACGTCTCACCTAGTTGATGATGATGATGATGATCCTTCAATTTTGGCATCTACCCACTTGAGGGGATCAGCCTAGTGTCTGCACCTACAGTTCTTCGTCCTCCTCCTCCCTCCCTTCTTGGCACATGCGTCTCTAACCAGCGGGAAAAAAGTAATGCTCCCACTGCATACACTTGCACTCATAGTGCCTTGCTCTTTATTTTAGCTTCCTCCGACACTCCATAGATAGCTCCATAGGCTGCCGTTGAAGATGTTTACCTTTAACGAAAAAAAAAAACAGTAGCATGCGTAGTTTTCAGCTCCTTTGTTTATACCTTTAAGTCCTTTTAACTTTGACTTGATAAAGTTTAAAACAAGCATTCATGGCCTCATACGGTTTCTTGTAGCCTTTTCTGTCTCTAGCTGTCTTCGTGCTCTGGTAACGAAATTGTTGCCACCAAATAGAAATTTACCTTGACATCAACTGTGATTGCACCTAGGGAAGAAAATATTGCAATGATAATAACCATGTGCATCTCTTCATAGGAAGCTGAATGTAAAGTAGGCACCTGCTTATTCTAACATATTGCTTCTACACACTGATTTTGATCATGGATAAACAGCTTTGAGACTGCAGTCATGGAGTAGAACAGCAGTTCAGTTAAGGACTGTCCTGTTTTGTTCAAGCTGGCCGGCATAATCACTTTCTGAATACTGTAAATTTGCTGAGTACTTTTTGTCACAGAGTAAACTTTGGTCTTTCTTTCCAACAACTTTATTTACTTCAATTTACATTTATTTTCTCTTCATTTAAAGGGATACTGAAAAAACTTTTGCTGCCAAGATTCTTTGCCCAAATGAGAGATTGGGTGCTGAGACAGGTTGACACAACCTCGTTTCCAGTCAGAAACAGTCGGAAAATAACGAAATTAATACAGTTCTCGTAAAGTACTTCACCTACTGAGTGCTCCATGAACTAGAGGAAGTGGTGTATCTGTGATGTTTTTTGTGCCGGATGCTGGCGTTCCTCCGAGTCAGGGAACGCACCCACCCTCGTCTCTTTAGACCAGTTGCCCCCCTCCACCTGCATCAATGCCACTGCTGCATGCTTCTCAACTCGGGTTGTGAATGCTTGCTTCTTTATCTTCCTCTCTCTTCTTCTGTGGCTTCGTTTCTCTTTCACTATCTTCCACCAGGTTTCATTGAATGGTGCCACAGCGATGGCCAGTTAGTGTCCTCTTCCAGTGCTGAGGTGCTGGGTTCAAAGCCCAATGCCACCGGGAGCCCGCCCGTTTTACAAATGGGGAGAGAGGTCGTTGAGGTCCAGGTGCTCATTGAAGGTGTCGACAGTAACAATGTCTTGAGTGAGGACAATCCCACCACATCACACACAGGAAGGAGACCACAAATGGAACCGACGAAAGGAAGGGAACTTAAATATGAGCAGCAGCACAAAACATCATATGCATGCATATGCATGTGCACGTACAAAGAGGAAAGAAAAAACACCTGCAGCCTCTCTGCACATTGCAATGTGACAAGTAAAAAGGTACAGCAAGGGCAGTGCAGCGACACGGCTCAGAACTTGATGGGAGTGGGAAGAACTCGTTAAGCAAGGCACGTAGGGTCGCTTCCTGCATCTCTTGTTGCTGTTGCTGCTCGGACTCACATGATGTCACAGCTGCGGCACTCATGCCAGTGTACAGCCGTTGTAGCTCACAATCTGCCATGTATACAAACATCTGTTAAAAAATATGTGAGATGAACACTGCATACAAGATCAAGGGCATCATTAAAGTCGAATTTCAGTGCTTCTGTGATACGCTTCTGTGCTTCTGTGAATTTCAATGCTTCTGTGATATTTTCAGATTTTTGTTCAGCACCTCTTTCAATGATCGATTGATTTATGGGGTTCTATGTCCCAAAACCACGATTTGATTGAGAGACACCGTAGTGGAGGGCTCCGGAAATTCTGACCACCTGGGGTTCTTTAACGTGCGTTGACATCGCATAGTAGGGGGCCTTAGCATTTCACCTCCATCGAAATGCAGCCGTTGTGGCCGGCACTTGACCCCACGGCCTTCAGATCTGCAGCCGAGTGCCACAGCCACTAGACCACTGTGGCAGGGCCACCCTTTAAAGAGCCGGACAGCATTTTCAAACATCAATGTAAATAGCTCTACTAACAGAAGATAGTGTCTTAGTATGTCCAAACTGAGCTCTGTTTTTCTGAGCAAATGAGGATTCTGATTTTTAACTGCACTCAAGAAGTTGTGATAAGTGGAATGTGGTGCCCCACATGGCAGAGGATGATCCATTCAGTTGATGCTTGTTAAGACGAACCCTGATAATCCATTCAAAATTGTCCATTTTATCCAAAGCCCATAATATGCCTTGGGAAGGGGGTGATTTGTTTCGTTAGCCTCACCGTCTAACCATCATTTCAAACTTTGTTCGGCAATGTAGTGCTGCTGCAACTACTTGCCAATGTGTATTTCAAGGCAAGCCATGGTTATGAACGTCAACCACCAACTGCGGTGATTTAAAACTTCAGCGTATGTACTAATGAATAGGTGCCATTATAGTACTTGCTGCAAGGCCACTGCTAATCTGCATTAGCTCTCTATGTTCGTATCAGTGCACCTCTCACAATAACAACTTAATCCTAATTTACCAATGCAACTCACCAGGGCATGCAGGGTCTGCTATAAAAGTAATGCACATTTTGTGTGAAAAATAGATTTATTCATAGGATATGTACAAATGACTAAAATTTTTCAAAATACTTTCCCCTGCATCGATGCAGCTGCGGAGATGTGTCGGCCACGCCTGGTAGGCACCCTCACAGTCCTTGACGGGAATGTCTCTCAGGAACGTTGTCACATGCTTTTGGATGCTTTCCACGGTCTCGCAACGCTTTCCTGCTCTCTCTTCAGTTGGAGAAACAAAAAGAATTCGCACGGAGCCAAGTTGGGACAGTAAGGGGGATGGGGGACCACCAGGGTGTTGCTTCGGGCCAGGAATTTGGCAACGATGAAGGATGTGTGGCTGGGGGCATTGTCATGGTGGAGCTTAACCACCAGTCCCAGTGTTTCACCAGTGTTTCAATCTCTTGAGTACCTACAGGTAAAAGGTTGAGTTGACAGTTTCCCCCTGTAGTACAAGCTCAAAATTGACGATTGCTTGGGTGTCAAAGAAGACAACGAGCATTGTCTTGATGCGAGGTTTACTCATTTGCTCCTTTTTGGGGCGGGGGGATGATTTTCTGTGCCACTTGCTGCTCTGCTCTTTCAATTCTGGGTTGTACTCAAACGTCCTACTTAAACGTCCAGGATTCGTTCAGTCCGGCTCACTTTTAATCAAATGCAGCTATTCTTAACAGCGCAAGGCTCGAAGTGCGTTCTGATCTTCCATCAACACTTTCGGCACAAGCTTTGCGCAGATGTTGCGCTTTTGCAGATCCTCTGTCACTATCCCATGTACTGTAATTGAGGACATGTTTAGGGTGTAAGCAATTTGCCGTACGCTCAATCAATGGTCGGAACACGAAACTTCACGTATGTGATCCACGTTTTCATCGGTTGTGGTCGTTGCTGGGCGTACAGAACGGGGTTCGTCAGTGACCTCCTCCCGGCCCTCCTTGAACGCCTTGCGCCACCTCCCCCGCACTGTGATCTTGAAATGCAGTCATCCTTCAAGGCCTCCTGAAGCATTTGGAATATTTCGGTGGCATTTTTTCTGAACTTCACTCAAAACTTGATAGCATATCACTGTTCAAGCGAATGCTTCATCGCGCCATGTTACAAAGTCGGAAAAAAAAAACGTTTCACACAGAGGCACATCTTTCCGCTCACACTGTGAGGAGTAAACTGGCGATCATCTGTGTGGGAAGGGCAGACCCCTCACAACATTGCCCGATCTGTTTTATCGCGCCGCCATGGGTAGTCGCGTCAGAACAAAATCGTGTGCATTACTTTCATAACGGACCCTGGAGGCTTGGAGGACTGGAATGTGCCACCACCACCACTTCTGAAACTTTGTTCGGAATGCCTAACAATGTTATTGCAAAATTGCAAAGAGCGAGTGAGAAACATACAACGAAAAAATAAGCAGACAAATGCTTTTTATTCACATTTAGCTAAGGAGCTCACAATGAATTTCCTCGTCACTTGCTTGCTGACGGTAGCTTTGTTGTTCACAAGTGAACTCAACAGTTTCTTTGGATAGCCCCTCATTCGTGCAATGTCCGCCTGCTTTTCAGTGCTCACAACTGCATCCACAATCTTAATCTTGTTGCTCAATGAAATTTGCTTCCATTTTTTTCATACCCATTATCCCGGAACTTATGGTATAGTAATATGGCTGACCAGTGTGGGGAACATTGACAAAATGCCTACATGATTGCATGCATTCAGTCTAGCTTGGCTGGAGGCTCAGTTTAGCCAAAGGCCACCATTGTTGCCAGCCTAAATTTAAAATGCCACAGCTTGAGCGTGCAAACACTGATATGTTCAAGTCTGCTGTCGGACAGCATCAACACGGTAAACTTGCGTTTTATACCCCCACTGTGGAAAAAGTTGCTTCTAATATTTTCTGCTGTAACCGAAAGTTCGTTGTAGCACGGCCC
Organism: Hyalomma asiaticum; assembly: GCA_013339685.2. Classification (NCBI taxonomy): domain Eukaryota; kingdom Metazoa; phylum Arthropoda; class Arachnida; order Ixodida; family Ixodidae; genus Hyalomma; species Hyalomma asiaticum. Next base: position 94,283,321 of record CM023482.1, on the reverse strand, counting down.
ATTAAATATGAACTTCTTGCATTGATAAAATGCATGGGCCAAACTAGGTAAAAATATGGTTCGTCTGTTGTACACGGATCCATAGACTGTATAGCATGCCCTATCATGTGGTTTGTATTGGTATTCATGCTTTATTTAGTGGGTAACTATCGATGCATTTCTTTCTTTCCAAAATTTCTTTATGTAGCTTTCAATGCACAGCTAAATCTTCATTTGGTTGTTCAGTGCAGTCGTCATTGCTATGAGGAGCTTTGTTCTTGTCTGTTGGTGCATGCAAAAGCATGTCTTTGTTTCGGATAACTTGTGTACTGTTACATTAAGAGGGGTGCGAGCATGTTATGATGTAGACTGGGCTTTAATATGTACCGATTTAATATGTACCTATGTGTTGAACGTGTCCGGTCCTGAAGACTATGCCTTTCCAACTGCAGTTTGCTAAAGAAATACAAATCATAAGTGCCATGTTTTAGTATCTGAATGGAGTTTGAGTACACAGAGAGTTATGATGATTGTGCATATACGTCATATACTGCAGTAAACACTCTTTATTTCCTAATTGATTTGTTGCTTGTACTGCCTTTACCCTGAGAAGTAGGCCAACATATTTTTAAATAATGATGTAGCTCTTACATGCACTTATGCAGTGCCCACTCACTCTTGAAACTAATTGCTGCAGGTGTCAACACTTTGGAGAGTTTGATGTCCATCGTGCCATAAGAAAACTAGGTGTTGGAAAAGTGATTGTCAGGTCTTTTAGTGACATCTTTTTAAACAGCTATTGTGTATCACCTTCAGAGCTGTCCTTTTCACGAAAAATGTGTAGTAGTCATTGCGTTCCAAGTTATACTGGTAGCATGTATTAAATAGGCACCTGTACTGTGGCTTACCTTGTTTCACGCAATCCTTTTACAGCTTCTGAATGAAGCATTTGGCGGGGTTCCTGGTCCACCTACTATACTTGAGTGTACTGCTCAGGACTGCCCAGACCTTATGAAGAAAGGCAAGTGCAAAGCTGTGTGTCTTTCTAGAGAAATATTGCGCATCTGCTGTGTTGGCTTCATTCAATGGTGATGTCTGATGGCTTAGAGGGTAGAGACCTCCTAAGGCTGTGTAAAATTACTTCTGTGTACATATCAGCTACATCATTTACCACATAATCCACACTAGACGTGGCTTGATCAATGTAGTACATGCCTCCGTAGCTCTTGTTCAAAAGAGGCCAAAGAAGAATGTGCCATGTGACCGTAATGCCCACCTCCTTCTGTGTGCATTTGTAGAGCAGTGCTGGTAAACACTGCCTGCTCAGTTGTATTGCAAAAGATTGTTTTTGGAGGGTGTTGGATGTAAGGACACTTGTAGGAAAAGTTAACTGCATATGTAGGCTACTAACACAGGCAGGTTGATACCTACTAAATTCGACATTGCACCCACACAATAAAGAAAAAAACATCAGCTTCATATCTAACATTATTTTTGATGATCACATCATTATATTGTTACCGACAGGTCGTTCACGTTTAGACAGAGAATCAGACGAGTCTGCATGGTGACTGAGGCAAGCGCCTAACATTGTTCTCCTCTTATTCTTCTGTTCCCCGGCTATTTTTGTGGTACTGGTGGTTCGCTGCAAGAACTCGTGACAATATTCTAGCAGAGTGTGAGATATCTATTTGAAATGTTTACAGACCTGAAGCTGTATCCTTGATCGATTACTTTTAATGGATATTGCACGCTGCAACACTTCACAGTTCTCTCTGTCATCTTGGTATTGTGCTTCACAAGCACTATGTCACATGAAAATTACACTTATGAGAGGTTTGCCACTCCTTTCTTCATGCACACTCATACTTGTGCAGCCAGTGGGTGATACTCTCATGCGATTAATTGATCTAGACCTACACCTCCTGTCTTCCCACTCTGAGTGAGAAACTACCATCGTTGCCTTCCAAGCGGCTCAAATAATATTGGGTTATTCTATGATGAGCACAGCACATGACATTAAGGATGAACAGGCAAGGACATGTGATGGATGAAGCTTGTCGAGATGCTACTCGCACGCTTCACCTGTAGAAGGTGGCAGTCTACTAAGCTCAGAAAAGAAAAGAAAAAAAAAAAGCACTTTCATAATTTAAAATATTTTGGTCTCTCTTTTATTCTCCTATCTGGCTTGGCCAGAGTATGTGTAGCTCTATTGTAAATGAACAACTCTACAATTAATAAACCACTAAACATGGCATTGTGTTCCTCTGTATTAGACTTTCAGGACTTGTTTCCAGCAAGAAACATCTTTGGGGACCCACTCACTGTGATCACCATGACCCATAAGACTGAAAATGATATGAGTTACTGGAGTGAGGATGTCGATATGGAAAGGGAAGAGCTCACAGGGCAGGTATGATGCTCTCGGCTCTCTTGTTGCATTTCAGTGTTGTAGCACATTTTCGATCGCTTAGAGCCATTTGCGATTTATGTTAATTGGGTGTGCTTGGTGGTATGCAAGTGAGCTTCTCCTCCCATGATGGCGCTGTAAATAAGTGGTACCTCTCCTCCTTGTTGCACTTCATGCCACATCAGCTAGCACTTTTCTAACCATCATGAATATGCCTGAAAACATTTACACGTTTGTTGAAGTTCAGAACTAGCTCTGCTCGTTTAAATTTGTTGCCAAAGATGATGCCGCATTCTTGTGAGAGTTATTTGTCCTGTACAAACTGATTTAATGGGTGCAAAATGCCATTTTATTTCCAATGACTATTATGCTGGAATTAAACTGTTCATATGGCCACCTAAAGAAGTGATGTGGCTGTAAGAATGATGAATTCTTCAATTATGTGAGTTTTACTGGTGCTGTTGGTACGAGCGAAATTGAGAAAGCCGTAAGGTGTGACTTTTTTGGGAGGAAATATGAATAAATTTGAAGGGGGGAACTAAAATGCTGTAGTGGTGGGTTCGTAAACATAGTATACGAGGAAGAAATATTTGACAAGGTGAAGTCTCAGCAGGCGGTCTGAAAAAAAATCTCGAAGTTAATCTATCTTTTTTAAAAAAGCTCGGCAGTCAAGCTAAAAGAAATTCACCTTGGTGGTCGGGCTACAATTATGCATGATAAATCATTAGATAGTATTCAGCTAAACATTCAGCAAGTTACAATAGGCTATAATTTTTTTAATCTGAAAAATTATCTTTGTAGCTGTGTATGTGCTCCGGTCCCTACAACACAAGTTGCATTCAGCTGTCACTGGCAATTGACAGCTAAAGCCCGCTGACCACAGATGCTGACGACAAATTTGACAAGTCAGGTTGCATTACTGCTTTCTAGAAGCTGCAAACAGGCTTAAATAACTTATTTTTGGTGTTAACATTTGTTTCTTGCATCAGCACTTCACCTGTCATGTATGTATATTTATCTCTGGCTGTAGATTTTCTTTTATTTTCTTGTTCTTTTTGTGTTTATTTCCTTTTACTTTCTTTTAAAAGGGAGTGTTGTACTGACTCCATATTATGTAACACCTTGACAACGAATTCCATGTGTTCCTTCAGTTTCATTGTAGTGCAGTTTCACTGTATCTTCAAGTAACACTTACAGCATTACATGATGTAGTAATCCAAACATACTATAAACCTGAACATTGAACATAATGCAAGAGCATGGTGATTTTATTATGAAAAGTAAATTTTTTGTTTTATCTGCACGTAGTGTGTATCGTGAACTTCCACTGCACTTTTACAATACAGTAGGCATCTGTTAATTTTACTGAGAATTTGATATTTTGGTTAATACTGACACGTGCGGTTGTTTTGGTTTAAGTGGAAAGCCGTTATCACTTCCTAGTGACACGCGCGCTTGTTTTGATTGCTTGCGGGGAGCGCTGTTATCACTTTCTGCTACGCGCAACGCAGGCCGCGTTGACCTTGCATGCCACTTCTGGAACTGTGTCGACCATTTTTGAAACTTTGCATGCTTGATGCGCACATTTCAGTAACTTCTGGAACACCAGAGATAATGCAAGAACGCGTTATGACGCGTGTATAAAAGCCAGCGCAGTACGCCACTTCTCAGTCTTTCGTCGACCAACGACTGTTCACGCCGCTGTTGCTGTGAATTGCGATTGGCCTTGTTTTTCTGGGCACAAGTTCGCCCAATAAATAGTTCACCTGACATCACCTTGGGTCCTGCGTGCTTCGTCTCGAGTGCTGCGTGTGTCATGACCACGTGACAATACAGTGCTCACCAAGGAAATGTCCAAGCTGCCATCCGTACACCTCTGTATGCCCGAATTCTTATTATATTTTAAAATTCGTCTTTGCTAGGTGCACCCTTGAAATTTTAATCTGCCGTCCCTTCCCTCACTTCCTCAAAAAGTTGTCTTTAGTATTGCAGAACAGTAGACCTTGAATGGTATATGTGTGTTTGCATCTGACATGTGGCAGTTTATGTTGAACGCAAAACATAGAGTTGCTGTTAGAATTCTCGTGTTTGGTTTAAGCTCGTGCCATTTCTTTGTGCAGCATTAGCATAATTGGCATGGATATTTGATCTGTCATGCTTAAAGATGGGGCTTTTCTCCTGTCTACATGTTTTTAAAGGATTGCAGGGGGAGTTGGGGGATATAAAAAGACCCTTTCCTTTCACCACTTCTGTAACCATTGACTGTTTTGCAATTGTATTTTACTGAAACAGGGGCCTCTTGTGAAACATTTACCCATTTTGTTTGTAAACAGTGCTATCTGGGCTCCATTTGCTGTGCTTTCTGCGTCATAGTACTTAGTACGAAAAATGGGAAACACACAAAAGACAGTAACTCTAACGGTACAGGTTGGACCACTGTATGTAAGAGCTTATGAGGAATGGCCATAGTGTTGTTGGCATTTCTGAGATGACAGCAACAAGGAACGTTGAAGAAATACTTAATATGTTCAGGTGGAAGAATGCTTAAAGATATATTTACTGTTATACAACTTTAGTTACAGTGATATAGTGATGGTCTTTTTTTGAAGTATTAAACCTGCAAGTAAAAACGTTACATAATTAAATTATGACTGCATACAGTGATGGGAGGGCTAATGTGTGTCATTGAGATGCACAAATTCTTATTGAAATGTTCTATATGCTCCTTTGCTTTGCTCGTTATTACGAGTGTCTATGCACATAGTGTTGGTTGAGACCCAGCAGGGAGGAAGAAAGTTGTGGCACCTTGAATGGAGTGTTTTACCTCAACAGCAGCTCACCGTAGTGCAAAAGATAAGGATGAAGAAGACAACAGTCATCTTTGTCTTTTGCATTTTAGTGAAAATTGTACATTTATAACTGATTAACTCAAAGAATTGCTCTCCTAGGTTGCTTGCAATGTACGTTGGGAATCAAAATCAAATCAAATCTTTATTCGTAGCAAAAATATAAACGCATTAGGTTATAATATGCAGAAGGAGGTCCCATAGCGCAAGGCTCATTTTACGTGATGTTTTGAGTGATTTGATTTTAATATCAGGTGCTTGGATATTACAGCTTGGGGTGTTTGGTCACTGACAGGGTGTCACATGCACATCTGCACATCACATGCACATCACAGGGTGTCACATGCACATGACAGGGTGTCACACGCACATCACTTATGGAAGCAAATTACTGTCACATTCACTGGTTGACATCTACGGCGATCCAGATACATTAAATTGTGCTTCCTGTTTTGTATATGCACAGACCTCCTGGCATAATTACGTAGCCAATTTTCTTTATGTGCAGTTTGTGATGACAGCCCGGAAGATATGCAGAGGCCTGCAAGAGGCTGGGTACTGGGCTGACTTCATCGATCCATATAGTGGAAGGCCGGTATGTCTTTAAGATGTTATTTGTGTTGATGAAATGCTGTCAATCAGTGAATAAATCGTTAAGCACTAGCCTGGTTCTCTTTGTGCATACCTGGCCCTTTTGCCACCAAACAGCTGTAATAATATGGACATGGCCCTACTGTACGTGTTGTCTTGGTTATCATAACGCCTGAAGTGGAAACCTGGCCTACCTATAAAGTCAACGTAACAAGCGCATTTTCTCTGCACTAGGCCTTCAGGTCCAACATGACTAAAAACTTCTCGTTCTACCATTCCTCATGCTCTTGTGCATTTATCGCATTTTCAGCGATACATAGTTAATTTTCTTTATTCTGACCATCTTATACAATTTAGCTTTTGTTCTACGTTCTTTCTTGTTGTATGCCATGTTTTGGCATTTCCACGCGTTCTTAAACTCTGTAAAACTTGTGATGCGGTGCCAAATAAAGTACAATAAACAGAAAAAGGTCCTCTTGTATTAGTAAATGACCATATACAATACTATGAGCACCACTCGAGCCTTGAAAAGACATTTGGTAAGCCAGAAAATGTGGTAGAAAATAAAATAGGAAGTGATGCGAAGTTCCTGCACCAACACATTGTGATGGATGGATGGATGGAAAAACTTTATTTAGGTCAGGTCTATTAGGTTGCGCTAGTTTTCTAGCAAGAAGCGGCCCGCTCCCGCGTTGGGACAGAAACACATTGTGATGTCTGAGATTTTTGGTCATGTGAATATGGTTCTAAGATAGAGGCTTACATGGTGACTTTAGGACACTTGCTGAGCTAATGTGGCCAAAATATGAAACAGTCATTGACAGTTCTCAAAGAATAATTTGTAAATCTACTGCTGACAGCTTTTCACTGTGGCATTGTTCTGAGTGCAGATGCCTAGTTTAGATGTGTTACTTAGTCCTGTCTCTGTTTGCTTTCTTGTTTTTTGTACAGTCACTGGGACCTTTCACCAATGCGACACTCTTGGAAACTGATGAGCGTTACAGGCACTTTGGATTCACCATTGAAGACCTTGGTTGCTGTAAAGTGATCACTCATCACTTGTGGGGAAGCAATGCCTTTGTTGGCTGCTTGTTTACAAATGCTCCTGCTGACAGCCTAGAAGTACAAAAGATACTGTGTGAGCATAATGAGTGATCGCCGGTGTGATGCTGCCAAAGGACATATAAATATTTGTACATTGCTGGCTAGGTGCTGTGTTCAAGGTATGTACTTTTGCAAGAACAGTGAGAAAATAAAACTACTATTAGGGACACATTTGTATTGTTTGTTCTTTGTGCTTGCTCTACATATTATCGATAGCTGGCCCATGTGCACAGAGGTTGTAGCTACATGCAGGTATTTCAGTGTGCTTGAAACATTGTAAAGGCACTGCACTGCCATTTGTGGTGTGCAGTCCATTACATGTTCACTCTTGCTACTTCAAAAGCTGTGGTAGAGGGGAAGTGCTTGAAATGTAAAATAAGGAGCCTCAAACATCAGAACCTTGCACTAATGCTTTTTGAAGTGTCTCTGTGGCTGTAGCATACCTAGAATGTGTTGATTTTGATGTCTCAACAGGTAATAATGCATCCTTGCACTGTGATTTATAAGAAGTGGCAATCTGTACATCCCTTTTGATAAACTTGGGTTTCCATGTGCTGTGTGACGCGTTTATGTAAGCTCTATGTGCCTTCAGTTTTCTGTTAAGGTAGGTGACTTGTGCCTATAACAATGTAAATGAATTGTGTGACCAACAGTGGTATCAGGGCTCTTCTCCCTGTGCTCTAGCCGTTAGGCCACAACTGCACGCATGCTTCTGTCATGGCTAAGTCACAGTTTGAAGTGTCTGGCGTGGGTCATGTGCCAGTTCTTTAAATTACACTTTTACACGATGCTATTTTACACAACTAGCACTGTGGGACACTGGTCCGAAGGTGATAAGATAGCAAAACCTCAAAAGTAGTTGCACTCTGCCTTTCATGCTAGTATCTCATTAAATCTGAGTAAATGTACCTCTTGTTCTCACAGGCAGTCAAAACTATCAGCAAAGACAGTTTGCTTGTGTATTCACTGTAGGTTTACTTACACAAGAGAATGGAAATAATTGCCTAAATTATCGTACAGTATTGCTTACTGCGTGGGTAGTGCATGCACACCATTATCCCAAAGCTGCAATGGTCACCACAGGCACCTTAGAGCGACACTTTTGGTCTCGTTAACTTCCTTACTGTGTGCACTAGTCAAGTGTATGGATAACATTAATATTACATCATGTGTATACAAGGCTGTTGCTAATCCTAACTTCCCATTCAATTCATGTGCTTAACAAGCCATTCAGGCTGCTGACTGTAATGTGACAGCTGCCTACATTTTCTTTCAGAACTTTCAGCATGGGCACTTTTCACCTACTGATCTTGTCTGTATTCACTTCATGAAGATGAAGGTGCAATGCCCTGCTAGCAAACAAAAATTCAGGCAGGCAATGTACACTAGTCCTAGTGCGCCAGTGCAATGGCAAATCTTGGCGATATGAATGCTGGTCTGGTCTTGAGCTAAGCATTGTGGCTTTCTCTGTCTGAAAAGGGCAAGCACATTCATGTGAATAGGTAGGAAGCCTTCGTGAGTGTTGACATCACTCATTTTGTATAGCTCAATTGAAGAAATGAACTGCACAACTAAAGAAAGTGTGTTTGTCAGTGTTATAATTGAAAGCTCATTTTTAACAGGAGCAATTTTAGATAACTAAACAGTGAATTTGTCCAACAAAGAGGGGCTTGTGTTGTATCTTTCTCACATTAGTCACATGCTTTGCTTTACTTGCCTAATGCACTCATTTGCTTAAGATTGTATAAGGAAGCCAATGAGGCTTGTATAAATAGGTGGTCGTCGAACTTTGTGGCCCTTGGAGGTGTCGTGTTAGTTGGGGCCCTGTTGAACACAAGCACCCTTGTTGGTATGTCGGCTGTCTTCTTGTTCCTAATTGTTTTCGACTGTTGCTCATTACTTTCAAGTTGTTTTATACTGGCTGCAGTTGTAATGAGGGGCGAAGGGCTTACTATACCTCATGCTAGGCAAACCGTTCTGTGTGAAAATGCCACATAACGGTAAACAGCCATTTAGAAACTCAAAATGTGACCATATTGTTGCTTACACAGAAATTATCTCTTTCCCTCCTCCATCTCCCAGAATGCCCTTGCAGACTTTAACTTCATTCACATAGCTGTGTTTATTCACACAATGGTTGATACTGCTGTTTCTGTCCATGGTTGTACATGACATCCACAGGTGTAGCCGGAGGGGTGGGGGTTGTAGGGGTTTATACCCCTCTCGAAATTTTTGAAGTTTGTATGTACATATATACGCATGCACATTCAAGTACACAAGGGAGACCCGGACCCCTCCCGAACAAGCAAGCTAGTCTGAGTTGTTGTTTCGCATGATGTGATTCATTGTCACTGACACACACCATGGGCTTTCACAAGCACAATCAGCAGCTCATATCATAATGGTCTAAGTACAGTTTAGGTGAAAGGCATATTGATGATACAAGGTATGTGTGGTTTAAGATCGCCTATCACAAGCAGTCCACGGTTATGCTTCCCCTCTCTCGCTATCCATTACGTCATTCTAACTGTCCATCAGTGATCGAGCCTTCTCATCACATGGTCTGCCTATGTACTATCGTGAGCAATATGAAAGGCAACACAGGAACACATGGCCAACAGATTGAAACCCAGGTATCAGTGATACGTGGTGGCAGCCGTTGGAAACGTAGTGGGGGGGGGGAAGCCTGTTATACCAAATGTTGGCACTCCTGCCGTGTGTTTGTGTGCACAAAGTGCAAGACTTGACATTGCACCAAGCGCTTGTGTGAGGGGGAAAAAAAAAAACAAGAAAAAAATGAATTGCTGCACGTTACTGCGACGACTACCGCGTCTTATTGAATATTGGACGATACCGTGTTATCATTAGAAATCGCGTAAGTTGCTGCTTTGTAGAAACGCCAGCGTGGTGGGAGTGCCAACAGCTAGCGGAACAGCACCCTCCTTTCCACTTGGTTTTTCACAGCACCGTCCCCGTATCGCTCCGCGTCGATTTCGAGGCTATTTGCCACGCATTCCTGTGTTCCCTTTCATATTGCTCACGATAGTACATTTTTTTCTTCTTAATGTTGATTATTATGCTGGCTACCCCTGTCTGTTTCCTGACCCACTCATCTGTTTTCCTATCTCTTATTGTAACACCTATCATATTTTGTTCCATCGCCCACTGTGTGGTTCTTAATCACACAGCAGGGGACGGAACGACAGAGTAAAATGGGGTGACGAAATTAAGAAATTCACAGGTATCAAATGGAATCAGTTCGCCTAGGACAGGAAAGTACGGAGAGCATTGGGAGAGGCCTTCATCCTGCAGTGTACATAAGATAGGCTTATGATGATGATGATGACCATAAGCGATGTGTATACAATCATAATTTTTAACACTAGTTGAATAGTCCTTGCTAATCAATTTGTATTTGATACAAGAAATATGTTTCTAAAGTTGTTGAAAGGTTTTACATTTCTGAATATCTAAGGAGTGCGACCACTTATTCGAGATTCAGAGGAGACAGAATAGTGGATGTGAAGGATGTTATAGCATGACCACCCGTGGTACAGCTGTGGTGATTGTACAGACGCAGCAATTACTGATTGATTGCATTCGTGTCCAGGATGATAAGCTATACTGACTAATTTCCAGTCATAAGAATGGACTGCTGTTAGGTAGCTCATGTAGGAATATTTGCAGTCGTAAGCATAACAGCTGTCAGTCAGTCAGTCAGTTTATTTTCCTTAAAGACCCCCAGGGGGGTATTACATAAGGGGTGGGATTCATATGTTCCCATAACAATAAAGTAATCTTTACATGGGTTACAATTCAGTGCATTTCTTCATGTTATAACCAAACATATAAATTAACACACGTAAACATTATTGAAGAGAAAGATGTACTAAAAAAATATACAAAAATATACAGAAATATTGAAGACAAAAATATACTCAGAGGCTATTGGGTTGAAGATGGTCGGTTACATGTTGTGCAAATAATGATGGGCATGTTATGTCGACGATGGCAGGAGGGAGGTCGTTCCAGCCTTTCGCCGTGCGGAGAAAAAATGACGCTGAAAATGTTGATGTTCGAGCACGCATTAGTGAAACCTGCAGAGGGTGGCTTGTCCTGAGCGATGTGCACGTTGCGGGTTTGATGTAACGTGGATCACGCAGATAGGAACTGTGAAAGAATTTATGGTAAAGACAAAGTGAAGAAATGCGCCGACGCTGAGCGAGCGATTGAAGATTGGATAATGATTTTAATGACGTGACGCTGATGCCGTATGAATACGAAGAATGAATGGTGTATAGTGAATGAAAGTATAGTGAACAAGGGCCTTTGTGCATGTGTCATGTGTTTCACATGTTTGTCACAGTTTTTGACAAGTGTTCCACAGTTCTTTCATGGCATGGTGGTCAAGGTAACTGAAACCAGTTAATCATGTACAGGTTTCCTGACCAGACTTTGCAGTGCACAGTATTACATTGTGTGAATGTAGTATATAAGGTCGGTTTCACTCTCCGTTTTTTTTTTTTTTTTTGTCAGTGACATTTTCATATTCCTTTGGCCTTAGCATTGAGGAAGTATTTAATATTTTATCTGTTAGTCAGGTGTGCTTTTTCTAAAATATATATTGAGAAATTTCACTATTCAAACACATTTCTGAAACAAAACTTGGCACACTGCTTTGGTGGGGTCAGATCCTGCCAACATCCTGCGATAGTGAATTACAGGACAGATTTTAGCGCTGTGCGTAAAGTGTGTAATTTACAATAAGGTTTTGAACACGCGTATCGCAAAAGGTCGCAGCGGCTCGCCAAAAAGCGTTTTCAAACGCCCCCGCCATCGAGCGATCGAATGGGAGGTCGCTGATTGGCCCCGACCCAAGTGACGTGCAAGTAATTTTCAAAACCTAGCTGCGAACAACGTGCTTCTACAACGTACTCCTTCGTTTCAGCCAACGGTATCATCGCGGCATCTGGCGGCGTCACACGAGTCGCCGGCGCTCTATTAGAGAGGGCTAGCACTGCCGAGGCGGGCGACCTCAGTGAGGATATCGGGGCGCTATGTCACTACGGGAGGCTCGGCAGAGCGGCTGACGCGGGAGGCGCTGTCGTCGCTAGCGCGCACTCCGGAGCAGATCGAGTTGAGGAGGAACAGCAGTGGTAAGGAGGAAGGCGACAGAAATAAGCCCATAGCTGCCTTAGCGCATTGTGCTTCGCTTTATTTATGGTGTGAATGATTTCGCAATTGTGTTGCCTAATCAGTGACGCAATGTCAAAAAAACGTTTCAGGGACCCTTTAAGGCCTGTTAACTGTACGCCCATTGAGATCAGCATGAACTTGGCGGCTGGACGGGAAAGGCAGCGCCCGTGACTGGCAGTTTGTAAGTAGGCAATTGTAGATAATTGTGGGGAAATAAAAAATTACACCATCTCCCGCTAAAGGGGACCATGAGGCGATGCGAAGCAGCACAATGGGGGGGGGGGGGGGTGGAAGGGAAGGGGATGCACACCGCGTTTGCATCGGTTTGACGCTAGCAGACGCTGCCTGCATCAGCGTTGTCTCTCGCGGGCGAGGGCGCGTTCTCGTTTCTTGCGAGCTTGCAAAGCGTTCATCGAAGAAAGAGCGTTTCCATAGTCAACGCGCGGCCGTTCGGAGAGGAGAGGAGGAGGATGCGCATACGCAGTGCGGGTGTGGACGCCACACGGCGGTTGGAGGGAGGGACATAGCCATTCGCATCTAAAATGCCCTCTATTCACGCCCCGCCCATTATGGCACGATGTGAAGGTATTCGACTACGCCACTCGCCTTGACAAGGTGTCGTATTGAGCCTGAAGAACGCAAGTGACAGGCAGGAAGGTCGTCGTAATGGAGCGCTCATCGCAGCTATTTCTAAATCGGAATTCATCTCTTGGCGCTCGCTCGCAGGTAAGTTCCACACATCAGCCTGTCTTCTGCACCTTCAAAGTTTCATTTGAAGTGGCCGCAGCCGGGATCTGAGTCCGCTACGTGGTCCTTGAGCGATATTTCGAGTTCCGTCATTTCGGGATTGTCGACAGAATACTTATTGTGAGCTTATCGATGTGCATTCTTTTTTTTTTTTTACCTAGTTTCACATCATCACAATCGTAGCCCAACGCACCTCTACTGACTTCACGTTGCCGTTCTCGCTCACTTTGTGCCGGGAAGCAAGCTAGTACGCGCCATCTGCCTTCCTTCAAGAAAACGTATCCACCGTGTCTCCTAGTTTTATATTATCCCACATGTCGTGCTCACATGCATGGTGTGTACTTTACGAAGAAGGAAAAGAGCGAATGCAACGGTGTGTTTAGATCGGTTGAATTTGCCGCCTTCCACGGTATGGCACTTGTGCAGCAACCGTAAAACTCAGCTCTGTGCCGTGTTTTTGTCTATTCCTCGTGGTATGCCAAGGTGCTATATATTCATATACGTAGTATCACCATGAAGGATTAGGTTTTGCTTGTAGTAATTGTACCGATCATTCTTGCGACCTGACACTGGTGAAAAAATCCATCGCCATCGTTACCAGTTATTCTAAAATGTCGTGTTTACGTGCGAGGGTGGCGGGGCCGCAATCGGCGTGATACAGTAATTAGCTCCCTTGCTCCGAGCCATCTGAGACTACACAACCGCTTTGATGGGGACAGGACTTTACACAAGGGTACTACGAAATCTACCTATATTCTCCGTGTTGTCTTCATATGGGCAGCATAGGGACGTAACTGAAGTCGTGTGTGGCCGCTGATCATTGGCTCTTGTTCAGAGCTGATATGCTCAGGTGTTCGCTTTGGGTGGTGGCAAATTTATTCAGCAAGTCCCTTTCCCACTCATTTAGCGCCTTCACAATGTCGGGCACAACTGACATTTGCCCACCATCTACCTCCGAAAGGTTTGAAAAAGTGGAAGGCTCGACGGGAAAGTTTAATGACTTGGTGCTAAGGTCGCCGGTGAAGACGGGAGACGCAAATCAAGTTGTTGTTTTCTTCGGCGGCGACATACAGGTAAAGTTTGTCATGCAATGATACTGAAGTATTTTGTGCGAGCTTATTGCGGCTTTTGTTGCATTGCGTTTGACTTTCACGAGTGAGAAGCTACCTAGTTTTGAGCGACGCGTAATTGCAAAATGTATGAACTTACTTGCAAAGTGTATGACATCGTGAATAATGCCCCAGGTTATGCTGTGGTGCGGCTGCGTGCATGCCAGCGTGCTCGCACTATTTTCACTTTTGCTACTTTACTGAACCATTGGCATGCTGTGGCACCGTCTCAGTGTGAAGTCGTCGTTCCTTCGCTACATTACCTATTGTGTACATTGCTCAGATTTAATTGTTTTACTTCCTCGGCGCTTTGGGGAAGATTCAGGTGCATTAAGGCAGGAACGCAAAGCTAGCAGTATCTCTCTGTTATTGCCCAAGTGTTGCATTGTGCAGTCATGACGACTAAACATACTTGCAGGACTTCCCAGAGGCAATGATGAAGCATCGTGATAACAGGCGATACGTCCAGTGGAACCTCGACAACATGGCAACACTGATGGGAACACACTTCCCCAACGCTCACTGCATCGTTGTAAGGCCAAACAGGCTTCAGTACCTCACATTCAGCTGCTATGACAACTTTGTTGAGAGCAACGACATGGGTGCACCAACCCATGAATTCAGCATTACTGCACTGGAGCACTTGCTTGCTCTTCTGAACACCTTGTCCACAAGGCTGAATGGCAAAACAAACAAGGCAAAATATGGTCCTATTGCCACAGAAGTGCTAGAACTTCCACTGGTGCTGATAGGATTCAGCAAAGGCTGTGTTGTCCTCAACCAGTTTCTATATGCTATAAAGGCACTGGAGGTTGCTCCTGATGATGACATCACTGAGCTCGTCCGAAGAATAAAGGCAATGTACTGGTTGGATGGTGGCCATTCTGGTGGATCTAATACGTGGGTAACCAAGGAAGTCATCTTAAAAGCATTGAAGCAATGGGATATTAAAGTTTATATCCATGTGACTCCATACCAAGTGTTGTGTAACTCGAGGCCTTGGATTGGAAAAGAAGAGAAAGTGTTTAGAGAGACCCTGAAGAAACTGGGGGTTGATATGACACGGAAGATCTACCACGAAGATGATTCTGCATCTCTGGAAATGCACTTTGGCTTGCTTAAGGAGTTCAAGGAAGCTGTATGACTGTGTGACTTTCACTTTTTACTTGTGCTGAAATGTGCTTCAAGACATTTTCATATGCCACATGTTAAATGACTGTCTTCTTCAGTGTGTGGCACCTCCTCATTTTCTTGCACCTAGCAGCTAAAGTGGCTTGTTCCATCAATGTCGGCATTTCACAGTACGGCTTGTGTATAGTGACCTGTGTGAGCATTTAATCTATTGACTCCTCGTGACATCGCTAATGTCACACCAGTCTGGTGAATCTGAATGAACTTTGACTGCAGAGTGAAGTTGTTTTGTATGGGTGAACTTGATGGTGCAGAAATTGTCTCAAAGGCTTACTGAACAACTGCTTGTTGGTGATGACCTCATTGGTAGTGTGCTTTGTATATTGATTTGTATCGTTGCTTGCTAGCCTCACCCCTGAACAGGGAAGTGTTACAATAAGGGAGAAATTGGCCATCATATGGCAAAGTAGAAATGACATATTTGTGCTGCTGAGGGATGCAATATATTTGATCTGAGTGTTTGTTAAATCGCTGATACTGCTGCTGCTTTAACTGAGCCTGTACCAGTGACATTAATATTCTTAGCAAAATGCAGTGACCAGGTGTACCAATGCAGCATGCATTTGTTACTCTGGCAGTGTCTGATTTTTATAGCAACTACTCATTTGTAAATTGCAAAAACAGCAATTTATTTTGTGTGATATGCTTCGTAATAAGCATTGCCAAAATATGATCAGGAGCAAAAGATTCAGAATTTCAGTGGAGCTGCGAGTTAACCATGGTTTAAAATATTGCATTTGTTTCATTTAGATATTTCTTGCTGATCATAGTAGTAGTATGATGCATGACTTCACAATGCTATTGCATCAACATGTGCTATAAATATTTGACTTTTGAGATGTGCACAGGAAAGGAGCTAAACATAGTGTTGGCAGTATCTCCATCAAAGCTGCGACATACAGGCTTCAGCAGATTTGACTGCATTAGCTGAACCTGTGATCACCCCCAGCGTTCAAACCAGTAAAAGGGCAGATCAGCTAAGATAAGTGTTGTTGTTGTTGTTTTGTGGGGTTTAATGTCCCAAAACGAGTTCTGGTTATGAGAGACGCCGTAGTGGAGGGCTCCGGAAATTTCGACCGCCTGGGGTTCTTTAACATGCACTGACATCGCACAGTACACGGGCCTCAACATTTCGCCTCCATTGAAATGCAGCCACCGCGGCCGGGATTCGATCCCACGACCCTCGGATCAACAGCCTAGTACCATTGCCACTAGACCACCGTGGCGGGGCAAGGATAAGTGAAAGCAATAGTACCACTGTGCATGGTATTGTCATCTTGAGGGTAGGAGCCATTGGCGTAGGCAGGCATGGGCTGACTGGGCTGAAGCATCCCCGGAAATTTTTCCAGGACGTGCCCCACTGCCTTGCTGGCCCATCACCTATGAACAAAGGCGCATATCCTTGGAATGTGTTGCTATATAGGGATATATATATGCATTAACCCCTCCCGGAAAAAGTTTCTGGCTATGCCACTGGTAGGAGCTAGCATACTAAGTGTGTGTGATGTGCTTGCAACAGGACATACAGTTCACAAGCATAAGAAGTAATAACAGGGACGAGTGAGTATGTTGAAGGCCTTAAATGCAGTGAGTACTCCAAAGTGGCGTGTATGAACAAGCCATAGCTACAAAGGGCCATTTCCTATTTTGAGGAAAGGGATTACACAGTTTAAGGTTGCTGTAAACTATTGCTGCTGGACTAACAGTACCAGTACTGTGCTACAAAATTGTTAGTCTTTCAGCTGCAGAAAGCCTGATGCTCCAGTAACTCAATAATGCCTCTTCAGGAGCACTTCGTTTCTGTGTAGTTACGTCATAATGTTGTCTTCCTCTGATTGAGCTGGTGATAAACACTTGTGATTTTAAAATTTGGGACGAATACAGCTGTCTAAACCATTTTCTTGCACTGTGCCACAAAATGCAATATTTTTTGTACCTCGTGAGTGTGCACAT
Organism: Hyalomma asiaticum; assembly: GCA_013339685.2. Classification (NCBI taxonomy): domain Eukaryota; kingdom Metazoa; phylum Arthropoda; class Arachnida; order Ixodida; family Ixodidae; genus Hyalomma; species Hyalomma asiaticum. The sequence continues at coordinate 94,266,195 of CM023482.1, read as the reverse complement.
TATGGCTGGGCTTACAGAAGGATGCCTTTCTGAATTTTACAGATTTTGATGCACTACACAAATTTGCGTAGGTCCAGAGCAGAGGTGTAGGCTTCTCGTTTGTATAAAGACTTGGGGGGTGGATAGAAAAAGTTAAGCTGGGACTGGACGTGCCTTAAATGGTGTACATAAAATAAATATATGTTATTATTGTGTTCAAAACTTGGAAGTTTGTTTCAACAAGGTTCATCCCAGCAGTATACTACATGAACTCATGGTCATGTCACTAGTAAAAGGTGGCAGTGTTACTGTTAGACATTTTGCAAAAGCAACGTGTTACAGTTGCAGTGCAAAAGCAACATTGTTACTTTTTCATTACTGTATAAAACTGAGTAATGGATCACCAATAAATGAAATTTTAGTTTATTTAATAGAAATGCTCGAAGGTAAGCGGGCAGTCAAAATTGCACATGATAAAAATCTAGAAGAATGGAACCGAAAAGGCACACAATGAAGCCCAACACCAGCATTATGTATCATCCATTTTGTTGCATCGACCTTTTTGTTGATGCATCCTTGGTACCAACGAATTTATTTGCAAAACTTGTTTTAACTTCACATGAGTTGTTTCTCAAAGTTGGCATTTGGGAGCTTCCCTTTCTTGATAGAGAATACGTCATGTCCTCTACTGAACTAATGTTCAGCCAGTGCCGGACACAATCTCTGTACTCGGTTGGATTAGGATCTTGATCTTGGGGAATTTGACCAGCTCGCTGAAATTAGTTCCAGGATCGTTGGTTGGCCACTGTTGCACCACGGTGGATGAAGGAGGGGATTAAGCTAACTCATGAAATAAGTCGCTTCTGTCACTTCCATCACCGGTTTCTGGATTTCCATTGCATCACCCAACACACTTTTCCAAGGCGTAAGGTCGCAGCTCACCGCCCTTCTATATTCCAGTAGAGTTTTAAGAAAGAATAAATGGGCGGAATGTACGTCGGCCTTTGGGTGTTGCCTTTGGATATATTTTTAAGACGATAGTCTTTCTTGGGATACTCTAACGCAAAAATTTTGGTCTGTCTGTCACACGATTCAGCCACCCGGCCAATGTTTAAGCACTTGCCATCTTGAACTGGTAGCTGCGTTCATACTTGTGAACATTGTCGATCAAAAAGCATATCTGAGGCGCAGCATGAATACGTACATATTAGGTTGTGTGTTCCTTTACTAGAAAATACATGGATACATAATTCTAAAGAACCTAGTGTTCGTTCGGCTGCGCTAGAAATGCGACGCCATGCGCGGAAAAGGCCTCTGCCGGCGATTTGGTGCTGCCACCTGGCAGTTACCCAGGGATTCTGCACAAGCCCATCTTTCCCAACGGCGCTCTCAGATGGCGTCCATATCTCACGCAACGTAGTAGGGCCGGCGAAACACTCCTCTTTCGACATTTGCAGCGAAGCACGCAAATACGCGGCCAACTTATATATATATATATATATATATATATATATATATATATATACGGACTGTATATGCAAAAATAGCTTGGGTTGCCGCTAGTTTATAACAGAATTGACGATGCGCCTCTTAGAGAACGACGGTTTATTAAGTCAACGTTTCGGTCGGAGCCCGACCTTTTTCAAAAAGGTCGGGCTCCGACCGAAACGTTGACTTAATAAACCGTCGTTCTCTAAGAGGCGCATCGTCAATTCTGTTATATATATATATATATATATATATATATATATATATATATATATATATATATAATTATACAGAGACTGTTTCCTGTTACAGTTACAAATTCCTATAACTTAAACATAACTAGTTACAATTTTCTTAAACTAGTAACTGGAATTACTGCCAAGGATTGACTGAGTACAGCTGCAAATGTATGCGGCACCGGGATGGGCCGCTGAAGCCCTCGGCATAGGCGTGTTCTAGAGGGAGAATGGTGGTGGTGAGAAGGTCCACCCTTGCTTCGCATTTTTTTTTTCTTTAACCGGTGCCTCTGGTCCAAGGACAGTCTAGCTCCTTATAGCACAGCACAAGATTATTTTTTGGACTGCGAACAAAACGGAATATCTTGAAGAACAATATTTTAAGTGTCCTGGAAAGTTTTTATCGACTGCAGAAGACGAAACATTTTCACCAGAAGATTTGCAGATTAACATACGTTACAAAAAAGCAGAAGAAAGTGCTGTTCTGCAGGCCGTGGGAAAGTAGGCTCTCATGCACATAAAAAGAAAAAAAATAGTATCCTGCTACAGTGATACTTAAAAGGTTAATTGAATGCATAATGAGGTGGCTTTCTTTTTGATAGCACAACAGGCGAATCTTACGTTTGTTGTAACTATTTAAAAACGCGAAGAGTGTGTACTGCTTCAGGAAATAAAAATATTGACGTCTGGCTGCTCTTCAAAACTATAGCGCCATGTCGAAGCTCCGTGATCGAGACGCTACATAATTCTTCACCACTTGATCTTAAAAAAAAAAAAAAATCACGTGCTTGCGATAGAGTCCTAGTACACTCTACTTGCGACCAGCTTATGAACTTATGGCGAGATGGCTGCTGCCCAATAAGCCCTCGTATGCTATACCTAAAGGCACCAAGTCTCCTGCAACGAGGCCCACGCTGTGAAATAACGATAGGGAAGGGGTCTCGTTTATTTTTTGTTAGAACCAACAAAGCCACGGCGGCGAGTGTGCCAAACGCCACACACGCCGCCGTGACTACGAGTGGCGCTGCCTAACACTCCCAGGATTACATATACTTTTACTCTCCTTTTACTCGCCTTTTACTTATCTCTATCGCCGACATGTTCAGCTTTCCAGTGCTACCCCTGAAACCCATGGCCTCCTGTAGGGTAGTGTCCACAGCTACACCTGAGTGGACATCTGTACATTCAGTCAAAATATGATCTGTCGTTTCCCTACTTTTCCACAGCACGTATGTACATGTACCGCATCGATTTTGACAACTCCCGCGTCCTCGACTTGGAAACCAGTTTTCACAAGCGGCTCTTTGTGGAATCATGGCACATTCAGGCGACACCTGCAAACGTGAACCGGTCTGCAGGTGCAATGCCAAGTGTCTATTTTAGAGGACTCCGGCACCTGATTCAACATTAGCATGACCCCCCTCGGCTTGAAGAACCGAAAAAAAGAGAAAGTGAGAAAGGAAGGAAGAGAGAAGAAAGAAGGCCTTATAAGCACTGCTGCTGTCTGGTGCCCTCCAGTCACTTCTGAAGAAGGGTCCGAGTGGGACCCGAAACGTCGGGTTTTTTAATGTTTAGAAGTAAATTTTACTTTTAAATGATTATAATTTGGTTGGTGTCCCCCTGTTTTCACCTTTAATTTCGTCCCAACCAGACAGATCTCTGTCAAATGTTCACCTTTAAATGTATTTGCTTCTTTATTGAATTTCGCTCTGTAACTTCGGGCTCTCAGGCAACCGGACCTTGCTTCAAACAGTAAAGTGCTTCCCTTTGAAATATCGTAAAATTTTTCTCTCTTGATTTCGTCTTTCCCTTTTCTGTAGTTGTTCAATGGTTGTTCTAGCGCCGCAGCGCCACCATACCATCTCTCTAGCCCCACTGGTGGCGCAAAGGTATGGAGCAAACAGAAGCGCAAGGTAGTTCGGGTAAGATTGTTACATCACAGCGGAACGATAATAGATAAAATAGGTAGGCGAGGAGAAAATTAGTTGTGAAAATATGTGTGATTCGGGAAAAGAAATGTTTGTAGAGGAAAATGTAATAAAGCTAGAGCTTGGTGCCCCCAGCCGGCCCCGTTATAAAGGGGACGCTCCTAATATCCATCTATCTATCGTGAGTGCACTCGCTTTCACGGCCTTCGAGATTGCGCGCGCCGGCTCCTGGAATCACGTAGGCCATGTCGCTTTGCTCACATTTACGGTAATGTCGAGATGGCGGCACTACCAACGGGGCGTTTTTCTTTTTGTACACCGGCTGTTTCAAGCTACAGCCAATTAAAGTAAAGCCGAGACGAGTAGCGTGGTGCGTTACTGTATTTATAACGCTTGAAATGACAGTGTAATGTCTGGCGAAGTATTCCTTATTCCTCCATTCTCAAAGGCATTTGGATAAGCCAGCCTTCGCAGGCACTTGCACAGAGATGCGCACTCCCTGGGCACTCGAGAAATGTTGCGAAAGCTCCGGGGCACTGATGACAAGTTGAAAATCCGCCTTCGCAAAGCGGAAATGTCGGCGAAATGTCGCCTCGACGTTAAGGAGGCTTCCCCTCGAGGACACGGCCGATTGCCTGCGTTGCTGCTCTGGTTTCCAGAGTATAAATTAAGCGCTCCTATGTCATCGCAACTTCGAAATGACAGGCAGTACGGGCAGTGGCGCACCGACGGGGCGGGTTTCGGGGGTTGTAACCCCCCCCCCCCCCTGAGGCCGGCCTAACCCCTCCCACCCCATAACTGCTCCTAAGTCCTAGAAGAATGTGGCGCTAATGTCTCTGCAAAACGCCGAAAAATAATAACATAATAATCATCATTGATGTTGCTATTATTTGGCATTTTATTGACTTTTTTTACACATGCAACAACTGCGGAATCGCATGCCCGGCCCTTCGTGAAAAATTGAACTCCCCCCCTGGCGGAGATCCTGGGTGCGCTACTGAGTACGGGTCAGAAAGAAGACTCGATGGCGGCATTTTGAAACGAAGCGATGTTTTTCGGGTCTGCCGACGCAGCACCAACGACACACTTACACAATTACTGGCTCAATGATCTTGTGGCGCACTTAGGGATTTATTAAGAGTTGTTGCTTTAAGGTGTACGTGTCGCCGTATGTGCCTTTGCGTTAGCTTTGGCGTTTCGCTCTCTTCCGCTATACTAAAGGTCTAGTTGGTGCCGCTAAGTGCACCCAGTTTTACCGTAACGCTAACCCTAACGCTAAATCTTTACGTTTGCTGCTTTCCGATATACTAAAACTCACTACAATCTGCTCACATGGGCACGCAACGCGATCCGCGTCCGGTGAGTGCTCCGCTCTACCCATACAAAAAAAAAAAAGAAACCCACAGCATATCCACGGAGTAAATGATGATGAGTGGGCGAAGCTCCGGATGTTCATCGTAGATCGTGCCGAGTTCCGGATTAATTTAGTTAACGCGCACGCTACGAATCCTTATGGTTCAACTACGCACAAGTGAAATCTCCACCGGCACTTCATTGCAAGTAAAAATACAGTGCCTATATATATATATATATATATATATATATATATATATATATATATATATATATATATGGGTGGCCGGTGAACGGTTCTCCAGCGCGAGCAGTCTGCGTTTTTCAATCAAGAAACTGCTAGAAGACGCTGCCTGCGCCAACATTCTCTCGCGGGTGAGGGCGCGTTCTTCTTTGCGAGCTGGTAGAGCGTTCATCGAAGAAAGAGCGTTTCCATAGTCAACGCGCGCCTTTCGCTCTCTCTGTCTCTCTCTCACAAGACAGCAGATGGAAGAGTGAGAGAGCTCGCGCGCCGGGAGGCACGCGCCGAGGGCGAGCGCGAGCCTCCCCGCGGCGCGAGGTGGCTACATACATACTGCTACAGAGGAGGGAACGACCCCAGGTGGTCTAAATTTCCGGAGCCCTCCACTACGTCCTTTCTCTCCTCTCTATCTCTTTCACTCCCCCTCCTCCACCCCCACGGACGCTTAGCCGTGCTCCCTAAACGGGCTGCAGAAATTAGCGTCCTTTCCTAACCGAACCACAATCATCATCATCATCACATCCTAAGGAGTTTCGCCCCTAAAATATTTCGCGAGCTTCCCACCAGAACCGGCGCATGCGCAGTGGCGCCATGAGAAAGGCGGATTGCGCAGCTGCCGTTCCTCTGCATACGCAGTAGTCCATAAAGGTGTAATTTTTGGTTCATGACCCGTCACTGATTGCGTAGCGGACTGCATTATATGCATGTGTGCAAGGCCCATCCACACAGAAGTCCGCAGTTGTCGGAGGCTGCCGCGGGTCTACACGACGATAATGGACACAGACACACACACACACACACACACACACACACACACACACACACACACACACACACACACACACACACACACACACACACACACACACACACGTGTCACGTATGTACGCGTGAGAGACAACGTATGGTTTTAATGCAGGGGCCCCGAAGCACTAGGGGCCCCGCGTTCTCGCGTTCTTTTGTTGTCTCCCTGCCTTCAAGCGGAGTGCAAAACAACTGAATACCGTGCGTACACAAAGCCGGGTACCCAGCGCTAAATCTCTTTAATAGAAAGTTTCAGCTTTGGGGCCCCAAGTGCTTGGTACCTGCGTGTTCGCGTTCTTTTGTTATCTCCTTGGCACCAAGGCAAGGACAAGATAACCCAAGAGCGTGTGTACGCAAAGCGCTTGGATACGCGGCACTAACGTTCGAGAGCTTTAGTGTTGGGTTCCCCAAGCACTGGACCTCGCGTTCTTGCGTTCTTTTGTTGTCTCCCCACTCCCAAGAAGAGTACGGCATAACCTAACACCATGCATACACAAAGCCGCATGCGGGGGTACCTAATGTGCCTAGATATTTTTTCGGGAAGCGAAAATCTATGGACTTTAGGGATACTCAGCAATAACGAGCTTTATTGCTGGGTGCCCAAGCGGCTCCGCGTACGCACGCGCCTGCTTCCTTTTGTACACACCTTGGGGGCAGGGAAACAGCGATAGAAGTCTAGGGTGCCTCGATGTACACTACTGTGTACAGGGTGGTGACACGCCCGGCAGTACCGCCATATTGTGTCGGAGCACGCAGAGGCGCGATATATGCCAGACACAAAACGTAACGCCGAAGTCTGCTGAATCTGATAAGTCCGTGCTACTTTCGCCGTTTTACACGAACGTCTGTTAGTTATTTGCACCTCAAGTTCGCTTCAAGTTCTTCGACGCAACATGGCGGCGTGGCGGTCAATGGGTGTCACCATCCTGCTCAGGGAAGAAGTGGTGTTGACATCGAGGCACCCTGTACAAGGCAGGACCGCGTCGCCCCTAGCGTTTGTGGGACCAGTGGGACCCACACCCAAACTCTCTTAATAAAATTGTTGGGACGTCCCCGACATTTGCGCGTACGCTGGAGACGCACGAGGCCGATAGTGAGCATGCGCATTGTGTTGAGTCGCGCGCGGCGGCCGTGTTCACAATGTGCATCTTGTATTCGGTGGTCGCCCAGCGTGCAGCGGGGTTTCTCCCGCTGGTCGACGCCACAGCGCCTGCTTACTCCGTTGCCCGGCGAAGCAGCAAACGTAATCGATCGCTTAAACAGGGAGGAAGGGATTACGAGAAAGTCAAGTCGAGCTTGCTCAGGAAGTTTCTTTAATAGGTTACCTGAAAACGTGAGATACTGGGTGCAGGTTAGTTCAGGAAGGAAGGAAGGAAGGAAGAGGAAAGACAGGGATGTTAGCCAGTGCTGAGACCGGCTGGCTACCCTGTGCAGGGGAAGAGGGGTAAGGGGAATGAAAGACAGCAGAAAGGAGACATGACAAGGAAAAAGAAAAAGAGAGAAACAAAAACACATTTTTGAGGTTAGTTCAGGTGTTAAGCAAGAGCAGCCGAGCTCGCTCAGGAGCTTGTGACGCGTCGCGCTCGCAAAGTAAACAGTGGTCACAAAGATGGTTCCAATATCAGGTTTCAGCGTGCGCAACCGCGCAGACTCCATCGGTGGCGGGCCACGTTACTGATGGAAGGGCCCTTGAAATAGAAGCGTGAGCCTGTAATTGATGATATCCCTAAGAGCAGAGGAAATTAGAAGCGAGGAAAGCTCTTCTTTGGCATACCTGTCACGAAGCAGGCTACGTTGCATCACGTCGGAGGCTAGAGGATATATGATGTTTTTGCTTGCTGCAAACTATAAGAGCTTGAAGATGCTTGAACCGTACGTGACCTTGGGTTAAATGAGAAGCCATGCCTCTTACGGCGCGATTCCGTGGCTACTATGGACGTGGTTTATAGCATTTACGTGGAACCCGAGATGGTCTCGTATAAACGAGCGTGGGTCCAGAAAATCGGTCCTTGATGTACAATTCATTCCGGCTGAGCAGGTGGTGTAGCTGCCGAGATTGACGTGTTCTGCTCAGCGCGCAGTGCGGGCAGGTGTTTCAAAAGTAAGCATGAGAAAAGGCGCGCAGGGAAAGCAACGGCGGAAAGGAAGCGAAAGAGTGTAAAGAAACTCGGGAAAGTGAGAGACGCGAAACCGATAAGCAAAAAAATTAAAGAAAAGGAGAGATAGCAAAAAAGAAAGAAACAACGAAAGAAAGAAAGAAAGAAAGAAAGAAAGAAAGAAAGAAAGAAAGAAAGAAGGAAAGAAAGAAGGAAAGGCTCTGTGCTGTATGCTCAGGTCGGGCCCGTCGACATGTTCAAGACCGCCCGAGAGGTGTTCTCTCCCAGCCTCCGGAAGAGAGATGTGTACTGTTCCAGGGTCGCTGGATGAATCGGCCGTGACTTCGATCTAGTGCGGTTGAAAGGCGCAGGACACATACCCTCCTCACCAGTGTGCTGTAATTATAGAACAGTTAGCCTACATGGAGCAATATACAAATTATCCACGAAAGTAATCTCTGCTAGTGTAAGAGAAACGCTCAACTTCAACCAGCCTTGAGAGCAAGCTGGCTTCAGGAAAGGATGCTCAACAATGGACCACAGCGATGCCAATCTGATAACTGAGAAATTCGCGGAATAAAACAAACACCTTTATATGAGGCCCTTGTATACCACGCGAAAGCATTTGATATCATATAAATACTAGCAGTCCTAGAGGACTTACGTCCACAAGGTGTACTTGAGAAATACGTTCCAACCATAACTAACATATATGCAAGTGTTTCGCACCTACCCTATAATCCTCTGCGAAAAAAAAAGCAGAAAAATTCTGATAAAGAGATGGGTCAGGCACGGAGATAAATATCTTCCCTATGTTATTTCCTGCATGTTTAGAGGAAGTGTTGAAGCTTCTATAGACGGAGAAGAAAATGGAATTAAAGTCGACGGAGAATATGTCAGCAATTTAAGGTTTGCAGACGACGTTGTGCTCTCCAGAAACGATGGTGACGACAGCAAAACATGATTGCTGACGTAAACTATGAAAGTAGTAAAATGGGACTAAAGATTAATACGAAAAAAATTATGTTCAGCAGCCCTTAGAATGTGAGAGGAAGTACGTAATCTCCGTATAGTAAGGATGGCACGGAGCGCATACGAGAGACATTCCCAAATCATGGCCGGGAGCTTGCCACTGTCTCTAAAGCGAAAAGTATGTATATGATTGCATTCTCCCAGTACGGTGCAGAAACCTGGAGCATAACGAAAAGCACTCAAGGTGAGGTTAAGAATCACACGGCGTGCAATGGAGCGAGAACTTATAGATCTAACGTTAAGAGATAGAAAGCGAGCGGAGTGGCTACGAAACATACAGGAGTAGCTGATATTCTTAATTGAAACTAAAGGAGTGGACCTGCGTGGGACACGTAAAACGAAGGAGAGATTAACAGCTGGATGGTAACAACTACCGAATGGACACCAAGAGAGAAGAAAACGCAGTGGAAGAAGGCGCAGTGGTACATGTAACGATGAAATTAAGAAATTCGTGGGCATAAAACAGAATCAAGTCGCCAAGGAAAGGGCGAATTGGAAATCGTTGCGGGAGGCTTCCGTTCTGTAGTACACTGAAAATAGGCAGCATGTGGCTAGGTTATGACCAATAGTGCGTTCGTCTATTGCGTTGCGTCGACAGAAAATTTCACGCCGGGGGGCCGATCCCTCCACCACAGGTTCTCTGGTCATCCTTATAGAGTAAAAGGGCACTGAATTGTTCCGAGAATGAAACGAAACGGGCTGCCGTCATATACGTTGTATTGACCTGCAATGCTCGTGAGGTGTGAGTTATTTTAAAACAGCGTTGACCTCTCGTTTTTGCAAAAGGTACACTTATAGTACATGAACAGGTGTAGCCCTTTTCGTCTTATCCAGGCACTGATTTGGTGAAGCACGAAAAGCCGCTGACATTGCGTGCGTAAACCTGGGGGAGTATTAGTTTACGTAGCCTGCAGCATGCTCGTGCTGACGATGTAAATTGTTTCTGTAGCGGCCACGCAGATAAGTCTCGCGATCTCTTGAGCACGAGAGATGGGATTTTCCTTCAAATGACTGGAACCACTGGGTAGAAGATACTCTGAAATGTGTCTGAGTTGCTTCTCAGAGTATAATCCAATATGACAAAGCATCTCAAATCGCGTGTAAGACAGGGCAACTCGTGTAGAGTCGATTAAAATAGTCTGCGGTCAAAAAATTAAGCAGATTCAAGGATGTTGAATGCTCGAGGCATGAATCCAAGTACGGTATGTATCCCTACCGAAAATTCTCGTGTGATATGTATGACGCACATCGAGCACTATCGCATGACCACATGAGAACGCATACGATTCACACGTGTTCATTCGGTGTGAGTGAATATGTGTCATATGAGATATGTGCGTGTCATGTGGGATTTTTTTATAGGTGCGGCTTGTGTTCTGCTTACGTTCTACATTCGTACGTGCGTGTCTCGTTGACAAAGGTCCGAGCGCAGCTCGACACGGCCGTGTGAAGCGACAAACTGCACATTTTCATAATATGGCGATGAAAAAAAAGAGAAAAAAAAAAAGACGCCAGGAGTACGAGCCACTCAGGACGAACACTCGACAAAGACGTTCGTTGCTCTTTCGGTGTACCGAATCGGAATGCGAGTTCCGTTTCTTGTTGTCTCTATATGTAAAGTTCCGGCAGCGGAAGGATGTGCCTGTTTTCCTTTATATATGTGTATATATCTTTTCTTCCTGCAGAGAGCTGTGTCTGCTGTAACTGCGTAGATTGGGATGTCGGTCTCGCCCGATGGAAAACTCAACACCGTTACAGAAATGGGCCGTAACTGTCGTTCGTACAACTCGTGCGGGCTAAGTCACTTTGCATCTCATCAAACCAATGGGAGCCCCGCCACGGTGGTCTAGTGGCTATGGTACTCGGCTGCTGATCCGAGGGTCGCGGGATCGAATCCCGGCTGCGGCGGCTGCATTTCGATGGAGGCGAAATGTTGAGGCCGGTGTGCTGTGCGATGTCAGTGCACGTTGAAGAACCTCAGGTGGTCGAAATTTCCGGAGCCCTCCACTACGGCGACTCTCATAATCAGAGCTGGTTTTGGGACGTTAAACCCCACAAAACAACAGCAAAACCAATGGGATATTTGGTGTATTCAGATTAAGAGCATGAACGAACAGATGCGTTCCTTACCTAGCGTATAACGATGTTGCTGAACATACGAGACCATCACTTGTTTTTGAACTTCCCAGGGCAGCACACCAGCATTGGTCCAATGGCTGCCCAATGTTGGATAAGACTGGCACGGTCATTGGTGCTAAATTGGCATATGGGACATGCGCAACTACATACAATGTAGGACCAGTGTCCACGCCAACACAGGGCCGGCAGTTCGCCAGTGTAATTGCCAGGACGTTACTAGCATTGGACCAAATAGCGCATGCCATGATAGTGCCTGTATAGTTTACCAATGTATTCGCCAAGGCGTTTCAAACATTGAGATAATGCAGCCATTATGCATCATGTTAGGAAAGTTGTTTTAACTGCGCTAGAAACTAGGACAAGGAGATTGTAGTACATGCAGATTGTGAAATGCAATATCTAGACGCGTGGTGAAACGACCGTGTGACGTTGCTTTACCAACCACCTCAGGCTGAGGTTGTATATTTTTATCCTCACTATATCTGCCATCTTTCATTCAATAAGTTTTAGTTGTGAGTGCGCATGTGGCGTCCTTTTGTGTTCTCTTGTCCTTGTTTCTAGGGCAGTTGAAATAACCTTCCCAAAGTGAAACAATACCAACTAGCCCAACTTGGTGCACTGCACAGCCATCATGCAGCCAGTAATATGTCATCGCTGAGCCAATGTTCGCTAGCTTGTATTACCATTGGCCTTGCCGATGTAGCCATTATTAAGGGACCTTTTTCCCCCCGAATTCTTTTGCCAGCGGGGTTCACAATTTGCCTTGAGGTCCTGGCCCTGAAACTCACCACCCAGGAGAGGCACATCAACTTCGGTGCGAAATGTAAATCTGCGTCAGCTATAACCTTAATCATTCGTTGAACTCGACGAAGTTCTGAGTTTTGAGTTTGAGTTTAAGCAGGTTAACTATAAACTTGAGATGTTGCAAAGGAAGGCAAACACATTCATTTTTGGTAAATATAAGAGGTGTGACTCCCCTACTAAACTTATGCAAGAATACGGAATTACAACATTGTAGGTGCGTCGAAAATATGCTCGGATAGTGTTCTTGCATAAAATGATGAAAGGTAAATTTGACATGTCCGTACCTTCATATGTAAAACCCTTAGACACCAGAAAGTCTCCGCACAATCATGACCATGCACTGAAACCGATATTTGCTAAAACAAATGCATTTAAACACAGTTTCTTTCCCCAGACAATTTCTTAGTGGAACGCGCTTCCTAAAACCATTTTTGAGGAGGCTGATTTTCAAACGGCACTGGAAAAATTGTTGTTTTAGTTTGCTTTTTGCTTGTTACTAAGTACGTATTATATGTGTAGTGATGTAACGCTGTTTGATTGCTAATGACGTTAGTCATTTGTAATCCCGATTTATACTAATTATGTTTTGATTTCCCACTCCTGCCTGGGCTTGTCATGGCCTGCAGTATTGTGAAATAAATAAATAAATAAATAAATAATAAATAAATAAATAAATAAATAAATAAATAAATAAAATGGCATAGCCAGTATACATACACGTGGTTAGGTATGATGGAGAAAAAGCTGCATTTTACAGCTTGACTGGCCCCGTTACCCGGAAAGCAATACCATACAATATAATTACATAATTACAGGCAGCGAATATTGACAATACAAAAGAAAAACAGGCGTATGACCAATCACAGCAAAATTAAAATAAAACCCTGAGATACATTTTAAAACATTAAAAAACAAAGCAATAAAGAAGTGAATGATATTAATAAACCGTCACAAAGATGACCTATGTTTATGAATAACACATAGAGCACACTCTTTAATATATCAGATCTGGACAACGTACGTAAGCTATCAATTATTAAATTCCATTTGTTAAGTACACTTGGAAGACAGAAATGTAGTGTTTGCAAACCATGTAGTTTTATGGAGAATAAGGATTGGTTGTCGCGCATAGGGTGGACATTGCGATTCCAACTCATGGCCAGCGAATATCCATTTGCTCTGAAGCGGGCAGTGCACAATCACTGCGTTTTGCAAGAACTTGTTAGGCAGAAAAATGCGGATTAACAAAGATACTCAAGAAGAGCTGAAACCGTGCAGCAGGCGATACAAAGAAAATTGGTGGGCGTAAACTTAAAAGATATGAAAACAGCTGAGTGGATCAGAGTTTTGAGTTTGAGCTTATTCAACCACATGGTACAACCAGTATACATGCTCGTGGGGCGGATACATCCTAGACGGCGTTAGGAGGAAAAATTCAAGCTTGTTTCGCGCCGTGAAAACCTTCGAAACAGCAAAGCGTTGCCATTAATCATTACGTCACTGGCGGACAGGGCAGGGCAACATGGAGATCGTTGGGAGCCGAGTTGCCGTTGAGCTGAATTGAAAAGTAGCCAGAAATCAAGCTAAAAGCAGCCAAAAGTATGCCGGTATCATTTGGTTAGTGTGCCCACATTTAAGTGTAGTCGCACAGAACGGAATCAGTGTTTCTTATTGAACACTAAGTAACGTCATTTTAAATTAGTGAAAACAGAATAAAGACAAGACTCCGTTCACGTCTCCCCGGTTCTTCAAGGAACTGGTAAGTTATAGAAAATTCATCCCTCCCTTATCGCATGCCAGGACGACTTGAATGGCGAAAGCCATACCGAATTGTCACACACATTCTTTGACGCGGGTCACTTCAATTTATCTCTAAATTCTTTTGACATAAGTGAGTGCAATTTGATATAGGCTCTGAATGATTGTTTTATTTCTCGGGTTTAATTTACGTCCCAAAATCACGATATGGTTAAGAGACGCGGCATGGGAGGGCTCCGGAAATTTCGACCACCTGGGGCTCTTTAACGTGCACTGACATCGCGCAGTACGCGGCACGCACGATTTTGCCCCCACTCGAAATGTGGTCGCCGTGGCCGGGATTCGATCACGCGACCCCGAGCTTCGCAGGACTGTCGGTGTTTATGGGTGTTGTGCGTGCATTTTAGGTGTATTTACATGAGAACTACGGGGAGGAGGGTGGACCTCAACTCGGAGCGGGGGTACACCCTCCCCCACAGTGAGGTGGTGGGCAGGGCACCCCCTATACCCCTCCTCACTACGTCAAGGTGCTGAGGTAGTTGAGGTTCAACTTCGGTAGGTCGGAATCACAAGCATGCGTGCCTTCTCGTGCATACGTGGCCGAATGCACACACTGAGGCAAGCGGGCAGCCGTTTACAACACCACACGCTCTATAACCAGTCCTCTTTCATCATATCAACATGTACGCGTCGAGATATTGAAATCTATATAATCGCTGTGGCTTGATTTGGCGCATACGCTTACAGTTATGAGGCTCGAGTAACTGCAGTTGAGGGAGAGTTATACGTGGTGCTGTACTATTTTCTAACGCATATGCCCGCTATCGCGGCTGACAAGGCGCAGTGGCCTAAACACAGCGCTTCGGCCTCCCCAACGCATACGAAAGTTCGAGGACTTCGGCGGCACAATCTGAATACTGAAATATTGAACAACTCCCGCAGCTCGCCACAGACACGCGAATATATTCAACGGCTGCCATCGCATGCCTACAGAGTGAGCGTCAGCCACACCTTTCCGAATTCCGGTCTTGCGTCCTGAACCGCTCAAGCGAAGATAACAGTGCAAGCGAGAGACCGCGACACTATGCACTGGGCTTTGCTTACTTAGGAGCAACAAATCCGGCTTTGTAAGACACATTCGCTTCCGCTGACGTTAGTTTGCAGAAGTTACACTATTCAAGGTCGTACCGACGGACGCAGTATAGAGCTCTTCGTGAGGCTGTCTATAAGAGATCATCGCGAACCTACGGCATACATATCCGCGAATTGCATGCGGCGGTGGTGTGCGCGTCTTCCTGCGATCTGTCAGCTCTGAGGCAACGCCGGAGAAGCTCCGGGCTCGCTCGCCAGTTGCGGTATCTGGCTTTCCAGGAGGCCACCCCGGTCTCCTCTCCAGGAGGGGAGGTGCTCTTCCGGCCGCTCCGCGGGCTCACGTACCGTCGATCAGGCCTGAGCGCTGTCCAGGATATCGCGACGCCGGCGACGGCATATCCGCGGCGGATGATGCGCCATATATCTCCGCCATCTCGTCCGTCACAGCGTTTCTTTCACGTCGAGCTAGCTGCTCTTGCGGTCCGTTGACAGGGACCGTCCAAGGCGGCTATCTTTGAGGCCCGTCCTCTTTAGGCGGTTGACGGCGCGACTCGGGTTGCACCGTCGGTGAACTTGCGAAAGATACCACACACACGCCCGGTCCCCCTCGGTGGCATGCGGACGCGACGGTAGCCGCTGCCTGCAGTGTTCGGTCGTCGCGACTTTGCAGCTGTAGAAAAACTCAGCGGGCGGTGATGTTGACGAACTACAATAGGACTTGCCTTTGCTGGCTTCTGCTCGCGCTACCGCTCCTGGGAGCCCTTGCAGAAGAAAAGTATCGGTTCTTTAGGTAAGTAGCTGTCGCCTATATAGAGCAATAGCCTGAGATGGGGTCGTAGTTTCGGAATTGAGCAACAAAACTTCACGGCGAGCTAGTTCACGTCCGTGTTAATTGAAAGCTACTGCTGTCAAAACGGCGGCGGGGGGTCGATGAAAAGTTATTTCTGGTGAAAAGTTATTTCTGGTGCTTCCGTTGAAGCAGTATACCCTCACGGATCGCTGCTACCACGGAGGTAGAGCCATTGGGTGGGCGGGTGCGTGGAACTGCGAATAATTTTTTTTTGTGTCGTTTTGTATGGCCTGTATGGCCAAGATGGTCAGAGCTGTCAGGACTCAATTGCCCTAAAGGGACATCCATAAGTGACAAGCGCACCTCGGTAACAGAGATGACTGCCGAGGCCATGACTGTTGCACTAAATCGCATATGCCAAAGCCATGCCTCTATATACGTTTTTTTTACAACAGAAATGCGCTACGAAGGATTTCTTTTAAATTCTACAAATTCTTTTAAACTTAAGCTTAGCGTAGTGTGTACACATTTCATGGCGCTAGCATGCTTGAACATAGAAATCTAGGTGTTTCAAAAGTAATGAGTATATATTGCACACTTCTTCCTCTAAATCATGCTTCAGCGCTTTTCTTCTTATTTTCAGGAAAACCGCCAAGGGCAAACATGACGGTAAGTTTCCAAGGCTGAGTAGGTCAATAATGTTAACGCACGCATATAATTTAATGTGTAGCTTCCGACCAAACCTGGGTCCTTAATGGAAGAATTACCGTGCACCCACCGATTAACTACTGTAAAAGGTGTATGTCATGCTGTCGTATAACTAAAAACGTACGCATTCGCCGATAAGTTTTGTATGCTGACTGCAGACACGTCCGCGACATCCGATGTGAAATAACTGAAAGACGCAGGACAAAGACGTAGACGAGGGGACAAGTACAAGCACACAACGTCTATACGTCTTTCTCCTGTGTTGCACCACTTTCACTAATTTATATATGCACCAGCTCTGGCTCAGCAACGATATTTATTGGACATCCGCTGTGGTAGCAGCATTTCTGTCTCGGAGGAGCGCGAAGGGCACCTCCCTTGCCGATAACTTGCTGCCCACTGCAAGACGAAACAGCTTGCACCACATCTTTGAATTACATCTGGCGTCACAGCTTCGGCCATGCCTTCGACGAGTGGTCCACTTCATGGTAGATATCACAATTAGATTCACAGTGATACGAGCCTATATAGACAATGGGACCGCTGTAGAACTAGTTGTGATCGCGTGGACAGTGCGCGGACAGTGTCACTTTAAATGCGCCGTTCATTTGTACTCCATGCAGCACTAGAAACAGCACACGGGAGGAGGAGGAGTGCTAGCGCGTGCAAGCAGTAAATCTCAGTTGTAAAGAGTCATAAAGCAGTGAGTGAGTACACATTTTACAAATGCTTGCTGCTGCTGCTGAGTTGCCGTGTAATAAATAGACGATACGGAGAATACGCACTCTTTCCGCGCGAACGCCTCGTCACCACGCCGCTCTCTAACCTTTTCTAACTTAGCAGAATTGGCGGACCACCGTATAGAGTTGCTATTAAGGCGTCAGCATACGAACGAGCAACACCGTTTCTGCCGACGTCGGTTCGTTAAAGCGCGTCTGAAATGCGACAACAATACTGTGGTAGGAATGCAGCCATCTTGGTTAGGCCAAGGTATACAAGTGTGGGACAGCGTTTGTGAGCGTTGTTGCATCGCTGTCATGCAGAAATAGAAGAGACGTGCAGCCAGCCATGCCAAAACGGAGGAAGGTGCTACAAGGAACGGTGCGCATGCACACACGGCTTCCGCGGGAAATACTGCGAATATCGTAAGTACCACTCAAGCGCAATGATTTCTTGTTTTGTTCTGATTTATTGGGCGTTTCATTTAACGCAAGCCCGACGTTTAATGGCCGGTCTCTCTCTGTGGTAACATATACGTGGTGTGCGAACTAGGTTTAACCAAGGTTAGAGAAAACGGAAGCAAAAAAGCGTGCCATATCTACGGTTATGAGACCTGTGTACATGGGTGTGGTCGTCTGTACACTTCGGCTTACAACACTATGTGCATACAATGTGCATAAAAAACAAAACAGACACCTTGGATAACGTTAGCTGGGACGCCCTTATAGTTTGGCTCAGAAACAGCATGGGGGTGCTCGTTATTTTCTTTTTAATGTTGCATTCGTCAAAATTTCGTTCCTCCGATATACCATACTTATTTTGATCTTTTGACAGCACTGCGGAGTTACCGGCAGGTACTGAAGTGGCTGTGGGGTAAAAGAACACACACACACACACACACACACACCACACACACACACACACACACACACACACACACACACACACACACCGGCAGGTACTGAAGTGGCTGTGGGGTGAAAGAACAGAGACAGACAGACAGACAGACAGACAGACGCGCGCGCGCGCCTTATGACAGGTGACAAGGTTATGAAATAAAGAAATAGGAACAGAAGGAAAGTGTCTATGAAGGCACCACAAAGTCACCATGGCAATGTTGGTGTCCGACTGACACAACAACAATATATCGGCAGTATATCGTGCGAGCTCTCTTTGAGTGCACGAGTATACCGCTTCCTGAGACTAAACTCGTGACTTCGCATAACTCGCTCTCGCAGTAAACTACAGTAAACGAGCATGTATGCCTGTGCCACTGCCGACCATTAATTAAACACCTTCTTCACTGCGCAGCCATGTCCCTGTGTGACCTGAAGAGGGCTGGCTTTCACGGGACGTCCCAGTGCAACCACACTCGGCTGGCCAGCACCTGCGTTCTCGAGTGCAACCGGGGACTGCGGTACGAGTACTTGCCGCCCACCAACGTGTACACGTGCAGCGCTGCAGGAGAGTGGTCACCGCCCGACCTGCCCCGCTGCGTCGACGGTCAGTCTACCAACCACGCGATCCCGCGTTTTGTCGTCATTTGCGCTATACGATAGAGATCTCTCGTATAGCGCTCTTTAAAGAGTTAGCGTGAAGGTAACTCTGACGCTTTACAACTGCCCTGATGTATCGCAGCTTTGTAGACGTATAATAGACGGATATGAATCAAACCGTTTCCATAGAAATGAAAGCTGGGCGAGTGCGGAATAGTTAATGGTAAAGGCAGAGGCGAGGCGGAAACACGAACGAGTTTTAGCCGTTACAGTGCAAGACCCTCGACAGAATATAGCATGAAGGATGAGGATGCAATGCTTTTTTCCGTGTCTTTTTTCGCTGTGTTCACGTCAAGTCACATCACACAGTTCAGTATGAGTATATACCTTTTGAAAATAAAATAAAAAACGGGTTTCCCGCAGACTTTCATCCTGGCGACCAGGGATAACACCTTATTGCGCTATCACGAAATGAACGGTAGCTTCTGTACACATCACGTGTCATTGCACCCGTCCACGATGGTATAGGTAGTTGCGTGACAGGTTGCTGAAATGACTTACGTGACCTTCTACACTGAAATACGGATGAAATCAAATAAGCAATAGAGCTTGCACAGAAGTCCAATATTTGCGTTAATAGTACGTGACACTGCTTCTGCACTTAATGTCTATCCCTTCTTCTACACGTACATGTGACGCTGGAAGAACTCGACGGCTGAAGGAACCCAAAAGACTCCCCTACACAAGAATAATGTACGGTGCCTGAACCACGTCACAACTCCCGATTGAAACACGGCGCACATTTTTGACGTCATATACATCAGATGCAGTTTTTATAATGAATCATTATTATCAGCAGGAATTTGTTCGCTTTCTTATCTCCGCTGTTAGCGCGCTAAAAGAACCAGTTACTATAACAAAATGCGATACAGACGTCAGCCACAAATTAGATTCGTTCACAAACAAAAAAGACAACGTTTCAGCCCTCTCAGATCGGTTGTGTGGTGACTTCGCAGAGACGCAGCAACGGCTCAAGAAGGCGGGCGGCTCGTCAGCCCGCAGGCCGTCGAGCGGCACGTGCGCAGTCTGGGGCCGGGGCCACTACAGGACTTTCGATGGATCACTGTTCAGCTTCCAAAGCCGATGCCGGCATCTGTTGGCCCACGAGTGTCGCGGCGACACGTTTAGCGTGCACGTTGGTGACGGTCACTGCTCTAACGACAGCGCGAGCCTGTTCTGCCGGCGCAGCCTAGACGTCTACGTCGAGGGCCTCCGCTTCGGCTTCGAGCTGGACCCGCCGCGAGTGACTCTGGGTAATATATCGGCGCCAATCCCCACAACGCTGGAAGGGCTGCGTGTCGACTACATCGCCGGAAGGATCGTGATTAGCAGCCAGCTGGGATTCACGTAAGGGGTTCTTCAGTTTCGGTCGATGGACGATGACCCTAAGAAAATGATTTATGTTTGGCACGCGGTGTTTCCAAGTTTCGTTGACGGTTTGGCACAGCCGGTATACATAAGAAGACATATGAGGGAAAGCTGTATAAGTTAGAAGATTGCATATTAAGGTCGCTTAACACATTTTCATAAGTTAGTTGGTTTTTATTCATGTCATAATGAGAAGCACAGCAGGAACAGGGACACGGGGAAAAAGGTAATAACCATTAGGCTGCGCTGAATTGTACGCAGTTCTATGTCACCTGGCCAGTAACTACGTCGTGTTTCCAAGTTTACGAGGCCACGCAGAAGGAAATATGTTGGTCTGTCTTTCGCTCGACAAATGCATGGCTCCAAAACCTCCTTGTCTCTGATTATGGCCGCCCTAGGCGAAATGATGGCTTGTACTTGATTATCGTAAATGCATACGCAACTTCACTTGTTGATGTCAAATGCGTGTCCAAAGGCAATCAATAAACAATAAGTGAGCTCCATTATACGTTCTACAGGTAATCGTGTTCTGTGAGCGGATAGATCCAAGCAGGAGACTTTACCCACACAGTGCCCCCGTCTTACCTTATTCTTGTTCCAACATTTCGCCACAACTTTAGTTATGGCTGTTGATTCTGCGGCACACTCCGGAAGTTACCAGCGAAGCCAAGAGGAGGGGGTCATTGTTTAGTGCACTTTTGTGAAGCTTCCTTAAACAGATTTTACCACATATCATCGGCACATGTCTGTACATAAACGAAAAAAAAAAAACTTTGTTTAGACTAATACACAAGACTTCTTTTGTACACCATCTCCAATTCCGCATTGTTATGCGATTCTCATAACTCAGTGTCACTTGGAATGGCGAAGACTTGGTCGAGGTGTCCGTAGACGCATCACTGAAGGGAAGCATGTGCGGCCTTTGCGGACAGTACGACGACGATCCGACGAACGACTTCGTCAACAGCCTCGGCCGTCAAGTCACCTCCAGGTCGGCGTTCCTAGACAGCTGGAAGAGGAACGAACTAGAAGGTTGATACCGCATCCCTTGCGTGCGTGTGTGTGTTGGGGGGGATTCGTCTGAAAGCATTAGAGCAAATAATATTAAAGTTATCGTGCACAAACTGGGATTACCTCACTCATGGAAAGATTGAGTATTGCATTAGCTCAGGCGATCTTATTCTGATTAGACGTGCGGGTTCGTATTTTTATTTCTTGACGCGAAGTCTCGAAACTGACCTCTGGTAACCCAAGCAGCAAACGCACGAAGATGATCTTTAAGAATCGGTTGTCAGTACCTTTAAGATCTTGCTGTTCTCCGCGAAAGTGGAAATCCGAAACTACGCTTTTGCAAATGACAGCAGTTGCGTGGCAGGCTCATCTGCACGGTGTAAGTTAAAAAAAAAAAAACCTTCCATATCAATAGTGTTCTGCATTTCAACTCTAATAAAAAGACCAGGAGCCGCGTATACTTGTAGAAGGTCACGTGACCTAGGCGTCCTTGACGGCGAGCCGTCCAGGACGCAGTTAGTAAAACGCTGCAGCAATACGAGAATGGTCAGGACAACAACGCAAACTTGCCGTGCCAACATTTTATTTTCAAAGCTAGTTGAATAAGTCAAAATATGGATGGCTTGTCATAGCTTCATTCACTCCCTTGAAAACAAGACGGTTATTGGCGAGGCGGCCTATCGGCGTCGCGATAACCTCTCAATGTTGCCAGAGAGCGGACTGTACCTTTTTTGCAGGCTTTTGAGATCGAAAAATCCTGTTTGCTGAATATCCACGCACTTATGAAAGCAACCGCTGCAGGTATAAACAGTACCGAGGGTTAGCTTTTCGTTGCGCCCTAAAAATGAGAATCTTTAGAAATCGTTTGTCAGTCCCTTTGAGGTCTTGGTGTTTTCCGGGAAAGTAGAAAAATCCCGCGTAAAATGAATGGAAGCGCTTTTTAAAAATGAAGTTAACTATATCGACAACTAACGCACTTGCATGCATAGAAATTTTGAGAATTTAATGAAACACTGAACAAAGGAGTATTAGCGCTGGGGCCCCCGAGCGCTAGAGGCCTCGCGCTTCTGCGTTCTATTGTTTCTCTGCCCCCAAGTGGAGTACAAAAGGACGCGAGCACGTGCGCAGAGCCGCCTGAGTACCCAACACTAAATATCTCTATTCTGACTGCATGCTAGCCAATTTCAGAGCAGTAAGAAAACTTCCCGTCATCTTTCGTACCACAGAGGACTGCGAAGACATTTTCTTCGATCCTTCCAAGCAGCGTCCCAGCGAAGAACTGGAATTCGAAGCGAGGCGGCTCTGTTCCAGAGTCACCGACAAGAGATTCTCGGCCTGTCACAAGGTAAGGCCATCGCTTAACGAACAGCGCATTGCCACTTTCCACACAGTCTTAGACCTAATTCACTCATTTCTTCATCTAGCTCACAACCCACACGAGGACAAGTGTATTGTGTTTCCGGTCTGTCGTTGTGTGTGTGTTGTGAACCAGAAGAAAGAAATGGGATACCAACGCAGACGTTCGTTATTTCTAGTTCACACAGCCTCCAAGCGCCTCTTTCCGTCACTGTCACGTAATGAAAGAACGCTTCCTCGCCTCTTCCTCCTAGAAAGTGGCACTCCAGCGCCACTGGCTAATGCTCGTAACGTTGGTCTGTGTCTCATTTTTGAAGATAAACGGAAGGAAAAGCCCTCTCCTATGACGCACACCCATGACGTGACTGTTACTAGACGGGAGTTTTGACGTTTGCGTGAGGCTGGTCTATCTTACTCTGAAGGTGTTCCTCGCCGCTTTTGTCTTCCCGCAAGGTGGTCGATCCGAAACCATACGGTGACATGTGTCTCGAAGACTACGTCTCCTGTCTGGGCGATCGCTCGTCCGAGTGCCGCTGCAGCGCCCTGGCCGAGTATTTCCGGGAGTGCGAGCGTCTCGGGGGCAAGCTTGAGTCCGTCTGGAGGAGGCACGACTTCTGCCGTAAGACTCTTCTGGGAGACATTTTTTTAGATGCGAAGCAGCTTATGGCCGGGGGGGCTATGTCACTCCCTCCCTCCCTTCATCCGCCGTGCGGCGCCTACACCCGCAATGCGCATGCGCATCCTCCTCCCCCTCCTCTCCTTGTCTCATCTCCTCTCCTCTCGGCATTGCTCCTCTCCTCTCCGAACGGCGCGCGTTGACTATGGAGACGCTCTTTCTTCGAAGACAATAAGAGCGCTAAACTCTTTTGCGGGCGCTTCGTGTTACGTGACGCCGATACAGAATAACATAACCGATGGTGTCAAATAAACTATAGTTGAGATAGCGCCGCTGGTTGAGAGATCAGTGATCGTACTGTCGTGTGTGCTTTTTCAGTCTTTGTTCTTCAATAGCGTCGCTAGAACTCTGTCTGCGGTTATCCTTCTTTCACTTAAGCTGACGTACGGGCCTCATACCCATACATATACTTCTCTCGTATCCATCTAGGCAAGTCCAGGTCTAGTAGAAAAAAAGAAGGATATTCACGGTTTGCTTCCGAATGTTGCGCAGTAGGTGACGGCCTAAGAAATTGCCTGATTATTTCTAGAACTACTGTATGCTCGCAGACACAGTCATGTAACATATGCTAAAAACAGACGTACTCACGTAATTGCTTAGGCCACCACCTGCCATGTAACCTTCGAAAATAAACAACAAAGGATTTTTTTTTCTCTTAAGCCCGGTCTTGCATCCATATTTATTTATTTATTTATTTATTTATTTATTTCAATACCCTAAAGGCCCAATTGGGCATTACACAGGGGGGGGGGGGGGGGGATTGAAGTCAATACATAGAGTTGAAACAACAAAAATTGAAAACAAAGTACCAAAAGAAAACAAGAAAAAGGAAACGGCGAAAAATAGAATCACAGCATCCAGTCACCAACATTCACCAACATCAGTCATATACATATTGATGAGTACATAGCTTTCTTTTTTTTTTTTTGAAATAATGATGAAAACACTTCTGAAAATTACGTCAGATACATTGGATACATATCGCGACAGAGTAACAAAAAACACGTAAATGAAACGAGAACAATTATACCCAGGTTGGCAATGTTACTCGCTATGCAAATAGCCCTGCAGCATCGAATGAAATATGGAAGGATCTGTTATTTCGGCGATATTAGGTGGAAGGGAGTTCCACTCGATTATGCATAATGATAATGGCGAGTTCTGAAACTTCTTGGTCCTGGCAAAAATGGGGGCCACCTTGTGCGCATGATCAAGGCGGGTTGATTTATGAGGGGCTGGAAAGATATGAGACTGGGCGAAGGATGAGTTGCTGTGATAAAGTGAGTGGAAGAACGATAGTCGAGTATGTCGCCTGCGCATGACAAGTGTGGGAAGGCTAAGCTCTGCTTTCAGTAAAGAGACACTTATGCAACGTGAATAGGATGATGAAATAAACCTAGCGGCTTTATTTTGTACAATCATTTCGAGCATAGGTGAAGCCAAGACGAGTACGTATTTACACTTGTGTATAGAGTTACCTTATGTGGTTCCTTGCAGGATTGTGTCCTTAACGGAACACCGCGCATGCCCACTTGAAAGGAACAACGATAAGAGGCAGATACGCAGAGCAGGGATATAAAAAAAAAAATGCGAATTGAACGCCAGTGGCAACGTAGCGGTAAATGAGAGTGAAATGCGTTACATTTATTTATATCCTTTAAAAATGACATTACCGTACACTAGGTAACAGTAGCCAACATTTAGCAACTATTTCCGTGCGTTAGTCAACTAATTTCTAGTGTTATGAGACTACATAACCCAGGATTTGCACAAGTTCGTACACTTCTTGCCATAGCGTCTTCTTTGTAACGCTAATGCAGAAAATGGAAACGAGAAAGATACCCTACACCACAACCGATCGCATGCCGAACACACGAGTGAATAGAAGAATCACTGTGTGGTTCTTCAATCGAGTTGCAGCAACACCTTCAAGAAACAAAAAAAAGCAGACATTAAAATTAGAACTCGACCCGCGGCTCATCGTCAATGTTGTTATATATATATCTCTCTCTTTTCTTCTTCTGCGGATCAGCGGCTAGATGTCCTGCGGGAATGGTGTACACCCAGTGCGGGGCGTCGTGCATGCGTACGTGCCGTGACCCGGACGCGTCGTGCGAATCCCGGCCCTGCGTAGACGGTTGCCACTGCCCTGCCCGGACGCTGCTGCACGACGGACGCTGCGTGCGCCGGGAACAGTGCCCGTGCTCGCTGCACGCCAAGGAGTACAAGGCCGGTTCGCTCGTCAAGCAGGAGTGCAACAGCTGGTGAGCGCGATGAGAAAGCAGAAATGAATTGTTGTTTTTGCTGGTAGGGTAAATTGAGCGAGTTGGCGTATGTATACAAGAGGGAATTTTCAGAGCGACAAGAGAGATAGGCGAGATCGAGGTGTCTGCACCTTATCGTTGCACAATATATAGAAAGACGTCCATTTTTCGGTGACTAACAAATAGCAGTGAGCCCCTTGTTAATGACGTGTGCAAACTTTCTTTTTTTTTTGCTTAAGCTGCGGCCTGTGCGTAGGTGCCCGCAGTGGCCTGGGTCCTTCAATTGTGAATGAAAATATAGCGCAATTCAAGTAGGCATCAGGTGCTTATAATAATAATAATAATAATAATAATAATAATAATAATAATAATAATAATAATAATAATAATAATAATAATAATAATAAAGGTAAAGGTGACTGTAAGCAGAAAACAAAGAAGAAAAACTTTGGTGCCGATTTTGGTTACGTTAAAGGAACATTTTTGTTACAACTAATCGTAATTTAATTACTCTGACATTTAATAACCTCGTTGTATTTCTGTCATATGCCGGCATGCCAGAGCATTTTCGACATGGCTGCATCACCTGCAAAGGGAAGGGATTTCAAAAACGGGCTTCTCCTCACCATAAGAGTTACTGCGGAAAAGCCAGCTTTCGAGGGGTTGATTATTCCCGGAAGCGCAGTCGTTATATACACCGCGCTCTCTCTGCTTCCTTAACATCTACCGCGTTTTTCGCATAACCTGTCGCTCGCAAGTGTGATATAGTGCAAAGTGAAATTCAAAAGGATGGTGCTAACGTTTTACGAGCGCCCCACGGACGAGCTTTTCTGCTCTACGCTGGTCGTGCTGTGGAACTATAGCTCTCCTGTGTCTTACCTAAGGAGAAATCACGTTCGTCAATCAATCAATCAATCAATCAATCAATCAATCAATCAATCAATCAATCAATCAATCAATCAATCAATCAATCAATCAATCAATCAATCAAATGGAAACAGTGGCTCGTTGGAGGGTCTGCTAGTCGATAGTTTTCCGGTTTCGAATCTTTCATCATAGCTTATTCGTTTCTTATGGGTAACTACGTACCACGAACTTCGCGACTCTAGGACGCTAAGCCAATGAGCCAAATCACACTCATGAGCTCTGTGGTTACTTTGGTTCTTTTATTAATACTCGTTCATAGTGTGTTTCTATGTGTACGCTAGTGCTACACTCGCATAGGACACTCGCCGAACTGCCATGTTCGTGGTCTCACGCAGCGAGTGCCGAGAAGGAGAGTGGCAATGCACCACCAAGGAATGCCCATCACGGTGTGTCGCAAACGGGGACCCCTTCTACTCGACCTTCGACGGCAGAACGTTCGAATTCAAAGGCCGATGTCCGTACTACCTAGTGCGATCGCGGAATTTCAGCATCGTCCAAGAGACGGGCCACTGCCACGACGTCAAGGTGCCGTCCGCAAAGGGTTCCAGCGAGCATGCCCTGGACTGCTCCAAGATGACTACTGTGACCATCGAAGACAACACCGTCATGCTCGCTCACGAAAAGGTGAAGGGCGACGTGCGAATGCGACACTGAATGCGTAGTTTCTATTTCGTTTCACTCCGACTTCTAAAATAACTGTTCTTTTCTTTCTTCGCTTGAAGGTATTCGTGAATGGCGAGAAAGTCGAGGTTCCGTATTCTAGCGACATCGTGGTCGTATACAAGCCATCCTCTGAAGTAACGCAGGTGAGTGGGAAACGCAGTTGACGATAATTGCACGTTTTCGATTCTCTCCGCCAGGTGTTGAACGAAAAAAACAGGCTGACACGTAAACAAAAGAATAATAATGTGAATACCTCCCAGTGGCGCACCGACGGGGGGGGGGGGTTCGGAGGTTGTAACCCCCCCCCCCCCCCTGAGGCCGACCTAACCCCCTCCCACTCCGCAACTGCTCCTATGTCCTAGACCTAGAAGAATGTGGCGCTATTGTCTCAGCAAAACGCCGAAAAAAAAATATTAAAGATCATCATCATCATTGATCGTACTATTATTTGGCATATTATTTACTTTTTTTTTACACACGCAACAACCGTGTAATCGCATGCCCGGCCCTTCGTGAAAAATTGAACCCCCCCCCCCCGGCAGGGATCCTGGGTGCGCTACTGATATTTCCCAAATGTTGTTAGCTCTGTAGAGGGACGACAAAATTCAACTTACGTATCTGTCAGACGCAACCGAAAGTGTAGCAATGTGGTAGGAGTTCCACTTTTTAAAAACAATTCGAACTGACATCATCTTTCTTCAAAGCACAAGAATGCAGCTTGCACACGACCTGTGCATCCTAAACGTGAGGCGTATAAGTCGTGTATGAGTGCAAAAGTGGCGTAGGCGAGGAGAACCATCAGTTGTA
Source organism: Hyalomma asiaticum (assembly GCA_013339685.2). Taxonomy (NCBI): domain Eukaryota; kingdom Metazoa; phylum Arthropoda; class Arachnida; order Ixodida; family Ixodidae; genus Hyalomma; species Hyalomma asiaticum. The sequence continues at coordinate 94,238,399 of CM023482.1, read as the reverse complement.
CATTCAGTGTTCGCAAAAAAAAAAAGAGAAGGAAGGAAATGCACAGTAAACATGAGGATAGAATAAGGCTGTGTGACCAGGGCTCGCCGTGAGTGATGCTATTATCCGATGCATGTCAGATTGGCCTTTAGTGGCTACCTTATCACACTTAGGTGTGACTGAACCTGTTTATTTGCCGCATGTTGCCGCCTTTGAGCTCAGGGGGTGGCGGGGTCATTGAAGATGCAGCTTGTCCCTGCCATCCTCACCATAAATAGTGTATTATTTTGTGCACAAGCGAACCGACGGGGTGAAAATGAACCAAGTGTCAAATCTTAAAAAAAGAAAAGAAAAGCACAAATGCATTCACGACGGGCTTGCGGATGTGCTGTTGGAATGTGTTGGAGCATGCTGCAATCTGTTGGAAACTTGTTGGTTACGAATTTTAGAGTGAAAGGTCACACGACAAATAGCGCGTGGATTCCTGCTGTGTACCTTCCTACTTCAGATGCCCATACCGCTCTCACGCAATGCAGGCATCGTTCTCCAACGGAGTAGTGTTGCAATGGAACAGAAGGGGGCGTCTGCACATCGACAGCCCCGCCAGCTTGAGCGGCCAACTGCAGGGTCTGTGCGGGCACAAACAACCGGAACCAGAAAGACGACTTCCTCACGCCGGCTGGAGACGTGGAAGGAAACGTGCACGCGTTCGTTGACAAGTGGAAGGTGGACGCGTCTTGCGACGAAAAAGATGGCCTCGAGGAGCATCCTTGTGAGCGGTCGCCGCAGAGGGCATCTCGGGCAAAGACACTTTGCAAAGAGATTCATGGGGACGCCTTCAAAGGTGTGCACTGTATTCGTGCCGCGCATTGTTTGCCATGGCTTCATTACTGCTTGCATAAGTCGCACTAAGGCACTTAACGAATGGCAAGGTTAATACCGGTATATCTTTTAGCAGGATAAATTTGGTGTAATGAAAACATTTTGCCAGCTCTGAATATTCGTTGGCGTGCAGCTATGTACGTAATATTTGACTTTCTTTTATGCTTTATGCTACCGTTATTGCACTACATTTAACGCACTAAAGGTTTTTTTGTGCTCGTGCAGCCTCTATGTGCTTGCAAGTCTTACAAACAGTCATCCTGCGTGAACTATTGTGGTAATGGCAAGTGCTGTCGTGTACTGTGAACTGCATTGACTGCGTGCCTGTGGGCTGTTTCTACATCTTCATCTATCCTTAATTTTCGGTTTTATCTTACTAGTCCCTTCGCCCAACACCGGCGTAGACTAGTACACTGTATATTAGTTCTGCTTAACCTCTCTACCATATTCATCCCTCTCTGTTTGCTCGGCCGTAATAAATATGCACTAGTAAAAATAAAAGGAACTATAAGTCTGACCCTCGTCGTAACGAACTACCTTCTATTTATTTATTTATTTATTTATTTATTTATTTATTTATTTATTTATTTATTTATTTATTTATTTATTCAGGGTACCCTGAGGGCCCATCTCTGGGCATTGAGTAAAGGAGGTTTGAATGAAAGGTTACAATTCAAGTATTACAAATCCCACAAAGCAATGTTCAATGTTCTCTCATTTCTGGGGTTTGCCTGCGGTGCATGACCTCTATGATATACTAGTTCACCAGTCTTCTACATTAATAGATAATTTTTCGCTGACATGCTACTAGTTTGAGAAAGCTCCCTAAAATATATTGACAAGTAGAAACAGATCTGGAGAAGACCATTATAGACTACAACTGCAGTTTTTGCACGTAGGAGGTAATGAACAGGACAGCCCGCGAGCTGCGTAAGGGTCAGCAGTAAACGGTTTTTCCCTGGCCGAAATTGCTCTTGTGTCGTCGCAGAGTGTCAACAGCTGGTGGACCCGGAGCCGTACTACAAGGCGTGCCTGCACCAGACTTGCGCATGCCGAGGAACGTTGAAGGACTGCGTGTGTCCATCGTTGGCCGAGTACGCGGCCGAGTGTGCCCGGAAGGGCAGCATCACTCAGTGGCGAGGCCACGTGTCCCTATGCAGTGAGTGGCTCGAACGTCTATTTTAACAACACAATAATGCCGAATTTGCGTAACTACATGTAGTTCATGTTGTTGAAGTCATGTTTTTAGTGGCTTTCCGAAACAACCGCTGCTGGTGTTGCTAGTTTACCTTGAAGTGTCGTTCGTGAATGACGTAAACGAAAAGCCAGACGGAGCTGGCATACTGAAACGCCTTCAGTGTTCACGTCACTTGAAATTATTAAATAACAGCAAACAGGGAACATTGCTGCCAAGCAGTGCTCGGAAGATCTGTACACGTTTCTGGTTTCTTGAACATTCGATGTCTAAAGGGTTATCGACATTAAAGCTTTTGTAGCCAATATTGCAGTAACAGGAAACGCTTTTGTTCAGTGGGCTATGTAGTAATAATATCGAAATTTGCGTAAATATGCACTCACGGCTTAATATATTACGGTCGATTAGCTTAACCATGGACACTGAAAGGTTTGTTTTATGCATAATAGTCTTCCGTATAAAGGTCATCTCAGGGAGCATGTCATTTTACCATGTATCAACACAAGTCGCTCCTTTTGCAGGCGCCTTTTACAGAGTGACTTGTTTTAACCTATTTTATCATAGCTACAATGTAGGACATTTGCGAATTAGGTGTGCTTTACGTAAGAAGGCCATGTGCTGTGGAGGAAACGATAATCTATTGAGAACAAACGAAGCGTTCACAGCGTGTGCAATACCGACGTGCTTACGACAGAAAGTCTGAGAACTGTCCACGTTGCTGGTGCGATCGCACAGGCTCGTAGTACGATTGTCAAGGCAAGCCCTACTGCGATGCGGCCTTCTAGCGTCGGGTCCACTTCATGGTAAAGCCTCCTTGTCGCTCCGCCCAGTCGCGTGCGGAGCGGCCGGAGCCTCATAATTGTGCGCAGCGGCTTGTTGGGTTCAGCGTGCGCAATACACATGCTTCTTAATAACATTTGAACAGCGACATGCTGTCGTTACGCCTCAGCTGATCGTTCAGTTTGATGCTGCGCACTTCGTAGGCACGCGATGTCCCAGCGATATGAGGTGGACCGAGTGTGCTCGGCACAAGAGCTGTTTCGAAGTTGCTTTGGGCGAGATGGCAAACTCAACGTGCGTCGAAGGCTGCGTCTGCAAGGACGGATACGAAAAGGACCACCTCTGCCTGCCGGCGGACTACTGCCCGTGCCTTCACAAGCATAAGCTGCACGCACCGGGCAGCATGCACAAGAGAAACGGCCAGCTATGGTAAGGATACAGCGTGTGTGGCGGTGTACGCAGCCAGCAGTAAGCCACGATTTACTGTAGGTGTTCCAATGATAACTTGTCATAGCATTGTGAAGTGCAGATTGATTTTCTCTTGCGTCATTTAATGCAACAAGAGGATCGTCGGCATCGTCGTTTTGTTGTACCGTGCCGACAAAATATAGAACACATCATGATAAGATAGCTAAATAATTAAAGTGGTGTTAGTCCTACATAGAAAAAGAACTAGAAGGAGTGCGCGCGAGCGCGCAAAATAGAGTGAGAGTGCTCAGTGAATATGCAGGCCTTGATACTTTTTGGTGCGATGTCGGAATGTACATAAAAGCAATAAGAAAGGGAAGAGAAAGAACAGTAAGGATTAGCAAGCGTAACATGTTCGCCCTCTATAGTTGTTTTGATGAGCGTATGAAAACGCTCACATAAAGTACTTTAGAAAACGCGCCAGGTAGGGCGCTCGAACCACACCACCCTGAGAGACCTAAGGCCCATTTAAGCATATGAGAACAGTACCAGTATAGTAGCAGCGAAGCTAGCCCGTTACGTGATATAGTCACGGAGCCCTTAATTTACCTCTCCTGTTCCGCATTAAGACCATATGCTAACGCAAAATCAGCACGATCCTTCCGTATAGTGCTGAAGGTTCGCGAAAGAGGAAAGCTGTACCCTTCTTGCTTTGCGCTACGTCATGTGGTGGCACTTTGTCCTTTCAAGAATCCTTCTCACCTCGCACGTTGATTTGCCGTTACATGCGACGGAGTCGTTGGATTATTCAGCTGCGCGCTGTATGCTTCTAGCCTCTCGATTATCTCAGACGATAGATACACCGGCCTTCAAAACGTTTGTTCAGGTTTCGATTCAAAAACTACAGGACGATTTTTTTTTTCAAGTGCGACGGCTTTCTCTATGAGAAGTCCTTTTGTATCTTCGTTCGATAGTTCGGTGGCAGCGACCTTTTTATTTCGAGAGCCATACAATCTGTGTGCTCTCGCTAAGCACAACGCCCATTAGTACTTGACACTTCATCCTTTCTGATTCGGCGTGGTTCTCCGGCTGCAGCGAGTGCGACAACGGTGAGTGGGAGTGCTACGACGAAGAAAGCGGAGCTGGAGGGCACCTGCCCGACTCTCCGGCGCCAAACATCTTCGAAGAAGGGCCCACGTCCCAGCAGTGCGCCCACGACGAGAACTCCGAGTACACGGCGTGCCTGGAAGCCTGTCCTCTGACCTGCGACAACATCAACGCAGCTGTGTCGTGCTCTGTCACCAATATAGAATGTCAGCCCGGATGTCGGTAAGACTTTAAGGAACGCAGTCCCAAAAAGTAACAGAGAATGAAGAAAATAAAGCAAAAGGAAGGGTTGTGGATGGGAAGGTTAGTTGGCATGCTTTGTCAATGGGAAACTGCAGAGCTATATACTCCGTTTCGTACATCAGGCGCAACGCTGCGAAGGATATGCGAGTAGTCCGTAAGGAAAAAGAAAAAAGGAGAGGTGTATCACTCCGACAAACAAACTACAAACATAAATAACAAACTCACATATTTCGATTGTTTTCCCAGAAATCCTAGCGAAGCTGGTTAAAAAGAATTCACAGCATACCCACGGAGTGAATGATGATGAGTGGGCGAAGCCCCGGAGGTGCACCGTAGATCGTGCCGTGTTCCGGATTAATTTAGTTAACGCGCACGCTACGAATCCTTATGGTTCAACTACGCACAAGTGAAATCTCCCACCGGCACTTCACTGCAAGTCAAGATCCAGTGCCTATATATATATATATGGGTGGCCGGTGAACGGTTCTCCAGCGCGAGCGGTCGGTATTTTAGGGGCGAAGCTCCTTAAAGCGGCACCCGTTCGTCCCTCGTCGTAGTCGTAGTCGTAGTCGTAGTGCGTAACCAGTCTTACGCTTTGACCTCCAAGGTGGTGCCGGTGGGAGATGGCACGCTCTCCGCCCTTGGCGCGTGCTGTCTTGTGTGTGAGAGAGAGAGAGAGAGAGCGAAAGGCACGCGTTGTCTATGGAAACGCTCTTTCTTAGATGAACGCCTCTACCAGCTCGCAAAGAAGGAGAAACGCGCCCTCACCCGCGAGAGACAACGTTGGCGCAGGCAGCGTCTCCTAGCGAGTTTCTTGATTGAGAAATACCGACTGCTCGCGTTGAGAACTGTTCACCGGCCACCCATATATATATATATATATATATATATATATATATATATATATATATATATATATATTATATATATATAGTCACTGGATCTTGACTTGCAATGAAGTGCCGGCTCTGACGCGCGCCTTTCGCTTTCTATCTCTGTCTCTCTCTCTCTCTCTCTCAGAAGACAGCAGATGGAAGAGTCAGAGAGGTAGCGCGCCGGGAGGCACGCGCCGAGCGCGAGCGCAAGCCTCCAGGAGCGCGAGCTCTCGAGCGGGAGCCTCCCGGCGGCGCGAGCCGGCGGCGCGAGGTGGCTACATACATACTACTACTACTACTACTACTACTACTACTACTACTACTACTACTACTACTACTACTACTACAGAGGAGGGAACGACCCACGCCCTAAGGAGCTTCGCCCCTAAAATGTATTATTATTTAAGGCTACCAGCGAGGCATTTATTGTTTCTCGCTCACCGCATGCACCGCACTACTTTTTGGTCGCGGAAGTACACAGCGTAAACACGAGCGCCAGCTTTGGCAGCGTTGCACCTTATGTATGTAACGGAGTATAGGCTCTGTCTAACGATTTTGATAATACGAAGCGTGTCTTTCTTCCCCTTCTCTCAGCCCACCTTCACGCTATCATGCACTGGGAAAGTGAAGCAATCTTGCCTTTGCCTATATCACATTACTGGTGAACATTACGGGGAAATGTTGTTGCCAGAGCCATGACTAGAAAGCCATTGTACAAGCGATGTGTGTGACTTGCTTATGTGATGACGAAACATACCAAGACATCTGTAGTGCTGATTAGAATTAGTCTGTTGTGGACACATTTAAGCACGTGCATGTGACGTTCCGTTTTATCTTCATTACACATGAAGCCTTCACTTCTTTGCGTTGGATGAATATGCATATGCATTTGCTTCCAGTGGTACGTTATCACAAAACTGAATTAACTTAAATAGAACATTAAACGTAATCGGAAGCATAGTTCTTGAATTGCACCTCAACGCACAATAACTAATTGCCAACGAACAAAAATAGATCGCAGCGTCTTACAGCTCCCCATACACATGTATTGCAGCATTCTTTCGGGATTTTCTAGGAACTACCTGCCTGCAGCCTGTATCGCATTACCGGTCAATAAATGCCCTTTCGTGCGCCTCCACAGATGCAAACTTGGCTTCGTACTGCAGCCATCGACCAACAGCTGCGTCTCCCAGAGCGAATGCGGCTGCAAGCACGGTGGTAAAGTCTTCCCGCCGGGCTCCGAGATTCAAAGGGACTGCAACAAGTGGTAAGTGGTCTAGGAATTTGACAAAACCGCGGCTGTTTGAGTATTCTGCTCACTCTGAAGGTCGTGATAGTAAAGGAATGACAGTCCCAAAGTGTACTCACTCACTCACTCACTCACTCACTCACTCACTCACTCACTCACTCACTCACTCACTCACTCACTCACTCACTCACTCACTCACTCACTAAATTAATTAATTAATAATTAGAATTAGAAATCAGTTAGGAAAAACTAGGGACACTGCGGTCAGTTCACTTCGACGTATCATGGCGCACCGACTTATACCATCAGTTTCTCTTTCTCAAGAAAATATAATTTTGCATGAAGGTTAAAGATATGCGCTATCTTTCTTCACCTGGCAACAGTACGTGCAACGGTGGCCTCTGGGAGTGCGACAAGAAGGATTGTCCCGGTGTGTGCACCGCCTGGGGCGAGTCGCACTTCAACTCGTTCGACGGGCACATCTACGACTACCGTTCCGACTGCGAGCTCATGATGGCCAAAGGCAGGCTGTCTGATGGCAGCCAATTCGAGGTGACGTTGCAAAGCGTGCCCTGCGCTGCGGGAGACAACGTGTGCAAGCGGACAGCCAGAATCGTTGCCCGTAAGTTAGTGGATGCGCCGTGGTGCGGTGGGCGACATTCGGGCGTTAACGCCGCTATCCACTGAAAGACAATGTATTATTAACGCCGCTATCCACTGAAAGACAATGTACCTTAGGATGATGCCTTGACGTGCCTTAAGATGATGAAAAAGTTTAGATAGATAGATAGATAGATAGATAGATAGATAGATAGATAGATAGATAGATAGATAGATAGATAGATATGGCGAGCATTTATTACCAAAATAACAGGGACATTTATTAACAAAATAACAGGGACCTCTTCTACGATGAATGAGGCACCACAGGCATGAACGACTCTGCAACGCCCTGCACAAACCGTTACCACAAATGAGCGCGCGTGCGCACAACATTGATGTTAGCTATAGGATCAAGAACTGTGTCCAGATATGTCTCTGACAGTAGCCGGTTGCCGCACTTTGCTGCTTTCGATGAAATGATGGAATATGTGCCGTTCAACAAATACAGCTGGTGTGTTTTTCATCGCTTTTAAAGTCAGAGGCACTGGAGGTCTCTAAAATTATTTCAATCAATCAATCAATCAATCAATCAATCAATCAATCAATCAATCAATCAATCAATCAATCAATCAATCAATGTCGATTATGGTTACAGAATTCTGGTATAAATGGATTGTCTTCAAGACGTTTTTCAGATTGAAAATTGTGTAAAAAAATAGTACAAGAATCGAACGGATAACTAAACCATCAATCTTCGGATAAATCCTGCTATGGAAACGCCACATCGGACTCGGTGCAAATAATTGCTGCGATCGTTCTCATTCGCTTCTGCCGTAAATGAATGCGACGCTTTCTTTGCATTTTTCTAGGTGGCAAGGAAGTGATTACGCTGGGCGCCTCTAAAAATCTACCAGCCGTGAGATTTGGCCCGGGCTATCTGCTGCGAGAGACCACATTACACGTGACGGTGTTCACCGACGTCGGTCTCATTGTGCAGTGGGACAAAGGAACTACGGTGTCCTTAGCCGTGCAGCCTACTTGGAGGGGAAGGGTAAGAAAACGCGTGGTATTTTGTTGCTAAATACATTCATCAGAAGGCATACTGGACATGATTTTACCGCGAAAAGAAAAATCGAGAGAGAGAGCGAGAGAGAGAATATATTTATTAATGACTCCGGAGACGTTAGCCTGGTTAATGGCCTGGCTTGCTACTCCAGGTGTTTTTCGGTGATTATGATATTTACAATGATCACGTGTAACACAACACGTACATGCAGTCACACTTACTCACACACTCATATATACATATATACGCTATACGCAATTTACAGCGTTTTTTTGAGACATGTTGCCGGTAGAAACGTTATCAATTCTTTAGTGCTGTGTAGGGCGCAGGTGCTGCCTTGCCACGGGCCTAGGAGATGCCGAAGCTCCAAGGTCGAACCGTGTTGCAGACGAAGCGCTGCCTTCAGAGTCCTTCTCTCGGAGTCGTAGCGATGGCAATCGTACAGGACGTGCGACGAACACATGGAAGGTGACACGACAAACGCTTGTCCTGTCACCTTCAACCTGTTCGACCTTTTTAGCACTGAACTCATGTCGTCAAGACATTGATCAAAGTTGACATAGAGGCCGGTGTACTCAGGTTTAGGTGTAAGTTAAAGAACCCCAGGGGGTCAAAATTTCGGGAGCCCTCTACTACGGCCTTTTCCTCTTTCTACTCTTTCATTCCTTTTCCCCCACCACTACGGCTGAGCGCTGCTCCCCTTCAAAGCAGCAGAAAAAACTGTCTTTTCCTTAACCGAACCACAACTATAAGAAAGAGTAGACTGATACATTTTTTTACGAAGTCAGAGACGTTGGTAACTTATATGTCGACACCCGATCCGTTACAATAAATGACTGAACAAGGATAGCGTCAGATGCTGTCAACCAACGGAATCAACGAAAACAATGAAATAGTCAACCGTGATGAATGCATGTAAAGGCTCATCAATATCGCAACGCCATTTCCTGGTAGACAGGCCGATGGAGCACGAAAACTGAATCTATAATGTTGATGTAACACATGCATTTTTTTTTTGTCTTTATCATTCGTGCGAAAGTTTCCGCCGTTTACCATAGCGGCCGCAAATGGGCCGTATGCTTCGCCTGTCCCTGAATGCGAACCTTCGAATAACTATGGTAGCGCAAGTTAACGGAACACAAGAAGAACACACACACACACACACACACACACACACACACACACACACACACACACACACACACACACACACACACACACACACACACACACACACACACACATTCTTATTTTTGGAATCAATACTTTGAGCCTCCTTATCGTCGGATTCGATCTGCCGGTTCAACGGCTTTCCGTTCTGACGAGGGCATGTCCAATTGTCGAGACGTTGGCCTGTTCTTCTTCAATTTTAACGTTCTGTTCATCAGTTCTAGCCTTCATCTTCCCCTGAGCTTGTGCTCATCGGGTGGCACACGCGACCTTTTGTCAACCTCTCGTCGTCTTTTCGTGGCAGGTGAAAGGGCTGTGCGGCAACTTCGACGGCGACCAGGCCAACGACTTCCAGACTCCCTCTGGCGGTGTGGCGGAAGGCGACGCTCGAGTCTTCGGCGACGCCTGGAAGTTACAGGAGGCGTGTCGCAACAACGTCTCGTTTGTCGCCGACGAACACGAGGTGTGCGAGCACAGGCCGCACCGCACCGCTTGGGCCTCGCGACGCTGCGAGGTGCTCAGGTCTCCCCTGTTCGAGCCTTGCCACATGGAGGTCGACGTCGAGCCTTACTTCGAGAGGTATTTAGAATGCTGCTTTTCATGGTCGTTCTTTCGCTTTTTAACGGCGAAAATCTTAGGTGTCTGCATGTTGGCGGTGACCTTGAAACGACCTTGCGCCGTCTCCCCTCCGAAATGTGAAATGTATGGAAAATGCATATACCCAATCACGTGTTGTGCGCATACTCGACATGTGCGGGTATGCGCAACGCGCCCTTTTACGTGGAGCCAGTCTTCTGCCTATATTTGGCGACGCTCTAGGCTACACTAATGTTCCAATTAGATGTCTTTAACGGCATCATAGCCTTTAGAGTTTGGTGTGGTTTTCGTTGACTTCGGTACAGATTAGGTGAACTCAGTCACGTGTGGCCGATACCCGCATATTCCTGGCCCATACCTGTATGTCCAAGATGTGTATGAGCCTCGATGATTTCTTTCTTTCTTTGTTGCTTTCGTACTCGCACGTATCTGGCTAAGAACCGCGTATATTTTAACAGCGGAGTCATTCTATTTCTAGCCGTGACGGTCTCCGCTCGTATTCGAACTGGGAGAGGACCAGCCCTTGCCCTTGACTCACTAGCCACACTACATTATAGTGATTGCGCAAACGCAATAAATGAATGAATAAATAAATAATAATAATAATAATAATAAATAAATAAATAAATAATGCCTATTCACAGCCTGCCCAAGATGCATTCATGCCCTCCCCGCACTACCCACACCTTTGCCCTTAGGCTGCATGACTGATATTGACAGTGACACCGTTGCACGGCAGTGAAGAAAAACGAAGAAAGTGAGAAACAATGAAAGAAAGGTAAAGCGGAACCGCACTTGCCTTCGACTACTCCGACCGCCCCGCCACGGTGGTCTAGTGGCTATGGTACTCGGCTGCAGATCCGAGGGTCGCGGGATAGAATCCCGGCCGCGGCGGCTGCATTTCGATGGAGTCGAAATGTTGAGGCCCGTGTACTGTGCGATGTCAGTGCACCTTAAAGAGCCCCGGGTGGTCGAAATTTCCGGAGCCCTCCACTACGAGGTCCCTCATAATCAATGGTGGTTTTGGGACGTAAAACCCCAAAAATCAATCAATCAACTACTTCGACCCGCTGCGCACAGCTCACCCCCAGCCCACTGCTAAGAGAAGGTGGTGACAGTAAGTGACAGTAAACTTGACACCCTGTCCCCAGCTCCGCTGTTTGCTCACATTTTACAGGCATGGAACTGGTTTCAGATTTTAACTTGGCGTTTCATAACATGTCGAGACTCTGCTGCTGATCCGAAGGTCGCGGGATCGAATCCCGGCAGCGTCGGCTGCATTTCGATGTGGGCGAAATGTTGAGGCCCGTCTACTATATGTCAGCGCACGTAAAACACCCCCAGGTGGTCGAAATGTGCGGAGACTTCATCTCTATGGCGTCTCTCATAAATATAAATAAATATATCGTGGTTATGGAGCGCAATACCCCAGAAATCGATCAATCAGTAAGCCTAACGTGCAACTTTCGTGTCGGCGGTTTTCGTAAACGTAGGGCAGGAGCGAATTGTTACAACTGATCGACCCGTGAGCTGTAACGTCCCCTATAACGCCCTATAAACGCGCAATGCAGCGTGGCGACTACTATTGCGAGCTGCCATATTCGAGTTTCGTCTACCCAGACAACACATGGACGTCCTAAGGACTACGAAGACGTCCAACTTGGGAGGTAGGGACGTGCCATGGGATGTCCCATATACCACAGAAAAACGTCCCAAGTGATACAAAAAGAGATGTTTTTGGGATGTCCCGGACAGCGAGGTTGTGGGAGGTTATTGGGATCTTTTTATTTTTTTCTTTCTTTGTGAGATTTATTAATTTCTCGCATGCCGGCAGTCGTTCACTGACCACAGAATTCTTAGGAACCCCTCCCCCCAAAAAAAGTGCCCAAAATAAGGTGAATACCACTATTATTTATTGCACAGCAATAGTCCGGTGGAGGTATCGTATGAACAGATTCTCCCACGTGTCCTCCGCTTTCCGCCACCAGTGGTCTTCATTGCTAGACCATTGCCAGTTCTGCAGCACAGGTGAACGAGGACGCGGATGTCCGAGATTGTTTCTTCTGTGTTCTGCGTTTCATTATCAAATAAGGCAGTCTGCGTAAAAGCAAAAGATGACACGAGAGTGATGAAAATGCAGTGCGGCAGTAGTACAAGCGATGCAAATGTTAGCGTTGTAACAATACTCACAGCACACGACATGCCATGGGCCACGCATGTAGCATCCATGTCTCGTACCCATTGCTTTGGTGAGCAAACACTACAGAAGGGGCAACAAACAAAATGTGAGAAAGCTGCTAAGAATCTAATAACTGAAATGGTCTAAGCTTACCTCAAATGTTATGAACTCAGGCTGGATCGCCGAATATTCCAAAGACTCTGGACACACCGATAAATAAGCTGGTAACGATCTAAGTACCACGCAAATCAGACCACGTGTGACGACAAATTGCAGAAACAGCTCGCAGTGGCTAAGGGTGTCGGCCGTGAAGGCTCTTGCCGAAGTGGACGTATTTGAAAAAATTTAATTGCACATTTTTTTACCTCTGACAAATATTAGTGCATAGATTTTTTTCGGCGGCATGTCTCTTTTATAGCAAAGCTTATTTACAAATTATTTTACCGCTTCAAATACAACATTTCGGAAGGCGTGTTTGTATACGAAATCAAAGACGTTTAAGCCGTTTCCTATTTTGTGTCCGCGTTACCGCGTATGAGCGACGTCAAAATGCGGTGGAACTATGGCTCAGCAGACTTCGGCGTTCCCGTGAGGTGATCGGAAAATGACTTGACAAATCAGCACAAGAGGTCTGCACTTCAGAATATTAACTCACTATTTTGGAAGAAATGCAAAATTATAACCGGCGCCCTCGATCACCGCTGATTTCAAACGCGCGTGCCTCATTAAGCAAACACCGGTATGCATAATTAAATTGCCGGGTTATCTGACGTTGTACCGAAATAATCAAATAATGCCACTTGCTGAAAGGCACTAATTTGAAGTCCTAGTAAAGGCCAACCATGGATGTATATGGGATGATCCCTAAGTACATGTCCCTTTGGATGCTTTTTGGACATCCCAACATGGATGTGGGATGTTGGTACATTTTTGGGACGTCCCTGGGATGCTGTGTGATGTCTGGGTAAACAGTGGCTAGAGGGCCCGGTTGAGCAGCAATATTTTCTCCTATCCACAGAGCTGCTTTTCTTCAAGTGACGCCTTATTATTTTTTTTTTCAAGTGCAGGGGTTCTCTGGCGCGCCCACATAGACTAAAGTGGAAATTCATGTTGTGCCTTCGCAAATAAGTACCCGGGGCCGCCCCCGCTGGTAAATCACATAGACAAATAGTGTTCTGTGTAGCCCTGATGATGTGACCCCCTCCCCTCCTCCTTCCAAAACAACAACGACGACTAAAAGAACAAGAAACTTGATATACTTGAGCCAACAAATAGTGAAGTCTTTGTTTGAAACGGCACACCTGGGAGCAGCTACCCGGAGCAAATGAAATACGATAACATTTTTTTTCTTTACTGACTCAAACCATGGTATGCCTATGAGGCCTACTGTAGTGAAGGGCTCCGGAAATTGCGACTACCAGGGGTTCTACAACGTGCACTCAAATCGCACAGCACACGGGGCCTCTAGCATTTCGCCTCCATGGAAATGCGACCGCCGCTACCGTGATCGAACTTGTGTATTTCGGATCAGCGGCCACATACACCTAATTACGATCGCTAGGTTTTTTTTTAGGTAGGAACAAATCTACAATTTCGTACGAGCCTCAGAGAAACTCGCGCGCGTCTACTGCAATACCGTGCCGCCCTGGAACGTGCTTCTGAGATTTTAACTGCCCGAATGTAGTGAAGCGGAATGTCACGCAGTGTTCTTACTAATGAAACAGCGACATATGTTTTACGAGAGCCTCGCGACCGATTCGGGCCGTGGTGTGTGCAGACCGAACAAAAAGGATGCTAAAGGATTAATTGCAGCGCGAATGGACGAAGACAAAAAAGGCACACGAATGAACAGGACAGGCGCTGGCGCGAAAAGGATGCTTTTGCTGACTGTTCCTGCGCGGATGCTTTTTTAAAGGGGTCGTGTAAACGTTTTTCTGAAGATTTTGCACGAAGTGTGTATTCAGGGATTCTGACCCCCAATCAGCAACATGCACGGTTCCGTTGCATAAACTGGATTGATTTAGAGCGATAAGAATGCGGTTTCTATTTCACCTGCACGCGTTTTCCCCAACTCTACAGTTGACGTGAGCCCTCGGAGGCCACGGGAAAACAAACCGTGCTGCAGCCTTGCTTCCGAACGGCAGCACCACACTGTTTCCAAGTATTTTCTTGCCTTCTAGCTTTCAAGTAAACATATTATTTTAGAGCAAGCGCGACTTCACTGTACCTTTACACTTAAAAATATCTTAAGTTGACATCACCGAAACTTCACTGAATAATACCTATGCCAACCTATTATCGCATAGTCGTTTCGGCAGCGCAAGAACGCTTGGATTTCAAACGGGTGTCATGAAATGTGCGCTGAATATTTCGCTGAAGTATTTCGGAATCGGCTCATCTAATGCACACTGAAGCGGTGGAAGTTACAACTGGGCAGCTAGCTACATGCTTTTTTCACGACCCCTTTAAGAGCCTCGTGCTCTGTGCACCATTTATCTGGAATGCCTTTCATGTTCTGTTCGTCTTCCCCCAGTGTGCTCCATGTCGTTCGGGTTCACTTTTTCCACAGGTGCATGCAGGACGTGTGCGGCTGTGATTCGGGCGGTGATTGCGAGTGCCTGTGCACCAACATCGCGGCCTACGCCCACGAATGCAGCGCGCAGGGCGTCCACATCAAGTGGCGGTCGCAGTCGCTCTGCCGTGAGTAAACATTCAAAATGTTCGTCTCGAAGAGCCACTCCTCCCGTAACGTAGCAACATCAAACTTTGAGCTCGTTCCTTTTGCATAATCCTAAGGCAACAGCAGGACTCCTCCCTCCCATAACCTTTTCTTTTTTATTGATATGATATTAGGAGGTACTGGCGCACAAATAAGGCGCTGGCTACTCCTTGGCTCCTGAGTGTGGTGAACGTTCAGCGTGCATGTTCGCGAAGCAGTGTGCGAAGCAATCCGGCATCATCACAATAACAGTAGTTCCGTCAGAACAGTAACGAAGAACAGTAACACAAGGTATGTGTATGCAAGTTCAAGCACATGGCAGTGCTCTCGAGAAAATGTCTCTAATGAATAAATAGGAATGTCAGTGCACGAAAACGTCCATATAGTCAGTGGGCGGCACCTGGTCGTGTAAATGAATCACCAGATATTACATAACATAACAACACAGTAACCTGATAAACAGTCGCAGAAATCACAAAAAGGCAAAATAGATTAAGACACTAAACGCGCTAGTAACGTCCAGCAATGCCGCTTTCTTTCAAAAAAGTCTTTAGTGCTTTCAATGCGTATTTTTGCAAGGCCTTCGTCGGCTATGGGCCCAGGAGTTTTCTTAAACTAAATGGCCGACGGTCGAATGTCATCAGAGCTGCTGTTAGTCGATGTCTTGGTTCGACGTGATTTGGGCAATCTAGGAGGAGGTGGCTTATATCTTCGTCTTGAAATCGACAATCACATTACGGGAGTTTTGGCACGGCCAATTTTGTGTGAAAAAAATGCTTTGTGTAGGCAGTACCTAACCTTAACCGATGAATGAGGATTCTCGAACGGCCGCAGTGGCCGGCGACCGCTTAAAGCTCGGCGCAGAGTGTGAAATGAGAGGGAAAAGAAGACGGACAGTGCGCGAGCGAGAGTGATAAGAAAAGAAATAAAAAAAAAAATGGGGTACGCTTATAAGCTTCCACTTTAGCAGTGGAACGCTATAGCGCCATTGAGCCCCGTTCGCATCGCTTCCTCATGGAATATTTATCAAAATTTGCACATTCTCTATAGAATGCTGGAATCATGTCAGTCACCTCGCAACAGAATTGTGTCTTGTCGCACTTTCAAGTTACAGTCCAAGCTATCATGTGCATAGGATCATGTGTGTAGGGTTAAGACGTAGTTTACAATTTTTCCGGCGGTTTTCACTTTGATAAATTAAAATTTTTTTTCAATAAAGTGCCTGCGCCATGGCGCAGTGCTTGCGTGGTTGGGTGCTCCGGGTTCCTACGTCTGTTGGAAATGATTATTCCCGACCCTATCCGATGTGGCCGATGGCTGATTTTCTGCGACAGGAGCTCCTTTAACGCTATGGCGTTAGAGATTTTCTTGGAGAGGCGGGATCCGGGTGCCCATGGTCCGATGGCGAGCGTCGTAACCATCAGGCTTGCAGGCTTGCAGAACATACATTTACGGGAATCATATGATTGCGTTGTACCGACGACTGCAACACAACCTGGTATGGGCGACAGAAAGAGAAACTGAGAGATAAAGAGAAAAAAAAGAAAGGCAAAACAAGTTGCTATGGGAGACAGAAAGACAAACTGAGAAAGAAAGAAAGAAAGAAAGGAAGGAAGGAAGAAAGAAAGAAAGAAAGAAAGAAAGAAAGAAAGAAAGAAAGATAACAGTTATCTATGGGCGACAGAAAGAGAAAGTGAGAGAGAAAGACGACACATATTGCTATCGCCGACAGAAAGATAAACAGAGAGAAAGAAAGATAAGAAAGATATACAGGTTGCTATGGGCGACAAAAAAGTGAGAGAGAGAAAGAAAGAGAAAAGGTCCACTGCGAGGACCGCCAAAGGTGAAGCGGATTTGCTATGCCCCCAGAGTTGCGCATGTCATTGGTGTTTGCGACGCCTGAGTCACGCGTGATTTTTTTTTCTTTTTCACGAACGAGAACACGCTTTTTGGCGGGACAGTCACGACGGCTTAATTAATGATGAATTAGGCTACTTTTCACGAATTTCCTCAGCACCACTTTTCGATACCTCACCCTTTGCGTTGACACTTACATGTCCACCTTATAATTCTGTAGTGAACTTTTTTTCTGAATCTTTTCTACCACGCACAGCAAATGACTGTAACAGCCATTGACATACCACAATCGATGCTTCCACTATGCACTAGCCGGCACTGCACAGGTATTAACTTTTAATTTTGAGTTTTTACGTATTTATCATTACTCAATGCATTGTCAATGTCTTTTATCTTCCCGGCTTAAATAAATAAATAAATAAATAAATAAATAAATAAATAAATAAATAAATAAT
The DNA here is from genome assembly GCA_013339685.2 of Hyalomma asiaticum. Lineage (NCBI taxonomy): Eukaryota > Metazoa > Arthropoda > Arachnida > Ixodida > Ixodidae > Hyalomma > Hyalomma asiaticum. The sequence goes on along the minus strand of CM023482.1, from coordinate 94,221,035 downwards.
ATCCTGTCAAGGTGACCAATAAAAAACCCATAACAACTCTGAAAGACGCGAGGGTTTCGTAGCCTCTTCCGAAACGTTGGTAAGCCAAGATGTTTTGCAGATTTTCACTGCTTATTGACCAACACTCATTGTTATATTCAAGCGAAGTTTGCATTGACTCACCTGTGAAGCTGCAGCTTCACAGGTGAGTCAACAACATTGTTTTGTTGACAGTGGCTTTCAAAAAAAAATAAATAAAGGGGAAAGAATAGTGGACCCGTCTCGGAAGCAGCGCATAGTGTGAAGTGCAGAAAACTCAGGCGCTTTGAGGTCCGAGTGTGCTTTTGTGTGTTTAGCTGGAAGTTGCGGGTTCGATCCCCGCAGCCGCGGTTGCACTTTCATAGCTCACATTCAGAGGAAGAAAGAAAGAAACAAACGAGGAGAGAAAGAAAAAATCAGAATCAGAACTTTTTTTCCAACGAAATCGTTGAGGGTCTTTCCAACAAAAAGCTGCGCCACGCGGCTTGAATGTGCCTGATGGCCCTTAAAGGCAGCAGTACATCTATGATCAGGATACATACGTATGCACACTAAAACACTACATGAGTGCAATCAAAAAGTGCGACACGTAAAGAAACATTTGTGCTTTCACATAAACGGAAAGTATTTGTAAGCAAAATAGAAATCTATTACATTTAGTGAGAGACTATGTCAAAATACAATGCTACACATCAGAAAAAGGGTATTTATAGCATTCAAAACACTAAAACACTAAAAGAAAATTCATCGCCCTTTCACTACACCGTGAAGATGGAAAGCTGAGGAGGTTGCTTTGAAAGGACGTTTACGGGAGCTCACCCGCATTACCAACGAATGAGAGAGAGCGAGCGATAGAAAGAGAGGCAAAAATAGATAAATGGAGGAACAGAGAGAGAACAGGCTATGGAGGCTAAACGATAGAAGCCCGTGTACTGTGCGATGTCAGGGTACGTTAACCCCACGTGTTCGAAATTTCCGGAACCCTCCACTACGGCGTCTCTCATAATCACATCGTGCTTTTGGGGCGTAAAAAAACCCCTAGAAATCAATCAGTCAAAGTGAGAAAGAAAGAGAAAGAGAGAAAGAAAGAGGAGCGCACTTAGGAAGCTTCGCTTGCCCCCGTTTTCTTGGTTGGGGAAGGGCTCGAAAATATTAAAGTTAATAACTGAAAGAAAAGAAAGAATGTTAATAATAATTTCTTCCGTTCCTGTCATCCAACAGCCATACAGTGCGACGTAGAGTGTTCCGAGTACGACGTCTGCATATCCGGGTGCCCGCCGAGGACCTGCGAAACGCTGGGATCCTCTCTCGCCGGGGACAAAGCGGCGTGCGACAACAGCACTGCGCCATGCATCGAGGGCTGCAGACCCAAGCCCTGCCCCGCGGGTTTCGTTTACGACAACGAGCGAGACATGAACTGCGTGCCCGAGGCGCAGTGCAAGGTGCCCTGCAAGGAGGTCAACGGTCGCGTCTACCTCGAAGGAGAGCGCATCGAGGACGCCAGAATTGCGGAGCCCTGCGAGTCCTGGTAAGTAAGTGGATAGGGTGTGTTAGCAGTGGAAGATGACCATACGGTAAGCGGTTCGTGTTCAGCCGAACCGCTTACCGTTCGTGTTCAGCCACTCGAAGTCTGCCTGCCCTTCATTGTATGGTTTCAGCCTTACGCCGCGGACCCTACGAGTAACTACACTGTAAAAAAAAAAAATTACTCCCTGCTGGGAGTAAATGGCGTGTCCTCTAGCGACCCCCCCATTGGGAGTTAATTATACTCCGTAGGGTCGGAGTAAACTTTTACTCCGCATCGGTCGGAGTTCCTTCGTGGTGCCTTGGGAGTATATATTTTTATTTTTACTCCGTGCCTGACGGAGTTCCTGCGTGGTGCCTTGGGAGTATATATTTTTATTTTTTACTCCGTGCCTGACGGAGTTCTTTCGTGTTGCCTTGGGAGTATATATTTTTATTTTTTTACTCCGTGCTTGACGGAGTTCCTGCGTGGTGCCTTGGGAGTATATATTTTTATTTTTTACTCCATGCCTGACGGAGTTCCTGCGTGGTGCCTTGGGAGTATATATATTTTTTTGCATGCACCGTGTTTGGCGGAGTTTTCAAGAGTCACATTCGGAGTATATAGATAAATTTTTGTACTCCGTGCCGGACAGAATTTTTGCTTGGCACGCCGGGACTATATTTGGTGTGTTTTCTCTGTTGTACCCACTTTTTACTGCGTCCTGATCGTATATTGTGTTACGCATCAGCACCATCTTTACATAATGGAATATTCATGACAGCACTTCCCTTCTGCGTTCGAGTGGTTTCTTCAAATAGCGCAAGAAGGTATTCAAAAGGGCAATTGAGTTGTTATTTGGTTTATTCACAATAAACACCAGTCTGCGGTTGCAGATCAAGCAGATGTTCAAAAAATACAAGGAGTAAACAAGAACACAGAAAGCGACCGATAAACAGAACACAAAAAGGCAGATCGCAGGAAGCGTGAAAACAAGAGCAATCAGTTTTATGTTCAGTGGGCAAAAGAAAGTAGAACACGCGACAGAGATGAGCTGCAAGAGCCACATTAATAGTCAAACATAGGGCAACACACGTTCATCAAAATGCTAAATGCGAACTAAGGCTTCCAGAACAGCATCAATTTGTGTGGATAACTTCATTACTATTCTAACTTAGAAGTAAACTAGAATGGGTGCTTCCTAGCAAGAAATCCCACAGTTGACATATTGCAAAGCCAGGGCGCACACTTGACTGAGCCAAAGCGATAGGAGAAGGAAATGTCGAAAATGTGTATTTTTCCATTATATTATTGCCGTTGCAAATAAATACAGGAAAAAATTTAAAAGCATTTAAATGTTCTCAAACAATCAGCGAAATTTTCAAACTAATCAGTGTAAAAAGATCACTGCTCTAGAGCAGAAGTGAAACTTGTACGAACTAAGTAGAGAAAAGTGCTTGTACATCAAGAATAGGGGTGTGCGAATATTGGAATGTTTCGAATATTCTTGAATATTGCATATCTAGATAACATTGCATTTTATGCTGATAGCTTAATAACGCACTTCTTCAAAGTAAATTTTTGTACTAAGTACGTTATTATTACGGAAGAGGCATTCTTCTTTTGATATCCGATATTTATTCCATATATAAAATTTTATATTTTTACTCTATTCGTATTCGGAAAACTTGGTCTTCGCACACCCCTAATAAAAAATCTTTGAACATTTCACACATAACGCGGACGTTTCATGTCCCATCTGCACAAACCAGAAAGCAAAGCAAAAATTAAAATTTGGGAAGAATAATGGTCTACGTAAAGCTATAAAGGGTGTTTCAGAAAATGTGTCCAAAAACGTTTTGAACACAGATAACCATCTGCAAAATCTTTGCGGTCTTCCTTCATGGCAGCACGTACCGTGTAAAGGATGTTAAAATGCTAACGGTAATTAACAATATTAGAACGAATAAAGCCCAGACAGTAACAGCCAGACACTCAAACCTAATGGAAAGATGCATGTTACTTATACGGGAATTCGATATCCGTTGTAGTATTTGTAAAAGGGCACCTTTTTCGAATGGCCGCAGCGCGATGAAATCCGGCTTATTTCTCTCAGGAAACCGAAATTGAATGGTCAAAAAACGCTGTTGTCGGTACTTTCCGTGGTCCTCTGTGCGACATAGTTGCTGCCCTTGCGCTGCCGCGCAACAGTGAACAAGTGTCGTTGTAAAGCGGCTATTCTGGCAAGCGTGAGCAGGCGTAGCAAAGAAACAATAAATATTGGCGCTTGGTGACACTTGCCTATCCTCGCTTGCCGGCAAAGGGAGGAAAACTGGTACACGTCACACTGGGCACATCCAATTGTAGCTGCAACTGCGCTCTTACACCATTCAGTTTGTGTTTCCTGAGTGAAATTAGTCAGATTTTTATCGATATGCAGAAATTAGCATTATCGCGTTTTATCAATTATAGTGGGCGCGAACTCCCAGTATAAGTAAACTCCATTTTCGATTAGGCTTGAACGCGTGGCTTTTCAGGTTATAAAGTTACTCAATCCTGTGATACTATTCGATTTCACTTCTACCGTATTACAGTGCGCGCTGCCGTGAAAGAAGCGATTCTGCAAGAACTACGCAAATATCTGGTGTTCTGTGTATACAAGATCTTCGCACATATTTTCTGAAGATGTCTCATATAATCACATAGATACGATGAACACAGGGCAAGGGTAACTCTACTCGCAGCTCATAGCACAATGTAAGTTGCCGTTGCGTTGTATGACTGCTTATTCGTATGTAGAGAAACCACAAAATAAAATTATGCTGACATTTATATATGCTTACTGGCAACTTCACTTGCATTCGTGTGTAACTGTATTTGCATAAAACGATGACCTTTTTGTTGACTCTAATCGTCTTTTTTATATGTCGATTGAGCGGTAAATTTTTTGCGCACACAGTGGAAATAGCACCGGGGCACAGTCATTAAGACTGGGTTCGAAAACTTTGTCAAAAAAAAAAAACACAAAGACATATATGCTAAAAAACAAGCAATCATATACGGATTGCTTCAATGATACAGAAGTTTGACGAGCACATGCAAGAAAAAAAACCAGCACCATCCGCGCTGCTAATGTATTGGCGCTTAATTCCTTCAGCGAGCTGAAGAAAATAATTCTCAGAAAAATAACCCCGCTGATCGCATTAATCGCCCCACCACACAAGTACAATGTAAGGATATACAGGGCGTTTCAGTAAAAACTTGCAAAATTTCTTAAAAATAGGCTGTTCGAGAAAAAAAAAAGGAAAACCTCCTCATAAGGAAACTGTTCGCTGAGGCAAACGTCACGGAGGCTCAGGAAAGCATTTATTAATTGGGTAACAAAGTAATATTTAATTAGAACATTAATTAAACATTTTGTGATTACTGCAAAGGACAAGTTTTAGCCACTCTGATGACGATGCCATATGGAGCCTTTAAAACAAAGAAAAACGAATTGTATAAAGCTCTGCATCGCGAGAAAACCTGGGCTTTTTGCGGCACGAAAGCGCGCATGAGAATTTTGTTAAAATTAGTGATGATTGCACAAGTGAAAATAAGCTTTGACAAATCTTCTCATTTCGGTACAATGTTTAACGCATCGTTATCATCTGAAGTGCCTTGAGTGTTCGGTATCGTCCTCTCACTTGCCTCTTCCCAGCTGAAGCATCCTTTCAGCTTTTTTTTTGTTATTTCAATACGAAAACGTGGGAAGGAGGAAACATCACAGCCACCTGTCCTAACATAATGACATTGATATTGAAAAAAACAACAACACAAAAACAAAAGCGAGAATAAAAGAAAGAGAAACGGACAACTGAAATAATCAAGACCGTCATGTACAGATATCATCTCTCGCTTACAAAGATAGTACGTCTAAGGGCAGGGTTCCACAGATTGCCAAGGATGCATTCCGTAAAAATAGCCTTCTGCCGCCGCGTTCACCTAGCAGTGGTCGGGGTCTCACGAGAGCGAGCAGTAAAGAGATTCTTGTAAACACGGAAATATGAAAGGGGGGGGGGGGGGAGAGAGAGAGAGAGAGAGAGAGAGAGAGAGAGAGATAGAGAGAGAGAGGACACCTCAACCGGTACACTCAAGGGGAAGGGGATATGAAAGATTAGGAAAGAAGGGGGAGTTCGAAGCACACACACAAGTCCCACCGAGCATACGAACCCGCACGAAGCGTCTTCGAAAGGCAACAAAAAAGAAACATAAGCGGCGCACTTGCTTGTTCCCGCCGTCGGCTCGGGGGGCAGGTACTGTACATGAAAGCCAACTTCGGCTGTGCATCCCTGGAGCGTTGAAAACTGGACAAGGGCACCGCAGAAGCTGCCGAAGCTGGCGCCGAGGCCTGTAGATCCGAACAACGCACAGACGGTGTCGACACAAAAGGCGCTTGCTGACTAGCTTGTGGAATGCCCCTCTTTAGTGTTTCGCAGAACACGTCCGCTCCGGTCTTGCTTGCTCGTCATGCAGAAGCATGGCAAAAAAAAAAAAAAAGGAAAAAATAAGAAAAAACACCACCGTTTCGCGAACGAAAAGAAAGCGGCGACAGAAATTCTTTCATAAAATTTCTAAGTCGATATCTCTGATTTTGTGATACAATCAAAGCATTTCTTTTTCACCAAGATGAGCGCATCGATGTGCTCTTAAAGTAGATACTAAAAAGGAATCCTTAGCGCAATTGGCTAATTTTATAAAAATGTATATTGCTGATTTCAGTTTTTATGTTTTTCTTTGTTCAGTTTACAAGATAGCTGAAAATAAATTGCACCTGGTGACAGATATTTACCTAGCGCTTCTTAGCGCACGAAAATTTAACTTACGTATATAGTAAATACAACAAAATAGCTTCTTAACAGTAAACTCGTTATAACTCTTTAAGTGAAATAGATACAATTATGTTTTCCACTGATGATATAGATACTTAGGCAGTCGCTAAGTATGCCAATTCATCATCATCATCATCATCAGCCTGTTTAGGTCCACTGCAGGACGAAGGCCTCTCCCAACGATTTCCAATCCACCCTATCCTGAGCGAGTTGGTTCCACTTTATGCCCGCAAACTTTTTAATTTCATCGCTCCATCTAACCTTTTGCCTACCTCTGTTGCGTTTTCCCTCTCGTGGTATCCATTCCGTCGCTCTTACTGTCCACCTATTATCCTTCCTCCTCATGACATGTCCTGCCCAGGTCCACTTCTTTCTTTTAATTGATAAGATAATATCGGCTACTCCTGTCTGTTCTCTGATCCATTCCGCTCGTTTTTTATCTCTTAGCGTTACCCCTATCATTTTTCTTTCATTTCTTTCTTTTTTTTCCCTATCATTCTTCCTATCATGCCAATTAGTAAAGGTTTATCTCCAAAATTACGCAAGTTAGTCGCATTTATATCGCTCTCCGAACATGTGCTCCAAACAATGGATTTTCCTGAATTCGGCAGACCTTTTCAGCGATATATTCAGTACTATAACTACTCCTTTCGACACTAGCTTATACCAGGAATCACGAATAGTGACCTATCGAATGGTACCGAACTTCCCTCCTTCTATATCAAAATGAGACAAGTAGTTGAAATAGCATACAGAGCTCACTCACCAACGCGGCCGCTGCGCCCGTTATCCGTGGTTGTATTCGGGCACTGCACAACACCGGCACACAATTTGAGTTCCCCCGACGCTTGACACTGTAGATCACAACCTTCCTTGACGCTCGTCGGCGCTTGCAATATTCACAGGATAGGCGAAACGATTTCCCTTTTCGTAACGTGGCAAAAGCCTTTGCCAGCTTCGCAAAGGTCTCGCGTCCGTCCGACGTGGTCGATTGTCCGGCCGCCATGTTATTTCTGGCTCCCGAGGCCCTCCCGTCGGTCGGGCTGCGGCGTCCCTCCTCCGACAGCCAAAACCCGTTTCGCGATGCAGGGGAGGTTTTGTGGCATGAGATGGGGGTTTTCATCAACATCCATGGGGGTATCGTCAGGGAAGTGCGCCGTTATAGTCCCTAGGGAGGTTGATGACGGCGTGTGCCTCATATACCCTCCTCGACCGCGATGGGTCAACACCACCTAGACTATTTAGGTGGTGTTGGATGGGTGGGGGTAAATGTTGTGGTCATGGGAGTTTGTGGGGAGGTGTACTTGCAGGACCTCCCAGCTGGGTATGTTTTCATTTACAGTGTAGTTCTTCAAATCGGGTTGATGCTTCACCGCCTCGTCGAGCAAGGACACAATATCACCTTGCGGTTGGTCCAAGCCACTGCGACATCATGGGAAACGAAAGCGCAGATGCAGCTGCTTGATCTGTGCATGAGGAGGGACTCCATGATCATATACTGTTATCGAGAACAGATGCGGCAATGAAAGTTAGTGCGCTCGCACATGACAGAAGATTTCAGTAGAACATAGCACCCCCCCCCTTCCTCCCCCCCCCCCCCCCCCCCTCTCTCCTGACTATCTCGACTCGAGACAACAATGCTTGGAGGCTGTGGGTACGTGTGGCATTCACGCTATCACTCGCCTTCCGGATCGGTATGGATGATACCGCTGCTTGCCGTCACTGCGCAGCGAGGAAACTACTGAACATGTTTTGTGCCGCGGACCTCACTACAGCGCACATAAACTCCCGCTAGAGGCTACGCTGGCACGCATTGAGGACAGGCCGCTATCAGCATAGAGTATATTAACTCTATGGCTATCACAGCGGACAATCTCGGAATGTCGACCTCAACTGTCGTCCAACCGGAAGTTGGTCAAAGATTTGTTGACTTTTTACCAAAGACTATAACACTCGTCCCCTTTTCTGTTTTTCCCAGCCGGATGAGTTAATTCTAGCTAACCTCCCTGCCTTTCTCTCATTTGCCTTCCTCTCTGTCTCTCATATGTCACTTAGTAGTGCTTGCTCCGCAGCTTCTGTCGGCGTGGCAGTATCGTGTGTACCGGCCACCCATGCCCCAACACGGAACCGCCCGTAACGTTCGCTTGCACCGCGAGTGGTTGGACGCCCTGGCTGAATCCCGCTGCTCGAGCGTCCGGAGACTTCGCCCTGCTGGCGGATCCCCGCTTCGCCGCCATGTACGGCGCGTACTGCGGTGCCGCGCACGTCGTGGACATCGAATGCCGCGTCTCGGCCACCGGACAGGACCTGCTGGGCGCCGGACAGATGGCCAGCTGCGAACTCCCGCGAGGCCTGTCCTGCTACCACAGGTACCAGGCGGGCGGCCAGTGCCTCGACTACGAGGTGCGACTGCTGTGCGACTGCGGTGAGTATGGCTGCTTTCCCTTCACCAGATGAGTGCCGATTGACGTTGGTTAGCGCAGAAAAAGCGGGAGTAAGACGGGAAGGATGAGAGGGGGGAGACGGTAAGCCAATGGGGCACAAGGATGGTTTGCATCTGGGCCAGTTGGTAATGTTGTATGTTGAGTGGTTACAGACAAACGAAGCATTGCCCTCGCGTTTTTCTTCCTTCCTTCTTCCGAGTGTCTAAAATGTCTGCTGGAACCGTACAACATGATATGTAGCAGTACGGCGATCGATATGTGAGGTGCGCTTCTTCAGAAGTCTGAGAGGCGGAGAGAAGAATAGAGAGAGTAGTTTGTGAAAATGCCTGGATGAAAAGGGAAGAGAAGAAAATTGCCGGCTATGCGGTAGAAAGAAACCAATATCTCGAAAGTGTGGGCAGTGAGTGGAGAAAGGGGTCAAGAAAGTTCGCGCTCAAGTATAATTGAAAATATAAATTACAACTAGCAGTCATAAAAGAAAAGCTCCAATAACGTGAAACCTGGGGAGGTGCGAAGCAGTGACGGGCCGCTATTTCCCGCAGGAACACATAAATCGTTGCGCTAAACCGCCTTTGATCAATTATGCGCTTGTTTCGCCATGTCGACAGAAAGCGTGGGCTGATCCTGCAGCCAGTGCAGTCAGACATTGTATGTTTAGGGTTTTCGTGTCAAAAGCGACATTAACAAATTTCTGTTAATTGATGCGCTTATGTCATCATTATTCCTGTCTTCTCAATTATCCTGAATTATGTTAGTTTATTCTGAGCCGGTTTTAACCAGTTATACAGTTGTTTTTGACCACAGTTTGACAAATAGCTTTTATACCATGACGGGCGACGTCGACGACGCCGACAGGAGATGCCGACAGCGCGAGCGCATAAGGTGCTTTTGCACCTGTGTGTTTAGAGCAAATGTAAACGATTTAGGGCAATCATGCATTCTACTATGGGAGAGCTGCTGCAGTCGTGCCATAAATGAAATGAAAGTATATTCGTTACAAGCAGAACCGGCAAAAAAACCAATCAGGTCTTCGCATCAAAGGGAAGTTTATTTGACTCGTAACAAGTGCAGCTTTGTAGACAACTGATAAAATACGTTCGCAAGTCTAATTTGCTGTTTGAAAAGTATTATACAATTCTACCAAGGAGACTGGAGTCTTTATTCAATAGTCATACAAAGGGACGTTTGTTCGACACATAACAAGTACCCGTTTGCGTATTACTAATACGCAGTTTTCAGATTTCGGCTGTCGCTCTCATACACGTATTATACAATGCTGCGTTATGCTGGACTCTGTTCAATACAGTCTATGTGCAGCGCAGTGCAGATACAACAGATAGTGCATACTCTACACATAATGTACAGCCGGTGTCATACAGAAAATCATGGTTAATGTGCTTTTTTTTTGTGCCAACGCCGGAGGAACACCGCTTCCCCACATGCCTCCGGCTGCTCCATCAGGAAACTGTAAAGCAACAGTCGTAACCTTTTCAGGGCTCGGTATGTTACCCTTACTGGTCTTCTAGCTGCCTCCGCCAGGCTTATCCTTTTCCATGTTATGGACGCCGTACACACAATGACTAAATTGGCGAATGCGCCACCTTTTTTTTTTTTTTTTTGTCTGTGTTCCGGCAGACCCCGTATGTTGAATGATCGGGACACGAGGCGCCAGAGAAATTCAGCGGGCGCACATTAGGTCACGTGTGACGGATTTCACAGTGCTGCAGTTCGGGCACCGGACGTTTGGCACGGACGTGTGGAGCAGTTGTTTTGTAGGAAGAACGTGCCATTTCCTTTTCCATTTTCCATTAATAATCTTGGGCCTCACGTGGAAGCTGCTGCTTTCTTGAGTCTCCATCCCCACTTCGCCTTTTTAATCTTGTGTTTTTCTTCAACCGTTAGCTGATTTTCACCTCGAAGAAAGGCAGGGACTGTAAATTGGGCGCAAAGGATGAAAGAAAAAAAAATCTCCAGGGAAGCTGTACGAACTGCGGAGCACTGATTTTCCTGTGTTTCTCTTGTTGTTTCTCTTGCGGTTATCGTCGGCCTTATCGAATTATTTTGGCTTAATTTGAACTCATTATGCGTTTAATTGCCCTTATGTGTATACTTTATTTTATAATACTAATCTGGTTTAGCTTAACCATTCCCCATTTGGACCCACGTAGCTTATTTTTAGCCATTATTGATCAATTTTGTGGGTGACTGTGGGTGACATCGGTGACTGTAACCTTGTGAACGGGAGAAGTAGCATGCACCTGTTTGTAGAACAGAGATACCGCGGTGGTGTAGTGGTTATGACGCTCGCCTGCCATCCAAAAAAAAAAAAAAAAAAAAACGCGGGTTCAATCCCGGCCGCGGCGGTCGCATTTTCAATAGAGGCGAAAATGCCAGAGGCCCGTGTAGTGTGCGTTGTCAGTACACGTTAAACCCCAGGTGGCCAAAATTTCCGTAGCCCTCCGCTACGGCGTTCCTCTTCTTTCTATCTCATTCATTCTCTTTCCCCTACGTCCATGGATGCTGAGCCGTGCTCCCGACATGGGCTGCAGAAATTAGCGTACGTTCCTTAACCGAACCACAATCAATCAATCAATAAATCAATCAATCAATCTAATCCATACCGATTTCTCAGAAATGAAAGCTTCTTAGTTGATGAAAAATTTGTCCTGGTCTGGGGTTCGAACCCGGGACCATCGTCCGTCCGGGGCACTCGCTATGCCAATTGAGCTGACCAGGAGGCTAACCATTGATAGCGCGAGGGCGAATCCATCGACAATCCGAAGCACATTGGCGTGACCAGTTGTCGATAGATTCGCCCTCACGCTGTCATTTGCTAGCCCCCTGGTTAGCTCAACTGTTAGAGCGAGTGCACCGGACCGGCGTTGGTCCCTGGGTTCGAATCGCGGACCAGGAAGAACTCTTCATCAACTAAGAAGCACAAAGATGGATTTCCTTGTACCTTTGTGCTACAAACGGATGGGTGCTAATATTCCCTTTCATATGCGTCACTCCACGTTGCCGGTTTCCGCACAACTCATTTGTCGCAATATGTAAGCTTGTGTTTTTCAGTAAGCGACGTGACACAACATGACACATTAGACTCCGACAGCCCGGGCGTTTAAAGAGAATGTAACATTGGAGACTTACAGACGCGCATCGGACTACATGATGAAATAGTGGTGGTATAAAATTATATATATATATATATATATATAATATATATATATATATATATATATATATATATCAAAGTTTATTAAAGCAATATCGAAATGAATAATCAAGAACAAAAACAAATATTGCGCTGGGGCAATTTCTGTGATAGCGTAACAGATTATTTTCTTGTTCTAAAGCCACCCCGAAAATAATATTCAATAAATATTTTTCAGCAAGATGAGGAGTATGTATGTATTGCAGAAAAAAGTCCAAGAACACTTGAGAAATATTCGAAAGCAAGTTGAGGCATCTGTCTGCTAGATAAAATGTTCCAGGAACTACTCAGCACATTGCATTTGAACGCCAAAATATCGACCCTACAAGACCACCTTTTTTTTTTTTTTTTTTGTCTGTGTTCCGGCAGACCCCGTATGTTGAATGATCGGGACACGAGGCGCCAGACGATTTTAGCGGACGCACATTCATATAGGTCACGTGTGACGGATTTCACAGCGTTGCAGTTCGGGCACCGGACGTTTGGTGCGATACCGAATGTGTGGCGCAGTTGTTTTGTAGGAAGCACGTGTAATTTACTTTTCCATTTTCCATTAATAATCTTGGGCCTCACGTGGAAGCTGCTGTTATCTTGAGTCTCATCCCCACTTCGCCTTTTTAATCTTGTGTTTTTCTTCAACCGTTAGCTGATTTTCACCTCGAAGAAAATCAGACTGTAAATTGGGCGCAAAGGATGAAAGAAAAAAAAAATCTCCAGGGAAGCTGTGCGAACTGCGGAGCACTGATTTTCCTGTGTTTCTCTTGTTGTTTCTCTTGCGGTTATCGTCGGCCTATCGAATTATTTTCGCTTAATTTGAACTCATTATGCGTTTAATTGACCTTATGTGTATTATTTTATTTTATTGTACTAATCTGGTTTAGCTTAACCATTCCCAGTTTGGCCCACGTAGCTTATTTTTAGCCATTATTGATCAATTTTGTGGGAATTCATCGGTGACTGTAACCTTGTGAACGGGAGAAGTAGCATGCACCTGTTTCTAGAACAGAAATACCGCGGTGGTGTAGTGATTATGACGCTCGCCTGCCATCCAAAACAAAAAAAAAAAAAACGCGGGTTAAATCCCGGCCGCGGCGGTCGCATTTTCAATGGAGGCGAAAATGCCAGAGGCCTGTGTAGTGGGCGTTGTCAGTACACGTTAAACCCCAGGTGGTCAAAATTTCTGTAGCCCTCCGCTACGGCGTTCCTCTTCTTTCTATCTCATTCATTCCCTTTCCCCTACGCCCATGGACGCTGAGCCGTGCTCCCGACATGGGCTGCAGAAAGTAGCGTACTTTCCTTAACCGAACCACAATCAATCTAGGGCCGAATTCACAAAAAGCTTTTTTGTCGTAAGTTGTTTTCGTGAATACGGGCCCTAATCCATACCGATTTCTCAGAAATGAAAGCTTCTTAGTTGATTAAAAATTTGTCCTGGTCTGGGGTTCGAACCGGGGACCATCGTCCGTCCGGGGCACTCGCTATGCCAATTGAGCTGACCAGGAGGCTAACCATTGATAGCGCGAGGGCGAATCCATCGACAATCCGAAGCACATTGGCGTGACCAGTTGTCGATAGATTCGCCCTCACGCTGTCATTTGCTAGCCGCCTGGTTAGCTCAACTGTTAGAGCGAGTGCCCCGGACCGGCGTTGGTCTCTGGGTTCGAACCGCGGACCAGGAAGAACTCTTCATCAACTAAGAAGCACAAAGATGGATTTCCTTGTACCTTTGTGCTACAAACGGATGGGTGCTAATATTCCCTTTCATATGCGTCACTCCACGTTGCCGGTTTCCGCAGAACTCATTTGCCGCAATATGTAAGCTTGTGTTTTTCAGTAGGTGACGTCACACAACATGACACATTAGACTCCGACAGCCCGGGCGTTTAAAGAGAATTTAGCATTGGAGACTTACAGACACGCATCGGACTACATGATTAAGTAGTGGTGGTATAAAATTATATATATAACAAAATTTATTAAAGCAATATCGGAATGAATAATCAAGAACAAAAACAAAATATTGCGCTAGGGCAAATTTCTGTGATAGCGTAACAGATTATTTTCTTGTTCTAAAGCCGCCCAGAAAATAACATTCAGCAAATATTTTTCAGTAAGATGAGGAGTATGTATGTATTGCAGAAAGAAGTCCAAGAACACTTGAGAAAATATTCGAAAGCAAGTTGAGGCATCTGTCTGCTAGATAAAATGTCCAGGAACTACTCAGCACATTGCATTTGAACGCCATAATATCGACCCTACAAGACCCGCAGAAAGCGTCTTCATTTTGATAACGCTTAGATTAGAAACGGATGGAATTAGTAAGTAGTCTTTACTAGCCGAAATTTAAAAAAGAAAGAAAAGATGCGGTTAAAGTAAAGGGTTATAAAAAAGAGAGAAAAGGTTCAACAGGGATGAGGGCCGTTATTCACGAAATATTTTTTGCGCTAGAACTCTTCTTCAAAGAACATTTCAGCAGACCCTATGCTGGAAATGTCATATTAAAGGATACAAAAAAAAAAAAAAAACTGAATGAACAAGCAGTGTCGCTGGAGCCAGCAGTTGGACAAGTGCTCTTGTCTTCGTGAGGACCTTGGCGTGGGAAAAAAAAAAAAAAAAAAGAACCACTTGTCGAAAAGTCGGTGCCAGCGACGTTCGCAGTTAAAAGGCTTTTTCGTCGGTTTATTTATCGTTTTCAACGCTGTGTTTATGAGCTCTAACACTAAGAGAGTAAGTTTTCGGGTGAGTCGGTGGTACATGTTAAAAAAATAAAAAGACTAGGCTGTTAGATTTTCAACGTAGCTAAGCCGGTCGGTCGATGACAAAATCCACTCACGATGGGAAAACTCTGCGAGTTTTGCCCCTGGGTCGTTAAGGCACACGTAACGATACATTATGGAGATAGTTATTCTAAAGAAGAAAGACGGATCAAGAAGAGAGGGCTGCAGCAACGGCATGGGCGTGTCGGTGCGGCGCACCCCTTTTAGGAGATGGCCAAAATGATTGAATGTAACAAATATATACCAAGGCCTGTCTAGACCAGTCAGGTTCTCGTTTAGATTTATCTCCGGGCTTTAAAGAAGGGATGTGCCACCAGAGTAATTATTGTTGTCAAATCCTATGTTCACAAGAGCGTCTTACGCCCAGGATTGTTCGTAAAACGTGATTTCGGCCAATCCCGATGCTGGACATGTCATTAACGAAACCGCTTGGTTAAGGGTACAGAACACTTTAATAACCATTTTGAGTTCCACCCAAGGCTCTATGACGACAAAGTGCAGTGGTGGGCGTTCCGGTCTTGCAGGGTGGCGCCATTACATCGCATTAGTTCCCGCCACAAATAAAGATACAGACACCTCCACCTTTAGACACGAGAAGTTCTTCTTCTTCTCCTTCTCCTCCTTCTTTTTTTTTTTACTTTTATGGCGAAGCTGTATACCTCTCGTTGGTTGGAAAACTTCGTGGCTTAAGCACAAAACGCCAGGTTAGCAATTGAACGCAAACGGTATCTTTTTCTCTCTCTCTTTTTTTTTTTTTGCGATCAGGCATACAGCGTAGAGCTCACTATTCGTTTCAATAAAGAGAACCACAAAAGAAGCTTAAAAACCGCACGATGTGTGATAAGGCACCTGTGAACAATGGGAGCACCCTCCCAGGCGTTCCTGGTGGAGATTAGGTTGTGGCTGCTTTAGAAATGGCAGTTTGACGTCATTCAAAGTCCTTGTATGAAGTGGAAACCACATAATGGATGATAACGGCATCTGCGAAAAATGCGAATCACGTTCCTTCTCCCCGCGTGAGGTTCCCGTGGTCGCATATGAGCTGCTCCGATGGGAAAAGTACCCAAAAGCTGTCACCACCCGTCTAGCAAATAATCCAGTTCATTCTAAGAGTGCTATGGGTCCACAGCGACCACAAAGCGATTATTACTACCATTACTATAAAGTAATAATGAAACACCGCGTTCATTTCGTGCTTGCTGAAATCTATTAATAAGTTGTGCTTACGGCAGAAATAGGACCTACTTGTAAATGCTACAACATATTCATTTAGAATAATAATTAGGAGCCCACTTGTCTTTTTTATCTGTATTTCTTGCTTCTTCATCTCTGAGCAGGTGATATATTTTTGTAATTCTGGCGAATTTCTTTCTTTCTTGTACAATATGCGTCGTGTTCAATGTTTTGCGATGCTTTAATGACGCACGTTTTGTGTTCATCTCTTATTGCGCAGAGTACACGGTCACTTTCCCATCAGTTACGGAACGAGAGCCGTCGACAGTAGAGCCAACGACACATTTCGTCACAGGTGAGGAATTAATCAAATAGTGATTATTGCGCTTTCTTAGTGAATGGGCTTTGATTATCGTTGTGTAGGTGTGGCGATAATTATAATGACCGAATGTTATTTTTTCTTTATCGCGATACTTTTACTCGTGAAGTGTCATCTATGTATGTACAGTGTCCATGCAAAGCTTGAAACACGTGGACGCAATCATTGCACCATTTTGCCTAGACTTTTCACCTACTCTTTCGCGCTTATGTGACACCTTAAAAGTCCTTAGGCTACCGATTTTGCGTCTTTGAAGGAGAAATCGTTGAAAACGATGGCGAACAGGGAATGTCGCCAGTGCCAACGTTTTGGAAAGTGGGCTTGTCTTCGTCTTCGACGATCTCTTCATCAATTCAAGCCTCCATCTTTCTCTGAGTTTCTCTTCTAGTTTGTATTTTGTTTCCTTCCAACGTAGAGCTACATTTCTACATTCTTATCTATAACATTTTCCCTTCTTTTGGGCTAAAAACCGAATTTTCAGAACTCGCTAGCCTCTTCAATTTATCCTTTCTTTTTCGTCTCTTTCTGTGTTCTTCTTCTTATGGTGCACGACATTTGTAAGAATGTACAAGGAGTGCAAAAAACAAAAAACAAACAAACAGGAAAAACCTAGCATAAGTACATCAGCATTAGACGAGACTTACGTTCCAAGTCGCTGTAGATAGATGGTTTGCCACATATGAGAATGTTCTTTTGTCCCTTTTATGATTCTCCTACTGCGACAGCCAAGCCGACTGCCGTGACGACAGAAACTACGTCACAAGAGGAGTGTTCGGAGTGCGCCGGCGAAGGGACGACCACGGCAGCTACCACCTCCCTCGGAACCACCCCGGCGTCAACCGTTACTTCACCCACAGTACCGCCGACGCCTACAACAGAAACCGAACTACTGACAGACTACGTTGGCGATGCCACTCCCACACCGGGACAAACTACCGAACGCCATGTCGTCACCAAGCCTGGTCCTTCACCGCCTGGCTGCACCTCGCACTGGACGGAGTTCTACAACATCGACAGTCCGGACATCGACGACGGCGACGTGGAGTCGCTGGAGGACATCAAGGAACTGTTCCCGGTCTGCGACGGACTCACCATCGAAGACGTGGATTGCAGGGCCAACATGGGGGACAATATGACCGACTACCGCGACACGGGAGACGTCGGAGTCAAGTGCTCGAAAGGCACGGGCCTGGTGTGTCTCAACTGGCTCCAGCCGCGCGGGAAGAAATGCCACGACTACGCAATTAGGTTCTTCTGCAAGTGCGGTACGTTTTTGTCATGTTACTACGACAAAAAGCTTCGTCATCGAGAAAGCGATGCGTGACCATTAGAGCGCGACAGTACTTTAGCGCTGAGCTACATGACTACATAATTCATGAGAATGGGCATGCTGAGCACTGTGCACGCTGAGAAAGGTTAAGCACAGGCTTTCGCGATTGCTTGAACAGTTCCTGTGGTAGATTGCTCGATCGGTTACTTGCATATGCGTTCCTTGCGGTAATATCGTCTAGAGACAAAACTTCGCAGAACTATTTAAATATATTGGGATTCGGCATATAATGTTACGCGTTATGATCGCCTGGTGGAATCGGAGAGTAATGGTAGAGAACAGCTTCATTCGCCCGTAACTCTCGAGGATCTGCCACGTCATTGTCATTATGGTGAACAACACGTACCACAACTGTTGATTTCCTTATTTTAAACAAAATAATGAAGCGAACTTGTGCTTTTTACGCCAGTACCGCGGCATTTGATAGCTTATTTCTTTTCTGCATTTGCTTTCGCTGGCTATAGGTGCCAATTGTTTGGTGTAAAAGGCCTACTAAGTCAGTCTAGAAGAAAAGCTCAGAGGAAGACGGAGGCTTGAATCGATGAACAGATCGCTAAGAACGATGTAGAACAGGGAATGTTGCTGGAGCCAACATTTCGACAAGTGGACTTGTCTTCGTCAGGACGGCTAGCCTCACGAAGACAAGTCCACTTGTCGAAAAGTTGGCTCCAGCGACATTCCCTGTTCTATCTACATCGTTTTTAGCCAACTACAAAGTCAGTGTAACTCATCGCAACTGTGTCTACATCGCTCTTCTGCGGTGGCCTGCATACAACGATCTGTCTCAGATATAGCAGAACTATATAAGAAAAGAAATGCTCTCACATTCGGAAGTGCCACGAGACGTGTTCCCAAGAATTCGGCGGAAGCACAGAATGCTTCTTAATGCACCCCAGACTGAAAAGCCGCAGTACGAATAGTGTTGACAGAACGGGCACATTAGCGCACTATACAAGCACCGTTTACGTGTAGCTCGAGACATTTCCTGCTCGAGGGTACCGAAACAAGACGGCGCCAATTTCCAGTGCGCGAATGAGTGATAAGGATCAGACTCTGATGTTGACTTTTTCTTCTGTGACCGCCTTGAACGGGACGCCTTAGTATCTACACGTGCATTACAATGAAAGCTACCTGCATGGCGCATATAAATAGCGATGCGTCTTTGCAGAACCCAGGCTCAGCGTGAGAAAGGTGACGCGATACTATGCACTACTATCATAGCTAGGCCATAGCCTTGAAAAATAATTGTTAGAGCTCACATAGAATAGCAAAAAAAAAAAATGACGATAGCTTCTCTTTAGAGAAATACAGGCTTATTCCGTATAACCGAGGCCGTACATAAATTGCTTGAATGTTTCGGTATCTGCATGGCAGCGCCAGAAAAAGAAATTTCATTAACTTCTCCGTCTGCAGGCGTTGGAGAACACGAAATCTCTGGTAAGCCTGAATCATTTTCCTTTAGGCACAACAATTCGAAGGGGTGATGGCGGTTTCCGGAAAGCATGACCATTGTAAGGGTAGCTTTTTCAATAACCCTTATGCAGTAGGGAGATTGCGCGAGACGTAAGAGTAATTATCAAAATAGGGCGCCTATTACTGCGGCAGCCCGTGAATAACGGACACAAAACTAATTGCGGCCAAACTTTCCAGAGGCCTTGATGTAGTTCTGGCAGATTACACTGCTCGAAATAAGGCATCAGACCAGCATTTTAGGTACATGTAAACACGAAAGGCTGAAAGCAAGACACCTAGAGGAAGAGAGAGAAGGTCTGAGAGTGAGTGAGTGAGTGAGTGAGTGAGTGAGTGAGTGAGTGAGTGAGTGAGTGAGTGAGTGAGTGAGTGAGTGAGTGAGGCTCGAATAAGGGGCTTTAAAAATCGACCATGAACTCAACATTTCTAGCATAAAATTTCTTATGAAAAATGACAATTGATGAGCGGCAATGTAAACTAGAAATATATCCTTTTCTTTCAGCGATAGTGCTCCAGAACTGTAATGTCTTGATCTGCAGCTTGTCAGTATGTTTCAAATCCGCATTTCCTCTTCAACAGAAATGATCGATAGGTCTGTTTGCATAACTCTAGCTGTCCTTTTTTTTTGCTGTGGTAGGAAGTCTAATTTCATCAGCGCTGCTGAGAGCTGTCCTGTATCGACCGGTGTTGTCGTGACAAATCAGTCAAAGTGAAAAGCAGCTGCTAACATGCTTTTCGGGGTAGTGTACGCAACACCTACGCGGCGCGTACCAATACTTTGTTTCTCGTCACCAAACATTTGTCTAGCCGAAATAGCTATTAGTACTGGAGAATACGTACACACGGGAATACGTACCAGCGCACTTTGTCCTGGCTGGTAAACAACACAAGTTTGAGAAGCGCGACTAATGTCACTGTTACAGGGGTCCTACACTACATATAACTATTGCTTAAAACATTAATTTCTTTATTTTTAAGCACGTGTTTTTGATGTTTAACTCACGAACACCTTACGTGCTTATACGCAGAGCCCAGCGTCACCGGTCCGTTCACGACGGAGGCCGTACCGTCGACCGAGGAGCCCACGACGTACGTCGTTACAGGTGATTAACGATTTTAGCACTTTCAATACAGCAGTTAGGTCCAGCAAGCTGGGCATGTAGGAGATCATCGTTCTGTAGTACGTCGTAGCGGTATATGCCAGATGACCAGACTGCCTTTCTTACCGCGTACTTGTGGCTTTAGGAAGCTGATGGGCTAGGTAAAAATGGCACGTGAAAGTTCTCATGCGCACAGACGGTGTACGCATGACTGATACACAAATGGTGCGCGGTATCTGAACCTATTGTACCGACGGCCTCATGTATGCTTCGAAATACACGAGGTTTGCTTGCCCTAATGTGGCTGCGCGAATCCTTTAGGGAAGTTGACGATTGACTTGATTGATTTCTCGGGTTTCACGTCCCAAAACCACGATTTGATTATGAGAGACGCCGTAGTGGAGGTCTCCGAAAATTTCGACGACCTGGGGTTCTATAACGTGGACTGACATCGCACAGTACACGGGCGTCAACATTTCGCCTGCAGCGAAATGCAGCCGCCGCGGCCGCGATTCGATCCCCCGACCCTCTGATCTGCAGCCGAGTACCATAGCCACTAGACCACCGTGGCGGGGCGGAAGTTGACGTTGTCAACACAGGGAGTATCAGATTAAATTAGTACGTCCACTTGCCTAATGTAACTGGTGTGATTATGTGGGTAGTTTCAGTTTGCAAATCGTGTTTCTTGGTAATTTTGGCCGATAAAGCTCTGCGCTTCTTACGTTTACGCAGGGAACTGCGACAGTAGACCGCGAAAACCGCTACAGAAATTGCGTAGTTCAGAAAATGAGGAAATGGGAGCAGAGAAGAGAGTGACAGAGAAAGAAAAGAATTGAAGTAAACCTCATGTGGGATCTGGGTTTTGATACTGGACAACACAGTAAAAGTGCATCGCTTTCTGATTGCGTCTGTCTCCGCCTTTAGTAAACGTCCCTGCCAAGCATTCGTATGACGGTATGCTCCATAGATTTTGCTTCCAATGCGCAAAAGAAGAAGAAGAAGAAGAAGAAGAAGAAGAAGAGAGAAAGAGAAAGGACATCAGGAAGAGCCCTTTACTCCTGAAGTGCTTTATATATAGTTTCAAGGGACTGGCATGGTTGGAAAGCGCACGAACCTCCGCCACCCCCCCCCCCCCCCCCTTTTTTTTTAATTTCTGACCGGCTGATAATAGCAAATTATGCGGCCGCGAATTTATCGCAGTAGTAATAAGAAGTAAGACCATTGTGTCAGTTCTGAACAGTTCTACGGATATGATGGCGCTGCTGGAAATGGATACATACTTTAGAGGCCACTATCAGGTTGCCTTTTTCATAAGTGCAAACCGCACTGCACGGGTATAAAATCCAGAACACGTTAGGCGTACCGTTCTGTTAGAAGCATAGACGAGACGAGGATGCGCTCAAGGCACCAGCGAGTAATCATTTTGGATATCCTTTGTCCATACGTGCACTGCACGTCGCTGTGTGCCTCAGTTCGCAAAGAGCGTGGATATACTGGGATCTGCCGAGCTATTGCAGCGTGGTTTCACTGATGTGGCCATACGAGACATCGAGTGCCAACGTGCGGAGCTCGTAGATGTCATATTCGTATTTACGATGACTTCGAGGCATCGCATTGTGTGCTAAGTTGCAAAAAAATATCCTTTTTTTTTTCAGATCAACCGGAAATCACAGTCACTCAGACGTCTGGCACTGAAAGCAGTCCACTGACGGAAACGACGGGGACATATTTCTCTACAGGTATACCGATAGTATATTCTCTTTGTTGTTTATTTTGGATGCAAAAGCAGTTAGCTTAGAAGCACGCTTTTATAACCAGCACTCTATTTAGCAAGCACATCCTCGAAACAAAGTATTGGTGGATACTTGATGGGCGTAGAGGGACAATATATATCTTATTAAAAACCGTAAAATTTTCACCGGCACCAGTCTGGCCTAAATATCATGTGATTACCTCAATACTCAAGAGCTTTCCCACTGCCCCACAAGGCACGTTTATGAAACTTTTAGGATATGTACATAAATTGAACATTATGGCAAACAGTTTTCATAAGGGCTAGTTTCATCAACCCCCTTTTCCCTAAAGTGTGCCAATTTACTAGCAGTGCAAGAGCAAGTAGTATCTGCCAAATTTATTATTTTTTACACGCCTTATCAGGTCGCACGGATGCCACCGTCACGTTACCGTTTACATCCGAAGGAAGACCATCGACAGAGCCGACGTACTCTACCACAGGTGTGACTACCATTACTTCTTGCACACAGAACTTGCATTTTAATATCATATGCTGGCTGGCCAGCCTCTGAGGTGAAGACTTTTTGCTAGATGTAACGGATTGTACTTTGGTCTGTGGGCTAGCAGTAGAAGCGATGTAAGCTGCGCTGCCGTATTTTGAACTCAATAATTATAATGTATTGATATTGAGAGCGTCGCTGCTTCTCCAAAGGGGCAATGTTGATCTTTCTGTAACTTGCCGGACCCTGTAGAAAACTTAGCGCAACGCGCACGGGACGGTGTTCAATGCGCCCTGATGGCAATGTGCCTTGTCGCCAACTTTCCTGACTATTCGGACTTGTTTTAATTTCATTTAAATATCTAAGACAACATTCTTGAACAGGATCACACCATTGTGAGATCTCGTCCACGCATGCGAACCTCCTCCGCTCGCATTGTTATTACACTGTAATTATTGATGGCGTATACGGCTGTAATGTATTACTTTTGAAATACGATTTCCAGAGCCCTCCTTGTCCACTGTAACTGAAGGAATTCCTCCTTTCTTCGAGTCGACGTGCTATCCTGGGTGGTCGCCTTACATTGACACCGACGACCCGAGCACGGAGGGTGGGGACTTCGAGTTTATAAGCTCGTTGGAAAAAAGGTATAGCACTTCCTGCTTTCTCGCTCGTTCGAAAAAATGTGTAAACTTGAATTCTACTTCAATTTACTTCGAAACATTTCTTAAAATTGGCATTCAATAAATTTAGCTGGACTAAGCACATTACGCTTGCTGAGCGATCAGGCAGTAAATGGAACATCTAAGTGCATTATATATAAATATTTAAACTAGGCTTATGAACATAGGGTATCTGTCTACGTCTCTATATGTCTTTTTGAATATGAATAAAATTACAGGAATTATGAAATGTCAAACGCGAGCTATACGGTAGGCATTGCCACTGTCGGCAACTTTCATGGCCTCTGTGCTTTGTCATTATTGACACTTTTATACAAGCTTGTGGCACGGCTAACGTAACGCCTACGCTCCACGGCTTAATGTGGAGCCGTGTGTAGTTTACAAGCCAAGCTTATATGAGCGTGTTCATCTCAGTTATTGGGCTACAGACATGGGCGCAGGAATAAGAAAGGAAGAAACGACGGTGCGACAACTAAGTTGAACCCGTACCACTTAGCCCAGTGTTCCATTTTACTGAAAAAATCCTTCTGTATTTCTTCAACAGCGTTCACATGTAAACCGAGATGTGTTCGTTTAAGACGCCGAACGCATTTGCTGTTCTCGGTAATGTCAACGTTGGGAAGTCCAAACTAATGAGACCTGTTTTCTTGACTGTGTTGCAGGGCATGCCGCGTTGACGAGATGAAGGCCATCGAATGTAAGGCCGTCCGAAATGATACCGGGGAGCTGGTGGACTGGTTCGAATCCGGCGACAAAGGGGTCACGTGTCTCAAGGAGAAAGGACTACTGTGCTTCAACAACGACCAAGACGAAGGAAGACTGTGTCACAACTACAAGATACGAGTCTTTTGTGTTTGCTGTGAGTACTTTTGGAAGCCTTATAAAGTCTGCGGGATAGCTTGTATTACACCTATTCGTAAAAGTGATGGCAAGTTTGAGTGGTCCTTTCGAAGTGGTGTCAGTGCACTAAGACAGTCGCATAACAGGAGGCGGAAGCTACATTGCGCAGTCAGAGGGCTTGCGTAACATAGGGCTTGCGTAACGTCCTTACCATGGAGTACGGCACACCATTCCCTGCTCATCCTTCCTCATTTGACAGTCCTGCCATGACAGGCACAATTGACTAGTCACGGAGGTCTAATACGCAATAGTATTTTATGGTACGGATAAGTCGCGTATTTGAAGTCGAATGCTTGTTTTTCTCCCACAAAACCGTATTTGTACTCGCCCTTGTTGCGGTCCTATTTGCTTTATCATTCTTTCTTTTTTTTTTTGGCGCCTTCATTTCAGTTTTTGGGGACGTTCTGCGCTGAACTTCAAATATTATGTTGCCAATACTTTGCCGTTTACATGCATGCTATTTGTATTTTTTTAGTTATGCCGCCCTTGACTAACAGCCCTACAAGGGTGCTGTAGGTATTGAAAGGAACAAACAAACAAACAAACAAACAAACAAACAAACAAATAAATAAATAAATAAATAAATAAATAAATAAATAAATAAATAAATAAATAAATAAATCCGGTGGATCCCAAGCATTATGGGCATCAATGTCATGTGAAGCAGTCAGCGAGAAATTTTCCGCGCCTAGCTGTTTGGCATTGAGCCCCGCGTTAATTCATATAATGCGCTCTGCATTCATAGAATGTGCACGTAATAAGGCAGTCTTAGTGGCTGTATGTGAAAGTTTCGCTACGGCGAACAAAACATGTGCGCCTAATTTGTAAAGCCGCTCTAGCAACGCACTATTATGCAGAACTTGCTACTTTATCCAAAAATAAGCCTTAAATAATTTAAATGCGTATGGTTTTTCTTTAAATTGTAGTTTTGGCGACGAAATTAGCATTCGCATGAAATTGACATGTGGATGCCACTCCCAGCTACCAGTGAAGTCCCACCTGTCTTCACACTGCCCCCTGCTACGACCAGTCCTCCGACTAGCACTGAGGAGCCGCCGTTCAAGGACGAAGGTCAGTGTGGCTGGACGGAGTGGATGGACGCCGACGACCCTCGAACTTCCGATGACGACATCGGAGACTTCGAGATTCTGGAGGAACTCAGGGTGAGTTTATATCAAGGATGCCTTGCACCCGATAGGCACTCTATTGGCATTGCAATGAATTCAGCCAATGTCTTGTTATAAACTGATGCGTTCTTCTGCTGTACAACCTACTTTCTTTCAAGCACCGTATGATCGAGCTAGCGAGCCAATCCTAGAGACGTAGAATGGAAGCTTGGCCATTCGTGCTCAGAGTGCAATCAAAGGTGGCGGTTTCATGGATCGATCCTGACACTACTTCATGGCAGTGGCCGTTACTATTAGGGTGCAGTCAGGGAGGGTGTCCCTATGTCCCTATGCGGCCGAAGTTTTACACCCGAGCTGTTATGGTTGAGGTTGCGCCGGGATCGGATTCAAAAACACGGCGGCTATGCGCCACAAAAAGCGGGTATATTACCCGCAGCTCGTAACATAGCATAGCCATGCATGCACACACACACACACACACACACACACACACACACACACACACACACACACACACACACACACACACACTATATATATATATATATATATATATATATATATATATATATATATATATATATATATATATATATATATATATATAGCAATGGGGCGGGAAGGCGAACTGAGGGCGAGGAGTGACAGGAAGGTGAGAAGGAAGGGAAGGATGAGGGGAGATGGTAAATTATGGCGTAGCCTTGTAGAGTGTAGTTCAGTAAGTGGATATGGGAAAGAGAAATGAGGATGAGGAGGAGTGGTGTGAGGGGAGGAGAAAATAGAGGAGATTGCAACATGGAAAGATATAAAGAAAGATGACAGAAAGAAGAAAGAGGGAGGGGATGTAGAAAGGTAAAGATGAAAGAAAGAACGTCGCTAAGGGATCCGGCCTGGCGCATGTGCACACATGGTGTTACGCCATCCCTCACTCCTGCCGATCAAAAATAGCGTCGCGAAGCATAGCGGAAGTGAGGTAGAGAGGAGGAGTGAAGCAGGCGATACTGGGACACGTACACCTGCCCAGCTGCTGCGGACTCCGAACGCGCCCGGTGTCCGTGACTCTATAGCGGCGGCTCGGCCGGTTGCTAGAGCAGAGTCCGGTCTGGCAACTCATTCAGTCCATTGCAGGCTACAATGGGTTAACCACGGAAAGTAAAGATGCCAGAAGAACAGCGTGAACATAATGATCGGTGAAAAGAACAAAACCGACTTGCTCAGCAGCGTCGTAGGCAAAACCCAGCAGCTCTCCGGCACAAGACGCCGAGTGTATGCATGCCTTTAAAATGCATGTGAAATTCAAGCGACGGAGCAATGGGTAATCGTTGTGGGTGTAGTTTACAGCTTCGCTGTCCAACCACCTTCACAGTGTGGATTGGAGCTATAATTTTTATGAAACGTTTGTTTTACGTGGTTTTACGTATCTGTTCTTGTGACGTTAATGCGCATTATCTGTATGCCATTAATAAATCAAATTCTTGTCACGTGAACATAGAAGTACTTGTCGATTTATCGTCTCACCATTGCGCCGGTTTCTCGGCAGGGTCGATACAACTCGTGCGCTCCCGGTCACGTGGATAAAATAGAGTGCCGCGTCAAGTCCACCGGCCTGGACTGGACGGAAAGTGGTCAGAGTTCTTTGTCGTGCGACACGACGGTGGGCTTCCGCTGCTATAACAAGTTCCAGGTCGACGCATGCGAAGACTACGAAGTGCGGCTCTTCTGCTCGTGTCCCAAACCAGGTAAGACCGCAACATTTTTTTCAAACGAGTACTGTTCAGTACCCGCTGAGTTCACTGCTGCACTCAGTGGTTTTTCTGCCAGTATCAAATTGATTGTTATGTTTTATGTTTCTAGGAGGGGGTCGGAAGGATAAATTAACGTCTACTTTCTTGCTTACCATTCCTCAATGCCGCAATATTAACTTGTTCTTTGGCGTGTATCTTTATTTATTTATTTTATCAAACTTCAAACAGGGAAATACGAGACTGTTTAGGATGGCAAGGCTCAGTTTGGATTGCAAGCCTCATATTTCCTTATGGTTAATGTGCTTGGACTGCAAGCAGCAGAAAAACCTTAACTGAGATTTTCACATTTAAGCACATTTAGAATACAAAATAGTTTTACTGGACTACTGGGCCAATATTACTGAAGCTTGTGGCACTTGATAGGTAAGCTTGTTATATTGACGCCATGGAAGCAGATCTCTGACTAGGTGATGAAATGTCTGACGAAAATTGCGGAAGATTATTGAGGTAAAAAAAGAAAAGTGGAAGCAGGAATTTTACAAATTCGTATACCCGGTACTAAAAGAATAATAGATGTTTTATGAACTTGCATCCCTTTCGAACATCTGAAGCGGACAAATGTTACGTGTGAATTGTCTTAGTTCGTTAGAGTATTTAAGAGGGTTTTTGTGGAAGTGTTGCCAAGAAATTAGTGATATATATTCTTCAGAGCGTGCAGCGTAATGCATATTAGACTTGCTATGTTTGAGGCTTGGACTAGTTGTTTTATGGTTGAAAAAGGAAAGGAGAACAGCGCAAAATTACGACGCACAGTTTCTCTGTCGTCGTTTCCTGCCCTTCAGAATTTTGTGTCATCTTTCAACACGACAATAATAATAATAATAATAATAATAATAATAATAATAATAATAATAATAATAATAATAATAATAATAATAATAATAATAATAATAATAATAATAATAATAGTTGTTGTTGTTGTTGTTGTTGTGTGGTGTGATAGTGCAGGTATTAGGAGCGATCGCAAAATAAGGCAAGCGTGTTCATGCAGTTCATGCAGTTCAATCTCGGTCATAGTCTTATTATTGTTTTCGATTTGAGGATCGCATCTGTTCCATATTTACGATAAACGTATTCATCCTGCTTCGCTTAATATTCCGTATGGCCGCCCACCCTTCAGAAAAAAAAGAAAAAAAGAAAAGTTAATCATTACTAGACATAGTAGCAGCAAAGAATAATTTCGTGACTTCGTTTATTGCTGCGGGTCTGCGAAGCGGACTAGGAATTAGGGGTGACAGTGCACTCACAAAGAGCGCGTTATTATTAATTCTTCCCTTCTCTTGTTTGTTTGAAATTTTTTGCTCGTGTTTCGTACTGTCCTTTCCTTCGGCAGTATTTAGTAATTGATCTGAGATACCCTATGAAAGCTCTCTTGCGTCCTTTCGTCTCGTTTATTTGCATGTCTGCGATATTATTTGCGTCATTAACGTTCGGGCTCTGTGGCGGCATCGTGCCAGAGTCATATAAATGTGTGAACATATTCATCCAGCGCACGCCAGTAAATTGAAAGCAGACAAATCTTTTCAAAAATCACCGCTTTCTTTTCCTTATTCGCGGCGAGTCAGTTTCACCTGCTTACGTAGAACAAAACTGTTTGTGCGACGCAACTCACCTAAAGAATATCGGTAAACTGCTTCATTCGCTCCACTTGCCTTAGGGGTACAATTTGAGAAAGCAAAACTTTCTTTTTCTGAATCTTTCCAGGTACACCGGAACACGAAGGGAAGAAAACTACCTACGCGCCATCGACACCATTCACCGAGCAACTGGATACTGGTAATAGGAATACTGGTGAAACGACAGTAGCACCTTCCGTTCTAGTTTTCTTGGCGGCATTGTTGAAGTACAGCAGAACAGCCCCTGAGGGAAAAAGAATTACGATAAAGGGAGGCTTGTGTTAGCGCCACCCGTAGATTGAATTTAAAAAAAAAGTAGATTGTTGCATGAAAGTTGGAAATCAAAGCACCTGAAACGTGTCAACGTGTCGAACGTGCCAGTTGCCGTTCAGCGTGTCAACGTGTTTGTACGTGCCGGTTGCCGGGCGCGTTTTCTGATATGCGCATCGTCACAACTGACTGACAATATCGGCTTCCGTTAGTCATATCGTTAGAACATTTCTTTAAATACTGTATCCGTTGCTACGATAAGAAATCAAGGGACAAGTAGCCACGGTGGTAATGTTAAATATGCTATATTACATTGGAAAAATTCAGCCTCGATCTATTGCCGTATTCTGAGACGACCGCTGTCGGCGGCAGCGTCGCTTTACGTGACACACAATCTTGAGTGTCCAATGACGAAGCGGCTGCTTGTTGGTCTTTACTCAATCAGCCAAACAGCGCCATTTTGGCGATATCTCTAAAACTGATAATGCCGGGGTGACTGTGCCGTGCGGTCCTGGAATGCAGTGTTTTATTTTGGGTTCGTCATGCCTGATTGGTCAGTTGTAGCTGTAGAGGCAAGGATGTATAATCAGGGATTCAGCATTGGTCAGGGATTGGTCAGTTCTACCTGTTCAGGGGGAAATTACCAATCAGAAAGGATCAACATGGAATGGTGTTCCGCATTCCGCGGCCCCTGCTGGTGTGCAGGCAAACCTGGGCCCGTATGCACAAAAAGCACATACGCAAGAATTGTTCGTAAAAGAAAATTTCAGCCAATCCTGGTGGCGGACATATAATTAAATATGGCAGTCAGCGAATGACAAGGAGCACTTACGAAGAACTTTTTGTGAATACGGCCCCTGGATTTCGAGCTTTCGCGTTGTTCAAGAATGGAGTGACTTCTTTACTCGTAAGCTAGCAAAATAAATTCGCACTACTTTCCGTTCATTTCGCTGTATCTGTGCATTTTGTATCTTCTTATATTTATTTTCCTGTGTAGCGATGCTATTATATCTTATCAAGTTGTATTAGTTGTATAAGTTGTGTCATGTTGTATTAATTATACTTTTTATTCGCTGCTGCCTCTACGGTCCCCCAGGTCCCTTCAAGCTGTTTTTCAACAGCTTTTTTGCCTGGGGAACCCCCAACTTTTTGTGTTGGAAAATAGTTTCTGTTTAAGTTTCAGTTTCATCGGGGCTTTTCGGCGTTTTCCAGCCCCTCTCGGTTCGCGTTCGCATTTGGGGAGTTATCGCACGAATGATCTTTTATGAATGCGGTGCCTTGATGAACTCGGAAAAATTCGGTGTCAATTGCTCTGTCCACACTCCCTTTGGCACTTTCGTTAAGGGTCGCGGGACATCACGGGGCCACCCGAGCACCCTTTGCGGCTGTGGAAAGTAGGCATATATATTGATCGCAGGTTGTCGACTGCGCGCGATCGACGTCAGTACGGCCACTTCGCTTTTTTTTCTCAATGCAGGTGCGACGGAAACGACGACCAAGAAGTCGTGGTATAGTACACTGAAGACCACGCTCTTCGGCGGAGGTGTGTAAACGTTATGGACGACATGGAAGGCAGTAGAGGCATTTCGTTGTTGGTTTTTTTTATTTTACTCTAGGGCTTTGAAGCCTCGTTTTAAACCCTAATAATATTAGCAATATTGCAACTGATGTCCATTCCTTTTTTTTTTAATATATGAGTGGTGCTGTCAGGGAAGCTATTTATTGTTAACCATGAGAGTTCTCTGTTAGCACACGTAGACTGAAGTGCGCGCTAAATATGTGGTGTTTTGTTTTTGTTTTAGAAGGGCTCCTTTACGGCATGACAAAGGAAACACAAAAAAGAAACGTACCGAATGAGTGCAGTCCTGCAGTGTGCAGAAAGTCTACCTTGGCATTTCTGTCCGTGGATCTATAAAACAGCGCTGCTGTGCTTAGTATTCTAACAGGAACGAATAACCTAGAAATTCGAACAGTGACCTCACGAAACAAATGCGGAGATAAAGGGCTATCAATTGGTATTATAAATTACTACAAATTTGCATCTTTATAATAACAATAGATCTTCCCGTTATGAAAGCTTCATATATTCCCGTGTAGTCAATATTGTAGCACACATTCCTTTGCATGCCTCCTCTAAGTTGCGCTAGGCCGGATTGCTGTATAAAAATTTAAAGAATCGAGCAGTAGCATCAGCAGCGGTGGCCTCGCAGGTAACCTTAAAAGGAAACTGCACACTAAGAGTCAGCGATCCTCCTCGCTCTTGCCTTTTATGTTTGTGCTTCCTTCGCGCTGTTCGTTCAGTTGGATCTATACCGATGAGTTCGCCTGAAAATCCCCATGTACTGAGTATTTTTTATTATCAGTTTAAATTCGAGCAAGCAATGCACAGTTAGAACTCCAGGGGCCGAATTCGCGAAGCCTCTCAGTCGTAAGTGCTGTTTGTGATTGGCTGGCCGGATTCTCTGGTGATATCCCCAGCATCTGGATTGGCTGAATGTTCTCTTAAGAACATTTTTAACGCAAGATCCTTCGGGCCCAGGTTATGTTCTTAGCTTTGCGGTAATCTGTTCAAACCGCTTGATCCGCGGTTGAAAACATTCAATCGAGGGTGCATGTGCCATTCGCATAATGATTTCTCCACGTGTTTACGCGTAAAAGCGTTATGTCTCATTTCTTCTGTGCGCTTTAAATAAGGACTGATGGTGCATGAGCAATGTTAAACGCAACGTTTATATATCGAAAGGGGATACTGTGTGAACGCATGCTTTTTAGTCACAAAAATGTCAACCCAGGGCTAAACATTTTTTGAGATTAGAGCAATATGAGAGTGAGGTGAGGTGAGGTGAAAAGACTTAATTTGATGGTCTGGTGGTTGACTATCCTAGCACCGCGAGGGGTGGGGTCATCGCGATGCGGCCACACATCACCTCGGCATGAGTGCGTATTAGGACTGCTGTCGTATAGTAATAGGTGCAGCCAACAAGATGAACGTTCTCTAAACTGTTCATGCCTCAAAAAGTAGGTATTAGACACGAATATCATGTAATTGACATGCATATTTAATCACCAGAAAGCGTTCACTCTATCTTCCTTATGTGAAATTTAGCGTACTCGCAAAGCATACGTTGCACAACTCGAAACATTTCTATATACGTCCGCAGTCACTTTACGCCACGTTGTGGGAAAAAGCGTATCATAGAGCGCGATAAGAAGAAAACGGAAATACATTTTTAATGACTTAAGCATGACATTTCCCATAAAAGCAATCACTTAAAAGTATGCGCGCTGTCATTCAATTGTCCGCAGTAGGTAACACAAATGCGGCGGGTTTATTGACGACCTAAACGTTGCCATGCATTCACGTCGATGGACGTAGATCTCGACAATGCATTTTGCATTTCTTTGTTCTTGAAGGCACCAAAGAAACACCCACAGAAACGGCTAGTACAGCGGGAACCGAAAAGGCATCGACTACAGCAGAAGCGGAAACAACACCGCTGTCGCCCGAGGTCACACCGCCTTCCTTAACAGGTATGAGCCTCAATCGCGCCCTGGCGAGTAAACCGACAATCTACACGCACACTATCAAAGACAGAACAGAGCTCTCCTGCTGCTGCTGCAATAATAATAATAATAATAATAATAATAATAATAATAATAATAATAATAATAATAATAATAATAATAATAATAATAATAATAATAATCAATCAAGTGTTTATTTAACGTGCCCAGGAACAACCGTAAGGTCTTTGTACTGGCGCACGGAGAAAAAAAATACAAGAAACAATACAATAAGGAGACTCTACAGAAAAAACTAATAAAAAACAAGATAGGCCAAAATTCATAATAATATAACAGGAATAAAAAAAACGCTATAAAATTGCCCATATACAACTATGCGCAGGCAAAACAAGAAAAAAAAATATCAACAGTGTACGACACTATGCTAGTACAGTGCAAAGCTCGGAGCAGAACAGCGATTGGGAGCTGTGAAAAACATCGAGCTCTAAAAAGTAAGCATTGTAGAGACGTTGTATCCTGTCAACGGTCGAATGTTCACAGAGGCAGGCGGTTACTTGAAAAGGTCTATTCTCTTTGGTCAGCTTACGTGGAATTCGGAAATTAAGACATTTGAGCAGTACAGGGCAGAATATGATACCATGCACAAGCTTGAAAAGAAATAACAGATCAGCGCGTTTTCTCCGGCAGTGTAGTGATGGCAGTGATAGTGATCCAACAGTGCCAATGCAAGAATCAGGGCCATTTCTAGCGAACCTATGGTTATAGATGTTCAGGAACTTTTTCTGGACTCGCTCAATGGCGTTGCTGCTGGAATTAGAAATGCCATTCCAGATCACAGATGCATACTCAAGTTGAGGAAGACATATCGCAGTGTACAATTTGTGGAAGGACATAGGAGAACGGAATTCTCTAGACATTCTGCAAACACAGCCTAGGGTGCGAAGACCCCGCAAAGCAACACGCTTAGCATGAGCAGAAAAGTGTAAGGTGCTATCAAAAAGAACACCTAGATCATTGATCTCACAAACCTTACACAACGTCACAGAATTGACAGAATATAAAAATGGCACACTAGATGTTTTTCGAGTGAAACTCATTACCTTGGTTTTTGAAATATTTAGGGAGAGGTTATTGCTCCTGCACCATTCAGAGAAAGAACACAAATCCGATTGCAGCAAGCGACAATCGAGAACTGAATGAATTTCCTTAAATATCTTTATGTCATCGGCATACAAAAGGAAAGAAGAATTCCGAATGACAGAAGAAACATCATTAACATAATAATAATAATAATAATAATAATAATAATAATAATAATAATAATAATAATAATAATAATAATAATAATAATAATAATAATAATAATAATAATAATCAGCAACCTATATCGTGTGTCGGTGTGATGCTGGCCGACTCTCGCAGCGGTCTCCAGTTTCCTCTGTCTTGCGCCGCCGTCTATATGTTTGCGTATATCCTACTTTCATCACACCACCTATTTCTCTACCATTCTAGGATGAGCTTCCCTTCACTAGGCACCGATTTCTTTTTTTCACTTTGATGTGATTCAACTTTGTGATCGTTCATCAATTCTATCCCTAGGCACCGATTTATTCTTTTTTTTTTTTCACTTTGATGTGATTCTACTCTGTGATCGTTCATCAATTTTATACGCTTCACATGTACCACCGAGTTTCACTTCTTCCTTTCGAAGGGGTCCTGCGACACTTCTTGAATCTATTTGCAAAACAATGTCGATCTTAGTAGTCGAGGTTCCCGAATGTCATTGCATTAGACGCAGCATTCACCCCGCCACAGCGTTCCAGTGGCTATGGCATTCGGCTACTGATGCGAAGTTCTCGCGATCGAAACCTGGCCGTGGCGGTTTCATTTCGATGGAGGCGAAATGTCGAGGCCCGCGTGCTGTGCGATGTCAGTGCACGTTAAAGAACCCCGTGTGGTCGAAATTTTCGGAGTCCTCCGCTACGGCGTCTCTCATAGTGTTGTTTGGCACGTAAGACCCCAGAAATCAATCAAATCACTCTAGA
Source organism: Hyalomma asiaticum (assembly GCA_013339685.2). Classification (NCBI taxonomy): domain Eukaryota; kingdom Metazoa; phylum Arthropoda; class Arachnida; order Ixodida; family Ixodidae; genus Hyalomma; species Hyalomma asiaticum. The sequence continues at coordinate 94,186,553 of CM023482.1, read as the reverse complement.
CACAGCATTCGGATTTCGTGTCAAAGACAACGCGAAATCGCTCAGCCTCATCTCGACAGACTATACGTTGCAGGCGGGACGAACGACGCAGCGATTGGCTTTTGTTCATTTTGAGATCTACGAATACACCGGCTGTAATCTCTGCGTAGAACTGGTGCACCATACCACTCGGTGATACGTGCCCTTATTGTTTTGTTCCCGTGACGGACGCAGACGCACACCATCTCATATGGACATGCACAGGACTCCATCGGGAGCGCTCTCGTCTCCTTAAACAAGACGGTCTCCGCTACAGTGCCTCGACCAGTTATGATCGCTGGATACACGACAACAGAACCACAAAACACTACTTCAGTTCATACACAACACAGGACCTCCCGCACACATTTGACATAACACCCCATAAACTATGCCTTAAGTGCAAGCCCATTTCGCAATAAAAAAAGAAAGAATAAAGGAATATATGTTTTTCTCCTAAAACATCGAAAAACTGCCCCATCCTGTGCCTTTTCGGTCTCGATCGACAGCAGCGTGCTTAGCGTCCTGTCTTGTAACGCGGCTGCCGGCATAATACACTTGTACTATTTGAAGCACTACGTGCCTTATCGGGTCACTTGTCTCGTATTGATGCTGTTACGACAGTGTACTCACGGACTCATATCGCCCTCACCAAAACCACCGGTACGCTTGCCAGCGCACAACCCTATATCTTACGCGTCTCTCATGCTAGGCGCTTCAACAGGCATCGCATAGTATTTAGCTGATTTAAGGTGTTTAAAAATGCGTTATGGATATTTGGGTACTACACCGGACAAAACTGGTGTGAACGGGATAAATACATAGCTCTGCAGGGCTTAAGTACGACGCACACTGAGGTAGCTTGTTTGGATTAGGTTAGGCTAGGTTATGCGCAGCTTTCAGCGTGGTCGTCGAGACAACTAAAAGAGGGAGCGCCCGTTGCCTGCGATCAGCCATTCGTAACTACGGTATGGTTGACGTACCCGAAAAGAAATTATATATATATATATATATATTGTCACGAAGCGTTTTGGACGTGAGTGTTCGAGCGCAGCGGAGCAGCGAGAGGTAGCACAGTGGGTCGAGCACCGAAGACCAGGCTTTTCCAACTCGTCGTTCTCTTCTGTTTTTGCTATATGTCCACTGCCCCTTCATTTACAGTACAGTTATCTCCCCCGCGGAAAAGGGAGCCGTCCCGGCGACCTACGGGTAAGACAGCACAGGTGGATCGTAGTAGGGCTTCAGACGCTCAACGTGCACGATTTCGCGCCCCCGACGGCGCTTATCCGAGGGCGGGTCGAGGGGCTCCACGATATAGTTAACCGGAGAAGTTTGCTGGATCACGCGATAGGGGCCCTGGTACTTTGAGGCTAGCTTAGGTGACTGTACAGGGCTCGTTGCTGGAACCCAGAGCCACACTAGTGAGCCAGGAGCATAGGATACAGGAGCTGCGGAAGTATCGGGATGGTGCTTCTGGCGCTGCTGATCTTCCGACGTAAATATGCGACATAGCTTGCGGCACTCTTCGGCGTGTGCAGCAGCTTCGGAGAGGGTGGTGGTTTCCGTGGTGTCGGGTCGGTATGGAAAAATGGTATCCATTGTGCAGAAAGGCTCGCGTCCATAAAGAAGAAAGAAGGGCGAAAATCTTGTGGTGGTCTGCGTGGCTGTATTGTAAGCGTACGTCAGAAATGGTAAAACTTGGTCCCAGTTGGTTTGGTCAGATGTGACGTACATGGCCAGCATATCACCAAGAGTGCGATTAAAGCGCTCTGTCATCCCATTAGTCTGCGGGTAATTTTTTTACTTAATAGGCGGGGAAGTGGGTGTCATAAATTAAACCTGTCGCGGTTAATTATGCGTAGCCAAGGAATGAAACATTACGTAGCTCGGACATACCGTCTAATGTACTATAGCGCGATGTGTCAGCAACATGCGAGCGTTGAGTCAGATATATCGCCTTAGCTTCGCTGACATGCACCTGAAGTACACATACGTTCTTGTACTGCGCCCCCCCCCCCCCCCCCCCTTATTTTTATTCTCAGCCAGCTGAAGGCTTTCATGAAGTGCAACATTTATATTTGTCTGTAAGGTTTGCTAAATAGCTCAGAGGAAGAGAAGAGTAGTACTTGAGCCGCACTATAGCAGATTGCTGTTCTACGAACACTTGCATTGTCGACGCATGCACGCATTGGCATTGCATCTAATATTTTCCCTTATCTTTAGTTAATTCAACGTAGTTTTATAGATACTTGTGTACACTAGGTCAGACGGATAATGCAGCGATATATTTATCGCCTCGGCAATTAATATTGACTGAATTAATATTTACCGGCATGGATAAATTGATACAGCACAAAAGAAAGAAATAAAAAACAGCCTTCATGAAGCTAACGGCTTCAGGTGTTAGCATGATATATGTTAGTTGGTCTAACACTCACGTCAAGAATTTAGCGCTAATATTACACATACCCAACATGACAGACTAAAAAAAAACTAAAAAACAAAAGCGATCGTCCTTGTCTGCTGTGTTTCTTTCTTGTGTATGCGAAATTTTTACGCTGAATTTTTAAGTAACTTAGTCGTGCTATAGAAAGACTTGGATACTGCACAGACATGCTCTTACATGACAACTGTATACTCCTATCGCAGCGCCTACCACACTTCCTGGTGCCACTGAAACACACATTACAGGTAAGCCAGCGCGGGTGCTCGCAGTTTCGTTCATTGGATAAACGATGTCTTCCATCTTCTTCACGTGCATGTGGGCCCGTGTTAAGGAAAACATATGCGACAAGCATGTTCGTAAGAGAATATTTCAGCCAATCCTGAAGCTGGGCATATCAGTTAGCGAAGCCATCCGACGAATCGCAAGAAACACTCAGGAAAGCAAAATTTTGTGAATTCAGCCCTGTTTCGTTAGCCGACCGAAAAAATATTCCAAAATGGACTTATGTCTAGTTTTTCAGAACCGACTTCTTATTACTCTTTTTCTGCTTAATTAAAAACTGAATATTGAGGTTTTAATAAAGAACGGTGGTGGAGGGCGGTTGTTTTGTAAGAGAGCAGCTCGTCGCGCCGTCCCTATTAGCTGTGGTTGTACTTGACTGAGAAGATCCGCCCCCAAATTGCAACTTAAACACTAAACTGGATGTCAACTATACGATTTCAATGTGTGAAATCGTGTTAGTTCTAGTAAAAAAAAAAGGAAAAGGGTTTTGATAAGTGTCATTACACAGGCGTGTGGACTCGTATTCCTTTGGCGTGTGGGCTCGTATTCGTCCTCTGTCGCAAATTCTTTAGTTGCACTACATTGACTTCTTCGCATCAGTACAGTTAGAAACGCTATAAAGACATGCTTCAAGGAAACTCTATATGATCGGATGCAATTCCGTATCAAACGGCAACTGAACTTACTGCACAACCCTGCGAAACTTCATCGACACTGAGGAGTTGCAACGGCTCTGCATATGTCATGCTTTTTCCGAGAAAAATAATATCCCTAGAAATTATTTTATTATGAAGCATAGCGCAATTATACGGTCTTGTTTTACAGATTCAACTCCCGTTTTCCATCCTACTCCGACGTTTCCGAGCACTGGTAAGTCGCCCCATTACTTGTCATAAACTCAAGATTAATATTGTCGTATGCGTCCTGAAATTCCAAGTGGTGCGCACACTACGGGCTGGAGCAACCGTAAACGAACAGGAATATTAGAGCTAATTTACGAACATACGAACAAACATTGAACGTACTACGTGGAACTCGGCAGCGTGGCTGCGCTGGCTGTCATCATCATTATCATCTTGGCTCATGCGCACGGGTTACGCATAGCCGGTCTGGCGCCGGAGCGCGTGGAGCGGCATTCAGGCAGTTATCTTGGGACCTGGGTCGAGTAAAGGTAGCTTGTCTGATGGATCTTGTGCCCGGTGTCGTCTTTGGAGGCCTCAGCTGGCCAAATGCTCTGAAGCAACGGCCCTGAGCCGACAAACGTTACCACGCTGTTCTCTCATTACTGGTCCCATAGTGTAATTGCGACATGGAAGTGAACTTTTCAAGCGTGTGCCTATGCAGATGGGATAAATATAAACTATAACTGAAGAGCTGGTATAGTTGCGTAAATAGGTTTGCACATTTCGATGCCACTGTCAAGGTGAGATTATGCAAAAAAAAAAAAATATGTTACAAGTTTCTGCACAGAGTACCGCGTTCTCCTGATGGAATAGCGCAAGTATGCAAAACAGTGGACACCAAACAGGCTTTGTCTACGCCAACTGGACTCGACCTACGTGAGGCGATTTCGTTCAGTCGGATATCTTTACTTGGTCTTGCGCATCTCGCGTTGTAAATGACCAACAACGCCTTCTCTGATGACTCCTGCTTCGAGGCATTTCAACACGTACAGTGCAAGGTTTTTTACCATAACGAACTGAAATCATTACTAGCAATAGCAACAGCTCGGTTGGCATAAATTCCAATGTATAAGAAACCATTCTTCATTTGTGAAGCGCATAGGCTGCGGGCGACAGGGGCACTTTGGCGGTTTCTAAGCACGGCATCTAGTTGCACAAACGTCTGCACAGGTCTCTGCAACAGACGTGTTATTGTTTCCTGTAATAGACGTTCTTGCACAGTGGCATTCGGCTGTTGTATACAGTGATCAGTTGCACTGGTGGGCCCGTGCTCCTTCTTATGCCGACCTCTTGCTCCACTGTCATCCAGTGTTTAATGTAGCGCACATGATTTGTGCCTTCTGGTTAATTTCCCTGCCTGTCACATCTCTCCCGCTTCCCTCTTCCTTTTTTTTTTTGGACGCTTATATTCACGTTGAAGATTGCGCGGACATTGCGCAGTCCGCTCAAGCGCGCGTTCATCGCGAGCAACCGATCTTGGTTCACGCAGACGTTTGTCCGAAGGGTCGCACCTACAGCGACTGCGCGTACCGCTGCAACCAGACTTGCAACGTGTTCCTTCGGGCCCTGGTGAACGACCGAAAGTGCCTGGGCGACGACTGGTGCGTGCCCGGATGCCGGCCCACGTCGGGCTGTGAGGCGCCTCGCATCTGGCTCGACTACGACACCTGCATCGAAGAGGAAGAATGCAGCTGCTCCTTCGAGGGGCAAGTGCTCGGGGTGAGTCACTCTCCTTCAATACCACTGCAATTGACTTCGAGTGCCTAAGTTCACGGCGCTCGTCCGTACTCTTGTTCCTCTTCCCTGGTAGCTACCTTAGTTTTCTGTTCTGTTGATGAAGAACTCCGTGTTTTGTTGGTTGCAGCCACATGAAGCCACCAGGCCATGAATTCAGAAGGAGCATAACGAAAAATTATAGCTGCTTGTTCTACTCCAAGGATAGAAAAATGATCGGGATAATAAAATGAAAGCAGCCGAAGAAATAACTTCCTAAGTGATGGAGTCTAACCCTCTTCTACCTTTCATTGTGAACGATGCTCTACTAAAATGAGTTGCAGCGACCGCTATCATCCCGTTTACTTTCTTTCTTAGGTGTCTGTCTCTGAGTGCTCAATCGACCCTCGGTGTGCTATTCAACTCGACCCACCGCCACGATGGCGCTGAAGTACGCAGTATTGAGAGACGCTTTGCTATGGGCAAACAGCATACCGTTGAAAAAAAAAGAAGGTCTTAAAATAATAATAAAAACACGAAGGACGTAGAAAAGAAACCGAATTTTTCGTAGCCTGGACATGCAACTTGGCATGAAACGGCTCAGCGCGAATTTGGGACGCGACTAAGTAAATGCACCTTCCAAGTATACAGACTACACGCTACTAGAGGGAAACAACAATAAGTGCTTACTGTTTAATGGCTACGTGGCATGTAGAACTCTTGATACATTAGCTTAAGGACATTAGTTTAAAACGCTGGAATTTTCTGCTACTGAATATAATGGCCGAAAAAAAAAATGTGCACTGAAGATTCTACGTGTTTTTCTGTCCATGGGTTCGTAATCAAGATTGTGTATGCTGTTTGGTTCCGTGATGCGACTGCCATCGTTCTGTAAAAAAAATAATAAATAAATTGATACGTTGGGGAGTTTGGCCAAATGATCTCTCAAAGGTTGATTGAATTATGTAAGCACGACATCATGCTCAACGTAATGTATGGAAACGATTGAGGCCAGGCCATTGTCTCATTGCCTTTCTCATATGCCAAAGTGCGATCGTTTCTGTGAAAATAATGTTAGTGCCGTATCGCGGCAAGGGAAGCCCGTTTATCGCACCCCGAAGCACGCATGCTCTTATGGATTCATAGAGAATAAAAGCACCCGCGCTATCTTTAATAAAGCATTTCCATTGTTTGCACCTACTGAGTCTGTTGTTACCCGCGCTACCGCAGTTAGTTGATGCTTTTCACCAGTGAATTTCAAGTTGAAATTGTTGTGAGGCAGTGTTAAATGTCTGGAGTGGGCCGCGTATTAGCACGAAGATGCGTTGTTATTTTGCCAGATACATCTCCTCTTACTGGTGTAATAACAGACTTTGCCCTTGACTGGACCTTTTTTTTTCTTAAGTGGGGGTGGTTGCAGAACCAACGAGTGTTCTCATCCAGTTCTTCCATGACTTTGGTGTGCAGTCTTTCTTCAACAGATAGGTTAGCCGCAGACTTGTGATATAATATTTATGCCTTTATATTGTAAATGTAAAATACGCAAGGTCCTATTTTTTACGCTGAAAACCTCCTTATATCATTAGAAGTTTGTTTATGCGGCGCTGAGGTTACGCAACTGCGGTACACCAAGGACTACAATGTTTCGCTACCGTATTGAAGACACATTATTACATAATTTTAACGATTAGTTCGTTTTTATTTGCTGCTAACAGGCCAACCAAGTGGTGGACCGCGACTGCGAGCGTTGCATCTGCCAAGACAACCTCGTTGTGTGCGCCACATTACCGAACTGTAGGTCACCGCCTCCGGGAGGTTCGCAGGTTACCGGGCCCACCACCACAGGTTAGCACGTGACTCTGACTTTACGCGTCTTGGTGATGACGTGAGCACGTCGAGGTGCTAGTTTTGCGTTATCCTTTGCTACACTTGCCGAGAATTACTCTATTAGGGCCTTTAAATGACAGAAACGACAATAACAACAACGACAGCAGCAACAACTACAACTGCCCCGCCACGGTGGTCTAGTGGCTAAGGTACTCGGCTGCTGATCCGAGGGTCGCGGGATCGAATCCCGGCTGCGGCGGCTGCATTTCGATGGAGGCGAAATGTTGAGGCCCGTGTGCTGTGCGATGTCAGTGCACGTTAAAGAACCCCAGGTGGTCGAAATTTCTGGAGCCCTCCGCTACGGCGTCTCTCATAATCAGGACTGGTTTTGGGACGTTAATCCCCACAAAACAACAAACAACAACTACAACTGTTTTGTTTGCAGGTAGGCAGTATACCTTAAAGATGGCAACTCATAGAGGGAGCTGTAAGCGGACAATAATCAGCATGTTCGCTTGCAGCAGGTCTGAGACGGCGTAATTAGTTTATGGAAATTTTCAACTTTTGTGTTACGTGTAGTCAAGCGCAATGTATCAATATTGCCTGGTTTAGAGGCTTTATTAAGCGCTACTTGTGCGAAAATCAGCGTCTAGTTTTTGTATGAAGAAGTACTTATAAGCGTAATTATTATCCATCGTGACTAGCCAGCATTCGCTGGCTCTCGCCTAAAATTTGAGATAGGAATTTCACTGCTAACGTCCCGAGATTGAAATTGTCTTTGAGGCTGCCTAATGGAGGCAATATGTCGCTGTCCGTTTCTTTTAAGTGGTATCGAAGGGATGGTTGGCTTCTGTTAGCATGAGGGGGCACTGCTACAGCTACTGCCGGTCTGAGCGTATATCGTAGGCTCGTCATCTACGGTTCTGCAGGAATCCCAGTGATCGTCGAGAACGTGACATTAGACGGAGGAGGGATCTGCGTGCCCGGTTGGTCCATGTGGTTCAACACTCGGAAGCCGGACGAACATGGAGACGTGGAATCGGTGGACGCCATCGTGAAGAAAGGCTTGCCGCTGTGCGACGAGCGCTTCCGTACCGAGGTGCAATGCGAACCGCTCGACCGGAACGTGGTGTTCGAGGAGGCGCATCGAATTCGGTGCGACATCGAGAACGGACTGGTGTGCAGGAATGACCCCGAGCACAGCGACACCGAGTGTCCCGATTACATGGTGCGATTTTACTGCGACTGTTTCAAGGGCTGGGAGAGCACTCCCGTAACACCCCGACAACCGATGGTCCCGACTACCACAACCGCCCCGACAACCCCGGCGACTACGCCGACTATTACGGCTGCTCCTTCAACCCAGACTACCCCAACTGTTCGAACTGTCCGAACTACCCCACCGATTCCAACGATACCTACGGCCCCACCGGCAGTCCCAGGTACGCACCGTTTTGGCGCACATTCAAATATCTACCACGACTGTTACCGAAATTAATTGTCGAAAGGGCCACGTGCGTTGCGTCTAAGAAGAACTGGCTTTTGCTGTGGTCACTAACCGATGAATGTTACGAAATGTACGCAGAAATAACGAAAATAATGGAGGCTGAATTCGAGTCATCGCGTACTTGCAGCATACCAAATATAGCCTCGCAACAAGATTGACTGTGTCGTCGGGTACGGATTGTTTTTCCGCAGGTGAAGATTTCACCACGCGACCTGACATCATGTACGACCAGACAACAATGGTATACAGCAAAGGTAAACCTTTGACCTTTTAGATAAATTTAGCGCGAATCTTGTTCCGTGGAGTATTCCGTGAAATTCGGTGAAGTGTTATGAGAACAGGGGACATGTCGTGGCCTAAGGAATATCTACTAGGGATAATCAAGTGCTCTTGACGACGCTTATTTGTACACTTTGCGTCAACCTTATCTCATAGCATTTCCTGGGACGCTTGTACTTACATCCATGATTGCCTGAAAAAAAAAAAAACTGTGTTCACCGTTATCGCGGTAGCCTTAGCGACACTATGCGTAGCTAGCGAAGTAGCTCACTAATATATTGGCTAAAGGGATGTGGTGGCAAGGCAGTTTCGCATGCTCGCAAGTATGTCGTCTTGTTTAACTTGTTTAACAGAAAAGCGTTAAATGAAATGAGCATCCAGGGCACCTAATCACAAAAAAAAAAAGCGTGTTTTTCTAAAATTTCCAGATCGTTAAAGACGATGGAGAAAAGGGAAAGTCGCTGGAGCCGACATTTCAACAAGTGGACTTGTCTTCGTCAGGACGGCAACCGTCCTAACTAAGACATATCCACTTGTCGAAACGTTGGCTCCAGCGGCATTCCCTGTTTTACATCGTATGTAACGACCTGTTCATCGATTCAAGCCCCCATCTTCCCCTGAGCTTCTCTTCTAACGTAAACTGCCATTAAAGACATGAGCCAATCCGGACGCCTGACTTGCCTAAGGTCGGCCTTAGAAACAGTACTTTTGAACCGAAACATTTTGTCGATTCATTCCCCGAAGCGCAATTCACAAAGGTTCCCAAGGGCTCTTCGAAACTGGCCGGCTGCCTTCCCCAATGCTATCTCGAGCATCAAGAATGGCTTAAACTTTCTCATACGAAAAAGCTCTAGCGCAAGACGTTTTTGATGAATACAGACCCTGGGACACGATTGTCCCGCAATCGGACAGTCCCAGCAGAAATTCCACGCATAATGTTTGCGGGGCCAAGTCCTTGCCCGGTACTGTTCATATGTCTATTTTAAAAAGTATTGCCGAGGTTCCTGAAAGCAACATCTCCGAAGTATAGTCTCTGTCACGAGGCACCGAGTGTTTTTGTGTGCCGGCCTAATTCGTGCACATCGACTCCTGTCTTCCCTCTCACTTCTTTTTCTAGTGCCAGGGGAAAGAATACTGGGCTTGGTCGAGGCTAACATCCGCGCTCTTCATTTATTAAGGTTATAAGATAAGCCTTATACGAGTATCGTGTGGTGGTAACTCTGAAAAAGCTGGCGATGACCGTGTCGAAAAGCGTCGTCGAAACAGGTGGTACAAAAAATGCCTTGTGACGTCACATGCTGAAAGAAGAGCAGGCGGTTTCGAGCCTGTATATTCGACAACAGATTACGAACGCACTAATATTTAGCTCATGTGTTCGCAGGAACCTCAACGGTTGATGGGCACTGCTTTCAGACAATGCTAAAGAAAAGTGCTCCAGGGTCCCTTTAAAGGCCAACTCCGGCGATTTTTTCATGTAAACGGGTGCTGATGAAATTCACTGGGTACGTTACTCTGCGTACTTACATCATGCCCTGAGAAAATGAGGCTCGAGAGTTGCACATATTCCTTACAAATGAATTTAATTATTTGATTCGAACGTCCTACCTTACCACCCCTTCAGTTACAGGCCACATTGGGTATGACGCTACAAGTGTCCAACGCGGAGAATGCTGGGATTGTGCAGACGACGCCAGCCCGGCAGCGACGAGAACGCGGACAAGTGCACGATTGTGCGCTAGAGCCTGGCGTTATGGCCGGTTCCCACTAGCGGCAAAAACGCGCGCGGCGAGCGCTTCCGCGGCACGCACGCGTTCAACCAGTCCCCACTCGCGTTTTGCTGCAAGCGGCGACGAGACAGCCAAGAACGACCTTGTGTTGTTCCATTCGAAAGGTCTCGCGAAAACGTGAGCTCTAATCAGACGATTTCGTCTTTCGTCGACCATGCATGTCTTTCTAGCGTTACTGCTGGCCACGCTATCAAAAAACTGCTACTGCGAGGATACTTCTTGCTCGGCGTCTCGGTACGGGTAGGCTTAAAGAAAACTGTATATAGGTCTGGGCATGGCCTCTGAGACTTTACGACGGCCATGTAACTTTCAAATCTCAGAGGCAGTTATGTTTTTCTTGTTCGTTTTCTCCTTGATGTGGACTGAAGTCCCGTCAAAAAGATGATCGACGTCGATGAAGCAGGAGGCAGGTTGGAGGTAATGAACTTGAAGGTATATTGCAGCAAAATATTTACAGTCATATGTACATCTTGCCGAAGCACACTGATGATAACATAGACATCAACAGCGTCTTACTCTTCTACTTAACTTTTCTTAAGTTAGAGCCTAGAACACTGTTACTACATACAACGCACTTAGTCTCACTGTTCGACCACCGAGTGGTTACGGCCCAGACAGAAGTTGCATCGTACGGAGTCTTACTGATCGATCAGTTAAGTGATTGCAGCCTAGACTGAAGGGAAATGAATCCCGTCCAGTCTTTAGTACCTTACGGTAACAAAGAAAAAGGGGAGGTGGCCACTGCTGGTCCGCCTCAACCTTCTGTCATCCAATCTGTTTATCCTCAGATTAAGCCACTCCCTAGTGGGCTGTCCCTAATCCCGACAGCAGCGTCTTTGCAGTTTAAACAGGCATTTTGGCATTCTTTCCCATCATGGCTCTCCCTCTCCTTATCCCACGCTCTCAGATATTCTCACAATCGAAATATCGGTATCGTAGCAGCCCTGCGGCATTCGGGCCATCTCCCACGCTCATCCAGTCGAACCCTGTCGTTCCAGGAAACACAGCGTGTCTTCGCCTTTCCCGCAGTTCGGACAGTGCACTGCTGCGACTCAACGCTTCGTTCCAGTCGGCGCGCCGAAAGCACATGCTGGTCGTTAAAGAATTGGTTGGGCCAAGCGCATTGTCGCTTCAAGCGAGGGCGCACTTCTCATGCATTGTCCTCCTACGCGTCCGAGCTGCTCTTCCCCGAAACGGCCACTGAGAGGACAAGTACGGTCGCGCAGCCGCGACCCCCCCGAGCGACGTTCAGCGAAAGGGAAGGGTCTCGTACCAGGAACCCCTGGGGGCCAGCGTGGGAGACCAGCCGCTCAATGGGAGCAGTTTGCTTTCCATTGATAATTGCTGTCCAAGACCATGCAGAGAGAGAGCCGAGAAAGAAGCTTTGTATAGCGTACGGTGCTACGCCGTCCCTTCTGCACGATCGCCTTATGAGCGGCAACATAACACGTCCCCCCTTAAGAGTACGCTGGGCTGTTCTACGCTCAGTGGTACGATAAATCACTGCCGCGATTAGGTCACTGGACTTTCTAAGCATACAACAGTATACAAAAACATCAAACACAATTGCGAGACAACACGACAGCAGAATACAAGAAACGAAAACAAATACATGCTAAACGATCAAGCACACCATTGCTGCTTCAAGCAGTAAGATCACTAGTGTCTGTTTCTTGGATTGTCAATCACACAGTCCACAATATACAGCAGCGAGTGGGCAGGAACATTCACGTCCCCCCCTCAGTTGGCATGGCACTGTTATTCTGATGGCTTCCACAAACTATTCTGGAGCCTCGATAATGCATCCGCATTCCCGTTACATATACCCTTCCAATGTTGTACCGAGACATGATATCGCTGTAACGCCAGCGCCCATCTTGTCAATTTCGCCCCGTGCGGAGTAGAAGTTGTAAGGTACGACAGCGGATTGTGGTCGGAAACGACGTTTACTATGGCACCGAAAAGCCAGTAGTCAAACTTCTTTAAGGCCCATATTATTGCGAACGCTTCCCTCTCAATTGTCGACCAACGCATCTGGGTCGGTGAGAAGCGGTGGCTTGCAAAGGCGATAGGCCTCTCTTCCCCATCGGCTGACATTTGCGCCAAACATGCTCCCGCCGCCGTAGCTGAGGCGTCTGTGAAAAGCCAGTAGGGCTGAGATGGCTCTGGGGTGCCGTCAAAGAGTGTGCAATGTCTTTGGAACACCGCCTGTATTTCCGCCTGCGCGTCAGCATCAAGGTGAGCAACCTTCTCGCTCGTTAGCACTAGCTCTTCCCGCTTTATAGTGGTTGGTTGTGGAGCATATTCCACCTCCCCAAAATCATGGTCCTCATCGAAGACTACCCCTATATGACTGACCCTTGTATAGTAAGGTCGAATGTTGTTGGCGTGGACACTTTTCACCTTTCCCTCAGATGTTTCAACGCGGTAAGAGTGTTCGCGCTCACGTCCAACCACTGTGAATTGGCCTAGCCATTTAGGTGACATCTTACAATTCCGATCATTGTCGAAAACCACAACCTGGTCGCCAACGTTAAAAGCTTTGAGCCTGGTGCTGCGATTATAGGCACTGGCGTAACTCTCCTGATGAGTTGCACTAGTTAGCTCAGCAATATTAGCGGCCGTCTCGAGCTGCTCCTTAAGTTGCTGTAAATACTTAGCGGGGCTTTCTCTCAATGTTGCGGGCACCGGCATTTCTCCCGTCCACGTCCTCTGCAGTATTAGAAGCGGTCCCGTGGGATTCCTTCCATACAATAGACGAAACGAAGCTACTCCGGTTACCTCATGGGGAACTTCCCGATAAGCCCATAAAACCATTGGGATCAATTTGTCCCAATTCTTGGAGTCTCTCTGAATGACATGATACAACATGTTTTTCAGTACTCGGTTCCACCTCTCTACAACTCCATTACTCTCTGGGTGTTCTGGGGTTGAGAACCTTGGCGTGCAACCTAATTTCTCCATCATCGTTTGCGTGAGCTGAGATTTGAGATTAGTGCCCTGATCGGAGCAGATCATCTCCGGAACGCCTGTGCGACTGAATATCTCAATCAGTGCATCGCAAGTCGCCTTAGCGGTCAAAGAGCGCAGTGGAACCACCTCCGGCCACCTCGTGCAAAGGTCCACTAAGCAAAGCGCGTACTTATGCCCTCTCGCTGACGGTGTGTCGAGGGGTGCGATCACATCTACATTGACAACTTGGAAAGGGTGCTCGGGTCTAGTGAGCGGAGTTATAGGCACTTTATCTGTGCGACGCCTGTCTGACCGAATTTGACATTCATGGCACGAACGACAATGCCCTAATATCTCCTTCGCCATACCTGGCCAAAAAAAAATTATACCTAATGCGAGCTCTTGTTTTCTTTGGCCCCAGGTGCCCCCCGCATAGCGACTCATGGGCTAAGTGCATCACCTCAGTGCGCTTATCTTTGGGGACAACTAGCTGACTCACTCGAGTGCCTGCTATTGAGTCGCAGTGATATAACAGTCCGTCTGAAATGAACATGCCGGATTTCCCACTACGCGCATCTTCCCAACATTTCTTTAGCGTAGTGTCACCCAACTGCACTTTGCGGAACTCTTCTCTCTGGCCTAATGATGCCTCCCTTTCTTCATCAATTTGCGCATCTTCGCCGGAAACGTCTTTCTTCTCCAAAGTAAGATTGCATGCCACGACCTTTGGTTTCTCTACTGCTTGTTCTGCCTCGGGAGCAGGCTCGGCCGGTGCTCGACAGGGTGCCAGAGGGCTGCTGGCCTTCGACAAAAGTTTCCAATCTTCCTCGGTCAACAAACAATCTGTGCCCTCGACGAGCTCATCAGTTAACGCGCAGAGTAGGTCGACGCTCTGAGGCTCCGTAACCTCTCGCGGGCTATTTAATTTGACCGGCAACGTAACTAGCCTTGCCTCGATAGTTTTACCAAAAGCAGACACCAATCTCACCTTGCCAGACTGCTCTACTAAACTTCTCGGAAGCAGACTCTCCCGAAAGACAGTTATTTCACTCCCTGTATCCAAAATTGCATCTGCGGATATACCTGCACATGATACGGGAATTAACTGCAGTTTATTTGTGCCTTCACCCTCGTGTTTCAGAGATTTCACCTTTGCGCTAAGTACTCCATCAGGTATTTCAGTTTCCGTCTCGTGGGATAACGTTACCTTTTGGACCTTCCGCTTTGGCTCGGTAGCCTTCTTCGGGTTGCTCTCCTTATCACTAGACTTCGGGCACTCTTTAGCGAAATGGCCTGAGCCGTGACATAAGTGGCACTTCAGAGCCCCTTTCTCTACTCGTGTCGCCGGCTTCTGCCCCATTTCTACAGTTAGTTGCTTTGAAGCACGCCCTTTTCCTTTCGCTTGTTCGAAAGTTTGCAGCACTTTAGCGATCTCAGTTGGCCTAAGCCATCCCTCGCCTTCTCTTAGTCTCACATACTCAAGACCCTCCGTGCTAAGGCCCGATTTTATGCGATCAGCAACCATGAGTTCTGCCATCACTTCTACCGTGTCGGCCTCTCTCACTTGGAGGTAGTAGGAGAAATAAGTTTTCACACGGGACGCGAACTGCGCCCACGTCTCTTCCTTCCGCTTTACCGCTCTGTCGAACCTCTGCAGATACTCTGCCGGAGAAAGCTTCAGTTCCGTCAGTACTGCTGCTTTAACTGCCTCGTAATCTGCACTCTCTTCAGAGTTGAGGTTACGCAGTAGGTAACGAACCCGTTCCGTTAGTGCTGGTATAACCAAATGCACGCGACTCTCGTACGGTACTTGGTAAGTAGCAAATAGTTTTTCTACTTCCTCAAACCATAATGGCACATCCGCGTCACTCGGAAGGCGGAACCCTTTCAGCACTTTTGCACATTGCTGGACAGAATCGAAACACCGTCGCCCCCGATCACCCGTCTCCGACCCAGAGTTGGACAACGTGCCATTGAGACGTTCCGCGTTCATTCTGGTTTGCAATAGCTTTTCGTACTCAATCTGGAGATTGAGCCTTTGAATTTCAAGTTCGAGCGTTCTCGTTTCACTTGAATTCGGCAAAACCTGAGATGCCTGCTGCATCGATTCTTGCCTCTGAGTAGGCACTCTCGCCTCATTTGACTGATCAGAATTTAGAATACCATGATTTGATGGCTCTCGACTCCGATCCATTGCTACCGCACTCGCACCTTTATCTCCATTAGACTCCATTGTTTCAGCACCCCCGCGTGTTCTCACCATGTGCTCTACACATAAACTGCCATGCCAACTAGAGAAAAACGCAAGAAATCCTGCTCACCCTTTGCTGTATGCACTGTCGTTCCTGGATCTCTTCCACGGTGCCGGAGTTGGCTGCTGTGGGATCGTCTCGACGTTGCCGCTGGTGGCTGACGGATGCCTTGCCCCTCGGTCTCCTCGGCACTGGTCCGGTGTATGGTGCTGTAGAGCTTCGCCGATCCCTGTCCGACTGCGCCAGTTATGTTTTTCTTGTTCGTTTTCTCCTTGATGTGGACTGAAGTCCCGTCAAGAAGATGATCGACATCGATGAAGCAGGAGGCAGGTTGGAGGTAATGAACTTGAAGGTATATTGCAGCAAAATATTTACAGTCATATGTACATCTTGCCGAAGCACACTGATGATAACATAGACATCAACAGCGTCTTACTCTTCTACTTAACTTTTCTTAAGTTAGAGCCTAGAACACTGTTACTACATACAACGCACTTAGTCTCACTGTTCGACCACCGAGAGGTTACGGCCCAGACAGAAGTTGCATCGTACGGAGTCTTACTGATCGATCAGTTAAGTGATTACAGCCTAGACTGAAGGGAAATGAATCCCGTCCAGTCTTTAGTACCTTACGGTAACAAAGAAAAAGGGGAGGTGGCCACTGCTGGTCCGCCTCAACCTTCTGTCATCCAATCTGTTTATCCTCAGATTAAGCCACTCCCTAGTGGGCTGTCCCTAATCCCGACAGCAGCGTCTTTGCAGTTTAAACAGGCATTTTGGCATTCTTTCCCATCATGGCTCTCCCTCTCCTTATCCCACGCTCTCAGATATTCTCACAATCGAAATATCGGTATCGTAGCAGCCCTGCGGCATTCGGGCCATCTCCCACGCTCATCCAGTCGAACCCTGTCGTTCCAGGAAACACAGCGTGTCTTCGCCTTTCCCGCAGCTCGGACAGTGCACTGCTGCGACTCAACGCTTCGTTCCAGTCGGCGCGCCGAAAGCACATGCTGGTCGTTAAAGAATTGGTTGGGCCAAGCGCATTGTCGCTTCAAGCGAGGGCGCACTTCTCATGCATTGTCCTCCTACGCGTCCGAGCTGCTCTTCCCCGAAACGGCCACTGAGAGGACAAGTACGGTCGCGCAGCCGCGACCCCCCCGAGCGACGTTCAGCGAAAGGGAAGGGTCTCGTACCAGGAACCCCTGGGGGCCAGCGTGGGAGACCAGCCGCTCAATGGGAGCAGTTTGCTTTCCATTGATAATTGCTGTCCAAGACCATGCAGAGAGAGAGCCGAGAAAGAAGCTTTGTATAGCGTACGGTGCTACGCCGTCCCTTCTGCACGATCGCCTTATGAGCGGCAACATAACAGAGGCTGTGTGTTATGGTTCGACGCTTGACGGATAGATGGCGCCACGCGTCCGCACCACCGTGTAAAAAGAAAGAGCGGCGGAGAAGTCGGATTGGATAGCAAGAATGGAGAAGAAGCCGGCATTGAACAACTACAGAAAAGGGAAAGACGAAATCAAGAGAGAAAAATTTTACGATAATTCAAAGGGAAGCGCTTTACTGTTTGAAGCAAGGTCCGGTTGCCTGAGAACCCGAAGTTACAGAGCGAAATTCAATAAAGAAGGGGACACATGTACGTGCTGTGGAAAAGCTAGGGAAAGGACAGATCATATTTTGATTGAATGTACAGATGTCCACCCAGGTGTAGCTGTGGACACTACCCTACAGGAGGCCATGGGTAGAGTGTACTACACTCTACCATGGGTTTCAGGAGTAACACGGGAAAGCTGAACATGTGGGCGATAGAGATAAGTAAAAGGCGCTTAGAGTATTGGTGGCGCAAAAGTATGGAGCAAAAAGAAGCGCAAGGTAGTTCGGGTAAGATTGTTACATCACAGCGGAACGATAATAGATAAAATAGGTAGACGAGGAGAAAAATTAATTGGGAAAATATGTGTGATTCGGGAAAAGAAATGTTTGTAGAGGAAAAAAATAAAGCTAGAGCTTGGTGGCCCGGCTACCGCCCCGTTATAAAGAGGACGCTCCTAATATCCATCCATCCAACCGTCGGCACGCCTCCGCGGCTCGCTTCTGATTGGTGCTTGTTTCGCGGCGGCCGCGAAAGAATGGGTCTCGACCCATTCGAGCATCTGCCGCGCGTTGCTGTCGCTTTTCACGAATCTCGCCGCGCGCGTTTTTTCCGCTAGTGGGGACCGGCCTTTACAAGTTGCTGCCGTGTGGATCGTATAGTGATGTCGGGTGGCAAGTGGTGTTGCGTTGTTGGCTGCAGAAACAACTCACAACGCGCAGCAACTAAGGAAAGTTAGTTATCGCAACTTTCCTCGCGACGATGCACTTCGCGAGCGGTGGATCAGTGCTATCCGGCGGACGCGCTGCGCGTCTGCTCTTCAGCGCTTTCGAGCTTCGCGCTGTCGCGACCGGCATGCCTTGCGCACCCTCCCACTAGACACTTGTGACGTCACTCGTAGGGGGCACGGCTTGGCTGCTCGGAGGAGTTTTCGGTTTCGTTTTCACGTTTTCTCGCTTATTTAAAATTATATTCTAATTCTAGGGGCAATTATGCTGTCATACGGGCGACAGGGGGGTCTCTAGAAGCTAAAAATGCCACTACTTTGACATGGTCAGAAAATCGCCGGAGTTGGCCTTTAATGGACAATGTCAAAGGCTCTCGTTTTATCGCAGCTACATGTTCTCACAGTATTCCGCACAAACAGAAAACCGATGCGACGCTGGATATAACCGACCGACGGTCTCCGATAGTAGCAACTCATAAGAAACGGAGAAAAATTAGATAGATAGATAGATAGATAGATAGATAGATAGATAGATAGATAGATAGATAGATAGATAGATAGATAGATGACAAAATAACATCACAAGCGCAATAAGGAATATACCTTACTCCTTGATTACTACTTGCCGTAAGACGCAAGCCGTACACTACTAACCTTCACACAAATCCTTTAGCTGGTTGATGTAAATTGGATGACGAATTAACACTTTGAACCCACTTCCCATAAGAATGAACACGATACTATGCCTTCACCACCACAATAGATAGTTTGCATGTGTCTGATGGGGTGTATGCTTGCGTGTTTGCGTGTTTATAGATATTTGTGTATGTATCTGTGTGCCTGCTACCTCCCTGATACCTATCTATTTCCCTTTCGTCTTCACACATCCATTCCGGCATAAGAAATTATAGATCTCATTACTCATTGCACATCATGCAACCGCGATTTGATACAACCAGCAATTTGTTTTTTTTTTTCATATTCACGTACATCGCAAGAAATGCTTCTGTGTACGGGACCATGCGGAAGGTTTTCAATAATTTCTTTTACCCTAACTTCTACTACGTTCGTCAACGCGCAGAACTCGGCACGCGGAAACATGACCGCTTAGCGACAACCGAGAAGTTAAAACGACTCGCTAAAGCACGATTTTCCACGCGCGTCCTTTCTGTCAGAGCAATTTTAAGAACCATGACGTCCTGGATGTCAACAGTTAGTATTCGCCCTTGTCACCTGCGAGAAGCGGCACTATATCGCCTTAGGCAACCATATAAGAGATCCCTGGGGAATTATCATTTTCTGTCTTTACTGGCATATTAGCCAGCTACAATGAACTCTTGTTGATACGATCTTCACGGGAGCCCGAAAATAAAACGCATGATCCGAAAATCGTATTAACCACGCGAAAATGCATTGCGCCTATGGGACGCTGGCAGGGATGGAAAAAAAAAAGAATTATGCCGAAAAACGTATTAAGCGGCACCGTATCGACGATATTTTACTGTATTAACAATATGGCCTTCACGAAGAGCTCAGATACTAACATTTTTTTTTTCTCGAGCAGACAGGTGCACCAGCTTCGTGTACCTGGTAAACGGTCCGTTCCCGCTGCCGGACAGCAGTTACAAGGCCTCGGGCAGCGCCAGCCAGAGCTCGTCACCCAGGCATTCGCGTCTTGGATCCACAACATCGTCTACGTCGCGTACGTACTATAACGATATTCAGTGTAAACTACCATCTACCGCGGGCACCATGGTTTGTGCTCGTGGTTATAGGATTTTCTACGGAAAAGAGTATTTCGCCTAACTGAATAACTGAACCCGTAGCACTGTGCAGGGGTGCTACAGTGCTAAGCTCACATTGTTTTCAGTCCAGTTATTTAGGTGAAGGAGGAGGAAAAGGAAGGAAAATAGGAAAGGATTAGGACTTTGTAAGCTGTTAGGGAGACTGAGCAGTTCAGAAATTTTAGTTGTATAATCTACAGCCCTGGCGCGGCAACGAATTCGTGTTAAAAAGGCGCCATTTTCATTGGTTGCAACCTGTCTGCAAGCAATTTACGTCATACTTGAGGTAGAAGCGTTTGGTAAAGTCTCCTTCTCACTCATTCCGTTTTGCCACACAAGTGAATCGTTTCCTCTGTTTAGGCTTTGTAAGCAAGGAATTTCTGCAGAACATTGATGTGTTGGGCCAGCTGCTGTGTCATACTTGCGGAGGAGAGCGCTGAAGTATTTCGGAAGAAAGGTGTTAGGATCAGTTGGTGAGCGTGGGGACGGTTGTAAGTGAACGTCCATCACGTCCGCACATCTTCTTCCGTAATATTTTAGCGCTCTTCTTTGAAGGTATAAGAAGTTTCTAGCTTCCTAATTGCCGAGAACGGCACGATCTTTGCGTTATTCTTTCGTCTGCAGTCGGTGCTTGGATACCGCGCCGCCAGGGCATTGGCGAATACATTGAGGTGGACCTCGGTAGGCAGAGAAGCGTGTACGGCATCGCCTTGCAAGGACGCGAGCGGACTCATCAGTGGGTTACACGCTACCGAGTGTTGGTGAGTGCCGACGGCAGCCGGTACGCCTACGTGCAGGACTCTGAAGGCAAAATTCAGGTAAGTTCGTGTTAGAGTTCTTGTTTTTTTTTTCTTTTTCGAATAAGCTTTTGTTCCTTTTCAATACGCAATATTTCGTATTCTCGCGCTCACGTCTGTTACCAAGCATTTAGTGAGGGAGGCATTGTCTAAACTTGTGACAAGAATTTAATAACGTAAATTTAATCTTTATACAAATATGCATTCCACAATAGCGAAAAATGAAGCCACGAGGGTCCTTATTCAGAAAACATCTCTCATGTAAGAGCGTTCACTGTAACCAACGTTCTAGTTCCCATTTACTAACTGTGAACATGACGGATCTGGCAAACCAAAAGCGGCGATCAGAAAGGAAAGATTTTGTGGATAGTGGGCCGAGATGACCAACCCTATGAAGTAATAAACAAAGCAGCAAAAACAGGGACAAAAATCAATATCAGGCTTCCATTACAAGTGTATTTTACACAGCTCTGTAGGGTACTTACCACGTGGCTACTTGCTTTGTTGCTGTATCTGCAAAATATAACAAAAATAAGGGAAAAAGAACGGTGAAACCCTTGTGAACTTCAGTATCAAGTACCTGGTTTAACCTGTCTTTCCTGATTTAGGATCCCAGAGACTCTGAATTTGATCACATCCTCTGTGATGAATCGGTGAAAAAATAAGGTGAAGAACAGAGAGAAAGAGAGCGAAAGAGCAAGGTCACTGTAGTTAGCATGGTAGCTGCTCTGCACTGAGACAGAACGAATAACAAAAGAGAAAACGAAATTCCATAATCAAAAGAAGAGGCGTGCAGGACACGGACACAAGAAGAGAAGTGAACACCACGAACGCCGACTAGCAACTGATGCACAGCACAGAGGCGAAAAAGAAAGAAGACACACAGCTTATCTGCGCATGCTCGGAATGGTAGCGCCACCTGTCAATCGGTTACACGTGCCCGTCTACGCGATAGACAACTCCTAAGGCATTCTATCTCCTCCCTGTTTAAGCTAATCGACGGTTGACTCACGCATGCACTTCCACTAATACTGATATGCCAGGCCTCAACCAATAAAAGCGTATCTTCGTTCTTATGCCTGTACAGGATCTCGGTATTATCTAACTCGGGCATGCAGCTACAGACCTGGCAGTGCAAGGATAGATTGGACGGCGTCCCACCTGATAGCGACCTCCTGTGTTCAATTAATCTTTGATTAATACAACGCGCAGTTTGCCCTACATAAACCGTCCGCAGCTAAAAGGAATCTTATAAACTACACCCATGCGGCAGTCGGTGAAATTATTCTTGGCTAGGTGCTTAACCGGACAGATATCGGTTCGCTTCTTACCTTCCTTCTGCTCAATTCTTCTATGCACTGCAGCACAAACCCTTCCTAACTTATTGGGAGCCGTAAACACAACATTAACCCCATATTTACTTCCCACTTTCTTAAGCCGGTGCGAAACTGCGTGGATGTATGGAATACTCACGACCTTTTTCTTGTTAATGTTACTCTCTGCTACCGCTTTTGTTCCGGTCGAAATCGACTTCTTAAGACGCTCAGCTACTGTGGCTATGGCTAGTCTAGGGTAACCTGCATCTAAGAGGCGCTCAACCTGCGCATTAAAGCTAATTGTCAAACGGTGCACGCACGACTTCGATAGGGCTGACTTTAAAAAGGACAAGGCTATTCCGTTTTTTACTACTTTCGAATGCTTGGAGTCAAAATTTAGCAACGGCTTAGATGCTCTAGGGGAATACTGCCAACACACGTGATTCCGCTCAAATGACAACGAGATATCTAAAAATTGTTTTACGTTTTTCTCCGGTAGTTCTTTCGTAAACGTTAAACCATCTCCATTAAGTTTAAATTGATCGCTTACATAGGTGACGACGGATTCAAAATTATCCTTACTACAAAGTACCAAGTAATCGTCCGCATACCGAAATACCCTAATGATGCGGTCCCCTAAGGCCTTAGGGGACCGCAAAAGAGGCCTTAGGGGACCGCATCATTAGGGTATTTCGGTATGCGGACGATTACTTGGTACTTTGTAGTAAGGATAATTTTGAATCCGTCGTCACCTATGTAAGCGATCAATTTAAACTTAATGGAGATGGTTTAACGTTTACGAAAGAACTACCGGAGAAAAACGTAATACAATTTTTAGATATCTCGTTGTCATTTGAGCGGAATCACGTGTGTTGGCAGTATTCCCCTAGAGCATCTAAGCCGTTGCTAAATTTTGACTCCAAGCATTCGAAAGTAGTAAAAAACGGAATAGCCTTGTCCTTTTTAAAGTCAGCCCTATCGAAGTCGTGCGTGCACCGTTTGACAATTAGCTTTAATGCGCAGGTTGAGCGCCTCTTAGATGCAGGTTACCCTAGACTAGCCATAGCCACAGTAGCTGAGCGTCTTAAGAAGTCGATTTCGACCGGAACAAAAGCGGTAGCAGAGAGTAACATTAACAAGAAAAAGGTCGTGAGTATTCCATACATCCACGCAGTTTCGCACCGGCTTAAGAAAGTGGGAAGTAAATATGGGGTTAATGTTGTGTTTACGGCTCCCAATAAGTTAGGAAGGGTTTGTGCTGCAGTGCATAGAAGAACTGAGCAGAAGGGTAAAGCAGTCCAGTTATTTAGGTGAAGGCGGAGGAAAAGGAAGGAAAATAGGAAAGGACTTAGGACTTTGTAAGCTGTTAGCGAGACTGAGCAGTTCAGAAATTTTAGTTGTATAATCTACAGCCCTGGCGCGGCAACGAATTCGTGTTAAAAAGGCGCCATTTTCATTGGTTGCAACCTGCCTGCAAGCAATTTACGTCATACTTGAGGTAGAAGCGTTTGGTAAAGTCTCCTTCTCACTCATTCCGTTTTGCCACACAAGTGAATCGTTTCCTCTGTTTAGGCTTTGTAAGCAAGGAATTTCTGCAGAACATTGATGTGTTGGGCCAGCTGCTGTGTCATACTTGCGGAGGAGAGCGCTGAAGTATTTCGGAAGAAAGGTGTTAGGATCAGTTGGTGAGCGTGGGGACGGTTGTAAGTGAACGTCCATCACGTCCGCACCTCTTCTTCCGTAATATTTTAGCGCTCTTCTTTGAAGGTATAAGAAGTTTCTAGCTTCCTAATTGCCGAGAACGGCACGATCTTTGCGTTATTCTTTCGTCTGCAGTCGGTGCTTGGATACCGCGCCGCCAGGGCATTGGCGAATACATTGAGGTGGACCTCGGTAGGCAGAGAAGCGTGTACGGCATCGCCTTGCAAGGACGCGAGCGGACTCATCAGTGGGTTACACGCTACCGAGTGTTGGTGAGTGCCGACGGCAGCCGGTACGCCTACGTGCAGGACTCTGAAGGCAAAATTCAGGTAAGTTCGTGTTAGAATTCTTGTTTTTTTTTTTTCTTTTTCGAATAAGCTTTTGTTCCTTTTCAATACGCAATATTTCGTATTCTCGCGCTCACGTCTGTTACCAAGCATTTAGTGAGGGAGGCATTGTCTAAACTTGTGACAAGAATTTAATAACGTAAATTTAATCTTTATACAAATATGCATTCCACAATAGCGAAAAATGAAGCCACGAGGGTCCTTATTCAGAAAACATCTCTCATGTAAGAGCGTTTACTGTAACCAACGTTCTAGTTCCCATTTACTAACTGTGAACATGACGGATCTGGCAAACCAAAAGCGGCGATCAGAAAGGAAAGATTTTGTGAATAGTGGGCCGAGATGACCAACCCTATGAAGTAATAAACAAAGCAGCAAAAACAGGGACAAAAATCAATATCAGGCTTCCATTACAAGTGTATTTTACACAGCTCTGTAGGGTACTTACCACGTGGCTACTTGCTTTGTTGCTGTATCTGCAAAATATAACAAAAATAAGGAAAAAGAACGGTGAAACCCTTGTGAACTTCAGTATCAAGTACCTGGTTTAACCTGTCTTTCCTGATTTAGGATCCCAGAGACCCTGAATTTGATCACATCCTCTGTGATGAATCGGTGAAAAAATAAGGTGAAGAACAGAGAGAAAGAGAGCGAAAGAGCAAGGTCACTGTAGTTAGCATGGTAGCTGCTCTGCACTGAGACAGAACGAATAACAAAAGAGAAAACGAAATGTAGTTAGGAACAAGTGATGCACGCGCATTCACTCAGCAGCCGTCAATCAAAGCCTTTCGAAGAGCTCGGATTTTTAGCAGTACAGCAGCTCCTTTGTGGCCTTTAGAGCGGATGGCGGCCGAGAGCATGGCTCTCGGTTTCTTTCTTCAGGGAATGCTTCGTCGTCCCGTCGTCTTAAATCAGCGTGCAGTGCTTGTTTTTAACACGCAAGTCTTTTATGCCGGGGTCCACCCGCGACCACGCTACGTCACTTCCGTAACGGAAGTGATGCAGTAAAACATACATGTATGAACAACAAAAAAACACGCAGCAAGATGTCTGATACTGCGCTGGGAATCGTACTCGCAGCGCCCGGCTCCACGATGACGGTGCTTAGTCAAGCTGCAGCACCCGCAGCTTTTTCGCCGTCTTCCCTTTTTTCACCGTTGTACCTGTTTTGGTGAAAAATAAAAATCATTGATTGATTGATTGATTGATTGATTGATTGATTGATTGATTGATTGAGGTGGCCGACGCTCTACCACTTTTACCGTTAAAGCGGGGCAGTATGTCAGGGTGCTTTATAGGTATGTGACTCTCATAATCGCAAGCTATGCACGAGTCCTTTTTTCGTTGTGTCGATGAAGAAATGAACAACGGGACGAGAGGATGAAGCCACGTTGGTTTTTACAACGTCTACACAGAGAAGGGCTTTTGAAACTCTTTAAATTTGCCATCCTCTGTCCACGATTGCGCAGAACTTTACGCCATGATGTGGCAGTTGCTTTAAGAGTATTTAGCTACAACAATTATTTGCTAAATTCATTTTTTTTACGTCGCCGTCGCGCTGGAGAAGACGGATGTCGAGAGCATCAGACAGAGGAGGCCTTTGCAAAAGCGTGCCAAGAAATCACTCCGGCTCGGTGGCACCCGTGGACTATTCTGATTCAGATCTCACAAATCGTCAGATGTATAGGCGCTATAAGAAATAGCGCTGGCCACAAGGACTAGAAGTAGCACTAGCGAAATAACGCAGAATAACTTATCAGAGAACAGGCTTTGTCTCATTCCTTCTTCAAACAAATGCGTAGCATGACATATATTCAGAGGCTGCTGTTGCGATGCTAATAACTTGGCAAGCACTTTCCTGTAGGTCTTTGTATGCAAGGGTACCAGAAACAGAAGTGCTTTTTTAACACGAAAATGTTTTATTCGGGGGTCCACCAAGACTTCACTAACGTCATTTCCGTCACGGAAATGATGTCGTAAAATGCACTCGAACACATGACAAAGCTAAAGTACAGAGAAAAATTCTCGTGTTCGCTGGGTTCCAACCCACATCCCGGGACGTGACGACAGGTGCTAGATGCTCTACCCACTACACCACCGACGCATGTAGATGATGCGGAACAAATGGGCCTTTTAAACAATCTTTTCAGTAATGCCCCCTTTTTTTTTCACTTGTTTCGCGCTCATGATTGTTGTCATGATTTTAATCCTTTATATGCTTTACGAAATTCTCATCAATTAAGTCGATGAACAAATCGCAAAGTACGATTTAGAACAGGGAATGTCGCGGGAGCCAATTAAGTCATCAATTAAGTGTTAGGCCTCTATAAGAGACCACTGGCGTTCTTCTGTTATCGTTGACCGCACAACTTTTTACATGTTGGACCTGTGGTCTGCTCCACTGAACAACACCCATAATAGTCACAGTACTCTTTCGTGAATCCTCGCTCTTCTTTCTCTGCCCCAACAAGGATTTCATGGGTAACCACGAGTCGAGCGGGGTGTCGAGGCAGCTGTTCGACCAGCCAGTGAGAGCGCGTTTTGTGCGCATCGAGCCGACCGAGTGGAACGAACTGATCGCCCTTCGCTTCGACGTTCTCGGCTGCTCAGAAGGTGAGTGCACTCAACGAGAAACGACCTTGAGTGTGCCCGTCATGGAATATTCATTAGCAGTTGCTTATACACTTAAGAAATGCTTCGATCTGATCACTAATATTCAGTATGCAAGCACACAGAAGTTTACTAGGAGGCAGATGAAATAAGGACGGAGCATGCAGGCTAACAACTGCCGCCAATAGAAATATGATGTAATGATGGCAACAAACGGGTAGGATATAATCAAATGAGAAGAAACGCATACAAAATATAAGTATGAACACGAAATAGAATTCTCTACAATTGGAAAAAAAAAAGAAACAAGTCAGGTTCATGTAGGAAGGATTATAGGGCTGGACGGGCCTGGTGGCGCTGAGCAGTATACACCCCCCTGGAAACGGGCGATAGTCGAGGGTCGTACGCATTAGTCTAAATTGTCGACTAATTACGTGTAATGTTCCTCACATGCATTCTAGAGTATTTTCTACGCGTAATTTGTCGCAGGTTCTAAGAAACGCGCAAGATGGACTGTCGTGCAGTCGTACTTTATTCAGTCGAAACTTCATAGACCAATCACGTTTCGGGTAGCGGTTACACTTGCCTGTGAACCGAGATATTGTGCGTCAGGCGCAGCTCATACTGCATTGTTACAGTGAACGCAAAAAGAGAAGGCCTTCGCCAGGTCAATCGTCCTCCACAGGCTTTTGCATTTATACGTCGACATTCCGCCACATTAAGGGAAAAATACGAGCCCTTCTCCTGTCGGCAAAATGACGCAAGCGAAGCTCGGCGTATGCGTGCTTTTTCCTTTCTTTCTTTTTCGTACTTTCTTTTTTTGCCAGCGATGTTCAATGGATTCATGCTTATTTATTTATTTATTTATTTATTTATTATTTATTTATTTATTTATTTATTTATCTTACACTTAGGACGTTATAGCATTGTAGAGGGGACAGGCAAAGATTAAGGAACGGAATAAAATACTGTCAAAGCTCTCAAGATACACAATAATGGAAACAAGTTGATAAACCTATACAGTCAAACATAAAAATTGAGGAAATTTAGAAAGCGAAACAACACAGTCAAAACCCACAAAGAAAAAAAGAAAACACAACGGCGTCACGTGAAATCCACGTTGATTTGATTTATGGGGTTTAACGTCCCAAAACCAGCTCTGATTATGAGAGACATCGTTGTGGAGCGCTCCGGAAATTTCGACCACCTGAGGTTCTTTAACGTGCGCTGACATCGCACAGCACACGGGCCTCAACATTTCGGCTCCATCGAAATGCAGCCGCTGCGGCAGGGATTCAATCCCGCGACCCTCGGATCAGCAGCCGGATACCATAGCCACTAGACCACCGTGGCTGGGCACTAATGCGCACTTTTAATCTCTCAGTTTTGCTTATGGCGTCGATGCCATATTACTGATCTGTTTAAAAGACGCACACCATGATTTCGTGCTATTTAAAATTGTAAAGGAAAGCTGAGAACGGCATGCATAACAATTATGGTAACAACGCTGATGACACCGCAGCAGTCACCTGCTTTATAAAAACTTGGAGGGTAGAGTAGTAGCAGGGAGAGAGGGTATCTGCTTGGAAGATTTCCCGCAGTTCTCGTATGGTCTTCACCGTTTTTAAAAAAGCGTACTCAAGGCATTTTGATCTCTTTGCCGGCATCGATGAAGTTGTACGTACAAAGCAGCACGAGCCTGATGCCTTCACGAGCTAACATTTAGCATGTACTGTTAACATTAGCATGAGTTTCTCATTTACATTTAATAATTCATACGGCAGGATAAATCAGGCAGCACATTTCACTACAAAACATCAGTAGATGTCCATGGATATCATTTTAGCTCGCAACTGGTGCGTCTTCGCAGGTGGGCTCTCGAAAAAAAGCTGACACTTCGCCGTTGCAAAAAATTGTAACGTCCTATAGTATAAACATATCGGTTGAATAACTTCGCGTCAGGGTGCATTCGGCAAATAAAATATTATTGAAGACGAGCAGTTAAAGCCAGGCCTGACTGACAACAATTCTTGGACGAGTGCCGCTTCTGAGCTATCCTGTTTCTGTACACGGTCGCAACGAAGAATGCAGCCTAATTAAGTGGGGAAAGAGGCAGCAGCGGCTTCCGACGTGTTCGAGCTTTCACTAAAAAGGACCGCTTTTCAAAAGACAGTACACGGAAAAATTTCCACTTCATGACGCTTTGAAAGAAGCTGAAGAGAAAAGAAAGGACAATAAATAACCTGGATAGACGACCACTGTCACTATGGAATATTTTCGGTCTTCGGCCGATGGAGAAATTGCAAAAAATTGGGGGACCCTTAAGCTTCGCCTTTAAGAGTTGAACGCGATAGCGAAATCCGGCCCCTAGTGTGCACTTCAACCACTCAGTGCATACTCATTAATGTGTGTTGTTACACACACACACACACACACACACACACACACACACACACACACACACACACACACACACACACACACACACACACACACACACACACACACACACACACACACACACGCGCGCGCGCACGCGC
Source organism: Hyalomma asiaticum (assembly GCA_013339685.2). Classification (NCBI taxonomy): domain Eukaryota; kingdom Metazoa; phylum Arthropoda; class Arachnida; order Ixodida; family Ixodidae; genus Hyalomma; species Hyalomma asiaticum. Next base: position 94,157,391 of record CM023482.1, on the reverse strand, counting down.
GACGTATCTATAGTAATGGTAGAGGTTTTCGATCTATTTAACAACACTTTTATATCAACTTCATGAAAATTTTGTACAGTGATGTAGTCACATGGTCCTGTATTATGAACTGCGCGTAGGCGTGACACTTTTATTCGTAAATGGTCACATTCTGTCGTCCTTCTTGCGTTAACTATCTGGCAGCTGTTCGATTTGTTCTTCTGGAGAGCTCTTCCGGCCAACCGCAACAAGCATCGCCTTATGGTCGGTGAAATGGCAATTGCAGTACTTCACTTCTTTAATGGTGTCGTGGGAATGAAATGCTAAAAAAGTGGATGCAGAGCATCCGACGAGACCGCATATAGGCTCTGCGGTAGTCGAATGGCCTCCGAGATGGGGGGCGCGCTCGCCGTCTCGGAGGTCAGTCGAGACATTGCTTGATATGTCTTCCGCTAGATGGACATAGTTGTCCATTTTTGGAGCTGTTATTTTTCGCTCACGGCCGATTTTTCGCTCACAAGAGACGCGTGGAGACGCCGACACCGACGGCGGTATTTCTGCGGAACGAGCTCTCTAACGCTGTCGCGTTAAAACGTTGCAGCATGCGCATTCGCGCAAATCTATAGGGCACAAATATATGCGAAGATACTAAACTATATAAAGTCATTGCCTGCATTATTAATATTAACAGGCGCTGTGGGTTACATATTTCTTATATTTTCTTCTTGCTCTATTTGTTGCTGTGAGCATTCCTACGGTTGTTGAGGTACAGCAAATAAGAGAAAATTTGACGATGATCAATATGCGTCACATAGTCATGTTGAACTCTGCTGTTTGGAAGGTGCTGCTTCGTGATCATTTCTAATCTATGACTCTCTCGTGTCATGAACAGTTGTACTGGAGTAGTGACGGATCATGTGTTCCTGTCCACGCTATTATTCGCTCACTTTTGTGAATCGCTCATAAATTTGTGGAGACAGCTGCCATGTAAAAGAAGAGGAGTAGCCGGCGCCACACATGGGCACCAACCTCTCCCTAAATTACATCTAATAAAAAAATGGACACACTGTGTGCTATCGCAGGTCACTAAAACATTGTTTTTATGTCTGTTTAGAAAGCCCGGGTGACACCACGCCGGGAACAACGCCGTTCTTGCCCACAACGAACGCACCAGGTAACAGTCTTGAGTTGCTCGATTGTCGTTCTGTTTTTTTTTCTTCACGTGCTCCACACATTCGCGTTTGGTGTATAATGAACTACTTGCCTGCTCTCGCCTTGATTTACCTTTGCACGCAGAGACTGGAACGGTGATCGTCCGAATGTGTCCCGAGTTGCCAGAAAGCCTGCGACCTTTTTGTCCCATGTGCGCGGATGGAACGCTTTGTGACGGCGTCAACTGCGTCTCTCCGTCCCACTGTGCATGCTTCCAAGATGGACAGCTATTTCATGTAAGCCTGCAACCTTTAGTATCCCTTAATCATATCGAATTGATTCCCACATCGCTGTGTATACTTCAAGGAGATTCACTTTGTCTTGATAGGGCAAAGGAAAGAAGAAAGCAGAACGCATTACGTATCTTATCCGCAACCACTGTGGGACTGAAATCCAAGCATCAAAGTTATTGCTGTTGGACACTTATGCTTGAAAGCTGAATTATAGTGTGCGAATGTTGGCTTCCTGTATGTCAATTACAAGCTGGAACAACTTATCCGTGGCAAACTTGGCAAGAGGAGACAAACAGGGAGGCTGCTTTATTGTCAATTGACATCAATATACACGGGATTATTTTGTACAAAATAGACATTTCTTTTTTATGAACACGCCTGTGGTTTTCGTACACGAAATCTGATTGAGGTGGAGATATATTGACCTTGCTAAAGTTACACGGAAATTGCTAATTAACCAAAACATAACTGATATTTAATTGTCAGGTTAAGGGCAGTTATAATGGAAAAGCTGTAGGGAAAAGTTGTAGGGCGGTACTTTACACGGAATGCCTATATTTTCTGCAAGAAGAGCCGCTGTAACTGCTCGCGAGCTTTACGCCATGCGGTGCGACATGAAATAGTAATCGCGGTTGCCCGGTAAACAGTATGCAAGAAGCAGATAAGTGCTAACTATCGCGAGCAGTTGTGGTAAGGTGATCCTCTGGTGAAAGCAAAATGACTTGCCACATGTAACGGCAAGATGACTCCTCGACGCGCCTTCGTTCAGTGTTCGTCACTTCTTCGTCAGGGGAAGTTCCAGACTGAAGTTACACATCAGTCGCCTTTTCCGCACGCACGTAGTGGTCGGTTTCAATAACGGGGATTGAATCAATGATGAATATCAAAGCGAAGCTTGTATACTGCGTAGCCCGTCTCAGAGTAGTAGTAATCGGCGTCACGCCGGACCTATCATCATCATGAAAGTGCGCGTGCACTTCTTGCGTCCTCTTGGGCCGGTATTCGCGCACGCCAAAACCAGTTGCTCCCCAGAGAAGTGGTACCCCTGGCGCCCTCTGGGAACCAGCGAAAGAAAGCAATGCATAGGATTGGAAAAAAAAAAAACAAACAATGCTACCAGTGCCGGGGTTTGAGCTCGGTCCCCACTCTCTGTAGGCAGCAGGGGCGTAGCCAGAATTTTACTTCGGGAGGGGTCCAAGTCCTCTTTGATTACGTGCATGTGTGTGTTTGTACGTGCATGCGTATATGTGTGCCTGGAAACTTCAAAAATTTCGGAAGGAACTTGAACCCCCAGCTCCCCCTCTGGCTACGGCTGTGCTAGGCAGGCGTCTTAACCACAGACTGGTTGCGAGGTGTGAACGTATCTGAACCATATGAATGCCTTGGATTTTGCACCACAGTGCTTAGGAATTTCGAAGAGCGACTAAGAAAGAAAGAAAGAAAGAAAGAAAGAAAGAAAGAAAGAAAGAAGTACTAGGTCAGGCATGGACATGCAAAGCTTCTCTATCTCCCATTTTCTCGACACGGCAACGGCTGCTAAATTTTCGGATCTCTAAAACAGAAGTTCATGTGACACAATCTGTTTAATGGTCTTGAGCAGCAATGCAGCATGGGAAAAATGCGTTACACGAAGAAATAAATACGTTCCTGAGCAAGTCAAACAAAAGAGACATGAAGACGATTCCGGGGGAACGATAAACATAACGCGTATGCGATAATGGCGGGATGGTCATGACATGCGCAGATGACATGCGCAGATGTTTATGAATCGGACAAAGACATCTATTGTTCTATCACGCTTGTGTATGGCTCACACCGGTACTTGTCTCCTCTTGCAGGTGAACAGGGCCATTATGACGTCGAAATGCGATATTTGCATGTGCACTCTCAGCGGCATCTCCAAGTGCAGAAAGATGCCGTGCAACTGTCCAAAGGTGAGCTAACTGTTGCGACGTTCTGCGATTTATCTTTGCCAACTATAATACCCTGTGCGTCTTTATTGGCTACATAACGAGTAGCAGTTATTGGCGAACAAAAAACAAAACAAAAACGAATATGTAATGGTGACATGGCGATCTTCTATAGAAGTGCATTTAGCATCAGTTAATGATCTAAATAAATATGTAAGCCCCGTACCATGCCTGTGAAATCTGAGTAAACAGTTCACCTGGGGGGAAATGTGTCAAGCTCACTGTCACTCTCATTTAGCACTATCACAATTATGTAGCATTAGGCTGAGGGCATGCATGGGCGTGGATAGCGTGTTGTGGGCAAGCGTGGGTTTCCTTTATACCTTCTGCGTTAGAGCTCCGCTGTTAACTGAGAACGCTCCCTTGGGATGAACCTCTATCTTAAACGGCTGAGCTGTTAGTATTCAGCATACACAGCACAACATGCTGGGCTTAGCTACAAGTTGACAAATATGCCATAGACTCTCTCAAAGTGTCTTATGCTGCCTTCACCTATTCTAACTAGTCTTCTACAATCCCGATGAAAGTACAATTGCCTGCGCATTGGCAACACCGTTGAGTGTTCGGACTTCTCGAATAATCGGCTCCGTTTGTTTCATCATCGGAGGCGGATCCGAAAATTTCCTTATGGCATACCGGCAAATTTCCTTTATGACAACTGCGATAATTGGGAAGACGCCTGGTTTAGTTTGTGGAAATGAAAGCTTCATATTGTCAGCTTGTTTATTAATGTGGCCCATCTGAACAACGAACATTGAATCTCTCTCTCTGTCTTTTTTGTCGCGTCTTCTAAACAACTAACACTGAATGTGTACAATACGTTCGAAGTGTTTGGTTTAAATTAAAATAAACTTATTTTTTAAAATTAATTATAGATCTTTCAAACGGTTGTTGCATAAATGATGCGTATACAAGAATGCTGAATTTTGTGGACAGGCACATGAGTATGTCTTCGGCTTGGCAATTTGCTGACGAGCATGCAAATCCTAAAAAAAAAGGGGGGGGGGGGGAATGACATGGGAACGGCATCCCCCCCCCCCGTTTTTTTTTTTCTTTCAGCTCCTTGTCAGGGTTACGACTCTAGTCCGACTGTTGCTTATAATCTCGGGAACGGTATATTATATAGTACTTTCAATAAGAAAGTGCAGACGTTCGCGTACACTGAAGCACGGTCAAGTGCTGTTCTACATTTATAAACTAATGATTGCATTCATTATATAACAAAGGTAAACCACGAAGGATGTTTGCTTCTCCTGTGTTTGCGCTCCTTCCTCGGTGCTCGTCTACGGTTCGAGTTGTTCTTATAAACTCGCTTTTACGTCGGTTCCTCTCTGGTCCGGCCTAAGCACTACAGTGAACCGCGTGCTCTTCCCCAGTCGCCTTTTCAAAAGCTGGAGGGCACCTATAAGCTTCGCCTTTAAGAGTGGAACGCAGTAGATCCATTGGGCCCCAATGACATCGCCTTCTCGCAGAACATTAATTAATGTTAACGCCTTCTCAATTAAATCCTGGAAATTACGTTTTCTGGTACATTCAGACTGCAGTACGAGCTATATCATGGGCAGGTTTTAGTTAAGTTGCGGTCTACAATTTTTTTCTGGGGTATTTTGCTTTGAGAAATTCAGTTTTCCTTCGCTAAGGCACCTGCGCCACGCCAGAGCACTTGCGTGATCGGGTGGTCTGTGAAGCGGTGGCAGTTCCAACTGATTATTTCCCCCGCGGACGCCGACACCGAGGACGGATTTTCTGCGACACGAGTTTCCTTAACGCAGTCGCGTTAATACGGAACTTCTTCGATGCCCGAGTGGCTTTTAAAGGAGGACTGACACGAATTTTTGACATTCTCGTATTGTTGCTGAAGATGAAATCACTCGCGTGGAGAACCCCGAAAAGAGTATCATGGTGCCTCGCAACGCAATGAATGTGTTTTAATACCGCTCCCCCAAAACGCCCACTTTCGCTTTCGATTTCCAGGGGGTGGTTTCCTAGTGACGTGTCAACACAGTCGGACGTAGGTCTAAGTCACGTAGCGACAGCAATTCGTGGTAGCGTCGCTGCAACTCTGTCGTCAGTGGCCAATTACACGTGGGGCACGCAAACAACGACAATTTCACGGTCTTCGAGCGAATCTGACAGCGATTTTGGCGCTTTTTAAGAGACTGTGTTCATACGTCATCGTAGTGTCCATTGCGCTGGGGCTGGCTTACAGTGCTGGGCGACGAAAACTTCAAACCAAACTAAAATACTTTGTACGTGTTTCCTAGCTGGCTTTCATATGCGGAAGGCGTTAACAATACATGGCTAGAAAACGAAAAATGTATATTTTGCGCCGGCGCAAAATCGCGTCAGTACTCCTTTAAGCGAGAGACGAGCGTGGGAACGTAGTCAACCCGGCGTTACCGCGGCCGCTTCGGCCTGACGAGGCATCCTCTCTGCTGAGGTAGCGTCTACTTCCTCTTCGGACGTGACCTCCTTTAAGTGAATGGCGCATCCGGCCAAGCAGCCGATGACGTCGCGCTTAGACGTAACGCTGACGCAACTGCCCGCCTTCCTCATCGCCGCCCCGGCTGGACGCTGTTTCTTCCCTTTCGGCTGCGCATGCAGCCCCCTCTCTCCCGGTTGTTTCGACAATAAGCCACAATAATCGTAAGCCACCAAACTGTTACTATCGCATAACAAATTAGATAGCTAAAATAAATTGAAGTGCCGTTGAGTGTGGTGGAGGAGTTGATGGAGCTGCATACGAAAATTTTAGGGCATATGAAAATACCCGTGATGCAGGACAGGGGTGACTGGATGTCTCTGGGAAAGACCTTCCTTGTGCAACAGAAAAATGGATATGGCGGTAATGAGCTAAAGTGAACAGGCATCTGCCAGGTACCTCCATTCCAATGGTTGTTAAGTGGCCCTACAGAGGGCTTGCTAATTGTGCAAGCTCTAACGAAGAGCCGCACGTGCAGGTGCGTGCTTGGACGGCAGATTAGCTCAGAGTATGTCTACGCTTGAATTATGTAAGTCTGTGACGGCCACATCACAACTCCTTCCACAGTGCCAGTCAGAACCCCAACCAAACTTGCGCCGTTATACGTTTTTGAATGCTTCGCACACGCTGTACATGGGGTATTGCGGTGTCCGTCTGCAAAGCGCGACAACTGAAATGGGTGCAGCTGTTTCACGAATAGTACACGGAAGTGACTAGACAGGGCTACTTCTTTATTACGCAATGAATACTTCGAAGAAAGAAGTGTGTCCAAATTGTTGCTGCTTGCAAAAATGTTCGTTTTGTCTGCAAGATAAAAATATAGTACGCTCTTTTTCTTTACTCTCAGTCAGATCATCGCGCAAGGCAAGAACGAGAGAGACATAGGTCCAGTGACAAGCCTAGTTCAAGTTTCAAATGCAGCTATGGATAACTGGAATTCAAAGAGGAACTGACACTCATCGATTCGCCACTGACTCTTTTGCTGCTGCTGCCCCCGTCGTTCCTAGGCAAAACTTCATTGCACACCGCCTGTAGCAATAACATTTCATGAAGACAAGGGCTGCGATGTGGGGCTGCTGGCAAACCATCAGAGCAAGTTCTATGTAGGGCGACGCAACACACGCACATGAGTTGTTTTGGTTATTCACCAAATGACGAGCCTGCAGGGTGGTGTTTCTACGTGCCGTCTTCGTGTCCCTGTGTCGTTTTGCGCTGCGCCGAAGTTGTTACAATTGTAGGGCGTGAGAGAGACGTTGTTGCAAGCGTCAGTGACATACCTGCCGCACATTCCTTGAACGACGTAGCCTGACAGCTTGCTTATACAGAAAAGGGAGAGAGAGAAGCCTCTTTGAATGACTAAAGCGGGTCCGCGTAGTAGAGTGTCTCATATGAGAGGACGTTTCAGTCGCATGGGAAAGGGTATGGGATATGTGTACACGAAGTGAGCAACGTGCACGGGCGGAACGAAGCCGCGCTCGTCCTCTATCTCGCTCGGGATTCCCGCTTATCTCAAAAGGGGAACGCTCGGCCGCCGCTGTCAGCGCTATCTACTCGCCGACGGCCGCGCCGCTCCTGCTAGCTTGTTCGAGATTGCGAACGAAAACGTGCGTTGTTCGAAATGCCGATCTTTCCGCGTTGCGTCTGGCGTGTGCGGCGGGGCGCGTCTTGAACATCGAGTGCGCCGCCTTCTGTGTCGGCTCTCGGAGCGGTCGACGATGGAGGCGAGACTTGTCTTACTGCTGTGGGCCATCGGCGGGATCTCTCTGCCTTGCTCGACGGCAAGTCCTATAATAATAGCGATTTTTTTTGTTGTTGTTATAAATGTAATGCAGCGGTACGTTGTTTGCGATGCGAGTTCCGTTTTGTTTTGTTTCTATAGCTCCCATGTTACTGTGGTGCGAAGCACCTGTTCAGCGAATGTTTGCAGTGCATTGAGACTTTCAAATAGTAACGGGTGCAGAATCAACGTACGCCGGAACACTTTGCGGCTTGCAGTAGTGACGACGTACTTCTATGAGAAGAATTTCACTAACCAATTAATCTGCCATGATTTGATCCTTCAGTTTTGAACCTCACTTGAAATCAATGACTTCAAATCAAAACTTGACATTGCAATTTTTCCGACCTACCTGTTAGTTCAGTTTCTGGGTCTGACTCACTGTAAGAAGTTTAATGAATTTGAATCAATTTGTAATATAGCCCTATGTGTCTACACCATAATGCGCCTTCACCAAAATGCATCGGAGCACTTAAGTGGCAGTCTGAGGTGGTTGTAGATCTTAAATCAGCTCACGTTGTGAATAGGTAAACCAGAGATATAAGAAAGAAGGGATTAGTGATAGGAAAAAAGAAGGGGGGGGGGGGGGGACGTTATCCCTGCGTTCACTCGGTCAGTGTGCACGTGTTCTGTAAACGGTCACTAAGATCGATGTAATTTTTCTAAAGAAAGAGAAGATGCAATAGCCCACGAAGCTCACCGCGCCAGCGATGAATATGGTCATGATCCCGAACTGTCCGCCGCCAAAGAAGCTGTGCAATCCTGTCGGATTTGTGCGGCCTCTATTGAGATGCGTTAAACATTGTGTTGAGGACATGTGCGCAACTGGTGCCCGATTCTTCGCACGTTCATACGTCGGCAGTTGCAGTGCAGCAGAAATAAAGTGCATAAAGCCGTGTGGCGCACATATTCAAATGTATAGTGCAATGCTCTAAACAACAATATGCAGTGGTGGTCGCCTATACAAGCAGGGGAAAAAAGTCTGCGTTAAGGTTGAGATCTGCGTATGCCTTTTTCCACTATCGTGGGCGTGCTTGAATTGCGAATTACCCGCACAAAACGGTGCAATATCAGCTTACCCCCCTATAGCGCGATATTTTCAGCCGTGGTATTGAGGCTTCGCATTCCATTCGCTCCTGCCGTGGGGACAATAAGCTAGTTATGTTGATTTTTAGGGCGCAAAAGCAACAATGCCTATGATGCGCCAGACGATCAGCTGCAACAATAAGCGACGTGAGACAAAATATGTGTACACATCTGGGAACAATTGGTTTGTGACGTTAGACTATTATAATTACACACAAGAAAGACAAAAAGAGGGGGGCTTACATTAGCGGTTCGCAAGTGGCGCGCAGCTAGGTCAATTATTTTCGTTTATGGCTTGTTCTTAGTCATTCACCGGCGGAATGGCTTCGCGAACATAATAAAGGAAAGCTTGTCTGATATAGGCGTGTGGTGCTATAGCAGGCGAAGTGGGACAGTATCTACACATTATCTGCCTACGAACAGACATCTGCAGCGCGGCATATCCAATCTTGTCAGCCTCGTGTCTCAGACAAAACGACGAAAATGCTGCATCCTATCATTAGTTTTACGATTACGACTCTAATCTTTCAAGGCAGCGACGCGCATGTTAGAACAAGCGGAACCCCAAGGCAGTGTTTCAACTCGGCTGAATCTTCATGCTCCGCATAGAGTTTTCTGCAATAATCATTGTGTACAAGAAACTTCATGTTCGCTACATATGTAGTTCGCTGCATAGTTATACCACCGGAAGCGTTGCTGTCGCACGCCCGAAATGTTATTCAGATGTGCTTGCGAAATGTGCTTGCGAAAAGTTAATCAGATGTGCTTGCGAAATCTTATTCTGCTCTCATTTGCATCCAGGGTCAACGCGCTTACTTCGACGAAAAATGCCAGTGCAAGTGTGCTTACTGTCCTCTCGGCCAACGTCTGTGTCCGACAACCAACGAATGCATCGACGAGTTCAAGTGGTGCAACGGCGTCAAGGACTGTCCCGACGACGAACAAGGCTGCGATGGTTAGCAATGATTTCTTTTTCTTGCCTACCACAGCTAACATTCGGCGAACGTTATGATAAGGGCTTGTCTTTTAGTGTATGCATAAGTATATGCAATACAGCTGGTCAACAAAGGACGCGAACGTTTAGTCATAGATACGAAAAGCGTGCGAGCGATGAGTACGGTGTACAAGTTGAGGCCGCTAACTGCAGGTGCGTGGCGTGGTGTAAATTAGATTAGTTGTTTGGCTGGTGCAGGGGCGAGACGGTGTCAGTAGCAGTATATGCGCTAGGAGTACACTCAGGGAAAACATACATTTGGACCGTTTTAGTAAGGTATTCTGATACAGCACTATAATGTCGACGCTCAGTCTGAGAGTACGCGTCATGAGCGTTGAAAGACGGAAACAACAAAAGACATTTGGCGACGATACGTTAGGTTGACCGCAACAGCTCGCCGTGACGTCACGCATTTTAGCAACCCTTCCTCGGGATTAATCAACCCGTTACGAATAAACATGGACTAGAGAAGAGCCAAGAACAAATAAAATGCCAGGAATATTTATGGAAACACTACGCCCGCCCATCTTCCAGAAAGATATTCGTCAATAAGTTCTTAGAAGTTAACCTTGATTTGCGGCAGAATTAAAAGAAAAAGTCATTCTGTGACATTCACTTTCTCTTCCAAAGGATAGGCGATTGTCTCAGTAATGGCGTTTACAAAAAAACAAATTATCACATTAAACTGATCCGTTGTTTCTGTGAAGTGTCATCTGCGCGAGGACGGCATTTCACTGCTTATCTTCACATTATATACTTTCATGTGTAGCACGCTAGCACGTGGGAATGCGAAAAAGAGACATTTACTTTTATAAGAAGTCTGTTTTAGTTTGTGCGAATGACGTGGATATTGTTGTTTTGTGGGGTTTTACGTCCCAAAACCAGTTCTGATTATGAGAGACGCCGTAGTGGAGGGCTCCGGAAATTTCGACCACCTGGGGTTCTTTAACGTGCACTGACATCGCACAGCACACGGGCCTCAACATTTCGCCTCCATCGAAATGCAGCCGCCGCGGCCGGGATTCGATCCCGCGACCCTCGGATCAGCAGCCGAGTACCTTAGCCACTAGACCACCGTGGCGGGGCGACGTGGATATTCTGAAGGTCGTACGTCGAATGGATCTGTAGTATGGCCTCTCCTTAGTGGCTACTCCTGCGGCCGTGATGCTTCTAGCACGCGCCTCCTGGTGTTTGCTTGCTTTCGAGTTCCTGATTCAGCAATACTGCTGTCTGCGAGGAAATTGCGTTAGTTCAAGATCATGCCGCAATGTACTTAATATTCATAGCGTGCACTGCTCATTTTACATCGCAATATATTTAGAGAAAAAGAGAAAAATTTAATAACCGAAAATGTCCGGCCATGTGGTCGGGGTTGGGCCACAAGCACCCCAGCCTAGGGGTGCTTGTGTTTTATGTATCGAAGCGTCCATACAGTGACAGAATTTAAGGCCTCCATACAGTTACTTACGACAACAGTCCGTGTATACCATAACAGAAGCTTGGGCAAGTCGGCAGGGATCCGTGATTGGAAATTTGCGCACTGCAAAAGACGACAGAAAGTAGGCGAAACAGGCCAGCCCTGTGTTTTTTTTTTTCGTCTTTTGTTTTAAACAGCGTGAAGAGCCACAGCGATGAGCTAGTGGTTATGGCACTTGACTGTTGACCCGAAGGTCGCTGGATCGAATCCCGGCCGAGAAGGCAACATTTTGGTGGAGGCCAAATGCTAGAGACGCGTGAACTGCGCGATGTCAGTGCCCGCTAAGAAACCCCAGGGTGTCCAAATTTCCAGAGCCTACCGCTACGGCGTCTCTCGTGATCATATCCGAACATCGATACGTAAAATCCCCCAGAAACTGTTATTAGCTAAACACTGTGATGCGCGCACGTTTCCGATTAGGAGTTAATGTACCTTTGTCATTTCTTATTTATTCTTTTAGGAATGGCGAAGGCCCTGTGGCCAAAACTGGCTTGTTGCACCACGAAAAAAAAAAAAATCAAGAAAGAACATTGATTTTGATCATTAGCCGCGCGCACATGTTTTTACTTGCTTCAATAATGGTGTTTTACAGAAATCGAGCGGCCGCCCGCCATGTCCCCCTGTACGGAATTGACGAAACCGCTTTGTCCGGATGGACAAGAAGCAAAGCTTGTGTCCGACAAGCAATGCCCGGAATACAAGTGCGGTACGTTTCCTCGCTCTCTATCGTGCTTCTAGCGCCTGTGCAACTCGTTGTGTTCAAGTATACTTATCAGGCGTGTTCACCGCCCTTTCTTGCAGTTCCTACAAACGGTGACGGAGACGTGTGCAGGCTACTGTCTAACTGTACGTATTATAACTTCACGGTTCACAAAAGTGTCATCGCGTCTGTGCTACATTATAGTCCGCCACCAGCTCTCGTGGCTTAGTGGTTGTGATGTTTTTACGGAGGATGAGGCACACAAACACCCTGGCACTATATACTTAAGTGCACACTGAATAACCACAAGTGGTTTGCTCTCCACGACGGGTTACCTTATAGCCATTTGGGGCATTGGCCTGTACAACTGGAGACCTTAATTTTTCTACGATAATAATCGATACCCAAGAGCGCCAACGCTATAAAGCTTTTGTAGTTATGTTTGCGCGCGCATATTTCCTTGTTTTATGGCGTCACATCTGTCTTGTCGTTCGGAAATTAAATGTGCAGAAAGCGGAAATGAAATTTACCTACGTTTCAAATAACACTGAGCTGAAGAATGTGGTATATATAAGAAGGGACGCAGTTGTCCACTCCATTTGCTTTCCCGCTATGGTTCTCCTACATTTCCTCATCTGTTACAGCTGCTGTGTGCACAGTCGAAGGCCGATCGGTGAAGACGTTCGACGGTCAGCGCTTCATGCACGACGTCTGCGACCACATCCTCTTCCAAGACAAAGTGAACAAGCAGTTTTCTGTCACCGGTGCGTTAAAGAAACTTGTTCTCCCTCAGTATTATACATATACAAATCATGTATGGACACAGCCTATGACGAGTTACCGCAGTGTAAGAGTGTCAAGATTGCAGAGGACCAGGTGAAGTCCGCCAAAGGCGCGTTCTCCTTTGACCTTCAACTTTATTGCTGCATATTGATCAGTGCTTGTGAGAAATTGACCCGGAGGTGATCATTTTAAACATGTTCACCACAAACGGCGTGTCAGGGAGCAGGGAGAACTGTGGGGAAGTGTAGCTTTACATTGTTGTGCCAGTCTTCCTTTTTTTAACTTCTATTACGTCCACTAGGCAAAAAGGAGTAGCAGGTACCGCATACTCAAGACACCAACCTCTCCTGTCCATCATTCCTATAATAAAAGTCCAGTGTATGGGGTAGCAAAGTGGCCGTTCGTTCGCATGCACAGAAGTGTAGCGCCAACAAGGAACTACGTGCTTATGTATGTGATGCTTTGTCTACGCCAGCCCACCGTCGCTGCTCGAGGCGGGGCTCCACGGACGTGTGCGAGTCTTGGGTGTCGATCATGTGCAACGGCACCTTCGTCAAGCTGGGACCCACTCTGTCCGAAGTGAGCGTGAACGGCAAGCCCGTCTCGGTGCGCAACCTGGGCGCCGTCAGCAAGAGGCTCGGCGACGTACACCTGGCCCGAAGCGGACAGAGGCTCGTCTTCACTTCGCTGCGCCACAACTTCGAGATCTCCTTCGACGAACGGCGCACTGTTAAGATCTCTGTGAGTGTACAGGGAATGGAATGGCCTTCCACTCTGTTGAGGTTACAGATTCGGATGATGGCACTGTTTAGGTTTTAGTCGAATGATGCGTTTGAGACTACATGTTTAAAGTTAAGTAGACGCTGTAGCGTGTTCACACGTGATCAATGAAACATTCTTGAACGGTCAGCGCGGAAAACGAGAACAACAAGCAAGAAGGGACACAGACCAGAGCGCTGTCTCGCAACTAACTTTATTACCCAACCGCACTCGTATTATAAGGCATGACAAAAACCTCTACAGTATGATCAATGAAATCGTCACTAATGCAGAAAATATGACGGCTATATATAAATGCTGAACGTGAGTCGCATGTGTTTGGAATTAACGTGAGTACTCAACGCTTCGAGTTTCGTCTATAGCGACATCTCCGGTATCCGTTACGAGCTTATATTGCCGTCATTGAACATTGTATCTGAGGCAAAAGAAGGCTATCATGATAGTAAAGCAGCGACTTGTTTGTATTATGTGGTTGTTTTAGAACGAAGTAATGTAACAGATGCTTATCCATATTGTCGCTTCCTTGTCATTCATGCAATAGTTAAAGGTCACCGCGCTCTTAACGGGTCGTCTTCACTGTCGCAACTTCATCTTTTTGCGACGTGTGTGAATTTCATCCTTGCCTTGTACCTTCCCTTCCTTCGAACGCTACAAAAGGTGTCGGACTGCCTGTCGTCTAAGACAAGCGGCCTGTGCGGCCTGTTCGACTGGGACTCCAGCAACGAGTTCCGAACTCCCGAAGGCAGGCTGGCAAACAACGCCCTAGAGTTCGCCAACAGCTGGGCCACATCCGGTGCCGCTGCTGCCAGTTGCAAACAGCCCACGTGTCCCAAGGAAACCCGCGAGAGGGCCGAGAGGTGGTGCCAGAGGATCACGTGAGTCGATTGATGGGCTGGTTACGGTGGTTTAGATACTTCGAACCGGCTACGATCAGAATACAGATGGACCTCGTTGTAGCAAACAGTGATATGGCCAATTTTGGGTCATTGGCCGCGAGATTGAACATAGTCGGCACCTAGCGGGCAGCTGACGAAGCTCCCAAGTGTGGATGGCTCTTTTGCTTTGTCTGCTGGCCACTGCGTGTTTACATGGGCGTGTGCGTCATATGTATGATCCGGAATGTTTGTGCCCCGTGCTCGTGCAGTGCAAAATGTTTGCATCGATTCTTATCCGTGTACACAAAAGTATGCGCGGATTTGCACTGCAATCTTTGCCCTTTGTTAAGATCATTGAGTGCGCGCGCCGAGAACGTGCTGTGCTACCGTCGCACACTCGGTTCGGCACAATTATTTAACAGTAGCTGCTGCTTTGCACTTCAATCGTACGACAAAGAGCACTTGGCGTCGTTCTGTATGAATTAAGCGAAAAACGTCCAAGCGGAAAATGTCACCGTGTAAGTGCAGTGCTGCGGGGGATATAATCTCGCGATGTTTGATTGTTTTGCGACAACGCAAATTAGCTGATGCAAATGACTGCCAGGGGCAGACACTTAGTGGCTCCGCGACGAGTCGTAATTGTGAATAAGACGTGCTCTTATATAGTACAGTTTTGGTACTACTACGGAGAAAGTTGCCGCATCATATGGCGATTCTGGCACTTAGGCGCTTGAACTGTCCACAAAAAAGAATTCAGTAGCGTATCACACGAGAATCGTTCATATCGTTCATGACGTGGCAGTGGGCACCAAAACTGAGTTGCTTGCGTTTAATATAACGTGAGGCGTTGTTCGCATGACGAAAGTAGCCGACATTTTTCGATGGAAGAATCTATATTTATCTCCCGTAAAATAATTGGAACTTTCGTGGCTTTTCGTGTCATGCTCATGCAAAGAAAGCATTTGTGCCAAACATTCTGAGTATTCTCAAGCACGACGTTAGTGCCACGCAGTTTGACGAACTGTGCTAATTTTGCGCCTTGCATTTTTTCATAAACAATGGCACCCGTTGAATGGCAGATTACGCTTCTTTAACATGCGCGCTTCTGAGCGTTCTGCGTGCTTCGTGCACTAACTGGACATTCGGGGAAGTCTATATTATCATATGACTGCGATCAACGCTTTACTTTAGCTAGGAGTTGCATCAGGCAAAAATCTAGGTGGCGTTCCCTCAGGGCGCTCACGACGGAGCGGCGCTGTGCACATTTCAGTGTTCGCCGCAAACCGCTGATATCCACGTTAGCGAGAGTGTGCTGCCGCCTATAGGTCGATCTCGTGGCCAATAGCCAGATAAATACGAACGGTAGTTGGTCGAGCTTCATTTCAGTGGCATTTATTTTTGCTAAAACGGAACCTCAAACGCGAGGGCCGTCTCGATATCAGCCATAACAACGAGATATAACTGGCTCGCGCCAAGGCCGAAACTGGAAGGTTGGCTTAAAAGGAAATTAAATAGTCAAACACGGATTAACATCCACTTGAACAGTTGCAGAAAATTTGAACATCCAGCGCAGAAAAAAAAAAGAATAAAAAAAGGTGCATTTGCAAAACTGGTTGCGCCATACGTGTGAACAGTACGGGGAAACTGTACATAGGCGCGTGTTATCTAACGAACTTTGTTCTGTTCTAATTTCATCTTGTCGTGTTGCGGTCTACCTAGTCTGCAATGCCACAAGGAGACAGCTACAAGATTACCTGCTTCCAGCGGATTTGAAGCCTAGAATACTGCATTTTTGTATGCATGATTACTGCGCGAGCCATATTGCCAATTCGTTAGTGCCGATTGTCTTCTATGTTGTTGCGACAAATGTCGGATATAACGATATAAACTATGGTCCCGATGCTACTTCGCTATAGCCGGATTTGACTACTGCTCTTTTGACGCTCATATTTAGAAGACATTTCGCTTGCGCCTTCGGTTATAACCTTTCTTGTCGGGTGTATACGAAACAATGGAATCGAACTGAAGATTGACACGACTCGGCAAAAGACATTCTTGAAAAAAACTTGTATACTGACATCTGTAGTGCTGCCGCTCGCGGCTCCATCAGTTGCGTTTTCAAAACGACAGTATGACTCGAGCCTTTCCTATATACAGGCGCAGTATGGCGGAGCCTACGCTTTTATGGCACGTATTTCCTGGGAACATCGCTATCTTGAATGGCTTGCTATGCAAATATGACCGTTATCACTATGATAGAAGTACGACCGCAAACGAAGTGCCATTTTATTACATCCTGTGCTCGGCGGAAATGACGGATGTTTTTTTTTTTTTTTTTTGCACACTCACTCTTTGTACAGCATGACGAATCCGTTATAACGTACGTCCTGTTTAAGTCCAGTATTCTAACGACGACTTTACGTTCGCAGTAAACGTCCACGAGCTTGTTTTTCAGTATAATCAATGAGCGAGATGTTGAGTTTCGTTATTTGCCCTATTTACTCGCTTATAATAACCGCAGTTACTCTACAGTACCACGTTACGTGAAATATTACATATACGCCTGGATGTAGCACTATCGATCCGTATTGTTTACAGCTTGATTACGATGTATACAGCTTGGTACAAGCCCAAATTTGAGTTAATTTATTTTCATAGTTCTGACTTTCTTATTACTGGCTCTCTTCTCACCTTTTAAGCGAGACCGTTTGCAAGAGCTGTATGAGTAGTGCAAGTTTTGTATGAGTAGAAGATCCACCTACGTGTTTTTTTTTCTTTTTGAGATCAATGTACTTTAATTCTTTGAAAAAATACTTATGAAGGTCGAACTTATTTCCTTCCAATATTTCGATGGAATTTATACTATTCTTTAGAGACGGTTCTGTGAAAACGACCAAATGATTATGTCGTACGCTAACTTCGATGGCTTTCGCGATCAAAACTCGTCACATTAAGATAGCCAGTGGTTCAGTTTTTGTTTTGCTGCCTACAGCATACCTACGCGACGTGGTACACGTTAGTGTCAGGAGGAAAGTGAGAATAGAAACGTTCTATAAATTGATCATTGCGTTTTGCAGCACTGTTTATTCGTCCTTCGAGCAAATTACAGTCAAAACTGTGCAATCGCTTTACCTTCAGCTACACATTTACTTGTCCTTCAGGGCGCACCCTCTGTCACGTTGCACCGAAGACAAGACCCTGCTGAGGGCATCAGTGAGCACTTGTGCGGATCAGGTGTGCGACTGCGTGGCCTCGGGTGACGTCGAGGCCAAGAAGTGCATGTGCAGTGCCATCGAGGGGTTCGTGTCCACCTGCAAGGCAGCAGTGCGGAGCCAAATCGCATCAGAGTGGAGGCTGTCGCTTGGATGCGGTGAGCAGCCGGTGGTCCTTGCCCTATGTATTGTATCGTGTCCATGAAGAACAGTACCACCACTGCTGAGAATTAAGTGAGCACCGACCAAGCAAGTTTGTGAATCTTAAAACGTACGCAACGACGTTTCGGCGTCTGTATTTCGACTCCCCTACGGGAACGTTCTTCACCAAGGCGAAACAGGTAATCTTCAGCAAAGACTCAGGCAGCACGTGAATGACGTTAGAAAGACGAATGCGTCGCCGAACGCGCGCTGGCTGAACACGCTGAAGTGACTCGCCATGGAGAATGTTAAGGTTATTGACAAGTAAAAGAACTGAGCTTCTGTTGACGAGGAAAAGAACTGAACTTCTCAGCGTTTTCTTGGACCGTTGACAATGCAGACCAGCGGGCACACACTCAATCGCAATGACGGCAACTTCCCGAATGTGCCCGCATGTTGTCTACGTCGCACATTAAAGCCAACGTTAACGGATCATCCCAGACTTCACTTCATTGTGAACGATTAAGGCTCTCGTATGGGAGCGGAAGCGTCGTTGTACAGGTTTTAACTTTTATAAACTTGCTTGGCTGGTGTTTATTTAATGGTAGTGTATATTCCCGACCAGACAGGCATCCGTCCAACCCTCGATATGGGTACAAAACCTGTTCCTCCTGCACGCGAAGGCGCATGTCTGAACGTTTAGATAACTACATGGGACAGCGTGAGGAAAAAAAAAAGGCATTCTTCTCGTTTTCTGAGCTGTACTGTATAGCAAATGCGTTTCCGCGTTTTCGCTCGGTGTATGTATCCGACTACGTGTGTGCCTCAAGTTGTCCAGAGCGTGACGCACAAGCGGATTTGCCCCAGCGGTGTATACATAGCTCGCGAAACGTTCGTTCGAACTGGCAGTGCCGAACATGGCTACGTATAGCTATGCATTTGTGAAACTATATTTCTCGTCTCAGAATCGTAAACGAGGAGAAACGTTATGCGTAGCTTTTCTCCCAGCAAAACTATTACGCGGACTCTACTGCTGATGAACGTGTGTTTCGCTACCGAGAGTGCGTTCCCATTCGCATCGACACACCAGTTCATTTACTCGCCCTGGCAGCTGAACATGAATTTTGTACCAATGCCTGTACCGATGCTGATTTCGCTCTTTCCATGCTTAAAAAGGACGCTTCGCCAGCGTTATCATCCAGCCGTAAACGTTAGAATACGTGCTGCATAGAATGGGGTGGAAGGCATCGTGTCAAAAATCACGACACTGCCCCGCAATGTTGGAGCGGAGCGTTTTCAGCGCTGAAGCTAGAAAATGTGATCTAATTTTCTTTTAAGGCGAAAGCGTTCTACCAACCAGCTCAGAAACGGATCGTGACCGTCGTTCTGACCGTCCGGCCTTTTCCCACACCGGTAATGATACTGAAACGTCTAACTTCCGTCTCGTTTACTTGGTATATCCAGATGCCTTTACAACGAACACCTCATCCTCAAAATGATCTGTATAAGGAATAGTTACGCCCCAGTCTTATTCCGAGCGTTATGGCAGGTGACCTTTATAGCGAAGCGACCTACACAACGAATGTTTCCAATACCCCTAGCACTTCCTTACAAGGGCGTTTGACTGTATGCCAACATTGGCATAGAAGGGCACGAATGTAAGGCTTACATGACTGAAGGGTCTTGGAATCGGTAACTTTACGTGCTTACCGTTTGCGCCACGATTAACGTTGATGAAATCGCGTGTGGTGCATACCCGCATTCCTTGGCCAGGGGTATGTGGGGAAAATAGATGTCGCAGCTGGAATGTCGGAGGAAATGGCCAAGCAACAGTCATAAAGGATGACTAGAGAAAACACCAAATAATCCTTATGACATTACGGAGTGGCTGGCCCCGTCGATTCATCGTGACATGTGATAAGAAAACGGCGAGTTTTATTAGGAAAGCAAGCTGCCAGCGTCGTCCTGTTCCAAAGAGCGGGAATTGTCTGAGTGCTACGGTAAACACACCAATAAGAGTTCTCGGTGCTACGTGACGTCTCTGATGACGTATAACTACGTCCACGCACTGTTTGCAGCGCCCAAGTGCCCGGCCGGCATGGAGTGGCGCGAGTGCGGTCCTTCGAGCGAATGCGAACCCACGTGCGACAACGTCCACCGCAGCAAGAACGCCGCCGAAGACTGTCCCGAGGAGTGCGTGGCCGGCTGCTTCTGTCCGCTGGGAATGGTGCGCCGAGGGGATGCCTGCGTGCCGCCCAGCATGTGCCACGACTGTGAGCATCGTTTCGTGTTTTCTCTTCCTTCCATATATATATATATATATATATATATATATATATAATTTTTGCAGCGGTCACCTTGTTGTTCGCTGTAAAAGGTGCAAGGGCGGTAAAATCTTATCGCGGCGACAAGGAACCCGCAAGGTGGCGTATAGTTTATGAAATGAAGAACTTGCGCCACCCATGCGCCACCATTCGGGATTCCGCAGAACGAACCTGCAGTGTCCATGTGCTCGAGCGCTCGATGAAGTGAACCTCGCTTTGCCACTTGCTAACATCATGGTCAGCTCTATCGCCAGAGCTATACCACACAGTGCAGGCGTTGGTCCCAAGTTCGATCCCTGAAGCAGGAGAAATTTTTCATCAGTTCGGAAGCTTTTCCTTCTGTGAAGTCCTTGCGTATTTTTTTTTTTCATAACTTTCTGATAGGAAGCGGTGGCTCCGAATTTTCTCTTTCACGGCTTTTTAAGTTGCTGCAGCCTATTTGTGAGGGGATAAGGACTTCAATAGCTAGAATAATGTTTGAACTTTCCGAAATAAAAGGCGCTTGACACTCAGCTGATATGATGCCCGAAATTTTCTTTATATTGAAAAGTGTATTATTGTGCTTTAGTTATCGCAATAGCCCTAGCAATCACCCACCAATACGCAAGACAAAAGATCGATCATGTAAAAATAAACCAGTCATCACCTACCCTAGAGGGCGTAAACCGAGGCCCTCGCAATCTGTGAATAATTTAATGAATAAAGAAATAATGAAAAAGTAGTATATAGTGTCCTCCGGAACGTGGCGAATACAATAAAAGAATGAACGAAAGAGGAGACAGAAAAAAAAAAAAAATCTCGCCCACCTATAGCTGGTTACAGTGGTGGGCTACAGGTGGTACTTTATTTCGAAAGAATAAGTCTATTTAGGCCGCAGCTTTGCGTTCTGTCCATATTTGCACTGTCTGGTAATACGGTCCGCATACGGTCCAGGATACATTAAAATGTTGTTTTATGAGTCTTGCGAGCAAGATACGTCTTGCGATATGAGCGATATGAGCTTATGCGAGCAAGACCGTGATAAAAATTGTGTTTATCTCTTGGTAGACCACGCCAGATCGAAACAAGAAATGCATATTTTCTAGCTTTCATTTTTTCCTTCCATTACATAGCCGGCACATGGTCCTGTCAAACTTGTCTATGAATTTCATATATATTTGTAGGACCGCTATCTCAGAAGCACATGTGAGCGTTATGTAGCTTTTGTTTATTTTATACTCGCCGAGGTAGCTTGGCACTTTGCACATCTAACCCGCCTGAAGAGGCGGGTTAGATTTTCGGTCACCACGGCCACGTTTCGATGGAGTTCAAATTCAAGAACGCCCTTGTACTTACATTAACATGGACGTTAAGGAACTTAGCGTCATATTTGCTCAGCGAGAACCCAACGTGGTTTGAAATTAATCCTTACTTAGTCACTCCATACGGCTTGCTTAACAGTCATGTCACTAGCATGTTAAACGCCATAACTTACTTTTTGTTAAACCCTCTCCGTGCCCACGAAAGAAAGTCGAGCTCCAAACTTCTCGGTGTTTGAGGTTCAGAGGGAACGCGAAAAGAACCTCAAGCGCTAATCCACCCTTCTTTGATTACGCAGGCGTGTGTCGAGGGCACGGCGACCCCAACTACATCAGCTTCGACGGGCGCACGTTCGGCTTCCAGGGCAACTGCAGCTACGTCCTGGCGCAGCACATCGCGGGCGACAAGTCGCTCGACTTCCAAGTCGTAGGCGTCAACGTAGAGTGTCCCGAAGAGCCTCGCACGACCTGCACACAGGGCCTCATCATCAGCTATGGTGACAACCACGTCAGGATCTCCAGAGGACAGAGAGTACGTGCCGAAAGACAGTTATAATGATTTCTGCGGTATTACGTCCCAAAACCACGACATGATTACAAGAGACGTCGTAGTGCGGAAATTTCGGCTAAGTGAGGTTATATATAATATCTTAGTTTCTGTGTGGCCGTCTCGAAATTCATGTTTTGTTATGTCGATAGTTAAAACCAGCGCCAGAAATATATCTGCCCTAGCAAATACGATACTGTAGAAACGAGACGAAAAGAACGGTTGTTGCACGTTTCATGAGCTCAGACAGCAATTGTATAGCGCAGAGGAAATCTGACCAGAAAGAAAATACTCTCCGCACTTACATATAATCCAACAAGTGGATATGTTCATGTTCAGCCACTTGTGTCCGATGCCTTATCGGGTAATGCATTACCGCGACATATTCAAGGTGGAGCTCTGTATATCGAAGCGATATAGCCGCTGCACTTTTGACAGGATGCGCGTGCATGCTGCGGATGAAGGCGAACTACTTTTCGGTTTTCAATAATAATTGTTCATAAATGGAAACGTATGATCTTCTCTTCCTTCGCCATGGGCGCTTTGGAAGATTGCGCCAACAAATTCTATACTGAGTGGACCACGCGACGCGCCATCTTAGTGACCTTTTTGCCTGCGATCAAGATAGAGCGAGAGGTTTCTTTACAGAACCATTTTTTCCACAGCAGTTCTTGGAATCAGTTTAAAACCCACAGTAACATAGACACTTTTTCTTGGAACGTTTAATGTTTCGACCGTAGGAACAATTAAACGGTAATATTCAGACTAACGTGAGTAATGTCGAACAAGAGATTAAAAAACAGGGTTATGAGAGAAAGCTAGGCCAAACGTGAATATCACACCAAGCTATAATCGCCCTTAAAATTTGTTAACTTGAGGGAATAATTTGATATCAGATATTTAACGGACTGTTATTATATTTGCTCCTTTGTTTCCCTAATGGCGTGTTCTCAAATTCGGTGTTGACGCGTTTCTTTTATTTTTCACTTGTATGATTTTCATGTAATACAAGCAAGACCGTGATAAAAATTGTGTTTATCTCTTGGTAGACCACGCCAGATCGAAACAAGAAATGCATATTTTCTAGCTTTCATTTTTTCCTTCCATTACATAGCCGGCACATGGTCCTGTCAAACTTGTCTATGAATTTCATATATATTTGTAGGACCGCTATCTCAGAAGCACATGTGAGCGTTATGTAGCTTTTGTTTATTTTATACTCGCCGAGGTAGCTTGGCACTTTGCACATCTAACCCGCCTGAAGAGGCGGGTTAGATTTTCGGTCACCACGGCCACGTTTCGATGGAGTTCAAATTCAAGAACGCCCTTGTACTTACATTAACATGGACGTTAAGGAACTTAGCGTCATATTTGCTCAGCGAGAACCCAACGTGGTTTGAAATTAATCCTTACTTAGTCACTCCATACGGCTTGCTTAACAGTCATGTCACTAGCATGTTAAACGCCATAACTTACTTTTATTTAAACCCTCTCCGTGCCCACGAAAGAAAGTCGAGCTCCAAACTTCTCGGTGTTTGAGGTTCAGAGGGAACGCGAAAAGAACCTCAAGCGCTAATCCACCCTTCTTTGATTACGCAGGCGTGTGTCGAGGGCACGGCGACCCCAACTACATCAGCTTCGACGGGCGCACGTTCGGCTTCCAGGGCAACTGCAGCTACGTCCTGGCGCAGCACATCGCGGGCGACAAGTCGCTCGACTTCCAAGTCGTAGGCGTCAACGTAGAGTGTCCCGAAGAGCCTCGCACGACCTGCACACAGGGCCTCATCATCAGCTATGGTGACAACCACGTCAGGATCTCCAGAGGACAGAGAGTACGTGCCGAAAGACAGTTATAATGATTTCTGCGGTATTACGTCCCAAAACCAAGACATGATTACAAGAGACGTCGTAGTGCGGAAATTTCGGCCAAGTGGGGTTATATATAGGATCTTAGTTTCTGTGTGGCCGTCTCGAAATTCATATTTTGTTATCTCGATGCACGTAACTTCATTAGTTAAAACCAGCGCCAGAAATATATCTGCCCTAGCAAATACGATACTGTAGAAACGAGACGAAAAGAACGGTTGTTGCACGTTTCATAAGCTCAGACAACAGTGGTATATAGCGCAGAGGAAATCTGACCAGAAAGAAAATACTCTCCGCACTTACATAAAATCCAACAAGTGGATATGTTCATAGAAGGATGGTCATGTGGGCGAGTTGGAACTGATTATGCATATTGATGGTCAGCGCGAAACACGAGGACAAAAGAAGGAAGGGACACAAACCCAGCGCTGTGGTTTGTGTCCCTTCCTTCTTTTGTCCTCGTGTTTCGCGCTGACCATCAATATGGATATGTTCATGTTCAGCCACTTGTGTCCGATGCCTTATCGGGTAATGCATTACCGCGACATATTCAAGGTGGAGCTCTGTATATCGAAGCGATATAGCCGCTGCACTTTTGACAGAATGCGCGTGCATGCTGCGGATGAAGGCGAACTACTTTTCGGTTTTCAATAATAATTGTTCATAAATGGAAACGTATGATCTTCTTTCCCTTCGCCATGGGCGCTTTTGGAAGATTGCGCCAACAAATTCTACACTGTGTGGACCACGCGACGCCCCATCTCAGTGACCTTTTTGCCTGCGATCAAGAGAGAGCGAGAGGTTTATTTACAGAACCATTTTTCCACAGCAGTTTTTGGAATCAGTTTAAAACCCACAGTAACATAGACACTTTTTCTTGGAATGTTTAATGTTTCGACCGTAGGAACAATTAAACGGTAATATTCAGACTAACGTGAGTAATATCGAACAAGGCAATAAAAAACAGGGTTATGAGAGAAAGCTAGGCCCAACGTGAATATCACACCAAGCTATAATCGCCCTTAAAATTTGTTAACTTGAGGGAATAATTTTATATCAGATATTTAATGGACTGTTATTATATTTGCTCCTTTGTTTCCCTAATGGCGTGTACTCAAATTCGGTGTTGACGCGTTTCTTTTATTTTTCACTTGTATGATTTTCATGTAATACAAGCAAAGTTTGCGCTGCGCTGAAATTTTGTAATTGGGACAGCGGGCTCATCAAGCACGCCGTAATGACAGCTTTTTTTTGCCAGCTCCACTTGCGTCTCTAAAACAGGCAAACTAAAATTGATTGCTTGATATCGAGATTGTTAAAGCGGCTAGCTTGCGTGGATCGTTCATTTGTCCAGTACTTCCTCTTATTTTGCGTATTAATTTCCCTTTGTGGCAATAGTCGTTGACGTAAAATTTGTATTTTGCCGGTAGTCGTCGTTCATTGTTGGTAGCTACCACAGACATTGCTTCGAACATATGCGACTGCGCACAAGACAGAAATTTACGTAAATAAAAGATAAATAACACATACACCGTCAGTCGTATGTGGCAACAACGCACCTCTTTGGCACACCATGATGATCGTAATGAAATCTTCCATTACCTGTCATATAGGGGGTGTGCACTGAGCCTTGATCCGTTAGGCGATGACACCATTGCCAGGCGGTCGCGCTTTTCCAGGTTCCAGGTACGTTGTCCTTGTGTAGTAAGAGGTGTATAGGAGGCCTTTGTCATCCAAGCCCTCGCACGGAGCTCGTACACAGCACGTGCGGCCAGTTTTGTGCGCGTGCGGCGTAAGTACAGGGACCTGCAAAATAGCGACCGCCGCTAGCGGTCCTTCCAGACGACGTCGAGTGCATACCCCCTATATGCTTATTCCAATATATATTTATTTACGCGCCTACCCACATCACGCGACCCCCGCATGGACTGCCCTTTTACTATGGGTGAACTCGAAGCTGCACTTGCTTTGTGCAAGCGTTCGTCATCGCCAGGACCAGACGATATAACCTACCGTGCCTTACGTAACCTAGGGGAAGAGGCTCGGAAGGTGCTGCTCCTCTTATACAACAGCTCGTGGGAGACGGGCATGGTTCCCAAGGAATGGAAGACGAGTCGCATAATTCCATTGCTTAAGCCTGGGAAGTCGCCTTTAGACATTGCATCATATCGACCAATTGCACTTGCAAGCTGCGTTGGAAAACTAATGGAGAGAATGATTCTAGCACGGCTGGAATGGTACCTTGAACACTACCAGATATACCCAGACGCGATGTCCGGGTTCAGGCGTGGTCGCTCCTCCATAGACAACGTGATTGACCTGGTGACATATGTGGAGCACGAGAAGTCCCGCAAACGATTATCTGCTGCCATGTTTCTAGATGTTAAAGGAGCATACGACAGCGTAACACACGAAGCAATTTTGAGCACGTTAGAAGCAGTTGGACTTGGTGGCAAGACTTATTTGTGGATCAGTAGCTACCTAGAGCAGCGATCATTTTACATACTTACAGAGGATGGCCCAACCTCTCAACATTACAGTAGCCGTGGAGTTCCCCAGGGCGGAGTACTGAGCCCAACTCTCTTCAATCTAACGCTCATTGGACTCGCCGGCATCCTTCCTGGCACCGTTCGGCTCTCCATCTATGCCGACGACATTTGCATATGGGCATCGGCTGTGACACGACTTCAGCTTCGTGCGCGGCTTCAGAAGGCAGGTTCCTTGACATCATCCTACCTCCGTGAGCAAGGTCTGCAGCTAGCCTGTGAAAAGTGTGCTGTGGTGGCATTTACCAGGAAACTAATGTCGCCATACGTCATAACCCTCGACGGGCAGGTGATCCCCTATAGCAAAAGTCACCGATTTTTGGGAGTGATTGTTGACAGAAATCTGTCCTGGACACCCCATGTGAACTATGTGAGGAAACGGTTGACAGGAATCTGTCACATGTTTAGATTCCTAGCAGGAAAGACCTGGGGAGTGTCAATTACATCTATGCTACAGCTGTACCGAGTCCTTTTCATTGGATTCCTGCGGTACAGCCTACCAGTGATTACGAACACCTGCAAAACTAACTTGAATACACTCCAAGGCATCCAAGCCCAAGCCCTGAAAATATGCCTTGGTCTGCCAAAGAGCGCGTCGTCGACAGACGTTATAGCAATCGCTCGCGATCACAATGTCAGAACGCATGTAACCATTGAAACAATGCGTGTGCACATAAGACACTGTGCCCGGACCCCTAATCACCACCTCGCAGGTCTTCCAGTGGAACGACCCCGCACAACGTTCAGTTCAAAGGTCCTCGCCCACCGTGCCTCTCTTTCGTCAGGGTATGCACCTACAACAAAGGCTTCAATTCCTCCATGGTGTGTGAACCATCCTCAAGTTTGCCTCAACATCCCTGGTATTCTGAGAAAGTCGGACTTACCACCATGTGCACTCAAACAACTAAGCATGTTACACATGTATGCGAAGTACAGGGGCTGCACAGAAGTTTATACCGATGGCTCAACCACATCAACCAGTTCCGGTGGTGCTATAGTTATCCCAAGAATGGGAGTCACCCAGCACTTCAAAACTTCCCACGTCACCACATCTACAGCTGCAGAGCTCGCGGCTCTCCGCGGAGCGCTTCATATTATACACGCTGAAAGTCCTGGAAAGTGGGCAATCTTCTGTGATTCAAGATCAGCTCTACAAAGTATACAGTCGTTTCTTCGACACGTGGAGCAAAACCACCTTACATACGAAATCGCGGTACTTGTGCAAAATTTACAAGAACAAGGACATGAGATATATTTTCAATGGATACCAGGCCATTGCGGTATCAGTGGAAATGACTCCGCAGATAAGGCAGCTCGGACATCAGGCGATGAAGACCGCTGTGTTCCCATTCCGCTCTCAAGGACCGACGCTGCAAGACAACTTCGCACACTTGCGCGAACCATGTCCTTAACTGAGTGGAATACCCCATACACGAGGCGCACCAGACTGCACCGGCTGAACCCATCGCTGCAACTCGGACCTCCGGCTGGTTTGCACCGACGTGAGGCTTCGCTTCTTTGCCGATTGTGGTTGGGAGTGGCCTTTACGAACGCTTACTCTGCGCTGATTGGAATGGCTGATAGTCCTGCGTGTGCTGTCTGCGGATGCGCAGAGACCATAGATCACTTGTTGTGCCACTGCCCACAATTTGAGGAACATCGACTGCCTATGACCGAGTCCTTCACAAAGCTCGACGATCGTCCACTTTGTGAACAGACAATCTTAGAATACCGTCCTCACGGTCCAACGGCTCAGAAAGCAATGAAAGCGCTTTTGGCCTTTCTAAAAGCATCTGGCCTAGCCGAGCGCCTATGATATTGTATAGGACTGCCCTGTAGGCGTTCCCCCTCTCTCCTTCCCTTTACTTTTATTCCCCTTTTCCCATCCCCCAGTGTAGGGTAGCAAACCGGACTCATGACTGGTTAACATCCCTGCCTTCCCTTCCTTATTTCTCTCTCTCTCTCTATTTACGCGCCACCATCGGTGAATTCTTGCACAGAGCAACGAATTAAATTACGTTGTCCAGGTCCAGTTTGACGAACGTGAGCTCCAAGACAGGGACTTCCCGTGGAGCAGGCAAGGGTTCAACATCTCTTGGGTTCCGGGTCGCACGACCGTCGTGTACGTGGCCGCTATCAACCTTGTGGTGCGTTTCTTCGAGCTCAACTACGGCTTCAGCATCGAAGTGCCCTCCTTTACGTACTCCGGAAAATTGACGGGTCTATGCGGTAAGTTCGCCCACATTACATTTGAGTGGCCGTGTTTCATGGCACGAACGTTATTTCTGAAAAATTCCGTATATACGGAAAGAGCATTTCCGTACATACGACATTATGGTAATACGGATATCCGCATATACGTATTCCGCATCACTTCCATATATACGCTCCGTATCACATCCGTATATGCGCATTCCGCATTACTTCCGTACACTGATCTCCATATCACTTCCGTTCATCCATATTCCGTACCACCTCCATACAATTTCCGTATATACACTCTAAACCAAAATGTATGAAAATTTTGGAGTAACTGCGAGGCTAACAGCAGCGGTTCAAATTTTTATTCCCCTGCACTTCCCACTCGGATGGTTTAAAAGTTGCCCTCGGTAGAGCATTCCAGGCAGACGAACTGTTGAACCACTTCCGACCAACCGAAAAAAAAAAAAAAATGGAGGCTTCCCATTGCGATCAGATTTTCACTCGATTTATCAGCATTGATATCACACATACACACTTTATCAGCATTTAATATCACATATATAGATTCCCATGAATTCAAAGGAACATCACACACGTACACACGCAAACATACACGCAAGCATATGAAGGTAATGCACCACATAGACGACTCACCTCACGCAACCCTACACCAACGATCGGGTATATATACCCACACATATTACCTAACATGCGGTGCCGGCGGTAAGCTCCCGTTCAGCGCAATTACAAAATAAATATTCACAGAACAGCCGTGCGGTTAGCGTTGGCTCTTAGATAATCCTGAACCGCACAGAGCTGTTAAACAAAACTCACCATATAGTGAGCGCTTTTTTTTTATTTAGTGAATCCCATTTAGCGAATCCTCTATTAAGTGCAGCGAAATTTTATGCCCACGGAAATTGAGATTGATGATAATTCAGCTCTCACACGCCTGCTTCATGGTTTTACATATGCAGAATAATGTTCCATTAAGTGAAAGTCACGCGCATCAGCTTAAAGCAGAGCAAACAAGGTAAACAGAACAAATGTAATCTACATATGTACAATAGGCATTCAGAAGGCATAGCTTGCGATGTGACAACACAGTACCAAAACGCACTACCACACATGCGCTTCATCTCGTTCATCTTCTGATGCCACGGAGCTGCAATGCCAAATAACACTGAGGTCATGGATCATACTCGAATGAAATCGTTTATGTCTTTGTTAACTTAATTTGCATAAGTTAGCATGTAATTCGAAGATGCTTTTGATGAATTTCTTTATGTGTGATATTTCTTATACAGACCCATAGACTGGAAACACGCCTTAAGTTGGTTTCCTATTGCATTGTACTTGACATATTATGATATATAATTGTACCTATGTGATGATGATTACCTAGATAAAGAGGCTAAGTGCCCACGATGTGTACACACGTCAGAGTAAACAGTATTCAATATTGTACTTCCTTCTCTTGCAGTTTCTGTATCTTTCTGTATCTCCGTATCCGTATCTCCGTATCCGTACCTCCGTATCCGTATCTCCGTATCCGTCTCATTCACGCAAATTCTTCTAATTCCTCTTAGCTGCTTCCATTTGCTTGTGAGGCCTCCGCATCGTCCTTCCGTACTTTTTCCATATGTGTGTCACCAACCTATGCGCTTCCGCATAATCTGTCACTTTGTCCGTTTATATTCCGTTCGTCATATGTCATGCCTTCCGTATGCTCCGTATCGCCGTATGGCATGTCCATATAACGGATACGGAAGCATTTCATTCCGTAAAATGTATTCTTATGGCGAAACGGAATTCCTTATGTTCCATACGCCTTCTTCCGTATGCTCCGTATCAGTTCCGTAGGCTTCCGTATATGCCCGCATGTGTTCCGTGTCATTTCCGTAAATTTTGTACGGAGAAGGTACGGAATCCGTATGCTTTCCGTAACGCTGCATATCAATTTTTTCAGAAGCGACATTTATGTTTCTTGCCAGGCTCCCCCTATGCTCGTCTCCGGATGCGGGATGTTACGCAAAACAACATAAGAGAACGTGCAAGATAATCCTATGAAAGCATCAAGTTTATTGTTGTGTGGGCTATATTTGATGTCATAGTAGGAGGTTTAATACGCAAACGCCAGCCCAACGCGTTTTCCTCGTTGAGAGATGCGTCTCCTAGCTTGCACATTGGTAAGGTAACGCAACGCTCGGACTTATCGCCGCCTCCGTAATCAGAGCGGTTGGTTGGTTGATCGCACGTGTTGAATCGCGTGTATACGCCGGTAAGCGACTACAGGTTGCGCCACGTAAGCGCCTAAACCATGACGCGTAACTTGACTTCGCTCGCAGGCGACTGCGACTTGGACGAGAGCAACGACCTTCAGCACCGCAGCGGCTACCAGGTGGAGGAGGTGCGCGACTTCGCCTACAGCTGGCTGGTCGAGGGCAGCCCGGAGATCTGCACCGTGCTGCGGTCGTCGAGCCAGAGGCTGGTGCCTCCGGAGGTGTGCCGCTTCCAGGAGAACGCTTGCGAGCTGTACGTTGAGCCCGACGCGTACCAGAAGGCCTGCCTCAGCGACGCCAGCTACTCTCGCAACCTGAGCGCGTCGGTGTGCCGCTCCAAGCTGCAGTACGCTGAACACTGCTGCGCCACCGCTGGGGTGTCCGTGCACCGCTGGATGCAGGACTCCGGATGCGGTACGTATACGGATGTGCGCAGCTCGTGCACCGCCGAAGTCAGTGCACAAATTAATCACTGCGGAGATGTCACGCTCAGTTTTAATTAACATATTAAATAAGGTTATTCTCTAAGCTAGCGCTGTATATTTCGCAGAGCTCTCGAACGTAGAGTTATCTATAGTGTTTGCCGTCTCATTCGCTGGGCGCAAAAGCGAGCACGCTTCTGTGAGTTGTCGTCGTCATCGTCGTTGTTGTTGTTGACCTTAACTGCAGTGGCTCAAACTCTGTCTGTCACAATGGGCAAGCATGAAGCGGTTGCTTAATAAAAGAATATATAGGGGAATGAACTGGCTGAAATGCCATAATTGGAAAAAATATACTATTATACAAGACATAACTTGGAAAAACAAGACATATACAGAGATGTAAGAAGTTTAATTACGGGGTCAGTGTTCTTTTCTTTTCTTTTCCTCTGGCCTTTCAGATTTCAGCTGCCCGAAGAACATGGAGCTGCGTTGCGACACAGGCTGCCCCAAGACGTGCGCCAACTACAAGGATCCGGAGAGCTCGTGCCCCGTGATGCCGACGTACTCCTGCTTCTGCAAGCGCGGGTTCGTCCTGAAGAACGGCGAATGCGTTGACACTAAGCACTGTGGTAAGCAGTTGACAGGGGAGGGGTGTCACTACTAGAATAGACATCGCTTTTTTCATTGGTGTAAGATTTTGGCTCGGTATGCCTGCACACTGAGATGTGCAAAGGTCCTCGAAAGCGGAGATATTACGCGCTACGTTGACATTAGGAGCCCGTTGACATTAGGAACGTTGACTCGTGTATGTGCCGCGCCAACGAAAAGAATGTCCTTGTTGCATGCAAGCCGCATTTGCGCGTATTTTGCACTTGACTGCTACGAATTGCGACTTCAATCCGACACAAGTCATACAACTATTTATTTATACGAGCATCCCTGTTGCTTTTGCGCGTAGAGTTCTCCTCCTATTTTTAGGAGAAAAAAGACGCCTTATTTTTGTTTTACTGGTTTCAGAGTCCTGTGATGATGAGGGACATCTGGTAAGTCAGCAACCTTGTCATTCACTTTTTTTTTGTCTCACGTGAAAAATTGTTATCGTCATTCTATCGGTCTCATCGTATAACGCCATCAGAACGTTCAGAGTATGTGTGAACTCAGCTTTTAGGACACATGCCGGCATGAGTGGTTATAATTACTACTTTCGCTTGTAAATCCTTCACAATTAGCTATGGGCGTCTTTTAAAAATCCTTATTTCCCTTCAGCTTTCAGTTTTGTTGGTCCTTACCTCTTCTCAGTCGAAGGCTAAACAAAACCTGAACACAGGACACGTGACACTCCTTAAGCCGGCTTCTCTGCAGGCTCGCAGCGCATGCAGAGCACTGCGTCTCTAGAGCGAGGAAAGGTGGCAGGAACAAGTGGCACCTATCTATGCGGTCTGACGTTGCTTCGGCAGATGATGGCGATATGTACTTAAATTGAGTGATCGGACATGCAGCCGACCAAATCTTTTTGCCCCTTGTGCAGACAATTCTACATAAGACTCATAGCCGGCGCCATATTGAACTGTTACAAAAATAATTTCCCAGTTTTTATGCGCTGTGACCTTAAACTAGGAAAGAGCAAAGTCATAAGACGGCGAATGCATGCGGAGAGTTCTGTCCATGCGTGTTAGTCTTTGCTAGTACCTTCCACTTAGTTGCTACAGATGCAAAACGGCAACTCTAACAGCCCAATATGGCGGTATACTGGAACGGATGCGCAAGATATGGTGTGGTCCAGTGCTCACAGTAGGCGGCTAAATGACACAGCTGCGCGGCCAGCGGCAATTTTAAGTGCCATTACAATTCTCACGCAGACGGCAAAATAGACAGCTTCGCGTCAACAGCATCCGAACACAAAAATGATGCAGGCTGTTTTGCTGTCCAAGCAAGACGGCGGCTGGGCGAATTGCCTGGGTCTTGCTGGGATGGCCGTCTGCCTACAAGCGGGCGCTTTCTTACGCACTTACAGTGAGATACGTTAAGTTTTTCGTGGATTGGAATACTAAACAAGCAAAAGAAACGACAAATGCTGTCCAAAATCGGAACGCTACCATAGTCTATATAAACACGGGGATATAAGTTTTATGCGCTATTTAAAAGAGAGAGTTCGTCTTCTTGCACATTCCTTTGTTTTTTTTTCCTTTACGCTACCATCCTTCCAGCTGTCTTACTCTACTCTTCACCGCATATTAGTTGCCGTTTTTCACTAATGCTCTATGAAAACAGCTGAAGGCTTCCAGCAAGTTCGCGCCTTTACGGCTGGATCTAGACTATGACGTTCCGCCATAGCATATACGATCAGCGTTTCCATCGTCGTTTTCCCAGGTTAGATTCAAGTATCCTTCACCTGAGCACATTCTCCTAAAACTCTGAGTCCTCGACTTGTTGCCAATATTGTGCGAGCTGACACCGCTTTGCGTCATTTAGATATGACGTGCCGACATGTGGTTCTGCGGGGCTTCGCAGAAAAGAAAAGTAAAAAAAAAGAGAGAACGCCTACTTTATATGCTCCTGTTATAGGTTCTGTAGCGCATTTTCTTTTCTTTTCTTTTCTTTTCTTCACTTCTTTTTTTTTCGTAACTCTCTTCTACGATTCACACCGAAGGTGGGCGACTCGTGGCAAGTGAGCCCCTGCGAGACGTGCGGCTGCGGCGAGAATCTGAAGATCCGTTGCACCAGCATCATCTGCCCGCCTCCGCCAGTATGCAGAGACGACGAGAAGTTGCAGCAACTGCCCAAACAGAACGGCACTTGCTGCGAGACGTACCTTTGCGGTAGGACTGCTCTGTTTGTCGTTTAGACTACTTTTAATGACCATGCACAAGCTTTCCTAGTGATCACCTCTTCAGATCACTTCTCGTTCTTTTTTTTTTTTTGCTTTTCTAACGTTCACACTTCGGGCTATACTCCCATGACTTAAGTTATTTGTAACATTTCTTGCAGATGCCAACTTGATATCGTCCTGCAAAGCACCCGAACCAGTAATATGCCCACCAGGTGCCATAACCAAGATCAAGACTGACGGTTCTGGATGCCCAAAACACGTTTGCGGTTAGTTGCCGAGAAAATAGTCGATTTAGGCGCGTTCGCACTTTAGGTGCCGTCGCTATGCCTCAACGCGTTATTATTTACTTCTCTCTTGCTTCCTCCTTTGTTTTTATTTTCCCACTTCTTACGCTGTATTAGCGTCGTGTGGAGCGCTTAAGCCGTCCCAAAATTTTTAGTAAGTGTGTTCTTTTTTTACTCTAAACTTTCATGAAAAGCATATTTCACGTGCTTTAACTCGGTATACTTTGCATTTCAAGTAACGAGCTTTTCGTTTCTCCATTATCTGTCATTATCTTTCACTATAAGGACAACGTCATGCTGCTGAACAAAACACGCGTAATACTGCTATTATTCGGCGCCAACCGAGACGGTCTCCTTCATTTGGGGGTGACATGCAATAAGTTCTTCGTGGTGCGATTTTGACCTGCGTTAAAGAGAAGCCCCAGATTGTAACAAAATTTTCGAAGCCCTTCGCTTGGAATTTTTACTCTAAAGAAATTTCCTAAGTCTTCTTTTTTTTTTTTTTTCGTAGCTGCAAGCCTCCATTTCCCCCGAACTTCCCTAGTCGTAGCAGTTGCGTTCTTTTAGAAAGTTAATAACCTCCATGACTTTTGTTTTCGTTATTTGATCGCTTATTTCATGCACGGACAAAGGCAGCTTTTTTAATTTCGGGCGTTTAATTTTAAGAAAACCACCTCCTTCGTTCTTTGTTGTTGTTGTTGTTGTTGTTGTTGTTGTTGTTACTGCTGCTGCTGTAAAGGGCACTTCACTGCGGTAGTACTCCTGGAGTGGTGAAGCCCACTTTCCTAACTGCCTCGTAGGAACGGTGGTATAGCGCAAACGTTTCGTAAACTTGCTACTTTCTTCATTGGCATCCTACAGCATTGAACCTTGGCCAGATTACACAATACTTTTAAGAGAACTGTTAAAGGGAGTAGAGCTATGCATGACGAGTGTACAGTAGAAGAAAGTGTCTGCAGATTCCCTCCACCTGCTGCGAAGTTGCCCGAGAGTAGGGCGTGATTCTGTCCAGCATTACGTAGAAGCTTACAATTAACCAAAATATAAGCGTGATAAACCTTTCGTCTAGAGCCCAAGCAATCTGCTCTGTCACATATCTGCAGTTAAATGGCAAGCCAAACTTTCTAGAGAACATGAGGCTTTGAGGTCGATCTGTGCTACCAGCCGACTCCGTACAACGAGGGCTGATGACGAAGACGCCTGTTCACTGTTTAAGAACAAAGTGAGGTCCATGTAAATTTAATTCAACGTTGTGTGTGGTGCCTGTCATAAACACACGCAGAGTTTTTGGTGCAAAACTCACGCCTATCACCGAACACCTCCTTCGACATGGGCAAAGAGGTTAGCACTGCGAATTTGCCTGATACCAGCTTTACGAATACAGTGGAATCTCGCTGATACCATCTTCAAGGGAACCGGAAAACAAAGCGCAGCACCCGAAAGTTTTGTGGTCTAATGTAAGCTCCGAATTTGGGAGAACACGGGAGACAAACTTGTCAGCAAAGCTTAGCGGGCACCGTGTGATACTGCTCTGCATAACATGAATATTATGTGGAGTGTCATTACCCGACATCGCACGAAGCGCGGCCAGCACACTTTTACTTAGCAACTTTGCAATAACTCGTCGTTTTTTGCTGAACTTTCCTCCTTCAATGACCGTGAACATGATTTTTTGACAGGCTATTGACGGAAAACGAAAATGGTGTCTTTTTCACGAGCATGAGAATAACGCATGGCACCTGTTGGCCGCGCGTGCATTACTGAAGGTGCATCTCTCGTTGGTTACCTAGACTCGCTGCTGGCTTGCTGCAGTGGCACGCCGCCATTTTAAAGGTCCACAAGCAATCCCTCGCGCCTTTCTGGAAGCGTTTGCGGCGGCTTTTGATTTTTTTTTCGGCGCGCAGCGTGCGTTTTCGCACTTGTATGACCAGCTCTGTATGTGGTCTGCACTTGTGTGGCCGGCTCTGTATGTAGTCGACAATGACGGGGTTGTTCGTATTCGATTTCATCCGAAAATTCGATTGTATCAACCGCACGAAGAAACACGGCATCTATAGGATGTTGGCTAGAAAAAGTAAAAGAAATTTAGTATCCTGAAAAACATACTAAGTGAGATCGTATCAACGAGATTTTACTGTAGCCTATTCGTCCCCTGGTTCGCCCTTTTGCCAAGATGAAAATGTTTACCGCACGGAATATTTGCGGACGTTAGCGCGCCATTGCTAAGGTACCGTGCAACGACCATGAAGTGCCAGAGACCAGGAGAAGCTATTGTTACTGCCGACACATTGCTCATCACTATGGATTTATTTTTTCGGTAGAAATTACACAGACATTAGAGGAAAATTCGTGTTGTCGCCGCCTTCTCCTCTACATTATACTGACAACGCGCTCGGAATTCTAGCGCAGTGAGTTATAAGCCTAACAGAGGAATGAGAGACGTGCAGTGCGTCTGGCTGCAATTACGAAAGCATGAGTGAGTGCAACGCCACGCTCCACCGAATCGCCGCTGCAGCACGCTGTAGCATAGGTTCAAACTAGGCACAGCTGTGTGCGCCATTGCCTACGGCTTCGTTGCGAAATTTCGTTTCAGGTGGGTTTTGACAGGTGCGTCGAACCTGCATAATTTTCCTATTTCTGTACCGTCTCTCCGTCACACCTCGAAGGAATACTACTTCAATACGTCACTCGCAAACTTCATAAAGAATGATCCAAAGAAGTTCTGGAACTATACCAGTGAAAAAAAGAAGCCCATATCACAAGTTTCTGTCAGTGGTTCTATGGTATCTGATCAGACCGCCATTGCTCAACACTTCAGTGACTATTTTCATAGTGTATTTTCGGCTCCTAGTGCTTCTTTGCCTACTACAAAGGCGGACCATGCTGCAACCGTAAGCATTATTTCATATTCTGGTGTCATTGCTATGTTGCTGAACTCGAAGACGGAAACCTCCTGTGGACCCGACAATATCCCCAACATATTTCTTCGTCGCTTTGCAGAGTCAGTTGCAAAATACTTGGTCATCATTTTTCGCGTCTCTTTGTTATCAGCGGAACTGCCAGAGGACTGGAGGTCAGCCCGAGTTGTCCCTATATTCAAGAAAGGCGACCGTCTTTTACTGCAAAATTATCGACCTATCTCTTTAACATCATCATGCTGCAAACTTATTGAACACATAATAGCCCACAAATTAAATGAATTCTTAGAAGAACACTCAGTTTTAACGAATCATCAACATGGGTTCCGAAAAGGACTCTCCACTACAACACAATTGGTTACCATCGTACACACCTTTGCAGCTTGCTTGACGCTAACAGTCAAATTGATGTAATATTCTTAGATTACAGTAAGGCTTTTGATACAGTTCCACATGATAAACTAATTATAAAGCTTCGGTTAATTGGTGTACCATAATTATTTATCTCCTGGATCTCAGCTTATCTAAGCAACCGCAACCAATACGTACAGGTTGGAGAACAACATTCTGGCTGCCTTCCGGTGACTTCTGGTGTTCCGCAGGGGAGCGCACTCGGCCCCCTACTGTTCTTGGTCTACATAAATGACATTGTCAATGTGATTAGCAACCCGGTACAGATTCGTCTATTCGCCGACGACTGTGTGTTGTTTAGAGAAGTAACCTGCATTAGTGACCAATGTGACCTTAATACTAACTTAAGCAATGTGTTAAAGTGGTGCGAACAGTGGGGAATGCTTCTTAATGCAAATAAATGCGTGTATCTCCCCATAACGCGCAAAAAGGTCCCCCTAGACAATACATACATTTTAGCTCATGCTCCTTTACTGAAAGTAGCCTCCTACAAATATTTAGGTGTAAGGTTAACGAGTAACTTATCCTGGAACCTGCATATAGATATCATCTGCTCTGCCGCCTTCCGGAAATTATGTCTTCTTCGCCACAAGCTCAAGACTGCCCCGCCTTGTGTTAAACTTCTCTCCTACTTGTCCTTGATTAGGTCAAAACTTGAGTACGCTTCATAGTTTGGGATCCCCACACAAAAGTTAACATTAAAAACCTAGAAAGAGTTCAAAGAAAAGCAGTTCGATTTATTTATAGTAAATTTAAGCCCATCGACTCCCCAACTGCATTAATAAATGCAAACGGCATTGAATTATTACAGAATCGAAGAAAGAAAATGCGACTAGAATTTCTATCAGACATAGTTAACCATAGACTAGCCTTAGACACTGCAGCATACGTTTTCCCCCTGTTAAACAGATCCACTCAGCATCACCACCCTCATTCTCTAATACCAATTTTCGTAAGAACTGATACTTTTCGGTACTCTTTTTTTCCCACAAACAATAGCCGACTGGAATAATCTAACCGAAGCACCTCTCCAACGCCCGTGACCTGTACACCTTTCCATTTGTGTAAATACTGTTGTTCTTTCATAACGTTTCTTTAGTTGTATCATGACCAAATTGTTCAGTTATTCTTACAATAGTCCTCTACAAACGTAATTGTGTAAAAACGTGTTTCAACTTTGATTCATTCTTTTATTTATCTCTGTATCATATGTATATTGCTCACCCTGCTTGGACTTCTTGTCTGCAGTATTTTATAAATAAATAAATAAATAAATAAATAAATAAATAAATAAATAAATAAATAAATAAATAAATAAATAAATAAATAAATAAATAAATGTGCAAAGGAATGTGCAAAGGAATGTGCAAATCCGCAAAGAAATATGTAAACTACGACTCAACTTAAAACCCACGCATATGATACTTCCTATTGCAATTTTAATGTACGAGAAAGCATAATTATGTTACGAGGAAGCTCGAATAATCCCAGGAATGCAATAGAAGGCGCTAAATTGAATTAACATTTCGTGAAGAAGGTTATTCGAACGGGGCCCAATGATGCTATAGCGTTCCGTTCTTAAACGCGATGCTTAAGGGCAACTCCGGCGATTTTTCAGTACGCACGGACCTCAATAGAATTTCCAGTATATGTTCTCCTCGGTACTGTAATGATATACGCCAAGCCAGGCGGTTTCAGGTCAATTAATTTTCCTGACAATGAATTTCAGAGATTTTTAGTGGATTCCCACGCGGGCCAACCTGTGTTTTTTTACGTCATTACCTGCAACGCTGCCTACCCGAGCAGGCGGGCGGGAAAAAGCAAAACTGCGATAGTTCAGCGCTCAAATCGGCGCTGTCAAGGTCATAAAAGCTTTCATAACTCAATACATCGTTGGATGACCTCGCCACTTTCGCTTTTCTGGCACCAGCCTGATTTCTGATTTCTCTGGTTTTTCTTATTTCTGATGGCGGGGAGGTTGTGACGTCATCGCGTACGCTGCACAGAGCGTCTGCCCTTTCGGTTTCAAAACATCATTCATTTGGTTGTTAAAAATTTTTTGCTAGTCTCTGAGCAAATTGAATCACCCTAGCTGGTACAGGAATGTCAGTACTGTTGGAAAAGGGCTGATACCAGAACATGGTGGAAAAACCGCCGGAGTTCCTCTTGAAGCGTCCTCCCAACTTTGGATGTCTCTTCCTTGCAGAGTGCGACCTCAAGATGTGTCCAGCACTGCAGTGGCCCGTAAGCCTCGAACCAGGACTTGAGGCGTACGTCGAGCAAAAGGGCTGCTGCAACAAGGTGTCTGTGCGGTGCAACGTAAACAAATGCCCCGGTATACCCAAGTGTCCGCCCGAGACTGAGCTGGAGAACGCACCGGGAGAGTGCTGCACCATGTACAAGTGCGGTGAGTAGGCGGGTTCTCTCTGGAAAGCTGGTTCTTTGTGACGTTGCTCTTTTCGAGTGGCGTTCATATGCGCCGAAGGACAGGTTGTGTGCGCTGTTGTTGTGGGTCGTTGCATGGCGTCGTCGTAGATAAGGACGCCCACACAGCACGAGGAGTTAGCCCCGTTTGTTTACTCTCCGACGTCGTCGTTCGCGCTACCGGTTGCAAGCAATCGTGACCAGCCCTCCCAATTTTACGTTATCTTAACAATGGTCAATCACGCGGATACCATGAGCTAAGCTGCGCAGAGCTGAATGAAATCAGTGTAGGTGACATCTGTCTTCTTGAGCTTCAGACTAGAAAGATGCTTTGAGCTAACAGCTGCAAACTCAATTCGTTCTCATTATCCTAAGAATTCACTATATCCCAATCACTTATTCATATATTTGGCGAAATCAAAATGTTTTAAATAAATATGTGGCGCTTTGTATGCTTAAAATTAATACGATTATCAGGAACAGGGCTTCCTAGCTCGACACTTCGGGAAAATTTTGATCACGTCGGCTTTCTGACGCGAAGTTAGTTGACTTCACGGTTTCGGATAGCCATCTTAATGTTGTCCACATTAGGAAAGCTCGCTTCGGTTACGTTTCAATACAGGTAGAGAATAAAAGCAAGTGAGAGACAGGTGCGAGAACACTTCAATAGAAGGCTAGATTTCTGTCAGGACAGCATTTGGCTACACGCGCTGATTTGTCGTACATTCATAGACAGATTATCGCAGTCCTGCCGAATACGCTATCATTGTTGATGTCAGTGTATTTCCTAGACGACCCGATGACGATAGAGTTGAAGCTACATACCGATCTGCTCACTCGCTTAGAAACTATAACCTTTAGAGATGTGGCTTCTGGATATCCACATCACTAGACTTACGTAGCAATGGCCACCACCAGTGTTGCTACTCATAATAAGAACGTCGCTTACAACGCTAGAGCGCGATCAGATATTGAAAAAGCGTATGTTATAATCAGGACCGAACATAGAACAGGGGCTGTATCACTATTAATGTCTCGCAAAACTCACACTTCACAATGTATTGCTCAATCGCTGCAGTGCCCAAGGACAAATGCGCCTACATCCACCGTTACAAGGTTGTGAACGGTATGCAGATTCAGCTACATCCCGACCAGCGCTATCAGAAAATGTACCCGGTGAGTGCTTACGCTTGCTGCCGTGTGGTTGTTCGTGTAAGGCAAACGTGTGAATGCAGTGTGCAATTTCAGTGCCTGCCTTACAAGAGATCGCAAACGCTAATGAAAAATTGCTCTCTGCGGCTTTTATTACCCATAGGTGGACTCCAGCTGGACGGACGGATTGTGCACCAACTGCACGTGCACTCAGCATTTCAACCAGTACCAGTACAGCTGCAGAGTCGAAGTTTGTCCTAGCCACCAGAAGGACAGTGAGGTCAGCGGATTCATTATTCGTGTCATTGTGTTCAATAAATGCTGCAGCACAACTTGGAGGTTTGCGCCGGCTCTGAGTGTCGGCGCGTTTCT
This sequence comes from Hyalomma asiaticum, assembly GCA_013339685.2. NCBI lineage: Eukaryota > Metazoa > Arthropoda > Arachnida > Ixodida > Ixodidae > Hyalomma > Hyalomma asiaticum. Next base: position 94,115,812 of record CM023482.1, on the reverse strand, counting down.
AAACAAAACAAACAAACAAACAAAAAAAACGAAAATGCGCCTTTGGCAAATTCAGTTGAATGACTTTCCATAGCTGTTGACGAAGGTACACGGTATTTACAATGTATATATTTTCATTTGCTAAGAACATTGTATTCAGGGGCAAGTCAGGGCTTATTTTGGATAAGAGAGTGGGGTCTGTACTAGGTTGTTTGTGCATCAGGGGGACTGGATTAGAAGCCCTTTTCTCAACCCCCCCCCCCCCCCCCACCACACACTTTTTTTTTTTCGTCTTCGCGCAACTGAACAAACATAGCCGCAATTTTTGTATTAGAGATTAACGTTACGAAAGTTTGCAGATTAGGGAGCGAACGCCAGAAGGTTAGCAGGTCCCTCCTTTCCTCCACTGTGAAAGGAGTGTGTATAGAAAAAGTGTGTATGAAGGATATCACCTGTCGACCATTAGTATGCACAGTTAGATCGCGTACTGAAGGCCAACGGCATTATTCGTGCGCCCTATCGTAACATTTGCAAGACTTCATAAACAGTGGCAACACTTGCCGTCTCCGCACAGGACTACGAATACTCGGCGTCTTCGCGAAACCTTGGCGTGTGCTGCCCAGAGCAACAGCGCACCGCATGCCGGGGTGGCGGCCAGACACGTGCTATCGGCGAAAATTGGCATATTCCTGAAGAAGGCAAGTGCCGCTCATACCGCTGCGAAAGGTCGCCCACCACCGGCGAAGCCGTCAAGGTGCTTCTCACGCAGATCTGCAACAACACCTGTCAGCCGGTGAGTTAACTTGCACATCGTGGTACACTCACGTATTCTGCATTCAATTCCATATTTATCAGCGTAGAATTTTTGAGAACCTAATAAAAAAAATGCTTCAACGGCCCCTCAGCCATCCCGACGTCGAAATTTGTCATGGCAGCAGCAGCAACAGCAGCAGTTTGCAAGGAAAACGAAGTCGCAACAATTTGTCGGAACGGTGCCGTAATAGCAGATTTACAGGTGTTCGATCACCGTCCAACTAGCCACCGCTCTTCCCTTGCTTTCCTCCGCTTCTCTCACGCTCCTATGAGTGCTCCGTGAACACTACGTCACAGGAGCGTCTCTCCTGAGCGGCGAACAGGAACGGCTCAGTTCGCCTCGCCACCGAAGACGTGTTTCTCGAAGCGTCACGTGTTGTTATTAGCGACTACACCGAAAACCTTTGTAGGTGTACAGGCTGCTTCGCGTTATCCGCCCGTGTAGGAGCATGGCGCCCGTGAGGCACAGGGCAAAGGGCGTTCATTTTGAAGCTACCGCTCTTCCCGAGGTGCGTGTCCATGCAACTGTTAGGAGACAGGCTCGTGTGCATGCAGTGCGCTTGTCAGCTCAAGATGGCCAGATCTGGTGACGGGTCTTCCAAGTTCAAAGGCCTTATCCATACAGGGCCTTATCGTCAACTTCTGTTTTTTTTTTGTGCTTTGTTTTGTCTTTAGCGCTGCTTTATCAAAAGCTTTCCTTTTTTTTTTCTTCGCTTTCTATATCCTGTTACCTCGATGCGATGTACCATATGTGTTCAACATTATGCGTACCGCTGAGTTCCGACGTATAACAGGAACCTTTGTTGGGTTTAGAAGAATTTCGTTCTAGTTTCTGTGTCTGTAACAGAAACAAGTAATGCTAATCGCTTAGATATACATAAAATTTACATTACCACCAATGTCTCAGCCGCAGCACCGTAAGTTACTCGAATGAAGTTAGGTGCGTTAAAAGGCAGACTTAGTGACTGCTGTTTACAGTTTCTTATTGAGGACTTCAGAATGAATAGTATGATAACACAGACATTTAAAAATCGGATCAATTGAACTTCAAAGTAAGCGTAACCTTAGGTAAGTGTGCAAGTGTGCTAAGGAGAAGAGAGCATTATAAACAATTGGAGTGGCGCCGAACATTTCTGACATTTCTCTTACAGCTAGAGTAAAGCTTAACCAACTCGCCCAAATGTCATTGCAGCACTACTGGAGTAGATAGCATTGAGTTTGCTATATCATTGCAATTCGCAGACTTTCTCTCAAATAACAACTGCATATGTTGTGCAGTGTGTCTTCTCCCGGCGAGCAAAGAATTTTTGAGGTTATAACACTCATATTGCTTATTTCTTTCTGTCCCCCCCTTTATATTTTTCTTACTGTTCCGTTTTCAGAGCGAGAAATATGTAGAGCCTGCTCCAGGATCTGGAGAATGCTGCGGTCACTGCGTACGCGAGTACTGTGAAGAAGGCGGAAAACTGTACCAGGTAAGAACCGTAGGAACTAGACTTTGAGTAACCTCGGAATGGCACTGCAAATGGGAGTAACGTTTGCTTGCAAACGGTGCCTCCGCCTCGTTTCGTGTGGCTACTACGTGGTGGTTCTCAGCCATGCGCTTCCCATCCAGCGTCACGACGTGGTAGGTGAACGGCTGCCTTGGGGGTACCAGGAGACCGGACAAGGACGAGGTGCACTTTGTATGAAATGAAAAGAGAGGGGGAGGAACAGGTTTCTAGTACTACGAGGCCGTTTATTACTCTCTTAGAGGCTCCAGTTACTTAGGCGCAAAATTCACACTGTACTCGACAGTTTCAGTCCTGTCTGTTTTATTTATTCTGTATCGGAAGGTGTCCTTAACTCTCCAATGGCTGAATGGTAAATTTTTCGCAACTGGTGTTTTCTTTGCCAACCGGAAAGTCCATTAACTGTGTATGGATGAAACAAGGAAATGGAAAGGCAGGAAGGTTAACCAGAAAGGCTTCCAGTTAACTTCCCTACGGTGTAGGAATGGCAAAGAAGAATAGAAATATGAGAGTAAGAGAGACAAGGAGGAGAGGAAGGAAAGAAAAAAATTGGCCGCGTATCTCCGTGCTTCGCTGCAAATGTCGTCGAAAGACGATAGTCTTCTACCGGCCGTACTACATGAGTCCCCGTTCATCTGCGGTTCGGCACGAGCTTCGGGCGTCTGTTCAGCCGCAGGGTACGCTCGCTTAGCCTCTCAGTCAGTGACAATTCGCGCATCGCGCACCTCGTCTGTTTCCTGTTGCCTCCGGGCGCGCCTCGATTCACGATCTTTCGCTAGCCGCTGGGCTCGTTGCTCTGACGTTTCCTGGGCACGCTTGAGACGACGGGCATCGGCACGCCGGCGCTTCTCCGCTGCAATCTGCTCGTCGGTCTTTTCCCTGCGTTGTCTGGGCATGTCTTGTAGAGTGTGTTCTATATCATCAAACGGCCATTTATGTTTTGCCTTGCCTCAGACAGCGCCCCGTCTATGTTGAATCGGCCGCACGTGGCTGGCATTGATGAAATGGAGGCAGCGCTGCGTGAGATATGGACGCCATCTGGCCATGATATCGGGAAATGCAAGAAGCTTGCGTAGTACGCAGAGCTACTGGTAGGTGGCAGCACCGTGTCGTTTTACCGAAGCGTAGGAAACGTCCGCTTTTTCGTTCATACGCGTCGCATCTTTAGCGCATCCTAACAAGCGCTAGGGTCTTTAGAATTACGCATCTATGTATTTTCTACTAAAGGAACACATTATCTAATACTTACGTATTGATGTTGCGCCTCAGATATGCGTAATATTTGCTTTTTGGTCGACTGTGTTCACAAGTATGAACGCAGCTACCAGTTCAAGATGGCTGGTCGTTGAGGAAGGCGTTAAACTTTCGCCATTCTGCTGAATCGAAAAGCAGGACACACACACACACACACACACACACACACACACACACACACACACACACACACACACACACACACACACACACACACACACACACACACACACACACACACACACACACACACACACACACGCACGCACGCACGCACGCGCGCGTCCGCCCTCGAGAAACAGCGCATTGGCCAGTGCACTTGTTGCCTGGCCTCTTCTTTACCTTTTTTGGTGTGACAATATTCCACTAACTTGCTCGGTTAAGCGCTATTCTATTTTCTATATCGCGTATCTTGCATTGCACCCTATATGACTATACACGTGCGTCGTATAACTAAAATGTTTTTCTCCGTGTGGGATCATACAGGTCGGCGAGACATGGGTGTCCAACGTCCGTCCATGCTTCCAGGTCAGATGCGTGCGCGACGACCGCGGAGCCGTGGAAATGAAATACACGCTCAAGCCGTGCGAGCCGCTGCCATCCAATTGCCCGAGGGTAAGCGTATGATCAGACGAGAATCTGTGGGCCATATGCTGACTGGCCTACATGGATGGTAGTAACTTTTGTAAATGTTTTCTTTTAACCTATGCAGAACAGCATCGTGCGCGATGAGACTGGGTGCTGCCAGAAGTGTAAAGTTTCACCAGGTAACATGTCCGTTATGTTTGCTTTCTCTAACGGGCAACTTAAGTGCGATACCTTGGGCTTGTTAAAGGCTGTCAACTTCTTTCTTCCTCTTATCAAGTAACAAAAAAAAAGTCATCATTTTCTTTTCTTGTGGGAAACTAAATATCTGACATTAAGAGGGACTTTCTTTAGGATAAGACGTCGTCAATGACGCCCCTGTGGACATCACACGTAACGTTAAGTTTTGACGTCATTATTAGGTCACCGTAGCGTCGTGTGATGGCGTCACCACTTGGGCACATGTCCTTTTATGTGGCGCGTTTATGCCCTGGCACGCTTATGGCCTTCGTATCGTTTCGAGACATCATTTTTTTCTGTCCTCTCTGACGCCGGATTTTCGACAAGATCATCGCCAACTCATTCAAAAGAGACTTCCGCACGAGGCACATATATGTTTGCTTAACAAAAGAAAAATTAGTTTTTTGTGTTTTTACCTGTTTGTTTACATATGTCAGTACCTCGTCGTTGCGAACCGCGGCAGCGCGTGTTATGATAGGTGTATAAACATAACGCAGATAAGTAATGAGTAACACGAGATGATGCAGGGGCTTACATTCTCATGCCAACTACCTCAAAGTGCACAAATATCGAACTCTCTTTATTTTCAAAAGAGCGTTTTAATTTGTTCTACATATGTTAATAGATCACTCAGCCTATTCATTTGCCTAATTCAGAAAGGCTGATGGTGTTTCTAATAAAACGCAGTAGAATTAATCCACCTTTCTGCAGCAGTCTCCAATGACACTGTCCACCTACGAGGGGTGTTTATTCCCAACGCTGTTAAGAAACATGAGTTGCAAACAAAAGCGTCAGTGATAGCAAAAACATTTCGCTCAAGCCAAAATAAAAAGCGCGAATCAGGATACTTCCTTAGCGTCGAAAACGTACAACACGTTTTCTATAAGCGCGCACGTGAAAACTACAGTGAACACAAAATCGAAACCATGGCTGTGGTCAGTGCGTTATCCTTTTTGCAAGGACAAAAGAAAAGGAGAAAGGACAGGGAGATCAACTAGAACAGAAGCTGTTAGGTTTGTGGGAAGATCATTTCTTTTTTTTAAATCGCAGTCGAAGTGAATAGTAGTTAGCGAAGAGTCTTAGAAGTGTCGGCTTTACGCCACGGTAAGTGCAGTAATACCGCGCTGTCGTGCCAGGCATGTAGCTAATTTGGTAGGCAAGACCTGTGCGAGTTCTTCGGTGCGTAAGGTAACGTGGCGCGATGTCTTGCAGACTAAAATAGCTACGTGCCGACCATGAAGGTACGGTATTAGCATACTTACCGTACTGTAAGCCGACACTGCTAAAAACTCGCCATTATCGAATAATATTTAAGCGAGTACTTCGTAGGAATAGTAGTATTTGCAGGAAATCTTAACCCAAGGGTCAGATGTTGACAAATGTCAGAAGTAAAATAAACAGGTCCTTTAGAACTTCATCAGTGAAAGTGCGAGCGTAGACGCAAATCAGTTGAACTCCATGCTGATATATTTAAGGCGGTCATAGTTAAAGATATCATGCGTTCATATGTACGAAAAATCGAGCCAGACGAAATGTGCGAGATGTCACTGTATGCGGCTTTATTTTTAGGGTTGTTGTCGTTGGGGGTGCGGGTTTTATGTAGTGAACTGTGATGCGGTTCAAATTTTACCGCTGTGCGCGTCTGTAACCCTGTGTAATACTTTAAAAAATGGAAAGTCGGTGTGCGGGTAATATGCAAACTTCGCTTGAACCGCGCTCATGACTCGATATTGCCCAAAGAACTGGTTTCACCGCAGCATAAGTCATGCTGCCGTGAAACCACCTTTCCAGACGGGTTGTACACGAGTATACGCGTTTACCTGTTCGTTTCGAAAGCTTCTAATAGTTAAAGTTGTTATCGAATATCATAACATTGGATGAAAAATTGAAAAATATTTAATATTCGTAGAAGCCTTAAAATATGTTTTCTACCCTAAATCGGGGAAAGGGAGTGATAGTTTGATAACTGCCCGTGATAAGGATAATATGGGCACATGATCCCAGCCAGTTGCAATCACCAAACGTAGAGAGAAGGTTAGATAGAGAGGTAAAAATTGAGCAGTATATAGAACGAAAAAAAGCACAGATAGAGGGTTAGCATGTGATAAGGAGCGATAGATGCACAAAGATAGGGAATGCAGGGAGGTGAGCAGGTAAAACCAGCCGAGAGTCTAGATGTGTCACCCTACGTTAAGCGTAAAAGCAAGGGCGTAACAGAGATATGAAAAGAAGGGCGTAGTGAACGAATGATGCGAACTGCAGGATGCACACAAGGACTTTACTGTGTCACTCACGCCTCTGGCGCACCATAAACTGCGCTGCTGCTTGTATGACTTTCTACCTCAGATCACATAAAGCATCGCGTTAACGAAGAATGCCCTTCCTGACGCAGGTCCCTGTGCACCTCGTTTACTGAAAGAACAACAGACGGTGCAGTACTTCTTCCTCAACGATCCCGTGCATGGGCTGTGCTCAAACACTGAAACCATTCCAGGACTAGCTGAATGCCACGGACAGTGCACTTCGAGTACTGTTTACAGTCCAGGTAAGTCGATGCTTCCGCGATTTTCGCTTTATCAGTGTAACGTAGTTCGGCTGTTACTCAACCAAAATTCCTCCCTTTCTGATTGGTCAGTTTCCCCCCTCTCCTTAGAAGCGTACTTCCATCAACGTTTATGTGAATTGCTGATCGACGCTGTGGCCTATTCGTCACGCCTAGGTGTCCCGGAAGTTTCTGCACGCAGCGTTCACATTTAGCCACTGGTGTCTATTACTAAAATTCACTTCCGAGCATTGGGTTTGAATCCTACTAGTTTGCGCAATGGTCAGGCAAATTATGCGCCACTGGTAAGCGAAAGCGTGTAAGTTTTCTCCCGTGCATCATAGCGCCTGTCGCTTGCAAAAGGAAGAACAAAAAACGAAATTCCAAATCGCGGAACTCAGCAAACGGAACCTTTAGGTGAGATGCACATCTGAAAGCATGTAGGATGAGAGATATCCTACATGGTTTGAAGCTTGCGTCCTATAAAATACTCGGCATATGACCTTCCGATTTTCGTCCTTTGTCGGGCAGACTGTCCATAGTTCCGGTGAGCTCGGAAAAAAAAATAAAACGAGGTTCTGTCATGCTATACTGTCACGGATTGACATTGCCTCGTGGTGAAATATAACTGAAGATGTACGGCAGGGCCGCACGTGCAATTTTAGAAGCGCTTCAACCGCTCTCCAAATACGTCGAAAGTTCTCGGCCTTTCCGGAGAAGACATGGAGATGATGGCCTCCCTGAGCTGGGAAGCTGGAACTTGAAGCATTCCCCTGCGACCCCCGGCGTGGTTCTTGATGGCCGAACAACGGTGCTTCGGACCAACAATACGGGGCAAGACAGCGGGCAGCCGTTGATGTGCACTGGCCACGTGCGGACCTACGCTATTGTTTGCTTGACGGCCACCGTGTCCAAAGGGGACAAGTACGCATACCGTTGTTGACCGGCGAAGGGCACCCCCCGCTACGCTGATGACCTGTCAATCGGGGCTGCAGAATGAGGAGGCCCGTCGGCGGCCACGAGAAAGGGTTTGCCCATCGCTCTCTCCAGTGCATTAATTGCGAGAGGGATATTTTGGGCGGAGCCAGAAATGAAGTTACGGAGCAATTGTCTCACAAACCCGCCCCAATTCCGAAGACAGCGAATCAGGAAAAACATGCGGGTATTTAAGCGAGGACCATTGAGGAGCACGGGGGTTCTAGTCGCTTGGCTTACACGGCGTAGAAGCCGATCATCCTATCGCTCTGGAAGTTGTTAGCGTGGCTCTGTACCGGCTGGCCACCTAACCTTAGCCGCTTCGCCTAGTTGAGATGTGCGCTTACCGTCTGCAACGTAGGCATCGGGACTTCGGCTCGAGTTAGTTAAAACTGCTCGGGTTTGCCGTCAAGCACTAGCTCCCCGGGAACATCAGCGCCGCAACTCCATCGACCTCAACGATGTGCCGTACCAGACTGCCGCACCAGACCGTCGTGGACCCTTCCACGCTGCCGGTCATCACAGCACGTATGCCACCACCTGTTTCTATCCATGAACTTTCTTCTTGAACTTTCATTAACTTTTGTAAATTAGATTTCTGTTCTCACTGTCGTTACTTACTGTTGTTAGTTTATTTTTCTTATTTGTTTGTTGTTCTCGCGCTTTAGTATTTTTGTGAAGCTCTTTCATCGCTGTTATATTCTTAGTTGAGTGAAATGTTGTTTCCCTTGTATTATGTGCGCTGCCCTACCATTATAGATTAAATTTTGTTGTTTTGTTTTTGCAACCACGACTGATCCTTTCACTGTGTCTGCTTGCGTACGGAACGACCGAAACTGCCGTGGTTCCCTTCACCGACTTCGCGCCGGGGAGCTTGAACACGGCCCTGTAACATATACCCATGACTTCCATGAACTTTCTTTTATAGACTTTGCTTGAGTTCATAAATATGCAATACAAATGTGAAGTTTCAAAGTTTAAGCTGGTTGTTTACATAAAAAAAATTAAGGAAGAGAGCCATCGACGCATAGTGAGAGGCATCTATTACTGCTATTGTTAAGGTATGTGTAACTAAACAGTTAACTAGTTAACTAATTGATGAATTACTACACTCAAAACCAAAGATAATAAAGGTGGGGATGGGTCAGTGCAAAATATAAAGGGAACAGATAAAAGTAATTAGAGTATTCAAGTAAAAAGGCTTTTGATGGCACAGGCTATGCTAGGGTTTACAATGTGACAACAAAATTGCTATCAAACTAAGATAGGAAAGCGATAATTAATAATTGCACCAAAGTTGCAAAAATGAAGTATTCGATTACGAAATGCACTGTGCACTGTGCAAATGTATGTGCTTCGATCTATTACATAATGTTAGCTGAAGCTGAGCGAAATATTTTTTTCTTATTCCTAATAGACGCGATTTCAAGAGAAATGTGGTTACATACTGTGGATGATTGAAGAATATATGACTGAAGGAAAGTTTCAGCGTGACACGATTTGAGACTAACTTTATGATGGAGGTATATCATAGGGTATATATGTATTGTGACTGAAAAATGAGTTCGTTGTCGAGAGAGAGAGAGAGAGAGAGAGATGATGGGCGAAAGGCAGGGGGGTTAACCGGAAGGAAAAATATCCAGTTTGCTACCCTGCACTGGGGAGGGGGAAGGGGGGACAGAAAGGGATGGAAGAAAAAAGAAAGGGAGAACTAGAGATCTAATCGCGCACACACACAAGTTCGTTGTGGAGTGTTGAAGGATGGTGTAGCTTGAGAAAAAAGAAATGAGCTTGAGATTCTATGACGAGGAGAGAGAGATGCTTGTGCAACATTGGTTTTCATGGCGGAAACACTCGCAGTACGATGTTAGTTACCAGCGATGAAACGATTATTTTGAAAAAGCTCTAATAAATTCATTTGTCAGTTGCAGTACTCCAAACAGCCCACGCATACTTAGTGCCGAAGTACAAGGGTAGCACATCATACAACATGTATTGCACTTTTAAAGGTGAAGCATGCAGTTAGCATTGCTGATTAAGTTAAGCAGCCAGTTTAGGCATTCCGAGATGTGATGGCGTGCACTACGGCCAAATGAATTTCTCCGCGCATTATAGACATCTTTCATTGGTCAGAACGGCGATTCAACAGGACCCCCCATAGTCATACGGTCGATTCGAGCCTTCCCAACGTGCGAAGTGTAGTACCTAGTTTACATTTTGGAACGCTAACAGGGCGGTTCGTTTCGCTATTATCTTCATTGCAGAGACGAACAACTTCACGTCAAGGTGCAGCTGTTGCACCATCACGGAAGCCGAGCCGAGGAAAGTGACGCTAACGTGCGAGAAGGACCAGAAAACCCACCGCATCCAGAAGGCCTACCAGAATCCAATCAAATGCAAGTGCACCCCGTGCGGCGAGTCGCGGGAGCCCACAGGAGATATCAAAGTGCCCATACCACTCTGATGAGGGACGCCCATCGGCCAATGTGCCCGGGCACGAGGACATACCAGAACGTGTCCAAAGCGCCATGGAGGCATCATTGCTCTTGCGACGTGAAATCAACTGCAGGAGCCCTGAGCTTGCCAAGCGACCATCTAAACATTGTTCGATAATTGTCACGTCAATAAAGTTCAGCCTTTTTTCTAAGAGAAAAGCTCTTTATGCCGGCCGTAATCTGTTCGGTCTTGGAAAAAAGTTATCATGATCATGAAATAACAGGAAGAAGTGCCCATGCACTACTTCTATGAAATGCACAGCATTTGCGTGCGCACTTCTTTCCTTCTGCGCACTTCTTTATGTAGTGGTGGCCCCAAGCCCACTACTACATAAAGGTGGAGGCATTTCGTAGCGTAGCATATATTGGTACAGCAAGGGGGCGGGAAATGAAAGTGAGGGTTAGGAAGAGGGGATAAAGTATAGTATAGTATAGTATAGCAAGGGCTGGGAAAGGGAGGTGAGGTTTAGGATGAATGAAGGGAGAGTAACGAGGGAACTGAGGAGGACGTCACAACTGGACATTGCCCGCCTAGTAAATTTGAACCTATACATTTGAGCCTAGGGAGCCTACATGACTAGGGAGACTAGGGAGCCTACATGACTAGTCATGTAGGCTCCATAGTCTGAATCGCCATACGTCGCCTGCTGGTGTTCATACGACCGTAAGTAGGCCTTAGTTACAGTCGACACATAAAAACGCATCTCCGCGCTACTATTTGCTTTCTACACAGTAAAATGAGTCGACGCTGAGAAGGGGCACTGCCTTCACGGCAACCTAAAACCTTTTTTTTTTAACCTCGGCGCATGCGCTCAGTGGCTCCCAGGCGTTGCGCACATGCGCTCTGTCGCGGCAGTACCTGGTACAAACACACCCGACGGCTGCTGGCCACTGTTTTCAACATGCGTTGCATTTAGGACTTCATATACAGGCAAAAAAATTCTCATAAAGATTGTTTCAAGGCGTTTTCCCCGTTGTCATTGCCGTGACTGGACACCCTGACCGGTAAGAGTTTCCGTTGAAACGAAGAAAACAGGTACCTTAAAAATTGGTTGTCGGTCCCTTTAAACAAGTGATAAAGTGTTTCGACTATTACGGCAAAACTTACTCATGTCGGTGCACCGACCTAGCCAATCAAATCAGTGGCCTTCGTGACACTGCTTGTCCTTTAATATTTTTCATGCGAAGCTTGCTTGTACCGGTGTTCTCTGCTTGTACTGGCTGGCTTGTGCTGTCGTGAAAGCTGTCAGCTAGTGCACGAAAAAAAGAAGAAAAAAAAACGAAACAGAAGGCTCAGCACGCGTACATGAACCACCGACCGCCAGGCAGCTGGGTTAACACGCTAACCGACTGAGCCACTGTCTTTCATCGTACACGTGTTTTAAAGCGCGGTTTCATATGCATGAAGAAGTAGGCGCAACGCAAGGCGCGCGACCATAACACGCGCACGCTCGGCAAATAACGTGAGCATAGCTGAGCCACATGAATCCCTTGGATTTCCTACCAAAGAGGATAGGAAGAAAGAAACAAAAAAGAAGTAAACAGAGCAAAGGATATTGCTGATCCCTCTGTCGTAGAAATCGGTATAACAGGGACATGAAACTTGCCTTCGCGAAGCTGTGAAAATTGAAATACATAAGTGGCACTCTGGCGAATGGAGGGGCCAGACAAGGGGCTTGGGTTGGATATTCTGGACATGTACACATCATCGGCACCTCAGCACTGCACAGGATCCTCGGCGTTGCACCTCGACTGCCCAGCCTTGCAGCCACTGACAACTATCTCCGACCTACATCTTTTGCCTCCATCTAGACTTCGACTTCTGTCAAGGCGAAGAGGCAGCTGTTGTCCTTGCCATCGCGCAAACCTCAGCGGAATATATTTTCAGTGACTCAAAGGCTGCGGTCTGCAACTACGCTGTTGGACAGGTGAGACCCCTGGCCACCAGTATCTTACGTCCCGATCGCGTCCCCTCTCGCCACATCCATGGATGGATGGATGCTATGAGCATCCCCTTTGTAACGGGGCGGTGACATGTGCGCCACCAGGCTCGTAGAACTTTTTTTTTCTCTCTCCGAACCCCGCGCCACTGCTGCCGATCGCGGAGGCCACGCTCTCTCTTTAAATTTTCATCACGCCTTTTAAATTTACTTCAATCAAATCGATCATACTATAGCAAAAACGGAAATTCATAGCCCAGTTGTATAAGAGAAGCTTTAAGGAAGAAGGGGATCTTGAAAAATTTCGACGAATGTACCCGAGCAGGCTACAGTCGAACACGGATATATCGAACCCACATATATCGAATTTTCGGGTATATCGAACTCGTAAGTTATCCCCTTGAAAATCCTTTGTAAAAGTATAGAAATTCGCACGTTTATATCGAACGGTATTTTTACCTGCCTTCGGATATATCGAACGATGCGCGAGCTGGAAGGTGCGCATCGGCGCTCGCCGCGCTCCGCGACCTCCGGGGCAGCGCGGCTCGGCGCGCGAGTTCGAAGGTGCGCTTTGGCACTCGCAGCGCCCGGCGACCTCCGCGCGGCACCACGCCTCTGCCGACACCCGAAACGCTCGAAAAAACGTAAGGGCGAGAGGGCTCGGACTGCACGGTCTCCAACTTGCGGAACGGCTTCTTCTTTTCTTCTTATTTTTTTTTCGTTTTTCTCTCTCTCCCTCATGCTTTCTCCGCGTAACCGTCGGCTCGGAGAGAAAGAACGAAGGAGCTGACGTCCTCCTCCTTTCGTCTTTTATTTTTTTGTTGCTGTTTTGCGAGTTTGATCAGCCAACCACAGCTCGCGCCTTTTGCTGTTGCATTCGCCGTTGTTGCGCGGCATGGAGGGAACCGGGCTGTCGCACCTGGACAGCCTTGATAAGATCGAGACTAGCGTCTTCAACTTCATTTCGAAAACGAATAAGCAGCCCAAGATACCGTATTTACTCGCGTAATTTGCGCACTTTTTTCACGACTTTCGAACTCCGAAAAGGGGCTGCGCAAAT